>OZ022236.1:1202500-1880000 GCA_963978835.1 Tenthredo scrophulariae | reverse complement strand
TGAACGTGTCATGTGGTATCAACTCTATAACGTTAAGAAGTGTGTATAAATATAATAACTACAGATCACATACTGCAAGATGTACAAAGAATTAATATCTGTAATGGATGATAATATATATATATCTTTACGACACTGCAACAACACATCCTGTCCAACTAATATTAATAATAATAATACAAAGAAAAAAAAGGAAAAAACCAAACGAAAGAAAGAAAGAAAGGAAGAAATAAGGAGATGAAGACAAATCTAACATCAGCACTTCACGTGTGTGCCTCGTTCGGAATATCAACTTTATCATTCATATAAAGTATACTATCGATCTGCATTTTTCGAGGAGAAAAAAAAAAAAACAAAAAAAAAAACATCACGATAAGAAAGAGAAGCAAAGAAGATTATAACAAGTATTCTTTAAACTTTATCGGAAAATTTAATGTCGAGCCACTGTGCTTTTACTAAATTGTAAAAAATCCTTCTTTCTGGTATAAATGGTACTTTTCTTTCTTCCTTTTTCTTTGGAAGTTTGCATTTTGACGTTCGTGAGGAAGCTGATATGATATTATAAATTGACCTTATAAATGAAAAATAAAACGAAAAAACATTACGTCTATAATTCAGTGAAAATTCAAAGGATTCTGAAAAAAAAAAAAAAAAAAAAAAAATTAGATACGAACTAATCTATGATTAGGAAGAAACCGAGGAGAAATTTGATTGTCGTATAGAAATTAGTTTTTCAAATAATCTCAACGGTTGAGATTACGTTTTGTTATTTTTAATCGGAAATATATTGACTAAATGTTTAATTGGAAAGTCTAGATATACATGTGTAGATGTAAAAACCGCAGGAGCCTGGACGTGGACATGAATGATTAACGCCACATCGCAGCGAGGAATGAAGATTCAGAAAAAGCGTGGTAACGAAATAATTGGAAAAAATAAAAAATAAAACAAACAAAGAGAAGACATTTGTGCTCAAGTGTTGATACATAGAATGAAAAGTGTGAAAAGCTTGACTAATATACTACTGCATAGCAAGATTACACCCTGAATCTATCTATATAAAAGCCTATAAGAGGCGAAGTTAAGATTGTTGGAAATGTATCTTCAAGTAACTATATGTATTACATTATATCTCAACGATGATCTGCAATTTTACCATCGGTCATATGCACGCGATGGGATATATTATACATACCTAGACTCGCCCAGGGCCCTAAATAAGGTATAATGTTGTTTTAAGAGCAAAGCAAGCGATACGTTGAATGGTATACAAATCTAGTAACAAGACCTGAAACGAGACATAATATTTTATAACTCAACTTTTGTACAGAATAAATAAATACTTGTACTGTGGACCAATATTTCTTTCATTTCATTTCATCAATCATAATTATGAATCATTAAATATCGAATTTCAATTAGAGAAATCCATTTTTAGACAGCTTTACTAACCGTATCACAGAGTCATAAACATTTCTCCATTCAAATTACGATCGCGCCTCATTTTATGCAACCCGTCAACCACGCGGTATTGATTCAGGGGTTCTCTGAAACTCTGACTAGATGGCGCCACACATCACTCTATAAAGTGGCGCTGGCCTGCGTACATATTTCGAACTACCTTTGCCGCAATTTCCAAAATTTCGATTTGCAAAAAATGTTCTGTATATAGATACAAATTTCAGACTATGTAATTATGCTTTTCACATTACTTCAAAGACCAATTATTAGGGTGGATAAAATAATCAAAACAAGAGCTACTAACAATTTGATTTATTCATTTATAACAGAAACATAAAAACAGGTAACTCTAAATGATAACGAAATTCCCACCCTTCGAACTTTTTTTGCATAATTGATACTCAAAATGGGAATAAAAAAAAACAATTTTCGGGGTGAATGCAGACTCGAATGATATTTATTATATAATTCATACCTTTTGACCTAAAACATTTACCACTTTTGTTAGGATTTCAAAATTCTCGTACTTCAACAGAGCATTTTCTGTAATTGTCTTTACATAATTTCAAAAGTGGCACCAATGAGATTCAATGATGCATAACAGTAAAACCGTTGGGAAATAAAAAGAAAAAATTCTGGGTAAGTTTGTCTACTGATACTTCGAGTACCAGAGTTACAGCGAAATTGGAAATGGTGATCGTCCAAGGCTAGGTAAAAACACATGGGATTCCCCATGTATATGCCAGATGTTTTGGAAATCATTTTTTATTTACATATGCCAGGACACGTTTGGAAAAAAATCTAACAAGATCGCGAGAAGAAGAAAATTTGGTCCTTGTGTTTCCAGTCTTCTTGTCTTTGAGGCCAATTCAGAAGCCTTCAGAGTGATCCCACACAAAATATGGGAAATGTACTTATACATGTAGGATAAGTCATCTACCTGAGAGTCACCTCGTTTTCCCTAATTCGTTGATTTTCAGCCATTTTTTTTTTTTCTTTTGTTTGTCATTAAAGTTCTGAGAAATAGACTGAAATTTTCGGATTGCTGAACTTCCCAAATTTTCAAGTTCTAAACTTCAACGTTTCTAAAAATTCTAAAATCCTCTGAAATAAATCTACTTCGAACCTGGCCCCCTTATCGTGGCATATTTTCATACTCGATGGAATCAAAGCATCGAGTTTCATCACCTACATCCTAAATTATTTTTCTCAACTTCAGTGGCGCCATCGATGAAAATTTAACGAACTGCTCTACAAGCTGCAACAGCAAGTGGCCAACAACCGGCACAAGGTAGATAATACCGTCAGGCAAATGCCTTGAGGCAAATGATGTTGCGATTGCAGGGAAGCAGAATTTTACCATAAGGAACTCATGCATCGATGGAGATACTTTCCTACTCCGAAACGCCTATTTCGTATAGATTTATTGGTTCGAAAAAAAGGAGAAAGAAAAGAAAAAACAGAGACCGTTACAAAAACGAACGAGTTAGAGACTCCCGCAAGAGACGGTAGTGCATACTGTGTGTTAAATTTAGCTAACCTTCACGAATGCCTGCATCACTCTAAAAATATCCATAGAAAATGCGCTTGAATTTTTACAAGGATGAAGAATCATTTTCTATTCATGGTTTTCATATAATACCGCACACATTATGCTATTTGTTGCTGAGAAAACTCCACGCCTTTGTTAGCCGCGAAATATAGAGGTGGAGAAACGTCTCAGGTGACAAAAGATAGAAATAATGAAAAAATAAAGATTCCCTATCGGAATCCGCTTTTGCCGGTAATTGAAGATGTTTCTGTGAAAACGGCTCAAAGGTTTGCTCACACCGTCCGTCAAATCGGGTTCGAAATATCGAAAGAGTTTATGGATAAAAGCCTAAGACCTTTTATGGACGTAGTAGAAATCAACGTCACGGTGGCTTTGGGGAAGTTCATTAGTATTTACCGCGGTAACTACCGGCCGACTCATATGGTAGTTGATATTACGGTTTCTTAGTGAGAGTTCAACAAACGAGCATAGGTATAATAATGCAACTTTTATCGTATCTACATTTTATGAGATCATCGAAGATTTCGAATCGTAGACTTAATCGAATAAGACGAATAGGTTGTTCGAGGCAGATACGTGAATTACGGAGGAGATAACGAGTGCAAATAAAGTTAAAACGAAAGAGAGGAAAAAGAAGAAGAAGAAGAAGAAGAAGAAGAAGAAGGAATTCTAGTTCGTTTAAGGAAAAGAGAAATCATGAAATGCATACAGGCAATAATTGCTGTTACTGGTTCTATATCCTCTAGCTTCAAAACCGCTTATGGTAATGAATGCAATGTTAGTTTAACGTCAGCGCATTGCACTGTGATCGATCAAGATATAAATTCGAAAGAAAGTTTCTATGTCTGATGAGTATATCGGCTGATTTGAAAAACTTTTAAACGAGGAACACCGTAGATTCAAAATTTCGAAAATTGATTAAAGCTCCGAAAGTTGAAATTGATCTTTGCGCAAAAAAAAAAAAACCTTTGGAAATCATACGTCAATCATACACGACACCGAAGTTATCGATTGAAGTATAGACGAAATGAATATTTTTTCGTCGTCGCATCAGCTGCGAGAATAAATAGAAAAAATATTTCTGATTCCTGCGATTAATCCCGCGGATAATTTCTCGCGGAAATGATTTTCGTATTATAGGTTTTGCGCCGCGGCTTATATTCTCGGACGCATTAGTAACGTAGAGTCCGTTGAATCTTGTTCGTTTCTGTTCTTCCCATGTTATATTTCATTAAATAAGTATAACCACCAGTACCGTACTGCGGGGTATAGGCGGCACGAAACTCGCCGGGTCTGTCAGTCGATCGCAAGCCGTTGAACAAGCCGCGCAGACTCCGTTACGACGTCGCAAAGCCAAACGGACTATATCGTGTCTCTTTTGCGACGATTAGGTAGATCTCAGTGAACGCAACAAACGCTATACGTTTCGGCTGGATTTTACCAGTCTTAAAAAATTCCCAATAAAATTCGGGGTTCTTCTTTGACGAAAAAATAAAAATCGGATCAAATTATCGTTCAGAGTTCACTCGAAGTGGTCCATAATCTGTGCGCAGTGCTATCCGAAACGGGATCATGAGTACACCGGTGAAAAAGGTGCCGATCCACCTCCAGGTAAGGAACACCAAGATCTAATAGAATCCCTAAAATCATTGAGGCAGGATAGAAAGTGGGAAAAACTGATCACTCGCGATTACGTAACGGCGTGTATTTACGTCGGTGGTAATGCGAGTGGCTCGCAGACTAGCAGCGGATAACATAGAGAAATCTTTTTATGTTGATCAACGCAGATATGATGCCGATTCGATCAGTCGGTCGTTATTTAAATGAATGAAAGTTCCTTTAATAACGAGGGGATTATCATCTGCACCGTTAACATCATCACTGAGAATAATATAGTAGCTTTACTCCATTTCTCGTCGGCGATACCTTCGCATTCTATTAGCGGTACATACTATACGTATACTAGAAGAGATCGTTTATAGCCATAGACTCTTTCTTTTTATCTGTATGTGTATACCGGCCGACTTTACCATAGAGAGAAAATCGTCGTCCTACTCGGGTCTGGTGAGTTGTGCTAGATTTTTAACATGAGTTTTATGCACACGTAGATTGAATTTGCGGGTTTATCGCTCATTCATTTTTCTGCACGTAGTATACTATATTTTATCGAATCCATTAAACACGCGATTTCCATTGATGAAAATCTGTGAATGAATGAGCGTTTATAGGATCATATGGTCAACCGATCGAGCCCGTCGTATATCTCCAAAGTTTATAAATACGGATGAAGGTGTGAAACGATATTTAAATTCTTACTAGCTGAACCTCTGAATGGAAATAAGGCCGGAGTTTTGCAGGCTGTTGTTAGCCCGACGCATATATGTATACCTACACGATAGAATAATGTATGCAATAGCATCCGGTTACGTCTTACGGTTTACGGTTATGGAATATGAATTAAGGAACTCGTATTATTCTTATGTCTTACATATGCCGAAGAGGATCACGTACCACCGGATTATATCGAGGAGTCAAACCGCGTCTCGAAGAACTCGATATAATTTCGCAAAATGATAATGATATGTCCGAACGAGAATCTAACATTCGCCGTGAATCGCGAGGATACCGAAAGGCGCAGCTTAGACGGGGAATCGATAAATATGCGTTTCCATGGGAATTAACAATTCCACGCTAAAGACGTATACAGCCCTGATTTTATTCTCTCCTCACTCCGACCGAGTTCGTACTCACCATCTAGTTACCGCGTGATAAACATTGGACAATTTCGTAGAGAACTACGTCCTAATTTCCATAGCCTACATGCACACTTCCGGATATGAGGCAACAGGGCATGAACCGCGACTGGTCAACAGATAAAGTGCCAGATATCACGTCTCCCGTTGCTACAACGTACTCGGGCTTTGGCCAGGTGCATTCACGTAATCGTACAACATCATAGCTGTATTCAATCCATCGGGAATTCCACTACGTACTTCGGCTAATAAGGCTTTACCTTTCGGACTTCGCGAAGCAGAGCTTACGAAACCTCTTCCTGCACACCTATAGCACGGGAAATTCCATTTAGTTGCAGTTTTAAAGCTCTCTTTGGTCTCATTACATCACCCAATACAATATTTTTTCTCCCTCTATCGCTACGCAGAATTAAAACTCTTGGTATAATAATCTACGAACACTGTGCGAGCTTTACGCATCTACATCAGTCTTCATAATTAGTCTGATTAGCGTGTCTCGCGCCGACTAACTAAGGGTTAATGACTGCTCGAAATAGCCCATGCACTAGCTCGGAAATAAAATTACTACTAGAATTAGAAGTTCAAATACTCTGACCCCGTCGAGGTACAGAAATATTGCGACAGGCCAGAGACCCTCCACGTTTACGCCCCGATCGATATTTCACTTACGGGAAGGTATTTCCTCGCCTAATCAACGCTCACCTTGATTCATTCACACCGTGGTGTTTTTCTACTTTTTTTTTTTCACCCATCTTTTCTGTTCCCGCTATTCGTTAGATTTTCTGAGACCGGAGAAAGGGCCTCCGGGGTAGAGGGTTTTCAATCACAGATCGAATTTTGTCGACAGATTTATTTTACTTTTTTGGTTTTGGCGCGTTTGGTGATAGCGAATGAATTAATGATTCAGTGTCTCTGAGAAGTCGAGCTCTGTAGAGAGAAAATCTATATTTGCGAGGGGTAGTTTCGGAGGGTTGTGGGCGTCGGCGTAGGCGGCGCTGGTGTATACCATGGGAGACTGTAGTCGAGGGTGAAAAACGGCATCGAACCATAGGACAACGCCCTGGGTGTGTTGAATACCCCATCAAGGATCGAAACTACTGGCTCACGCGACTCTGTCTCCAAGGCAAGAGAAATAACGCCTTTGAGGTGTAAAAATACAGCGAGAAAATTCATTTATATAAATAAATCCGACGCGTATGCCTTTAGGGGAAACTCCAAAAAATAATTCGATAAGCGGAAGGAAAGTTATTCGCGATTTATTCATAGCCGATAATCATTTCCCTGAAATTTATAATCTTTGTTACAGAGCGCGCAGAACCGTCTTCTTATTAAAAATGGGAAAATCGTTAACGAGGACGAGACGGTCGACAGCGACGTATACGTCGAGGATGGTATCATCAAGTGAGTATCAAAAATCTGCCATGTTTTTTTTTTTCTAAAAAAATCGACGGTAAGGGAGTAAAAATCGAATTTAATACCACATAGGGTAAGGGAATCTGTGGTTTACCACCCAACTGACGTTTGCCTGCAGGGTGTAAACCGCCCTAAAGCAAGGGTGTAACTTTAGACCAATCTATCTTTCACACAAGGTTGAAACTGTCGAGACCATTGAACCGTGCGGAAGCGGGAAGCAAAGGGTGTTAGACCGATTTAATTCGAGATTAAACACACTCAATTCATGACTCACTGAAAGCCTTGACGTATTTTTCATCGGATATGGTTGCCAGATCATTGGATTGACTTTTACATGCGGAAGGGCGTTTTGGAAGAGTCCGAATACCACCCGAGCGCCTTTTTGAAGATGTGAATTACCTGCAAGGTCTCAAAAGGCGTTTGTTCGATGTCGCTATCAAGTATCTGTGATCAAAAGTTATTCGATTTAAAAAAAAAAAAAAAAAAAAAAAACGGAACGATTCCTGGCGGCTTTCCAACGTATTCTTTATCCGTAAGCAGTTTTAGCACGTATGCCAGCTATGTGAGGTATACGAGACTGCGGTATTATGTCGGATCGATGACGGTCCAGCTTCCGTGATACGCTGCGGATGCTATTATATTACACTATTTTGCATCTTAATTGAAACGACGATCCATGTACACGTATGCCTGTATCAGACGACATCGTAATGTAAATAAAAAATAAAATAAAATGAAAGAAAAGAAAAAAGTTAAACTCAGCTTAGTACTGAGATAAACTGCCAGTGCTATCAACACTTGGGTTCAGATAAGCCTGTATATACAACCTGATAACAGATGTACGCACGTACGTCAATATAATAATCGAAATTGTTGACAAAATAAGAAGAAGAAGACGAAGAAAGGCGACCACCGACTCTTTACCTTCCCGGAAAGTCGATTTCAGAAACTTCGAAACAAGGAACACCAAGGGTTGAAGAATACGAAAGGCCAGACCTCCGAGTCTTGCGAAATTCACGCATGTGTTCATTCAGTGTTCAATAACTCGGGCTGCATCGATCGTATCGAAACCAATAAGTGGTCAAATTAATTGTCTTGAGATGAACTTTTCGAAAAATAAAGTTCAAAAATTATGTTAATTATTTATGACACCCAAATCATCGATTTAAGTAGATGAAATGGGTTCCCGAAAAGAATAAACCATTTTTCGTTTTCGCATCCTGATGCGATAAATGGACAAAAATTTTCTGATTTCCGCCGGGGTTTCTGGGGTCTGACGGATTCACGAAATTTTAATCTTCCGAATTTCAATGCTTCTTAAAATTCGAAATCGTGTCTCAAACGAACTCGGAATTTCGGTGTTTGTTTTTTTTTTTTTTTCTTTTCCATTTCCATTTCGGAACATCGACCCTTGTCCTCATTTTCGAACGAATTTTTCTTCACTCGTTTTCTACAGCTGAAAATAATATGTATCTACATACACACGGACGTACCGTGGCAAGCCTAGCTAGGGCCAATGCTGCCTCTATTTTTAGAGCAATTTCTAATCTATTTACGCACGCGATTTTAGTGGGTTTAACTTTAACAGAACAGGAAAAGTTGGGGCTGAATGCTAGGGAAAAAGAAAGAGAAAAAAGAAAAAAGAAAAAAACAAAACAGAACATTGTTGAACAGCCGCTCTTCACGAGTTTTCAGAAAGAAATAGCATACGACTGTATACCTTATATTCTCGTGTTTTTTATAATTAAAAGTACCGGCTCATTCGGTACACATGTAAGTTTTGAGTGGCCTCTCGCCTTATCATATATGAATAATCACCGTGCTCTCGAAACACTAGAGATACAACAAGTTCGCTCAAATCTAACATGTCAGTAGTTGCTGCACGATGCTGATGTAACGAATTATCGCGTGTAACCCCGCGGTTCGACGTAGTACTTCCCTCAACTTTTCCCAAATTCTAACTTTGTTCTAATTTCTTCTTCTTTTTTTATTATTTCCAGACAACTTGGGAGAAACTTGATAATACCAGGTGGAACGAGGGTGATAGACGCCCGAGGAAAGTACGTTATGCCTGGAGGAATCGATCCGCACACTCATTTCGAGCTGGAATTCATGGGGACCACATCGGTGGACGATTTTTACCAGGGTACAAAAGCCGCGGTGGCTGGTGGCACCACGATGATCATTGATTTCGCGATACCAAAAAAGGGAGAATCCCTTATCGAGGCTTACGATCGGTACAGATCAACAGCTGACGAAAAAGTCTGCTGTGACTACGGGCTCCACGTCGGCGTAACGTCGTGGAACAGCAAGGTAGACCGTAGTTATTTCGCAAATAGACCAGTACGAATCGATAAAAGGCTGCCTTTGTTATGCGTCGTTTTAAATACGGCACATCCTGTGCTGTGCCTTGCTATATAGATCCACAACGCAATGTCATCTCGTCTCATTCATGCATATATGAGAGAGTCGTGTATCTCAGCGTGGGCGAAGAGGAGAGGACACCAACGTTTTATAACTCTGATCACGCTTAATAGGCGACATTTAGCTCTGGCTTATGCCACGATGCTATGTGTCAGCTCTACGCATCACATTGTGGGACTGGGGTCAATGGATGTGCGTTATTCGTCGTTTAACTCTTCGACCTCGAGCCACTCCGCTTTCTTTCACTGGGAATAAGCCTCGGCTTGGTCGCAGAATCTTTCGGACTAGAAGAGTAGAAATTCTCTTCAATGGCCTGACTTCAGGCACCTAATTGACGGTCAAAGGAGCCTTGTTAAAATTTATTAACAGGCGTCCCCGCGGACGCTCCATCGTTCTAACGAGGCGAAAACTTTTACCGATCACGAATCAACAGTGATGATAACAATTGAGCGCGATCTCGTTCCGCGATTATTAAACAACTCAATTAGCGCCTTCGAGGAGGGGGCAGAACGGGACACAAAAGATTGCCAATCCGAACTGCACAGTTCCGCCCTATATATTTTAATGTGCGGAGCAATTGGCGCCAGGTATTCATCGGCGAGATAATTTTTCCGAAAATTGATTGACC
Organism: Tenthredo scrophulariae; assembly: GCA_963978835.1. Lineage (NCBI taxonomy): Eukaryota > Metazoa > Arthropoda > Insecta > Hymenoptera > Tenthredinidae > Tenthredo > Tenthredo scrophulariae. Next base: position 1,869,769 of record OZ022236.1, on the reverse strand, counting down.
ATTAAGTGGGTCAGCGGCTCAGTCCCGATATAGTACCCCGTCTTTGAACCCCGTGACGGTTATTATTTGGTCACTAAACAACCGGCGCAACGACATGCGATTAGACGCGGTGACCAGAACCCTGGGGCTTCTTTGCATGGACTGGCTCATCCATAAGCCCGTTTCAACCTTTGAAACTTGACGACATTCAGATTTTAGATTATGAGAGTTCAAGCTTTCTCTTTTTCCTAGCCAGAAGGCGATGGGAATCGGGGTTTGCTTGCTAGACCAAACTCCTAACCCAGAAATATTCGAGGCTAGCTTAGAGCGCAGAGTCTTGTCGCTTTTTGTAACAAACACACCTGCGACAAGGTGCTTGACCGGGCATTTGAACAACCTCAATATCAACCCACGGCAAATGTCAAGTGAAATGCTTCCGAGAGGGAAACCAATTCGACGATGTCCTATTTTCAGGTCAAAGAAGAAATGGCTATTCTAGCCAGAGACCATGGGATCAACAGTTTCAAAGTCTTCATGGCCTACAAGGACACATATATGCTCAGGGATCCGGAACTAATCGAAGTCTTCGCAGCCTGCAAGAGCATCGGAGCCGTGGCTCAAGTTCACGCTGAAAATGGCGATTTGATTGCTGAGGTAAGCTGATGAACACCTCGTTGTACCACAAGGCCGAGAAGGAGTGATCGAAGAATGATCCGAGGGCTCATCACTCCAAATAGCATAAAACCATGAAAGAACTTATATCGCGCTTTCAGAACACGAAAAAACTTCTCGCTGCTGGGGTAACCGGGCCCGAGGGTCACGAAATGTCACGTCCAGAAGAGGTTGAAGCTGAGGCGGTGAACAGAGCTTGTGTGATCGCTAATCAGGTAAGAAAGGCAGCTTTCGAAAGGATGATTGACCCTCAGTTTATCCTCGACGCACACTAGCACCCGATTTTTAGTTTTCTTCCTTCATCCACATAATGTTAACCAGTAGTTGTGCACGACTAGGTAAACTGTCCGCTCTATGTTGTGCATGTGATGAGTCGAACTGCTGCCGAAGAAGTCGAGGCTGCCAGAAGACGCGGTGTTATAGTTTGGGGTGAGACATTGGCGGCTGCTTTAGGAACCGATGGAACACATTACGCACATTCGTGCTGGAGACATGCGGCTGGACACGTTCTTAGCCCTCCTTTAAGACCAGATCCGGACACACCTTATGATTTGATGATTAAACTAGCCGAGTAAGTATCCCCTCGCAAATTGTCTCGTCTCGTAAACCCTGGTCGGAAGAGATGGCGGACTTTGATTGCCCCCGAGGAAGCACACCGACGACCGTGAAGAAGAAAGTGCAGTTTGTTGTTTAGTGTTCAGATTTTGAGTTTCCTTGCGTATTTCTTTTTATTCTGGATTGGAATTGATGTGTAGCACCTAATTTTTTATGGATTTGATCGAATTCGCACACTTTTTCGCACCTACCCTTATTTTCTTCGTCATATTATATGCCTTGGTTTCGTTTCATGGCTTTGTAGATCGTGAAGAGTTTTCCGACCTGTGAAATGGAAACGATCGTGAAATAGCAAGAGTTCCATTTCACCGGGTTCACAAACCAGCCTTTCTTTTCCATTTGATATTGATAAAAATCGAATTAGACAAGAAACGAAAAAGATCTATATAATTGAAACGTATATAGGCGAATTGTCCGCTGTACGTATCTCCGGTGACGAGTAAATCATCCGCTGATGTTATCGCTGGGAAACGTGCCAACGGTGTTGTCGTGTTCGGAGAACCCCCAGCGAGTAGCATCGGAATTGACGGTAGTGAACAATACGGAAAGGACCTTAACAAGGCCATTAAGCTCATCACAAGTCCTCCATTAAGACCGGATCCAACGACACCTGCGTATTTGATTGAGCAGCTCGCTCAGTAAGTAGAAAAAATCAAATGCTCACGATCAGCCGTTTCTTTTTTCCATTTTTCTCCCTTCTCTAATTCTTCGTCCGAGGTCATCAAGTCATTACAAACCCCACCCACATGCAGATAGATACATCATACAGTCTTCTTCTTAGCTCGTTGATGATGCAACTGACTCTTTATGGCAATTGTTAAACGTGGGCGTCTGGTGGTCAGTCGTAAACAGATTGCGCTTTATGGAAGTACCGATAGTAGGTCGAGGAAGCCTGTTTTTATCAACTCTAAAACTCTTTGCCTTTGCCTGCTTGGGTCTCCTGCAATATCCATTTGGTATATGGAACCAGCGATTTAGATCACGAAGATATGTCCCGATAGATTTGCTTCAGGCGCCAATTGCGGCTATTTCAGGAAATAACAACTTTCAAAAAACCTACGATTTTAGGAATCGTTCAAGTTCCCTGCTAATTATTCCAACCAGTGACTCATCAGCTACTGTATCGACGAGAATAGAATGTAGAAAATACGCGACGAGTATTTACACAATAACAATCAGCATATACCAATGAACAGTCCCAGGCGCGAAGTCCTTAGCCAATTTCTTTTCTGACCAGTCGATCGACTCGCCGATTATCTGACGCAGATTTTCTTTAAAAAAATTAGGGGTGGTCTGCAAGTTACGGGCAGTGACCATTGCACGTTTAACGCTGACCAGAAGTCTATTGGAAAGGACGATTTCTCAAAGATACCAAACGGCGTCAACGGAGTCGAAGACCGGATGTCAGTAGTATGGGAAAAGGGAGTTCAGGCCGGGATAATGGACCCGCAAAGATTCGTGGCAGTTACAAGTACGAATGCTGCAAAGATCTTCAATCTTTACCCCAGAAAGGGTGTTATAGCCGTTGGTTCCGACGCAGATATTGTCGTATGGGATCCCAACAGAAAACGAACAATTTCTGCACAGTCTCACGTGCAGGCAGTCGACTTCAACATCTTCGAGGTAATGATTTTCGCACGATGATATGAAACGCGTTGAAAAGACTGGCCCATCAATATCTTCCTCTACTTTTGTCAGGGCATGGAGGTCCATGGTGTTCCCGAATACGTTGTAGTCAACGGACGTGTATGCGTCGACGAATGCGACGTAAAGGTGGTTCATGGCTATGGTAGATTCGTCGAGACACCTATATACCCGCCTTACGTCTACGATTTGATTGCGGAACGAGAACAGGTAAATTTCGATCGTAAAGTTGGACTGTTCATGGCCAGCCCTTGACCTTTCGTTTTTTTTTTTTTCTTTTCTTTTCTTTTTTTTTTCCATTTCCAGAAACCGCGGGGTGTAGCTAGATCGGAAGCTGAATTGAAGCGATTTGCCGAAGAGGATATTGCCTTGGCAAAGGCAAGGGAAGCTGCGAGGGCTGCAGCAGTAGCTGCAGCTGATATATCGATAAGCTACACGAACGGATCAGTCGAAGGCCACAAACCAAAATTGGCCAGTCTCTCCTGCGTTCCAACATTGCCAGAATCTGCTGTGGTAACTCCATCGGCGCGAGGACCTCGTCTCGAGGGACAAAGGAACTTGCAGGACTCGACCTTCTCGATCAGTGGTGAGTATTTCTATACATTCTTCAGCTACGATTTGACGATATTTCATTTACCCTTTGGCCCTCGTTACATGGATTATTTTTCTTTTTCTTTATCTCGACTTTGCAGAAGACGTTGATGAGGCTCGTCGCGCATGTATTCGCGTCAACAATCCTCCGGGTGGTCGCAGTGCCGGTGGTTTTTGGTAATTTTGACCTCTAGGGTCACATAATGGTTTCGCTTGGCGCGCAAAATGAAAAAAAAAAAAACAAAAAAAAAGAAAAACTAAAAGAAATGAAAGAACTATAAGTTTTTTATGAAAAGGCAAGGAGATAATTAAGAACCTTTCCCAAAAACACCTTACCCTGCGGTCCTTTATCCGATAAAAAGTAAAGTAAAGAAAAGAAAGAAAACAAAAACCTCAATTTATTCATCTATCTTATCATCGGCTTTGAACCAGCTTTGACGTTTCGCTAATTTACCAAATATTATAACGTTAAGTTTTTACACCACCGTTCAAATCCATCAAGGTCTGTTCCATCCAAGGAGGATACGGAGCCGGAAAGCCAGTAGGTTGTGTATTTAATAATTATATACAGACCTGATTAGTAGGTACGCTGTCTACATATTATATAATAAATTAAATTCTCTATATGCCTTATTATAATTATCTATAACAATATATCTTCTCTCTATGTATAATTTTCTTTTCTTTTTTTTTGTCTTTGCTTTCATTTTATTATTCTTCAAAATTTTACTTTTATTATAATATTCGCAGCGTTAATATATTATACGTACATACCTATATGTACTAACTATTACAATTTTCATATTATCTTTACCCAAAGTGATATAGTATAATATATATACAAGCTTTTTCATATGCTTATACTATACATTTATTTATTTAAATATCTATTCAGCGTCGTATAGTATATATAAACTATACCTATACCTAATCTGGAACGATTAAATATATTCATACAAGAATGCTTAAAAGAATCATCTTTATAATTTAATTATATAATTTAATTAATTAGTTTTTCCGAGCTGACCGGTGCTTATGGGATTAAATAACAATTAATTAATTATTTAAAGAACGTCGTCCCGTTACTTTATTTTATATATAGTATATAAATATTAATGTAATTTTCCGTATTAAGTTTTCATTACATTAGTCATATATTAGTTACGTTTTTTAATTTTGCTATTTTTTTTTTTTTTTTTTTTTTCTCTTCAATTTTACGATAAAAAAAAAACCATTCTTCGAAATTTTATAATTTCTAGTTATTATTATTATTATTATTATTATTATTATTATAAATGAATAAATGATCATGTGTAATTTTTGTTTTATAATTCAATAATGATGGTATTTATTGACTATATAGCTTCTTAATTAGGCAATTGCTTTATTTATTGTTCTTCTTCGAAGGGTGCAGCCAGTATAGGTGAAAAAAAAAAAAAAAATACGTCGCACGAATTAATCTATTTATTATAATAATAATATTAATAATAATAATAATATACTTGATATATTTATATACAATATACTATATAGTTGATTAATTTTATATAAAGCCTCTGTATTCGTTTATGATAATGAGTTGAATATTTTTCTGATTTTTTTCTTATTTTATATCGTGTTAATTGATTATTTATTGTTATCCTTATTATCGGGTGAATTTCTTAATTTTTTATTATACGCAAAAGTATATTCGTTATAATAAATTGATTAGTGATTGGAAGAAGAAGAAGAAGAAAAAAAAAAACAAAATTAAAAAAAAAATTTTGTTAACGAACTCCGTGCGGTTTCGATCTAGTCTAATCAAATCAAAATGCCTATATACACACATAATATATGTATATACTTGTTATATACACGTTGTCGGAAAGAAAAAAAAAGAAAAATGAAAATGAAAATATCAGAGAATGGAATTAAGCGCATCGAACAACCAAGAATTCTTGTGAAATGTAACATATCGTTATACGAACGGGATAGAGAAAAGAAAAAACAAAAAATGAGAATAAAAAAACCCATTAGATTTGTCATACGTATTCGGATGATTGTGGATGAAAAAAAAAAAAAAAAAAAAAAAAGATTTTTTTTTTTTCAAAAATTCTTTGAATAATTTAATAGCAGTGCTAATTACTAACACGTGGTTACCGCACACGTGTTATACATAATATACTATATGTAGGATATATTAATATATATTATTATTTATATACTTACAGCCTTGCGATTTTAGATAATGAATAATAAATGATATAATTATTATGAAATTTTAGATAAAAAAAAAAAAAAAACAAAAAACAAAAGAAAAAAAAAATAGGTAAATCAAAAAAAAAAAGGGGAAAATTTTTTACGACCATTTGTTATAATAGTATAATATATTCATGCGTATAGGTATAACACCATGCGTTTGGGTATACACATACATATATTATGTACGACATGATTACTTAAATATACTTACACTTTTTTGTACTAGATTTTTCTAAAAAAAAAGAAGAAGAAGAAGAAGGAGAAAAAAAAGAAACTCCCGACAATTTTTTTCTTTTTTTTTTTCATTTCGTAAGAATTTACTGTTCCATTCGGAATAGTAAAATCAAAAACAGAAATACTTTGAAGTACTGAAATTTGTCTCCAGAGAACTTTGCCTTATTCATTATGGAAAATATAAAAGGACCGCGGGGTTAAAGTTTCCGAATTTTAAAAGTCCGAATAAAATTTCAATATGATCGACTCACTGTTTTTAGAAGGGGTATTTCCTGAGGAATAAACCGAAATTTTCGAGTTTTCTTCTTTTTGGTATTCGGGTGATCTTTAAAATCTTTTCAACGTTTTTTCAACCAAAGAAGAAGAAGAACTTCAAAATCGTATATGTTTCAAACAAATTCGAAATAATTCTTACCGTTCGGAACTTAAATCCGGCCCGTAGAATAACATCGATATAATAATGAGTAGAGGAAAAAAAATTTTTGTTTTTTTTTTTTACGTAATAAGAAAAAAAAAGCTTTATCATAAGCGCATGATGAGCCTTGAAGAAGAAGAAGAAGAAGAAGAAGAAAAAATTACAGCTAGACTATCACTAATATTCTTGTTGAATGAACGAATGAGTAAAGGGAACGGTTTTTAATTAATAAAAAAAATCAACGTAATATTGATATGGTAATTGCAGTGGTCCATTTGTTTCATACGCATAATTTTAGCTGGACAATAGAAAGAGATGATATATCCATGGTAATAATAATATTAATAATAATAATTGGCAGAGTATGTCTGTTACATAATGTATGTGGTATTGCTTTAAATAAATAAAAAATATAATAATCGATATGACATAATATCTATCTATATGCTATATGTATTATATACCATAATGATTAATAACCATGTATAGTAACTAATTAGTTTGCTTTTAATCACATATAATTATCTATTATTATACTATAATTTCACAATATTATATATCACTGGTATAATATTTCCCGATTAACTTATAAGCTCGCGATTTATTGATTCATTAATTAACATACATTTACATAATTTGAGAAAATTCGCGCAAACCACAGTCGAAAATTTAATATAACAAAATAAATATACAACAAAACCGTAAATATATATAATATGTATTAGACTGGTTAAAAAAAATCGACTCTTCTTATTTTTTCAAAGTCACTCATGCTCAACAGTTGTAGGAAAAGGAAATAAGACCCCTATTCAAATTTCACCCCTTCCATTTTCCATTCGATTAACATGGGACAATTTTTTCTAGTTATTTCTGAATTGTGTAGCTCAGTAACGAAGCAACGTACATAAAGGTCCGATACATATTTCACAGGAAATTTAATGCTCTATAAAAAAGGCCTCCTACAATTTTTTGATAACTCAACTCTTTCAAAAGTTATTAGGGCTCAAATTTTAACAGGCGTCTTATTTCCTCTTCCTACAACTATTGAGCATGTGACTTTGGGAAAAAAAAGAATAGTCCATTTTTTTGAACCAGTCTAATACATATGTACTCGTAGAATAACCGCAGATCATTAATTCTACGACATAATCGATAGGAAATTTTTCGAAACATACATGTATACGGTGTATATACTAGGGTGGTCCGTCATCTGATCATTTTCAAATTTCAAACCTCCCATGGACCAGAACGTCTCCAAATATATATGAAAAAGAAAAAAAATGTGGCCAAATTGTATTAAGAATTATAAGAACCACCCTGATCGGATTTTCCGAAAAATTGGATCCCAGGAGTGAGAGGATACCCTCAAACCTCGTCATCTCCGTTATTCAAGTCGTCAGTATCTGCCCTTTGGCGTACTTTATCCAATATTTGTTTCAGTTCGGAGGATCTCACAGTCTTGTACTGAAATAACAAACGAAAATCCCATCAAATTTGGTCCAGAGATAAATGAGAGATCTTTAACTTACCCCTGACACGTTTCTGGACAGTGTAATCTGCCCGTCTAATCGCCGGCCTTCGGTTTGACCGCAATATTGTTCCAATTGACGTTTGGACAGTGAGAATAACTCGTGTCCAGCCATGCCTCTAAGTTGCCTACCGATTCTGTTCGAAATTGATGAAAAAAACAAAAAATATAAATGGGGTCAAGATCACATTCGTCAGACACGCATATTGGGTCAACGCTACATACTTTTCCGAAAACCCTTTCGCTTTGAGCCAATTTTGAACTTCGCTTGGGGAAGATCGCTGGTCTATGAAGACATCCGGAGTCTTAGTGATTTCGTGGTTTCTCCTTTTCTCTCTGAACATTGTCAGCACGTATTTCAACTCCTCCTGCATCTGGTCCTGGCTGCTTAGTCCTGGCACAGAAATTACCCGGTGAATCAGATGGATTTCCAAAAAAGTTTCGAGAACTACACAGCCAGCTTCTTCTCACCTGATCCTAACGATTTGTTGCTCTTCGATGTACCGCTTTTGCTCTGCGAACCGTTCCGAGGACTTTGCGAATTGCTCATTGGTAATGGCGGTGGCGGAGGTGGAGGAGGCGCTGCTATAGCCAGTGGAACTAAATTCGACGACTTTATAGAACCCTTCAAAGAATTTTCCGATCTACGCAATGTGCTGTTCTTTGAGTCAGCGGAAAAACTCGAAAGATCATCCCCCATGCTGCTGCAACTCGAGATGCTAGAGTCACCTGAAATTATATACCACATCGAGATCAGGATGAAGGACGTAAATCTCAAAGCCTACACAGCCGATTCCAGAAAAATTTGAAACAAATTACACCAAAGTTTCAAAATCCCGAAAGCCAAAGATCCGAAAGGTAAAAACTCCGAAGTTACTTTGACTCTTACTTTTTGGAAGTAAAAAAACTCTCAAAATCCCATCACTTATTAATGACGATTGAATCAGATGAAACGTGTTTTCGTAAAGAGATCGTGAACCATTTTTTGGTCTTCACATCCTGAGAAATGGACCGAAATTTTCTAACTTTTGTACCTTCGTGGATCTTCTGGACTTTCAGAATTCCGAATATGTCAAGGCGAAGGATGATGTTCTCAATGAACGATGCGGAAGGATTCGATGATTTTTTGTTAGTAATGTGTGTGAATTCTTTGTGGTTGTTATTTTTCGGGCAATATATACTGTGTATATGATCGATTTCTATATGTTAGTAAGTCTGCATGTACACAATTTCGGTTAAATTTTATTTCGAAAGCGTAAAGACCACATTTCACCAACGATAAAGGTTTCCCCCGATGATGAAAGCATAAGCATGCTTAGAACATTGACGACTTACCGTAAAAGTAAAGGTTCTTATCCTGACGGAGTTTTTTTGTTACATGGATGTCGCAGGAACTTGAGGTTGATTTAGAGCTTGAGTTTGAACTCGAGCTTGAATCTTCCCTTATCAGAAGCGGTAACAGAATTTTTGCAGCGATAATTCGAAGCGATGGGATCGGCAGACAGGAAGACGCTTTGATAACGAAGCATAATGATGCGCGTATAATATAGAATAGACAAGAATATTCAAAAATAAGAAACAAAAAACGAATTCATTTTCGTGTATCGATTTGTTGTTTTTTGATTTTTATTTGATTTCTTTTTTTTTTTTTTGTTTTTTTTTTTTTTGTTTTTGGAGGGAAAGGAATTGGAAAGAGGGTTTCAAGAGTAACGAGACATATTAGGTGGACACCGACTACGATTGTGATATTTATGATGAGGAAACGTGTATATAGGTATACCCTTACCTAAGTGGACGAAATTTCATTCACTTTTATACTTTATAAATATCGACAACGACGATGACGACGAAGAAGACGACGACGATGAAGACGTTGAACATAGACAATCACAACATTTAAACATATAATCGTATATATTTATTAATAAAAGATTTACATAAATTACAATACAATAAAATACCATGGACGGATGAATATTGTGGTCCATTATAATTACTTAATATATCCGATAAATACAACACGTTTAGTTTTTTTTTTTTTTTCTCTTCTTTTTTTTTCTATGCATCGGGGAAGTGGAGAAAAAAAAAAAAAAAAACGGAAAAAGAAAGGAGAAGAAGACGGAAACGAAATAGAGAGAAATTATGGTATCACAAAAATTTTTCAGACACAAGTATAGTAATCGTGGTATACAATAGAAAACTGCGTATTGAAAAATAAAAGAAAAAAGAAAAAAAAATTGAAAATAGAAAATAGAAAATTTCACCACTCTCATGTTTGTGTTCAGACTTCGGTATGAAATTATTTTCTTTTATTATTTCCTTTTTTTATTGACTTTTTATACTGTTGTTTAATTTTTTTTTTTTTTTTCTCTAATTTATTCACCTGTTTTCTTCTTCTTCTTCTTCTTCTTCTTTTTTTTTTTTTTTTTTTTTTCCTTTCTTTCTTTGTCGAGTTATAAAACAAAAAAAAAAAAGAAAAACAAAAAAATTGAACAACCAGGTAAGACGTCACGGAGAAATTTTATTTCATTTTTGCCCATGATTCGTAAAATGTAACGGTAATTTGCAAAAAAAAAAAATTAGAAAAAAAAATAACTGACAACCTGATTATGACTTACACAGATACATACATACATACATACATACATACATACATACATACATACATACATAGATACATAAACCCATATCTATATGCAAAAATAAGGGACGATAAGGACAAAGAGAAAAACTTGACAAAAAAAATGAAAAAAAAAAAAAACTTGCGAAGCTAATTGAAGTGTAATGTAACGATTCGTAACTATACTTGATGGGGCCGGGTTGAAGTTAAGAATTTTCAAAAGTTCCGAATAGAATGTGATTTTTACTACTGATACACAGTTTTCGGAAAAAGGTATTTCCCCGGAAGTCTACACAGCCGATTTGAAAAAACCTTTCATACGAAGAAAATCGTAGGTTCAAAATTCCGAAAGTTAAATATCCGAAAGGCCGAAACTCCGAAACATGAAATTCGCGTCTGGAATTAAATGAAATATTTTTTGTTCTCACATTATCCTGAGAATTAGACTGAAATTTTCGGGGTTTGGACTTTCGGAAATCTTTAATCTTCCGAAATTTATTGAACGTTTTTTAAAATTCTAAATCGTCTGGAACGAATTCGTAATATTTACCGTTAAAATTTATAACTTCAGCCAAACACCCTGCTGCTGGATAACAATTAATTTCTAAATCAACCTTACGTGAATTTGGTGTAAAAAAAAATTAAAAAAAAAAAAAACAATAATAATCGGATCTGTATTATACCCGGACGAGGAGATGGTGTTGGTTCAGTGTTAAAATATATAGTATAGGTAAGTGTATATTTAAGTTTAACATCAAACGATGAAAACCATGTCTGTTGGTATAGTTAAGATATTATTATTTATCTTGTATGTATATGGTAAAAAATTAAATTTTGTTAGTCGATAAATAATCAATATTTAGTAATAATAACGTATATCCAGAAAGAAAGAAAGAAAGTAAGAATGAAAAAAAAAAAATGAAAAAAGAAGAAAGAAATTTTTTCAAGATTTTCAAGCATCTCGATCGATCAAAAAAAAAAAAAAAAAAAAATGTGAAAAAATGAAAAGTAAGAATAAAAAAAATGCCTCACTCAAAGTTAAATAAAGGAAAACAGAAATCAATCTTTTTTAAATCATCAGATGTCCAGAGTTAAACCATATAGAAGTTAGACTCCATCTTCTGATAAATTTAATTTAATTTGACTCCCCATAAGGTCGTAAGGCGGCAAAAAAAAAAAAAAGTAATTCTAAAATACATTTTCTCGGCGAATTTCGATGTATAGATGCGTTTTATATAGGTGTGTAAAAAAGAAAAGAAAAATGCCGCTTACGACCCTATGGAATTAGTCCGTCGAATTATTATATATATCGGATGAGAAGAAATCTTTTCATATATTATATATATAAGTCTTAAAAATATCGAAATTCACCTTTTTTTCCAAGTCGTTCTTTCCGCACCCAATCAGCAGGTGCCGGTGGTGGTATGGCGTGAGGACGATGCGAGGCATCAGGTCCTGGACTAGTGCTAGTACCTTCGATCTCAGAGTCCTGAAAAGTCAAGAAAAAAAAAACAAAAACAAAAGGTTGTAAAAATCCGTAGGGTGAAAATTTCCACAAAAAAAAAAAAAAAAAAAAAAAGAAGTTTGATACCTCGTAATTGTATCCGTGTCCTTGCCGCTGATATCTGGTGGTGTAAAGCGGGTTGTTAAAAACGTCGTTGTCCCCAACCTGAGGAGCCGGCGAATTATGGGGTGCGACAATCGTGTGAGGAACGTGCGCGATTTGTCCTTTGAAATTCCTGGCCTTCCACCACTTTCTGCTGTCGTCCAAAAGCTCGAGATACTCACCCCTGACGACGGTCAGTTCTTTGTCGTTGTTCGCGGTCCTGGGATACGTGACCTGAACAACTTTGGCATTTCTCGAGATCATCTCGTCAAGCCAAGCCTCCTGGGCGCGTTCAACAGCCACAGCACCTCTGGGTCCACGCTCTATCGAATCCAATGATATTTCACTGTGAGCTCTGGTCTGCTCAACGCCTCTGTCCCTGTCCTCACGTCCGTATAAATCTGAGCTAGGGCCGTAGTTCCTTTCGAAATAATCGTTGCTGGGTCGATCCTGGTCCCGGCCTCCTTCGTACTCGAGATAATCGCTGCTGTAATGGGACTCGTCGACGTCTCTGTGACTGTAGTAAGGATCGTTGAGGTTCTGAGGCTCCGGTATGTCGTCCCTCTTCTGCTTATCGGCGTTCAAAAGTGAGGCCAAATGATCGTGGTCCCGATCCTCGGGGATCGGATACTCCGGGGACCATCCATCCATGAAAATCGGATGGTACAAAGGCACATGGCCTTTCCACTGATCCCTGGGTATCAGCCAAGTGTCGCCCAGCGAATGCCAGAGCTCGGTTTCCTTGCTGGTCACACAGTTGATCAACAGGTTAACTGCTTCACGAGTTAGAAGAGGGGAAACTACTTTGTTCGGAAGATTGGGGTCGTAGTTCGTATCGTGAGAGGCGTCCACGATCAGAGCCAACGGTGTGAAGAGAAAATGGACCAGTTCCGGGGCGTTCGGATCATGAATGTGGGCCTTGAGCTTAGCCAGCAGATTAAACGAGAGTTTGAACTTCTGAAAGATGTCTATGAACTCCATTTCCGGCGGGGGTTTAGCCCGCATGGTCAACATCCCGTCCCCAAGGTTTCTCTTCTTTGATTTTCTGTTCCTACGACGACGTTCGAGTTCTCTAGACGCGGCTGCCGCGTGCTGAAGCCGAGCTATGAATTTCTCGATGTCGTCGAAGCAGTGGTTTAGTATCGTAACGTCCCTCTCGTACTTCTCCGACGAGGTTGACGACACTTCATCGATGTTCTCTTCCCGAGACAAGTCGTTGGGCGCGTCATCTGCAACAAATAAATCCCCCAGTAACACGCCGTCAATGAACGGCCAATTCCGATCACGAAATTTAAAGGGAGCTTACGGTTTGCCGCATTGAACGCGGAGACTTGTTCCCGAACGTTTACACCGTTCAGCGGTGGTTCCGGAGGCGGTAGGGCCGGCGGAGGTGGGATTTGGCCTCTAGGACCTCGCGGGGATCCGCCAGGAACCAATTTTCCGATTTGGAGCATCTTCAGGTCCTCGACGAGATCCTGAGCCGATATACTCTGGCACTGGAATATGTGCATCTCGGCTCGCTGTCCAGAAGCGCTATCATCAGCCACAGTGAATACCAATATGTTGTTGTACATCTCCATCGGGTCCCTGGACGTGAAGGCTGTTGGTTCTTGGATCAGGGATGCAGGAAATCGCTCCATCACTGCCTGAAATCGGTGAACCAATATTTTTCCCCACTTTTATCCAGCGGCCTGCGACGATCATAGATTTTAAAATCTAGTTACCCCGGTCTCGTTGTCCATTATCAATACCCACGACCTCTCGAGGCGTAGCTGCATCTTTTGGCTCCATATTCCGTTGCTTTTTTCGAGTTGAAGAAGCCGCCTCATACCATCGGCTGGATAAACTATGCCGGTTTCTATCGTTACGGTAAATGTCGCCAAATGTTCCATCAGGTATGTGGGTTCTGATCCGGTTCCCGGCGCTCCTGAGGTGCTGGGAGGACCGCTGGAACCTCCATCTGTATGAGATAAGGGACGGCTAGAAATCGGGAGAAAATCGGCAGAGGATTTACCCGAGGACTTACCCTTGTTATAGGTAGACGTACTGTGACCACTGTTGTAGTAAGGCATTGTGCGATTGCCAAGTCTGACCCCCGTTTCGCTGAAACGAAACGAAACGAAACGAAACTTAGTTTAGATCGGCTTTTCGGACTTATCAGACCCCGGACTGACGTCGTGGATCGATACCAGATACGATATAACGACTGTGAGCGATATCTCCGGCCTCGATCCTCACTTACATCCGGTATACGGCAACGAAATATTAATTGCAATTGGGTCAGGACGCCTTAATCGGCGTGGTATGAATACCGAATGAAATACCGATCGGTAATCGTGTTGGCTGAACGATTTTTTCATTATTTACTTAACATTCGATTATGAATTGGCCCATCAATATGTTCTTTTTGTCATGACGTAAAAAATGAATCACTGCCAGTCGCGGATTTTGGTATATATTTGTTTGCACTTTTCTTTAAGCGCGACGATTCGCAGATGAAATTTTTAATTTTTAATTTATATTTCTTTTTTTGCTGTTTCATTGCCGACATTGTCAGATTAGATTGTACAATAGATTGAGGTACCTCTGTCGACTAATGTGTCATTTGATCAACATACTCACACCTAGGCATCTCGTATTGTTATAAGAGATATTAATCAGCGATACGAATTGTGAGGATTGTGATAAATCGTTCAGGTATTTCGCCGTGGTTTATTACATCGTAGATAGAAAATTTTGCAATTTCGTTTTTCTCTTTCTAGATCGTTGAGTTACTTTTTTTTTTTTTTTTTTTTTTTTCTCTCTTGGGGTTAATCTGGGAGGAATTATTCAATAAGAATCGATCATTTTCATCGATATAATCGGTATGCTATATAATATGCGAATATCAACATTTCTTGGAATAGTTATATAAAAGATCGGAAGGTTTACGTTGTTATTTTTCTTCTCATTACCTACACCGTATAAATCGGTATCGTATGATATATATATATATATATATATCTGACACCCACGTCGAGAGTATGATAATAGACGGTATAAAAATATCGCTTGTCGCATATCGCCTATTGTCTATTCATTTTTTTTTTTTTTTTTTTTTTTTCTCTCTCTCCCATACGTTACGATGAAACAAAGACTTCTACAAGGGATTCTAACGATTGTCTAAGAACACCGGAGGTTCAGAATTCCGAAAAGCTATAAAGATGGGAAGGATTAGAGATTCACTTATTGTCTTCGTATCCCGAGAAAAATTGCGAAAATCTTACGGATTTCTGTTAAATTCTTATTATTATTATTATTTTTTTTTTTTTTTTCTAATATCTTCGAATCTACTGTAAATCCGTGAATAATAATAATAATAATAATAATAATAAGCACTACCTACACACGGTGCATATTGAGAAGCGACAGAATTATAACCCGGACAGTCGTCAGAGCGAGGTCAACGATTCGGACAAACCAGTTCGTTGCAATAAGGGCGCCGGCATATAATCCAAGCAGACCGTGTACAGAGGATCACCCGTGTATGTGGTACGTACGTATGTACATACATTACGTATCCATACCTATTCCTGTTTCGTTATCAACTTTAAGAGGTCACGAAACTCCGTGACATTTCTGAACTAAACATCTGCTCGTGCTGCATTTACGATTGTCATTTTGATTATGATTATAATTAGAAATATAAGAAGATAAGAAAATAAGAAAATAAGAAATTTCACGTCTTTTTGGAATCAGAGACGCGATATAACTGAGAGAGAACAGCTAGGGCCGCTGGTCTAAGGTAGGTCAACTAATATGCTCGCTGCAATTTATTATAGCAATTAGACAAGGCCGTCTAATTGGTGAAGTTATTTTAGTTCTAATTAATTAAATATATTCCAAAAATTTCTGAATTTAAACTATAATGGAGTAGGCAAAGTACCAATTAAATACATTTTTTTTACCAGCCCGTCGTTCATTTAAAAAAATCTGTCATACCGTCGCTTCATAGTATCATAGTGTGTAAATTAGTGCGCATTTTTTAGGTCACCTCAAATCATGTTTTACAGACGACGATTTCGAAAAATGACAACTTTATCCATCCGAAAATGCTCGCGTTTGAAAAATTTTCACCAACTTACACACTATGATACTATAAAGTGACGGAGTGACAGATTTTTCTGATCAACGATGGGCTCGTAAGAAAAAAAACGTATTCAGTTGGTTTAAAATCCCACGTTATTCAAACGGGAAAAAGTACGGGCTTACAGGCACGCTTTCCCCGTTGAGCTAGAAAGCCCGCGTTTTACCCAGATTTTAGTTTTACCCACCGACCCCCAAATAAGGGCCACCCTAAGGTAGAAGGTATATAATATTGTTTAAATAGGAGAAAAGAAAACGATTGTTATGCACTGATCAAGCGTGCAACTGGCTGAGATAATCGATTCTTAAAATCGATCTCCTGAATTATTATATTGAAATCGTTGATCAGTGACGATCCGGACTTGCGGTTTCACGGAGATTACCATTTTCAATATTACCATAGCTGAGTGTAACTATTAAAAGTCAGATTATTTTCATATTGTTAAGCGAAAGTCCCGAGCGATAAGAACCCCGGATTTGAATATTATATATTTTCCCGCGAGTCTACATAGCCAATTTAAGAAGCCTTGAAGCGAAGACCACCAAAGGTTCGAAATTTCAAAATCTGAAAATCCGAAAGACCAAAACTCCGAAACCTGAAATTCGCGGATGTAAGTATTCATTCCGCGTTTAATAACTCGAGATGTATCGATCGCATCGAGACCAGTATAACCATGGTCAAATTAGTCGTGTCGAGATTAACTTTTTGGAAAAAATAATTTCAAAATCCAAACGAAAAAAATTTCTGATTTTTTAGCCTTTTAAAATTAATTAATCATAGTAATGAATGTAAATTTTACATCGAAGCTTGATTTGCGATTTCATTCCACAAAACAAGACGAGACAAGCGAGCGATAATAATAAGAAATTGAAAGATATACATTATATTAACAATTTACGTTAATTAACTTTCCTTAATTAGTAATTAGTTTTAACTATAAAACTGTATAAAATCATTCGAATTAGATCACACTAATACCTAGATAAGAAGGTGTACCTCCTTCTCTCTCTTTTTCGACGTACCCGCACACCTAATGGGTATATACCTACACGAACCGAATAAACGAACTTGATGATAAATTATTCATGAGATATATGTATAAAATTTTCATTATCATTATTATTTTTATTGCCATTATTATTATTGTTATACCCATACATATCTATTTACAGTGTACATAAAGAGACCTGCACGGATAATATATTAATCAATTATCATGCCGGCACTGCACTCGAAAAAGGCGTTGAGCTGTAGATAGAATCGATTGATTTATTCGATCGTCAAGAGCGTGGAGGAAAAAAATTAAAAGTTGAAAAACAGGTGAAACTGTTCAAATTTTTCAAATCCTTCAACATTTTTTTTTCTTTATTACTGCATTATAGGCTATAAAAATAAAAGCAAAACTAAAAAAGGACTTTCGATTTCGTTTACATGTCAATGAACGAGAATTGCGTAGGTAAGTTAATATATTAGGGTGGTCCTAAATTTGATCATTTTCGAATCTCTATGCTTCCATATAGGCCAGAACGTGTTTAGATGTATATACAAAAAAATGTTACCAAAACCCCGGGTTTCTATCTCAATTTTAAGTACCGGCTCGAAGTCTTCGAATTTTCCCATTTTAACAAAACACGATTTGTCAAATTTCGCAGTTAATTTTGTAAGTAAAAAAATAGAATTGATATAGGAACCTGGGGTTTGGACTACATTTTTTTTTCTATATATTTGGAGACGTCCTGGATCATCGAAGTAATTGAAAATGAAATCATTGCATTGATTGATTATATGATCAATCGATCGATCGATCGAGGTTCAATGACAATAATATAAAAAATGTGAAAAAAGGCGAAATTTCTTTATTTTCCGTAATTATTCTTTTTTCATTTTTTCTTTCTTCTCATTTTCAAATGATGATAATGATTGTAATATTTTTATATTAAATATGCGAAAAGAATGGAAAGCGCGTGCGAGATTCATACCTTATATATATAATATAAATATATAAATAACATGTATATATATATATATAAAACATACCTATGCATATATCGTTAAAAATTAAACTCGGTCAATTTCTCCTTATATCTTTATAACCGTAGTCAAACCGTACGAATATAGAACTCGTTTTTTCGATATCAAATCGTAATACATATGATAATATCGCAGTATACCTATAATCTACAATATGCATAATGAAAAGCATATAATTTGATAAAATTTGAATTTTTTTCTTTATTTTTTTTTCTTTTTCTTTTTACCATCGACCTTGAATAAATAGAAGAAAAAAAAAGAAAAGAAACAAATTTCCATGTGGCACACACCTTTATGTTGACACTACCGAAGAAGGCGGATAGTTTAGGTTGAGGTAAGGCTAGGTGTTGAGGCAAGGAAAGGTGCCTCTCATCTGATCGTATGGGAGGGTATGGGAGTTCAACTATAAGACTACACTACGACTACGACGATTCTACTACTACTACTACTACTACTATACAAACTGTATAGTAAATATAATAGTATAGGAAATGTAGATAGAAGGGAGTTAGGCAGGCAGGCAGGTAGGTAGGTAGGTAGGTAGTTGGTTAGTTAGTTGGTTCGTTCCTTCTTGACTGAATCACATTCCACAGATTCCAAAACTACTTCAACCACATTTTAAATTCTCTCTCCGTAATGGACGCATACACAAACTTACACACATACGCATTAGGTGTAACACATATGTGTGTGTGAAACTTTCATACATCTATCCTTCTCGCTTCTTTCTTCGCGGATGTATATACCTATATACCTCTCATTACACACTATCATAGGCGATTAATATATGAGCCTGGTTAAATTTACCAATTTTAATACTACCGACTCGCAGTATTGATACTGAGGGAGGGTATCACCCCGAAAATATACGTATAACATAGATCTAGGAGAATAATATTTCTGACGAAGAACACCAAAGGTTTCAATAATATTCAAAAATCTAAAGATGCGAAAGGCCAAGGTTCCGATATTTCAAATTCACGCATGTGTTTATTCAGTGTTTAATAATTCGGATTGTATTTATCGTACCGAGACCAATGACCGATCAAATTAATCGTCCTGAGATGCGCTTTCCGGATATAAAAGTTTCGAAATTCTATCAATCATTCATGACGTCATAAAGGCGTCGATTTAAGTGGATAAAATCGGTTTTACCGTAAACAGGGTCTCGATCGTAATGAAATATTCGAAATTTTCGACTTTCCAGAGAGGGGGGTCGGTCTTCTTAAGCCCGGGTCCAATTAAGGATCATTAATATACCGATATCGCATTATCGAGGTGCAGAAATACGGAGTATATATATAAAAACTCTCGAAATCCAACGATAAATCAATGACTCGGTATATGTGCTATAGAATCGGTTAAATGACCTTGCGAAGGCCAACTATACGTGTTAAAAAAAAATCTAATAAACCATATTCGAACGGTATTTTATTCATTTTCAATATTATACGTGACGCGTTGTAGGATATAGTTACCTAGATATATACACGTATACCTTAGATGAGACCTAGTGTTATAAACTTTCTACAAAATCGCGTTTATTAAAATTCCCGCGGATACGCAGTATCTCATACGTGTACATAGCATAAGTACCTTAACTATTATACCTTAGATTATTGTAAATAATATAAAAATATCACATACGGGTATGCATGTGTGTATATATGGTGTATGGGTATATCTATATAAGTAATTAGACCTCCACGCGGTTTTCTACACCTACGTACTATACACGATCATAGGCAAAGGTTGACCGTTACGAAACGCATCGGAAATGTCTTAGGCGTTGTTCCGTAATACATTTATGGGAGTAGGTATTAAGGTAGATGTAAAGGTAGATGTAGACGTAGATGTAGCGGTGAAGTGAAGTGAGGAGGTGCGAGAACGTGATATCTTCGCAAAGAGGTATACGCGCGGGGCACACCCAGGG
Source organism: Tenthredo scrophulariae (assembly GCA_963978835.1). Classification (NCBI taxonomy): domain Eukaryota; kingdom Metazoa; phylum Arthropoda; class Insecta; order Hymenoptera; family Tenthredinidae; genus Tenthredo; species Tenthredo scrophulariae. The sequence continues at coordinate 1,849,534 of OZ022236.1, read as the reverse complement.
TATAATAATAATGAAAAAAAAATTAAAAAAGAAAAAAAAAAAAAAAAGAATAGATTAGCGTATTTAGCTGAGAATGTTAATCACCGTTTTTCATTAAACTTTATTTATGTTTATGCTATGCCATGTATATCTCTGACTTGATATATCAACCTATTAATCAAGATAGATAAAAACTGTTAATTGAGAAAATTATTAGCGCCTTGTCAATCGACGAAATGTATAACAATAGAATAGGAAAGAACGTAACACGGTGATAATTTATTATAAAATTATGATAACAATGATTGGCTAATTTAAGCAGTTAGTTAGTTAGTTAGTTAGTTAGTTAGTTAGCTCCTGATATTATTTCGCGATTTTTTATTTATTTTTTTCATCCGCATAGATCGTCGATTATATTTATATCGATTATCGAATGGCGGAAGTTGGGGTATAACAATTAACGAAAAAGATAATAAAATCTGATTGAATACTGTTGATAAAATCGGTGTAGAAGTTTATAGAGGACACGTTGCGGATAATGGATAGAGAAATCGGCGCTTTGCCAGCGAACGAAGTTGCCAGTTGTTCGCCCGATTTATTTATAACGATTTATAAGCCAGCTAGGTTGTAGTGGATTGTTAATTGGACTCGTATAATACCTGAGGGTTTTTCCTTTCCTCGATATTCCAGGAAATCGGTAACTCTCCGCAGCGGATCCAGTTGATAAAAATCCAAAACTATTTATATGTGTATATATGGCGTTGGTATATGTAATGTACGACGAATACAACTATCTCACGATCGGTGATCACAAATAACATAAACCCGCGTATAATTAACGAACTAATAACTAACTATACACGACTAAACTATGTTTATTCGATCAACAAGTGTCAGTCTCTTACTACGTCACACGACTTCTATATTTACTCACCTATATACAATACGGTGAAATGCAACGGAGTTTTGGGTGGACCTCGGCCCCACTCATTGTCGACTGGAAAATACCTGAGCCGTACCCTACCTGCGTTTAGTACAACGAAGCCCCACGTAAACCCCCCACCCCACCGCAAGTCTCAAAGCCGACTTAATACAGGTAGGCAATGGTACGGGGATTCTCATTCGTCGAGGTCGAATACGGTACCGAGTTATTCATTGGACGATGAACGTAACGCGGAATGGATACACCGGAAACAGTTCACTCGATTTGACCACGGAGTGTAGATGATGATGTACGATTTATACGGACGCGACGTGCTGCCGCGGAAACAAAAGCGGATGCCTCTTTGAACTTGGATCAAGATGAGACAGTGTAGATTCGAATTCGAAGGAATTAATTATGTCTAACTGACGTCGTAATAGTAATAGGAGTTTGTGGTATATCATTCTTTACGTTTAGTTTTCACAATAAATAGAAGAAAGACCAAAGGCACGTGTACAAAGCAGAGACTCTAGTAGCGCGCCGGTCGGTGTCTTCTTCGAGCGCAGCTTCCCTCTGATCTCTGTATCTAACGCATCTCGCATTCAGGCAGACTTACCTCTCCGCTCGTAATAACGAGTGCTGTAAATCCTGCGAAAATACGTCGGTATTCGGACGAAAACAGATATTCTTTGTCATTCAGCCCTTCTGTAGGTGCTAATGATGAACTGTATAGCATGCGAATCGGCAGATGAACCGTAGGAATTTTATATCGCATGCGAAACTCACTACCTTGGATCTCGGGATATACGGAAACGACGAATACTCATAAGATAAAATGCGTAATCCCATTTTGCGATTGGACCAAGGAACATTCTTTACTGTTCATATTTTATATGCATGGATATTCCATACTGTTGATAGATTATATCATATACCGATATGTCTATCGCCGTTTCGAAAGAATTAGGTATATTCTCATACCGCTCGAACGATTTGTAAAACTTTTACGCGGAGAAATCAACCGCGAAACCTAATGCAATGCATCCCTTAGTCGAAGACAACTAACTTGATTCATCATGTGATGGATTACGGAAGGAACCCATAGACCAAGCAAGTGTAAATCTGTATTCGTTAAAAAGCCGAGCTAAGCCCATCATGAGCGAAAATAAATACGAAGCAGGATATGCTCTCTCTGTCTACAGTAGAGCTTGTGATTTGAGATATCCAATCAGGAGGACACGGATTAAACATGGATATTCATTCTTTCCAAGACCCTTATTCAGTCTCTCCCATTTGTCGTTAATACCGACGTCGCTGTTTAGCGCGGCAATGCCTCAGTACTATTGCGGTTGAATTCATGCCCCTAGTTCGAAGGGGCTGCCGCATAGAGAGCAGGACGAACGAGATGACAGACGACTGTTGTTGCGCGTTGCGGGTTGCGCACAGCGCGCAGTTAAGACTGCGACCTGCGATAAAATGAGTGGGGATGTGATACTTAACAACGTTATAACTGTCTGACACGTAGGACACGTCATTGCAATGTTTATCCAGCTACGTATAGACGTATGATTAAACTTTTTGTCCTGAAAAAGGAAAAAGGTAAAAGACAATATCCGCCGATAAAAAACAGTCTCGAAGTGTTCCTCGGTGGATCCAAAAAGTTGTTCAAACATTTCCGAGGGTAAAAAGTTAGCTTATGAGGTTAGGTTCATTATTAAAAAGCATATTTATCGCAGAACGATGAGGAGGACGTGTCTCTCGATCGACTCAAGATATTCCTAAACGGACGTAAATATAAATTCGAATAAAATGAGGCGGTCGCATTCGGGTGAGCGGGGTGAGATTTGAATAGCAATAAAAACAATCGTAAATATCCCCGTTAATTCGAATTTTAAATATCCTTACCAGGGGGCTACGGTTACGAACCGTTACCGAGCACCTCACACGATGCTTTGGAAGAAGAAAACGAACGTATAGCAGATGAACTTAAGGACAAAATACACGTTCTTAAATCACTGTCCATCGATATTGGAACAGAAGTTAAAATACAGCAGAAAATATTAAACGGAATGGTTGGTAGAGCGAGAAATGACGACGACTCTCTATGTGCAACCTTTATATTATTGTCATTAATTCCTAGGACGAAGATTTCGAGAGGACTCACGGCTCGCTGACTTCCTCTGTTACCAGAGTATTGAGAATGGCCCGAGCTGGTCACAGATACTACATTCTATACCTATTCCTCTTTTCAATAGCTGTATTCACCGTCTTATGGCTAGTTCTTAAATTTAAGTAATGAAATTGGTATTGAAAACGAAAATTTCCACTCTATAATTTATATCTGTATAATAATGTATCGCAAAATCTATTCAATCGAGAAATAATTATTTTATATTAGTAATAAACGGCCTTATTCCTTCCCACTATCCCCCAATTTTTCGCAATTTTTTGAACTCTGAGGCCATGAGGTAATGGATCAAAAACTCTAGGCTCGCGTCAGCTGTTATTTCACGATAACATAACCTCCGGTCAATCCTCAACATTCGAAATTCGAAATGGCGAAATTAATGCCAGAGATAAAAGAGTCCGAGCTGTATAAGCTGTTTAAAAAATCTGAACAAAACCGCGGCCTTTATACCATCGGAACGACCGTTGATACTGGTATGTAATTCGGGGGATGATAGAGTTTCGGTATTGAACACAACCCGACATAACCTAAAAATAAACTTTCTCATAAACCCAGGACTGGAATGGCAGGCCGTTGACGAATGCAAAGAGATAATAAACGCCAATTTGCACGTAGTCAAGGAGCGAGGAAAGATCTATTTCAATATAGCTCTTAATCAATTTCAAAAAGTATTATCATTTTGGTTGACATGAAAAGCCCAATCCCATCCACGGTGCATAAATTGATCTCATTTTCCAATCCAGGTGAAAGAGATGAGATCTATCGACAACATATTCGTCATATCAGACGTTCGTAGCTTTAGTTTTTCAAAAGACGACGCAGACTCTGATATGGAGTTGATAAAGGATGCAGTGAACACAGAAATGAGATTAGAGAAGGGCTTAGATGCCTGGAAAACCGCCACTTCATTCCACGGCAAAATATATCCCAAACAAGAAGAGTTTGAGAAAGCGGAAGAGGCCCATAAGGCCGAGAAACTCCAGAGGGAAGAAAGCCTCGCTGAAGATGATAGGAAGGGCAGGAAACGCGGGAGAGATCCGTCACTTTCAAACGAGGATAATTTACTCAAGTATAGAGTTACCTGCGAGAGAACTGGCTCGCATGCCTTTCAATCTGGCCAAGTAGCTCGTGTGATTGGCGGCGAACTACAAGACAAATATCATTGGCTAGTTGATCTGACGATGTATCATTTAGAGATAGTTTGCAACGTGATTCACAGTACGTCGATCGATTCTTTATATCGTTTAACGGTTTTATTTCATTGGAGTAACAGCGGTACTCAAGTAGTTTCTGTTTCAGACGAGCTAGTTACGTCTCTCAGAGTCACACACCAGTCCAAACACCGTCGAAACATAGTACACTTTGGTCCAACAACCCTGAGAGCCACTGTATGCTACAGTTTATTAAGACTCGCCAATCCCAAGCTGGGAGATATTGTTATAGACCCAATGTGCGGCGGCGGTTCGATACCGATTGAGGTGAATAAGACTCATCTTTTACGAGATTCCTAATGGTTCTCCCCGACCTATTTCGCTAATTATAAATCGCATTTCAGGCAGCGATAGCTTTTCCTTACACGTATGTTGTCTGCGGAGATAATCACGAGAAGGCCGTTGATAGAACAAAGTCGAATTTCGACGCCCAGCCGGATAATCTTAAAACCGAATTGATCAGATGGAGTGTCGCCCAATTACCACTGAAGGATTCATTCGTCGATGTGGTAGTTACCGATATGGTAAACAATTTCTGATTTTTCAATCGTTTCCAGTATCCTATCCGACGTTCTTACCATTTATTATTATTCCTTACAGCCATTTGGGAAACGGAGTGGTTCGATGACCGACAACAGAGTATTTTACAAACAATATATGGCAGAGTTAGGCAGAGTCTCAAAACTGGGAACGGGGCGACTGGTTCTCCTCACTTACGATCGCCGGAGTATTCAATTGGTGAGATTTCAGGATTTAAATCACACCTTGGATCACAACTTTCAAATTTCGTTAAAATTCCATTCTTTCAGGCTCTACAGTCGACGAGCACTTTATTCAAAGTTATAAAAATGCTCGGAGTTAATATGGGCGGGCTACACGCAGCCGTGTACGTTTTAAAACGGACTAAACAACCTCACGATAATAAAGAGACGAATAGATCAACTGAATCTGCGTCGCAGAGATGAAATACAATCATAAAGCTGCGATAATTAATGTTGAGAAATTCTTTTTATTTTGAGGCATTAAATACAAGCTACATAAAATCGTTAAGATTTGTTATATCATTAATGCCTGGATCGAACAGGCTCGAGAATATTAATTCCCTACGAAATGATACGATAAAATTGTTCATTACAAGAAGAACTTTCTTCTACTAGTTTCCATGGCGTGACGACGACCCTGTATTATCCACTCATATTCGCCGTATTTACTATCGAAAGTTCCCCGCTGTATGGACCTAAGTTTCAGGGTAAATCTAGGTCCCAATTCTCTGAGCTTTGGTTTGCCGGTATTCAAGTTGAAGTCGTATCTATAAAATGGTCAAAAAAAAAAGTTACATCATGGCTTGGAAAAGGAACAAATTTTATGGCTAAGACTAGCACCTGTGATGTCTGAAGAATATGTAATCCCGTTGATTATGGAAGGTGACCGCCCTTCTTCCTTTAAATTCAGGATCGTAATGGAACAAGGCTCCAAGCATTCTACCAACAGAATGCCCAAGTCTGGTAGTGAAGTTGTTTAAAATGACCTCTGGACGGTGTTCAGTTATTTCTTTATGAGACCGCTTGAGCTCTGGCGTTATCTTGACGTTGCTAAGCTTGAACTGTGCCGTTGGTCCGTCCGGCAAATGCACGACCAGCATACCGTCTGAAGATCTAAGCTAAGGAGAAAATCTTAGGAATCATCACCTTAACTTTTTATGCTCATAACTTTTTTGGTATCGATCTTAGCCGAAAAAGTTATGGATCAAAGTTATAGATAATTGTATGAGCTATAAAAATGCTTCCCAGAAATTTTTTGTCAGCCTCACGGTTACAGAGATAAACAAAAAAAAAAAAACTAGTTACATCCTCAATTTCAAGATAGTGGTTGAATGGCAACACCCCTTACGAAATAAAAAAAATCCGCTGCTTCTCATAGTTCAATAACGTTTATAAATCGCGTCATATGTATATCAAAGGATACTGGGCTGCTTCATGTTCTCGTTGATTACTATGAGATCCGTGAATCCCTTGGCAGTGGCGCTTTTCACCATCTTCTTAACGCCCGAACGATTTCTGTAGAGCGAAATAGAGTTGGGAATTATCCGGGTCAATTCCCGTCCGAATATCCGCGTTTTTCTTAGAGGATTGTCGGAGTATGTGATGAGGACCTTTGGCTCATAAGAGTGTTTGTAGTAGGCCGAAAACTCGTCATGTTCGAAGTCGATTTTCACCTCTGCGTTCTCCTCGGCGTCTAAATCCCCCTGTATAACAGTCTCGTCCTTTTCTCTCAAGCTTTCTATGGTGTGGGGTACCTTCTTCGGCAGGCCTTCCCTCTGGCGATTTTTACGCTCCTCTTTTTTAGCCTTGGCCTTTTCACGCCGGTATTTTTCACTCTTTTGGTGACGGACTACCTTGCATTTTATGTGATTAAAATTGCTGTCGCTTGGCACTCGGACTTTTGGTACTTCGGGTGACGATGCGGCTTCGTTCAATTCGCTGACTTCCTCTTTTTGCTCGGTACGTTTCAACGGATTTTTACGCAGGCCTTTAAGCTTCATTTTTTATTTGTATTTGAACCTTATTTTCAATATTTACGAAACGAACATGTGTTTTTTGAACGAGGTTATGTTTTGGGAACAGTTAGGTTGTGTTCGCTACACACTTGGCACGGAATATATGAATTATGAAGACCGCGAACTGAGACCTTTTTCGTGAGCTTGGTGATAAAACAGTTTTCGAACATACCGACCGAAATAACATTGCAGTCTATCTTCAACTCGGTCATATTCGAATTTCAAATTTTAAATATCATCTCATTTAAATAACGCGCGATTTTTAATACTTCTTTAGAATGCAAAAATGATCAAATTAAAGAGCACCCTTCGTATATCTGTATAGCAACGTCTATATTGACGATTGAATTAGAAACTAAAATCTCATACGTAACAGCGCGTGATTAAAAAATCAATAAGAGGTGGTTTAAAGGAGCGCGAAATATGAATTGTTTTAGGTAACACAAAGAAATAAGAAAATTTTACTAAATTTGAGATATTTGTCTGAATGATAATAACTATATTATTACATACAAGATACAAAGGCACAAACAATTAAAACACATTTCTATTAACTATAATCTCTCTAAACATTTTCCGTTATAATAATTATGTAATTATTCGATTCGATTCGATTCGTTATAATATACATATATATCTATATACGTGTTGTGGTTTTTTTTTTTCTTTTACTTTTTTTTTTTATTCAGTTTTCTTTTCTTCTTCTTTTCATAATATATACTATATGTGTGTATACTTGTTTATTAATAGTATAATTTCTAACTTATATAATTTGATATAAATAACTTAGTTTCATATTCACAACCATCTAATAAAAAATTTTACACGAGTCGCTAAAGGCAGCCTTCCCTCCCCTATTATAATTTTTCTAATAAATTCTATATGATAACGCCCAAAATTAATACCGATATTAATATTCATTAATCAGCTGCCTCGCGTTAACTTTTCACTCTCATTAGTTTATTTCTCTCGTGTGTTTTTTTCTTTTTTCTTTTTTTAATAGTATATAATTAATAATCGATCTTTAAATATAACTGCGTTATAATATACTATAGTTAAATATAGAATTCTAGATAATAAAAATCTACTCCTTTTGTTAGAAATATTCGACAGGATTTCCTCAGTTGTACAATTATATCATAATATTATTATAATATTTCAACAATCATTATTATTATTATTATTATATTTTATCAGTTGCAGAGCAACGTGTATACATATATAATAATTGTATTGTTATTATATATATTTTACTAACACGGTGTTACGATCTTTCGAATTATTAATATTCTTCATATATTATTTTTCTTTTTAATCTGTTACCGTTTTTTTTTTTTTTTTTTTTTTTCTCGAAAAAAATTCTATCATTTTCTTATGGTTTTTTTTCTGTTTTTATTTGATTTCAAAAATTCATTAATCTTTCCGCAGCTTTTGTCGATCGCGTATAATAGGTATTACAGTAATAAAGTATACAGCTGTCGATCGCATTAGTTTTGTTCCCAAATTGATATTAGGCCTGTTCAGTCTAGTCAACGCGCGGCTATAAGAGATTAATTATAGCGTGGATGGGACGTTTATTAATTAATCTGCACCATGTGTAAATATGAAATGTGGAAGAAGAGAAGAGAAGAAAAGAAAAGAGAAGGAAAAAGAGAGGAAAATTAAACATTAATAATGATAATTTCTAACGATGAATCTGAATCGGAATCTGAATCTGAATCTCATTCGATGCGATTAATTTTCAGTTTTTATTTTTATTTTATTTCAGTTCATTTAAGTATATAATCATTGGAATGTATTCTACTACGTTACTTTGCAATCTGTTATATTCGAATAAACAATCTATGTATATATATAATATATATTTGATAACGTGATAGTTGGAAGACGTCAAACTTTATCTATTCCATCGGGTATAGTTTGGGTTATATCATAAGTTTCTAGAAATTTTTTTCAACCGTAAAACTGGTTCATACAGCTCCTGAATTTACCTTACTCAATAATTCTAATGTTTGTGCTTTGTTGGTATATGTACTCTCAGTAAATTAGGTATATATATAAATATATACCATTCGTCGATAGTTTTCTCGCGTTTACATATATTATAGTATATATGGGGAAAAAAAAACAACAAAAAATGAAAAAATAAAAAATGGAAGAAGAAAAAAAAAAACAACAAATATTAAATTAAAAAAACGTATTACTTTCTTGTAAATCAAAGATAAACGATTCAAAGAAGTATATACATATATATATATATATATATATATATATGTATATATAATATCTGATAAGGCAAGACATGTGCCGTATAGATACTTGCTTACAGCACCACTTGTGTACACATGATACATATATTAATTATTCTAATAAAATGAAGAAACAGATCAAGAAAAAAAAGAAATTATAAAAAAAAAAACGAAAAAAAAATAATACGTGAGGAGAATATTTATAACTTTATACTTTAGTCTGGAATGAAAAACAATCCTATATATATATGTATGTATGTATGTATGTATGTATGTACAAAAAAAAAACCTCAGCATAACTATATTATCATTATAATATATGATGAGACTTAAAAGTTGGAAAAGACAAAAAAATAATAATTTTCAAAATTTGATTTTATCTGCATGATTTATATATAGCGCGTAAAATTATCTCGAGATGATCCATATGATAGTTATACATAGCTAGATGAGTTTCTTTAAAAATTTGTAGATTGGTTTATCCTGAATAAGGAATAAAACTGAAGAGTAAAAGAAAATGAAAATTTTTAAAAAATGTATTGAAAAAAGAAAAATATAACCCTGCACTTTTTTGTTTTATAATATACTAATCGACCTTAGCATAGATATGTGCAGTATTAGAGTATCAGTGGCTCAACTGATCATCTATATGAGATCGAACATTTTCCGCGGCTCATTCCTTATACCTAATTTAAGATTTTTGAAATTTACGTTTTCATGAAAAACTCGGTGAAACCAAGGTACGAATTCATTTCGATGTAAATTTATTAGAATTCAAAGACATCGTCGATGAATTTAGCCTCCTTGAAGGAGCTGGACTCACTGGTGCCGATGGTGGCGGTCCTCCTGTGGGTGTAGTCGGCTTGGATCCTCTCCTGCTCCTTCTCATCGACGAATACGGACTGATTCCACGGTTCACGTGCTCATGGGCGTAAAGCAGAACCCCGATATCGCGGTTTCCGGCCTCCAGAGCAATCTTCAATGCCGAACTTCCGTCAACGTCAAGAATAGAAGAATCGCAATCGGGATGAGCCAGCAAAAGACGGACTATATCGGTGTGGCCGTGTTCCGCTGCGCACATCAACGCTGTGCTACCATCTTCGTCTTGGATGTTAACCGCGGCACCAGCATCGAGAAGTAATTTCGCCATGTCCTTACGCCCGTGAGATACAGCGAGCATCAAAGCGGTTTGTCCGTGCTGTGAAAAAAATTAGAATTGGATAAATAAATGGCGAATAATGAGGTTCGAAGTTTCGAAATTTTCGTCGACCTACCTGTTTCGCTCTGACGTTAACATCCGCCATTTGAAAGAGCCTGTTGGCAACCGAAGAGTGGGTAGAGTTACGAACTTCCGCCAAAGCGGCCAGCATTACCGCCGTGTAACCGGCCACGTTTGCGGTGTCTATATCGCATACTTTCGAATCAAGAAGGATTGAAACGACGTCGAAATTTCCGTGCGAAACTGCGTAATGCATGGCTGTATTACCGCTGGCGTCGTTCATGTTCACTATGTACTCTAGCAGAGAACTTGAGGCTTCTTCGAAGCAGTCCAAGTAGTCCTCAACCTCGAGTGGGTTGGCGGTAGCTGTGCTAGAGACCTTGAACCATTCCTGCTGTATTATTGTAGTAGCGTTTTTTATCTGATGGCTGATGTTCCGGCTTGGTGACTTCTTCAAATTGTCATTAAGCACTTTCATGGCTGCTCGCATTTCGCGGGATGGTTCAACCTTCTGTCTGGGTTTGTCCTGTATCGGTTGGAACAAGGCAGACTCTGGCAAACCCTGCTGTTGCTGCTGCTCCTGCTTTTCTTCAACTTCAATTTCGACTTCGGACTTTTCCTTTGCCGGCGATGACTCTGCCGATGATAGTTTCTCATCGTTGATAATTTCAGCATCCAAATCCTCGAGTCTATAACAGAAACAATGTTCGTGAGCGTATCAAAACAGGCTTTCCCAACGTTTCTCTGGGGACCCGAAGAGCGACGATCGACAACAAATCCACGACTTTCTACATCGTGGTAATCGGGGAAAGAAACGCTTGCAACAGAAAGTCGTCATGCGAAAGGGGATTAAATCGCTGTGATAAATTACCCCGTGTCTGCGGCGTAGCAAGGTACTTCCAAAATGTCGCTCGACAAAACGTCGGTGAAGTTATTAGATCCGTTCGAATACTGTTGAAGCATCGATGTCCTTCTCGCGATAACGACTACTCTCACTTATCCACCATATCAAACGACGTGATTTCGCCACTCTATGAACGGACCTGGACAGTCCAACTCCTCAACGGCTGAGTAAGGGTGGAAAAAACAACCCTCCGAACAGCCTCAGACCAATAACAAAACCACGCGACTACTAGCCAGCCGAAAAGTATCGATCGAAAATAACGGTCCGGGTTTTATCGCACTGATAGTACGCCGAGGAAGGTCTGCGTCTGCACAATGCATCTGACCAGTCCACCACCCCGCAATCATGTTACCATGGCAACGTCCCAGGTGCGACCATTCGTACGAAATTCAAGTTCGAAACAACTCGTGCGCATGCCTCAACAAAGATCCCAGTGATAGGCAGAGGCAGAGGTAGATGCGCGCGCAGCCAGCGGGAAAAATCGAACGACTTTGACTCGTCGTCGAAACGTGGGGGGGATTATCAAATTCAAACTAAACTTACCGGTTGTTAGATTCGTACTGTTCCTTGTTATCGGTGTCGTACTTTATCACAGTTGACGATGGGATCTTGGTGTAGGTATCCTGCCGTTTTAATTGCCTCCTGTGATCCGTTGGCGAACTCAAAGGGATGTATGACGGCCTCGGTATGCGAGATACCTGGTTGTTGTTCTGATGGTTGTTCTCGGAATTGTTAACTATCTGTTTGGCCAAAGTCTTTATCGTGTCCTTGCAGTTGTCGCAGTAATTAGCAGAGCATGATATGCTGATGTGGGGTCTCACCGAATCGCCGACCGATACATCGGCGAATTTCTTCTTGGGGGTCGAAGTTCCAAACTCTCGTTTCTTCGGGGTCAATCCCGAAGTGTCTGTAGATTTTGCCGCAGTCTTTACCAAACCGTCAACCGTCAGACCGATCGATCTCGTTGTCGTCCTGGTTGGCTTGCTGTCTCCGTAGTTGAACGAGTGACTCCGTGATCCAAGAGCATTCAGGGATATTGACTGTGTAGAGACTGGGTCAGGTCCTGAGGCAGCGTTTCGAGTCCCTGGACCCGGCTTGGCTTCGACACCAACGTCAGAAGATCTTGGCTTGGCAGTGACGCCAACGGTGGAGGTGAGTTTCAACGGTTTCGAAACCTGCACGGCCTTTTCTCTCTTTTCGACTATTTTCAGCAATGGTTTAACCTCCGGGACGCACTGTGTCTCGACGGAAACAGTTTTTAATTTTTTCGGTGTGTTCTCGGCTTTGTAAATCCGCAAACTCTCCTCGATACCGTCAGCGAGTTCTTCGGCAGTGACGACATCCCTCATAGTGAGATCGGTCTCTGTCCCACAGCTCCTGGTTTTTATTTTCAATATTTCTTCCCGGCTCTTCGGCGGGATTTCATCGTAGTAAAATCCGCTCCGTTTAAGAACCTTGTTCCGTATTAGGCTCGAAGATTTCTCGGCAATTTTCATCGACACATCCGAGGAGCTCTTCAACGCGCTCAAGTTAGGATTGATCGTCTCAATTCTCACGTCACTTCGTTCCAAAACCTTTCGCGGTTTTATATCCGGGAATATATTCTCCAGCTTCAAACCACTACGGGATAATTTCTTCTCAGATTTTCCCATAACACTTGGAAGTATGCTTTCTATCTGCAATCTACTCCGCTCCAACTTCTTCGGCATGGTATTGTTCCTCCTAGGCGTAACGAGCAGCGATTCCTCGATGCTCGCAGTGGTCTGATCGACTTCGAAATGTCGTTGAATCGGCGTGCTGGTCACCATTCCCGCATCCCTGGTCCTTGCCTGTGAAAAAATTGATCAGGTTTCATGTTTAGCCGCAAAAATAAAGAAAAGAAAAGGAAAAAAAAAAAAACAAAAAAAACAAAACGACTCTCGCAAAGCGGCAAGTTCGTCGAATAATTTCTCACCTGCTGATGAGACACTCCAACATCTCTAGTCATGACTCCGCACATAGTCCCGATGTCCCTCGTCGGTATTTTCGGAGTTTGAATGGAGCCTGTCTGGTCTTCGGAGAACGAGTGACTCCTGTACCTCTGCAGTGTAGTTCTACTTTCAATTTCCAGCTGATTTAGCTCCTTTATTTGCTGGATTAGATGCCTTTTCTCTTCTTTCAGTACCGATACTTTAACCTGGAAGATCGTCGGTACGATAAACCCATTGTCTCGCGTACACCGTAAGGTAGAAAGTGGTTGTGTATTCGCAGCTAATTATCAGTAGAAAGGTAACTAGTCCGGAACCAAGTGCTAACCGAAGATGGAAGTGATATGTTTCTTTTTTCTTTTTCCTCTGGTATTTTCTTTTTTTTTTATGTTTTTTTTTTTTGTGAAACAATATAGTCTGTCGGGTGATAAATTATTCATGGGAATGCGCAGGGTGATAGGAATTATAATTCAACTCACTTGCAGCATGGGGATGGCTTTTACTTGTTCTTCCAAATCCTTCATCCTTTCCAACGCCATAGCCATCTGTTCCCTGATATTCTAAAGAGTTGAATACATAAGTAATTAATAAGATGCAGTTTGTAATAGGTCTCGCCTTGGAATACGAATCGAAAAATAACTCGGAGCGAGAGAATGTCGTGTTATGTCATCGGTTGTATTTTTACGTTATAATAACAAAAAGAGTTCGCATACCTATCGGATGAAATATCGGCGATTTATTTTCATTAGCCGATATCGCGCTTTACCTGTAAGGCTCCAGTGCTGAGGTTCGAGTTCCCGCTCCCAATGCTAGCATTGTCAAAATCTGACGAATTTTCGGTTTGCGGTTGATTTTGCGCCGGTGTTGGTGCGGATATGCAGCCATCTGAAAATCAGGATATAATATTTTTGTTTGTTTTCTCGTTCGAAATGGGTCGGAGCTATGCAGAGCGAATTGTGCTTATATGAATGATGCGTGCATCGGAGCGTTTTGAATTAAGCAATGGTTTTCGCGCCCAGATCACGTCACGGCGTAAACACATTGCCAATATCACATGTTCCTTTGGATAAGGTCATACGGATCGAGTAGAAGCTACGTGTTTGGCTAGAGAGTTAAGAACCGATGATAACAAATGGCACTTTCAATGTTTGCATAAAGATAAGACAAAACTCCAACTTTGACCTTGCTTCCCGATTTGCTACGACGCTACGCTAAGCGACTCTTCGCGATGCTAACAAGCGGCACAGGAGAATATAACAATTAATTAATACGCTATACGACATTTTGGTCATCGACTATAATAATTTATTTATGCGAGTACATTATATGTTAGAAAATTTGGAAATTTTTTTTTTTTTCAAATTTTTACAAAACGAGAAATAATTCTCTCGAACGTTATCGTATGAAAAGTTTATGCGGATTAATTGAGGTAGGTATTATAGAAAAGCGTATGACGTATGATAAACAGCAAAGCGAAAAATCAGGCTGCAATACTCAATTTATCGGACTTAATCGACTCACTGTTATTTCGTTTTTTTATCTTCAACTTACAAAACGGTAAACGTTTTCTAAGGAAACTTTTAACACCCATTTTTTTTTTTTTTCTTTTCTTTTCTTTTATATATAATTTTTTATTCAAATTTCATTTTTTAATTATCATTGATTATATAGTTTAAGTTTAAGATACAAAATTTTATTGTATAATTAGTTACGTTTATAACTATACTATGCTTGTTATCGTTATAATTGATAATATGGCTTTTTCGAAAAGCACATTTTTAAAGGTGAAAATTTATCCTTTTTTGTTTTTTTTCTTTTTTTCTTTCATCATCTTATAAGATCAAATAGATAGAGATTATTCATTTTAATATCAGAGATCGTTTTAGTTATGTTATATATTTATAAAACCCATATCACTGTGAGTAAGAAATTAATTGCAAAATTTATTTGTACGTTCAAAGAGAAAAGAAAAAAAAAGAAAAAAAAAATCGTACATATCTAGTCAACTTTCTCAATAACACAAAAATATCACATTTTGTCTTAATTTAACAAATTTCTCATTTTTTTTTTTTTTCTATTTTACAACGAAAAATGTTAGAAATAAATAGAAGAGGGAAAAAAAAAAAAATGACAAAAAAAAAACCCAAAATCAAAAAACCAAAATATTTATTCGCACTCGAGGTAATCCATGTATTTCGTATTCACTTTACGGCGACGCGAGTTTAACTGTTGCTTCTCTTACTGTCTACCATAAGCGCCTCTAGGTGGAATCAGAAATTGGCTCTTCACTCGGGGTGGGGATTCCCCAGGCTCAACAGGTCGAACGTTCTACATCAGAGAGTCTCTTCTCCGTCTGTCATCTTTACGATTGTCAGTAAAGAAATAACTTCTTTTTTTTTTTTCATCGTTATAGTATTATTATTATTATTATCATTATTATTATTATTATTATTATTATTATTATTATTATTATTATATTGTATTTATAACCGGAAGATATTTTTCCGGTTTCGACAGCGTCTCTGTATATCAAGTACGATCCGCGAGATAATGATTGTGGCAAAATTATTATAATAGAATATATAGTATATATATATAGGACAGTGAAAGTAATGATGGCCCCTAATTTTCTAATATTTTTATTCTTCTTTTTTTCTTAATTCACAAGGAATAAATTCAACTTTAGTCTATCAGGCTCGGTGCAGAAAGTTTCGTATTATATTATACCTATATTACGTGATCATCGGCATCATCGGCATCATCGTATCTTATACTCATAATAGGTGTATATATAGTATACGCTAATAATTGTATATGTGTAATATTTATTCTTAGAATAAGGTAATAAAATTTTATTTAAATAAAAAAATATTTGCGAAATTTATTTCGCTATACGATAAATTTTAATACGCAATTTTATTCTTTATTCTTAATTTTTTTTTTTTTTTTATTTATTTATTTATTTCCTCGAAACTTGACCACTCGATTAAATTCAATATTATATATAGAAAAAAAAAAAAAAATAATCATCGACAATCGATTCAAATTCAGGTTCGAATGCATATATTATAATATAGGCATACATGGGTGTATTTATAATATTTAAAAATATCGAAAGTCGAACGGGCCAATATCTTACATACCGTTAATCCTGCGACGAGTGTTAAGGCTCAAGAGAGTCTTACGTGCTAATCTAATCTCTAAATAAAATTTGTGTTTTTTTTTTTTTTTTTTTTTATTATTATATTCTTTTCATTTTAAGAAATACGTCGCAAACTCTATGTATACACTCTGTGGACCATAAAGGGAAATACACCTGGATGTATTATATTTCTATTTAATTACAATCAATCAAAGGAAATAAAAAAAAATTAAAAATAAAAAAAAAAAAAGAGACAGAGACTCGGTTTTAATATCCTGCAGATGGTATTCCATTTAAATTCCCGATCCCCTATTATGCTGACTCAAATCCACACGCAAACCTCTATATAAGTATACATGCAATATACGTACAGAAAATGTCAGTTGATGTTAACAGGTGCATTTATATAGATATAGGTATACGGGTGATTATACGTGACCATCATGGTGTTCACTGTTCGCATTGATCCAAATACCTTCGGATAATTTATCTAACGATTGAGTTCGATCGACTGTTCTATACGTATTAGTACGGTTTATGCAAAGTGGAATAAGGCGCTGGATCCAGCATCGCAGTATATGGAGATATTTAGTGAAACAAAACCTGATTTTCTCCAATCCAAACAGACTTTTAAAGTTTAAAGTTCGAATCGCTGAAAAAAAAAAGAAAAAAAAAGAAAAATAAAGTGATTTATTCAGTTCGAAACTGAAACTTGGAGTTCGAAAAGATTATTTTTTAATGAAAACCATGATATAAACGGAATAAGCTAGAATTGAGTTGCATGAACTAAAGTTCAACTTCTGAAAAGGACGAACGCACGTAACGACTCGCGGTTAACCGTTTGCAAGGTGCGTCGGCTTGCTTCTTGATGCGTGGCCGAAAAGCACCTGTTTCCGTCCGTTGTATTCGTTCAGAGACCTGCATAACGCGTTGATTTTCTTAGTAAGTAAAATTTTATCGTTTCGTAAGAATTGTGGTACACCTATACATCTGTACGCCTAGGTATACTACATCCCCCCCCCCTGGGAGTAATTAAACTATGGTAATTAGCTACAGCAACGCGAGTTCTCGGTGTCAGAAACGGAACGGATCTTCCGTTAGTAAACCGACATTGCGACTATGATGATGATGATGATGATGATGATGCGGCGATGAAGATACGGATTCTTCACCCATACTCATACATCCATACATCGTAACTTGGAAGACGTTGGAATATATAATGTCCGAGTTGCAAATGGTGTTTGAACGACGTCTATGGTGTCTAATTGGAGTACAGAAGACTTATCAGTCAGACATATAATGGAAAGGGAGATAGTGGGGGTCTAAACTTAGCAAACGTTGCATCTTAATATGGGATATATGGTAGCTAACTGTCGAGAGTCTGTCTATTTAGATCCGATAGTTATTTCTATAACGGTTATTATAATATCGTCGAGGTAGAATTTGTTCGTGAAAAAAAAACCCGTCTTTTGAAAGAAAAAAAAAAAAAATGGCTTAACCGAACTTGCGACTTAAATTTTGACAAGGATTTACCCCATATAAAATATTCGTCACGAATTCTGAATCACCGTATTTCTCATTGTCGCAGTGAGTCACGAATCTCTGGAGCATATTTCCAGGATTGATAAATCTCGGTTCTCGGTTCTCGGTTCGTTGCCATAATCTATCGAGACTTTTTTTTTCCGTAAAAAAAGAAATGAAAAATTAACGTGGAAACTAAAAATTGATAAATTATTACGCGCGGTGAGGTAAATTTCGAAATATATCATCAAATGCCATATTCTACGTCCTTAACGATCGTCGTCTAGACATATGGTGTTATTTACGGCCTAAATATGGCGGAATAAATTTTGAAAAAAAAAAATAAATAAATAAAAAAATACATCGATAATAACAAAACGGTTGAAATTATACTTTTATCGGTGTATATCAAGGTATCGATCAATAAATTGAAATTTTTTGATCGCAATTATATATACCAATACGACGCTATCTATAATAAGCTAATATATACGTATACTGTACTACTATCAGCGTAGATATTACATCGATAAAAGAAAATATATGTCATGGTAATATATATCGTGTTTTTAATCCATTCAAAGGACTGATATGAGAGAAAGAGAGAGAGAGAGAGAGAGAAAAGGAAAAAAGAAAAAAAAAGAAAAAAAAGAAAAGATGAAAGAGGAAAGTAAGATAATAAATTTGTGTACATAATTATTTGGCGAAGAGAAAACTGGACTTACCTATACTCATCGAGGATGTAATATCCGCGATAATAACAATAAATAAAGCGAAGAAATTTATTTACGACTGTTTTTAATTTCGAATTTTCTCATCCTCTCTCTCTCTCTCTCTCTCTCTTTCTCTCTCTGCAGGTATGGGATTCGATCTTATCTCGTCTGATTGCAAACGTAGAACGTAGAACGTAGAACGTGCATCTTAACGATTTTGATAAGGTCAACGGTGTGTAAGGTGAGAAATGTGCGAAAGACTTTTTAATAAGAAAAAAAATTAAAAAAGGAATGCAATCTGGCATAGTTATTGTTAAATTAAATATAATTAAACAAGTAGATGATATAATTGTACGCTAATTATATACTAGTATATATGTATATACAATACGATGAATGTAATAAAAAAATTGAAAAATAGGTAAACTGACCGTATTATTACGGATATTATAACATAATTATATACTCATATACGAATCTGATTTTGAGCGTTAAAGAATTTCAGTTTTATCCAAGCATTCAGATTACGTAATAAAGAAGATTTCTATATTGTTTATGTTCTAATTAGAAATATAACGATTTTTATCGACGTTATTAATCTGAATAACTATGTGGGTATATAAAACGATAACGCGAATAGAGAAACGGTGAAAGGAAATAATTCACCGAACTAGTTGATCAGTGGGGCAAGAAATGGAAACTTAAAAAAAAAAAAAAAAAAATAAAGAAAAAGAAAAAAATATTTCATTGAAAATCGGTTCGCAATTTAAGACGATGTTTAATAAATGATTTCAACGATTTAGAAAAAAACAACCAAACGAAAAAAAAAGATAAAAAAAACTCACCCTCACACTCGAAGCAAATCGGCTCTGCCTTGTTCAATGTATAGATATTAACATTTATGAGAGAAAATCTCGGGCAGATATCAAAAGCGCGTTTGAAAACCGACAAGCGAATAACTCCTCTAAAAATTGAAAGGAATGAAAACCTCTCGTGAATATTTTGCGACATCGTGCGAACCACTTTTGAAAAAATAACAAAAAACACCGTAACAGTTATTCGGTGTATTTGATGATGGCCTCTAGTTCCGACCTCCTAGCTCCTTGGAGTAAAGGACGAAAATGAGATTCGCAAAATTTGTCCCTGGCATTACTTATACTTTGGTTTATTGCCCGCAGACCATCCTTCCGTGAATTTAAACTTCACTAGGGTGAGGGGAATTCAAACTTATGCTTAATCCGGGCGAAAAGGACACTAGGATTTTCTACCTGGTGATAGGGAAAGGGTGTGACTTGAGCATAAACCTTGACGGAATTGTTCAATCGTGAAAAATTCGTTAGCGATACGAAATTCCAATAGTTTAAATAATTGTTTTTACAGAAAAACGGGAATCCCATATACGTAACGGAGCCTAATCGTACATCGGACAACTTTAGCTCGTTACGCAGAAGCTAAAGCAATTGCCTACAACGCGGCGCACGATATCCTATCTTCTCTTTACTTCACTTCACTTCACTCCTTTAATTAGTGAAGGGGAGTGCCAAGGTAAGAGAAGAATAAAATGTTCATCGTTTTCAATGTTTTATTACGGCGAGAATGAATGACGAAAAATAATTGTGAGAACAGCGTTTGAAAGCTACGGATTTCCGCTTCAAATTAAAAAAAAAAAATATCAAATATCACAAAAATTGAGTCCGCTACGTCTATTTAAGTAGAGCTCTGCAAAAAACGATTTTCGAAACGGTGACCACGTTTATAGGCAAACGGAATATCTGAAACACAAAAACCAATACTTTCTGGAATCGTCAATGTACCCTCTAAGCTTCTCTGGAACGAATTTCTCATCCGAACTTTCGTTTTTGAAAAATTGATAAAAACGTTCGCGAAAATCCCAAAAAACGCGATCAAATGGAAAAAAGATTTGTAACTTGACCACGTTTGAGTTGATCAAAAATCCATTCCATAAAAGCTTAGAGGGTACATTGACGATTCCAAAAAGTATTGGTTTTTATGTTTCAGATATTCCGTTTGCCTATAAACGTGGTGACCGTTTCGCAAATCGTTTTTTGCATAGCTTTACTTGAATGGACGCAGCAGACTTCATTTTTGTGATATGTAATATTTTTTTTTTTTCAGTTTGAGGCAGAAATTCATAGCTTTGGAATGCTATCTTCGCAATTATTTTCCGTCCGTCATTTTCGCCGTAATAAAATATTGAATACGGTGAACATTTTTTTCTTCTCTTACCTTGGCACCCCCCCCCCCCCCCCCCTTAACGCGAAAACTCACCAGGGTGTCTTTCCCGGTGTATATAATCTGGTGGAAAAGACCATACCTCCTCAATTTTAAAAAAAATTCAACGCATCTGGAATGAAAATCGGTGATCGAATGACGACAGGTCGATCCCAGATCCTGAATTACTATCTTAAAATGGACTCACCGATCGCTCCGACGTGATCACGTTGATCAGAAGATCCGGAAGTCCTCGAAGATCGTTTGAGGGTGGCTTCAAAGTCGCCTACGACATCGCTGATGTCTAGAATCGGCGAATTTTGAATGTTGGAAGGTCTGTTGTGGCCGGATCGAGGCAAGGTGTTTATCCCATTAAGCGACGAATTTTCATGATTGATTTCAGGCAGCTCGGCTTCGATTCCAGCCAAGGCAGGTCTGACCTAGGGATCGGGTAACAGCAAGAAGGCTTCGTTGTTAAATAATCTTGGCTCAAAATGTCGGAAGAAAAAAAGAAAAAAAAAATAATAATATGTATCTATACCAGTCCGAGAAGGACCTCCATGGATTGACATTGTCGACGTCGTTCCCGTTTCCTTCGTCTTTCGCTGACCCTATCAGAGCCAGAACTTCCGGCCGCGACAGCCTCGCAGTATCTCACAAAGTCTAAATCGATGTGATAACCGTACGGACAGCAAAGACATTTCGTACCAATCGATCCGGAAATGTAGGTTTGTCCTCCTAGGGTGTAAAGAAAAAAAATAGAAAAATAGAAAAATGATTATAGAAACGGTGATAGACATGGGAGAGAAATAATTTGAAAGACTATTCTTAACGACAGTAATTACGACTGTGTTGAGACAAATAAATTCCTAACAAATACGGTAGCGCACATATCGCTTCGAATAACACCGTGAAGTTATTTTCGGGTGATAGGGAGTAACCAGGGTGCACCACGGTGAAAGTGATCAATGAATGACTAATTCGAAAAACACGTACCAGCATTTCGGTATTTCGAGACAATTAAAACGCGTTATTATCTGCTGGACTATTTTCCAGTGTAATGATCGACGTATGTTTGTATACACGCAATAAGAGAAGCATAGAGCAATCACTAATCGGTCAGCTACCCTGCCCTATTAAATTGATATCAGCTAATATACGAGAACATTTACTCGATCCGACTCTTGTATCGAGCTCGATTCACTCATTGACGAAATGATCGACTATTCAAATCGAAATTGTAATTTGAATATGAATGAATCCGGACGCGTATAGGTATACATATGAATGAACGACAATTTCGCAAGGAGTAAATTATCACTTGGGTATTATACGCACGGGGTGAACGGCCTCTTGGGATTACAGTGAAACGGAATCTGTTGTAACTATTGGCCAGAATCCAAAAGCGTTAATAATAATCTGAGAAAGTTCGTTAGCCTGTCTGACACCCCATGCTTTTGAGCATAGTACGAATATCTGGTCTCGTTTATCCGATCTTGTTCGAAAAACGATACATGCCTATGCCAGTGATCGAGGAATGAAAAGCATAGCTTTCGACCTTTCGACATTATTTTTTACCATTTCCGTTCAGGACTGGTGTGGCCTGGATTTCTACCGTCAGAGACATCCTTCCCTCGGGCTTTGATCTCGATTTCTTTAGTCTCTGTCGCTTTTTCAGTTCCAAAATCAGTAGGAAATCGTCATCTCGAGGGACCTGGAATGAAAAATGTCCCATTCAACCGACACGATTATGTAATTTGACATTTTCATAAACGATTAACTTTTCTCGTCGGTGAAAGCACGTGCTCGATGACAGATGCTACCACGTGGCTCTGAGCCACGTGTGTATGACACGAGCGAAATGAGATCCTACGTTAACGCCGTTTAACGGTATTCCGATACTTGTTTAGCCGATGATGCTGCGGACGCCACAGAACCGTGACTAATTATAACGGACATTTGGATAAGGAACCATTCACAGATAATTGCAAACAGACAAGCTAACCGGAAGAAGCTGTGCAGAGGAGTGAATCGTAAAAATAATATATCGCCGTCTAATCTATTTACGGATTTTAATGAAAGAGTTAAAACAGTTGGAGAGTCTGCTTCGTGATTTTCCCTTTTTATTTTTTGGTTTTTCTTTTGTTTTTTTTTCTTTTTTTTTTTTTTTTGACAGTGAGAAAAATTTCGGAATTGCAGAATCTTTTTGCAGAAAAAACGGAACCTAATGAGCTCGCAGAATGAAAATGATAAAAATTACGGCCGCGATGCGTGTAACGCAGGTCACATATACTACGCACTCGACGAATCTATTCTCCGTCATCCGGACCTGGTACCTACAGCTACTGTCGACGATTTTCGACTTCTCAAACCAAGTATCTTCACCAGGGGTCTAATTTTGTCATCCGGATTTCTGGTCTGACGATCACGCGTAGATAGGTATATCATGTGTGTGAGTATAGGTACAACTTACACACCTAGATGTATATGGGAGCTGAGAGAATGAGGAGGTGAGGGTGGTTAGAAAAAAGAAAAATGAATTGTTATACACACGATGATTGATTTGATTCAAAGCAGAGCATCAAGAAGGTGTATAAAACGACCATTACTTTCACCCAAACATTTCTCACACTGATTTAACATCTGTTTTTTTAAAACCTGCGTGACATTGCTGATCGAGAGTGGAAAGGATCGTGAATCAGTTTGCCTTTTCGTCTAGGGCCCGAAATTTGTAGTAATATGTAATTTGAGTAGAAAAAAATGTGTGAAAAAACCAAAATCCAAACTCTAACGTCATCCAATCCACAGAACTTGATCGCATTTTAAAGATTATGACGATTCATCGATCGAGAGATCCTTCTAGTTTCGGTTATTACTTTATCGATTTAGCCCCGAGCCCCATGTCGCATATACTTTTAATTTAGTCCCGATACAATGCGATCCTCGCTTCTGCTCGACTCTTGAAAAGCAGCTTGGCGCTCGGTGCTGTGAAGAACCTGCAAGAAACCGGTCGGAACCTTGAAGAGGTGTTCGAGAACGGCGATTCGAGGGTATGCACTGAGAAGGTAGGGAGGTAGGTATATCGAGTGTGAACCAACTCACGTAAAAGGAATCATGTAACGATCATTCTGCACAGTTGAATGGAAAGTGAGTCTCTCGACTCGACTCGAACTCGAACTCGACTTGACTCGATCCGGCTTAGCTCAGCTGGTTCTGAACGCTCTGTGCTTTAACCATGGCCTGGTTTTATGCGACAACTTGGAGATATTTAATCGGCGACTTGTTATGTGGATAATAGTGGAACCGAACCACGCTGTCTGGTGTTAAAACTCTAACTGCATCTAGACCGTGGATTCAGAATCCGAATTCTGACGCCCGATGTTGAGAAATCGATAGATAACGATGTGAGTCACGTCGCGTTGATAAAGCCCGTTTTTGATAAGGGAATCGGCTCGCGTTTCAACCGCAACTCCGATCTCCCGCGATTCTTAAACGCATAAGCTGCTAAAATTGCGAAAGAAATGCGAAATCCGGTTCTCTTATTATGACCCCTGGGAAGCTGCAGAACGGGAAAATCTTACGATACTGCGCGATGAGCGAGGAAAACGAAGCGACTATTTCCGCGTCGTTACGTCACGATTATTCACCTTATTCTATACGCGTAACTTTGCTGCGATAATTTTTATGAGAAATGAGAAAATGAAGATTTTTTTAAATCGCTGTTACGGCGGGGAAAACGCCGTTTAATTCAACAGGTGGAAAATTTCACGCGGCAATTAGATACTGCAACGGCGCGGTGACTCCGTCGAGTAAATTAGTCAAGTTCAGGGATAGGATGTTTTTACTTAAAATAAGCTTAATGGGTTCGGATTTTAATGAGCCGTAGTGTGTATAAATAAAGAGGGGGTGTCGGCCGAAGAAAGAGAGGAAGGAACGAAAAAAGAAAGGGAAAAAATAATACGAGAGGAAATAGTAAGAGACAAAATTCGAACTGTCGTACCGGGTGTGAAAAAACGTTGAAATTTTTTGAAAACACAAACGCACTGCCTGCCTTTTGTCAAACTTAAACAGACCGAACTCCACCTAGCTACAGGGTTTCAATGTTCCATAGTTTTTTCGTAAATAAAAATTCTTTATTCTCGTAGTCCAAGTTGGAAAAATTTCTTTAATAATTAATGTTAAAAATTATTGTTGAAATTATTTTCACCGTAGTAAAAGGAACCCGAACTTTCTTTCCATTAAGCTTTTTGTCAATGAACCAAAAATAAACTAAGAACCGGATGGCGGTAGTGAGATAAAAAGTATAACGTATTTTTATCATTTTCACAAACGCGTCGCGCTCGCCTCGGCCCCACCCTGCAGATGCTTGTGCTTTTGGTTCTGAGGTAAAGTGGAGAACTTAAGTACCGGAATAAAAACATAAGAGTTAAGAATCGGAAGTCTTTCCTGGAAAGCAAAACTCAACGACTAAATATAGGAGGGATCACCTTTTGGCGTCGGCTGTCAGATATACATACTATTTTTGGAAAAAGAAACAAAAATTTAGGAAAATAAAAGGCAGCTTATTTCTCCTCTGGCAAATTTCATCTTCAATCCCGACTTAACGCGGTATGAGATTTTTGAAAATGAAAAAACGCTGGTTTTAAAGACGGTGATGAACTAGCTGCACCACCATATACCGCGAGTTTTCCTAACGATGGCACGATCCGTGCGCCTATGGGCAGGCAATTAAAATTACCTAATTTCCAAGTGACCCCCAACCGAATATTTAAGCTATTTTAACAAATAATCGTTGAGGTTGTGGGTCGCTTGAAAATTACATAATTCCAATTGCCTGCCCATAGGCGCACAGGTTGTGCCATTGTTGGGAAAACTCACGGTATATACCTTTACGCACGAGGATCTATGGTTAACGATCGTTTTCGAACAAATAGATATACATTGTGTTAACTGGGTCGTATAGATGGATATAGACGCGTTCGGTTCAATAAAAATAACGAGACTAAGAAAAAAAGAACCGAAACCTTTATTACTCGGCATGACATAAACGTTTCTAATTGCAAACGTGCGTCTCTTCCGAGCTTATGCAACGCGGTTCCTATACACACATGTGTTCCGAAGATGATTCTATACCATCTCCTCATCCTCTGTACTCTACGCATTGCCAGATGCGTTTTCGTCGCAGATTAACTTTTCCAGCGGAAATCCGAGGCTCTTAAGAAGAAGAAAAAAAATACATAAATAAAAAGTACCTCGAATTCTGAAAATGACTAAATAACAGCTGTCGAAAAATCAACGATACGAGTACTGCGAGGAATGATATAAATTTTTTTTTCTTTTCATCGATATGCGGGAGCCTTGTGCGTATAAAATCCCGCGATATGTGCTCTTATCGGAATTATATAAATCACAACAGTACGCCTCTCAAATTGTCTTTCCGTCCAGAAATAGAGAGATTATAATTACTGAAATATCTGGTTTATTAGAGACGCGGTTGAATCAATTTTGTAAATTAGAAAAAAATAAAAAAAAATAAAAAAATTATAAACAGTTAAGAAGCGATGAATTATCGAGTGATGATTAATTTACGCTGAGCGGCGTCTATTCCCAGGTGAGAATCACCTCGGTATATCTATGTGTGGTAATACGTATCCGGATTTCGGTATTACTTTCGGATATAATACTAGACACGCCTAATTAAGCGGTTAACTTCGTAGCGTGTATAGTAAATAGTTGAATAAATAAAACGGCCTTGAAATTCTTCTTAGGTGTTTAATAAAGCGTGAATACTGACGTCACTTAGCTCGTAGTATGCTGGAGAATGAGAAAATAATTAACGGCGAAAAGCCTCGATGGAGTTCCGAATTTTGAAAGTTCGAAAAATTTCGGTCTAGTTCTCAGGATCCAAGGACAAAAAAAAATAGTCCATTCTGATCGAGATCCATAATACATCAATACGTCATAAATAATTTATATTTTTTTCTCCAAAAATTGAATTCAATTCCAAGATATCGAAGACCGAATTTTGAGTTTCGGAGTTTTGGCCTTTCGGATATTTAAGCTTTTTCGGAATTTCGAACCTCCAGTGCAGCTCTTCGTTTGAAAGGGTTTTTTGAATCGACTGTATAGACTTTCGGGAAAATCCATTCCTCTGAACCGTCGATCGGTGATATTCAAATTTGGAATACTTCACGATATATACGACAAATACGTTATTTCTCCATACCTGACCTCAGGGCATCCCTCACGATCGTACTTGCATACATATACCTAGTCTGTCTACCCACGTTTAAAAATCTCTCCGCAACCTCCATTGACCAACAGACTAATTATACAGCTAAGAAATTCACACATGTGTATATATACGATAATTATTATATGGCCCTTATAAGTCTCGGGTGTTTTTGATCTGGAAAAATGAATTGCACACGTACCTAAATTGTGATACTATTTTTTTTTTTTTTTTTTGTTGGAAAGATTCGCCTAGGTAATCATAGATCGTAGTAATGCTCCGAAAACATTCTCCCCACGTAGTTACAGGCGTAATTTTCGCTGGCCTATACCTAGTGGTTTAAAAAACGTGACGATGATACAAATCCCGTATTTCGCATGATATGTAATGTGCAAATGGCGAGTAATGGTAATTGGAAAAATAATTCGTCGAGGCACGTACCACGTGTTATAGTTTTCGAAAAAAAAAAAAAAAAAAAAAAAAAACAACACGACACTATGACGATGATATTTGTGTGTCTAAACCGTAACTCACAATACCTGACCAGGTGTTTTAAATTCAATTTCGCAAGACGCGGCACATTGTGCAACGTTCATAATTATATCCATAGCAGTTTACAATACTACGAAAGGCGGTACCCATACCTATCTACCTACGGCAATAGCTAATGGCTACCGTGGCCAAGAACGAACGGAAAAAAAAAAAATAATTTTTCTTTTTCTCGTCAAATGTCGAATTTTACTTTCGCGCCGCGGTTTTCTGTCTGTAAATTTTTTCCACGATATAGCCGATATGCAGCCACGCTCTTATCTCATCAAACAACACACACGTTTTTTTTCGTATTAACTAAATAGAGGCGTAGAGCTAACTAAACACATGTTTTAGTCGAAAGTAAGATGACATATATTTCGCCTTAGGCGAAATTTTGTCAATCGTTAATTAACCGATTGAAATTTCGCGCACGAATTACGAAGCGAGTTGATCTAGGCTCGTCTCATAATCGCGAGACCTTCTAATCGGTGGAAATATCGCGTTTTACTTATTATAAATGCAAGATGAATAATTTTCGAAACGGTTTTTTGGTACCGAATATGTTTAAACTCCTGTTCAACTAGGGAACGGATTTTTAAATAACCAATTGACTCACTGCACTAAGTACGTCGAACATCGTGGAAATCTTTTTTTTTTTTTTATTTTTTTTTTTTTTATTTTTCGATTCGCGTAACTCGCTCACGGCACACGGTTTTTATAAGCCAAGTTGTTGAGCCAACGAAGCTAGTGCAGGACTGAATCGTAACACATTATACTTGACTCAAGTTACACCGCGGTTCCACACCTCGATTTTAAGCGTGGGCAATGCTCGACACCGCAAATAATACGCGATGAAATCGTCGTTCAGATGCCTATGCGTGAATATATTTTTACTCTCTAATTTTTTTTTCTTTTTTTTTTTGACAAATGGTGAAAATCGTGGGAGTGACGAACCCGCTACCCCCGCAATGATCTTATAGAACGAATAATAGCAGATAAATCTGGACCCCGATTTCGATCAATTTACATCAGTTTCGCAGAGATTTTATTACCGCAGAAGAAATAAAGGGGAGGAGGATAAGGAGGAGGAAGAGGATATTAATTAATTGAAATTTATTTCATCCGCGTGTTGTAGGAGTGTAAATATATGTAAGCCTATATAACTCTAATCCGTACGTACTAACGTGCATAACACTGAGACGAAAATGATATCGTTAGTTTTTTTCAACGATATATAGTACACAAACTTATCTCGTCAATGACGCACTCGCGTGTGTAATATACTGTCTCGTTATTATACCGTATGAAAATTTGTGTTGCCGATTAGTTGCTCGGACCTTCAAAGGCGATAAAAATATTCGATTATTTTACGCAGAATGTAACATAACGAGATCGTTACTTTATTCAAAATTCGGAAGA
Source organism: Tenthredo scrophulariae (assembly GCA_963978835.1). NCBI lineage: Eukaryota > Metazoa > Arthropoda > Insecta > Hymenoptera > Tenthredinidae > Tenthredo > Tenthredo scrophulariae. The sequence continues at coordinate 1,820,545 of OZ022236.1, read as the reverse complement.
TTAGAATCGTCAAAAATGTATCGTGTATACTCACTCGTACATCGAGTCAAATCTTAGGCATTTGGTCCATGGATAAATAACGCGTTAGGTAATCCATTTGCGGTGATAATACCTGGCTTTATGTACTAAATGTATGTAGAAGTAATGCGATAACAAAAAATAATAGCGTTGATGACGGGGGATCAGATGCTCGGAACATAATTATCGATATTTGGTCGTAAACACATTATAACACAACGATTATATATACGAAACACCGTATAATACAGTTTCTTAGATCCCGGGCACGGTGGTTGACGACTTCTTTCTGGGAGGCTGCGTCTTGATGCCTGTAGACCCAGGTCGCCGCGCTGAGACGCGGTGAATTCTACTATATGGTGGGGGAAGCATTGAGCACAAGGTTCTCGCATTTCTCGTAGGTAGGTAGATACGGCCAACAGGCAATAAGGTACAGTCAAAGTCTAAGATTGACGTTGTACGGTGTACGGTGCGATCCCAAGACCGGGGGCCACCCGTTCCCTTTTATATACCATGCCGAAGTCCCCCGCGCTGCACAAATATCTTACTACGAAACTCTGACCCCTCTCGACTATACAAAAGAAAATAGTAGGTATAAACCCCGAAACTCTACGGTCCCAGGTCAGGTAAGAACCCATAAAATAACCAAAAGGGTCTCTAAATAGAATAGAAAAAGAAAAAAAAAAAAAAAAGAAAAATAGGAAGAAAACCCTCACTTCACTGTCTTAAATATCTGCGCAGGTATCGCAGGATCCATACGAAATGTATCATTAGAAATTCGGATTCAAATTTTACAGAAGGATCTTCCCCTTGTGTACGAAGAGTCCGAGGCAAAGCTGGAAATTGATAAAAAAAAAATTCTCAATAGATTTTTATTTTTTTTTTTTATTTTCAATTGACGTACCCACTTTGCCCCGGTATTTCTTCAGATGAGAGTGGCCCTCGTTATAAGGATCAGAGTTATATCTGGGGAGGGTGGGGGGAGGGATTTCTCTGCTCATAGAACATAAGATAAGATGTGGATTTTAAATTGGGTTTGGAAAAAGTTAGAAAAAAAAAAATTTGTTTGTTGATTTTTATAGACTGAAATTTTAAACGAGGAAAAAAGAAATTTCACCCGATTTATAATTAAGGAAGAATTAAGAAACGCAGGTTGTCATATACGGATAGTTAATGATAAATGAATTATGTAATTACCAATACGTATAGGTGTGCGATATGGATATACAAATAATTTGAAAGACTTATTTTGAAGACGGTAATTGAATGTGTGGTAAATATTATTAGTTGGAGAGTATATTATTCAACGATACGGTCTAAACATATATATATACGACAATTTACTTTTGTTTATAAATTCGTCACGTAGTTAGTATGGTAATTCGTATAGAACGTTTTATAAGCCGTAAGAATTTCGAAGTTTTGTCCTTCGAGCTTATATGGGAATCGTGGTTCGCTGAATTATTTATGATAAAATATTAGTTTTTACAAATTTTGAATGTAATTATTATTATTAATTAATTTAAGATTATTGGAACAAAGAAAATTGGTATGTATCATTCAGTTATATATATATATATATGTACGAGTTTAAATTTAAATTGTTTAATATGTAACACGATAATTTACACATACACTATACAATGAGCCATTGGGGAAATTTTATCTCGCCAAATTCGAATGAAATTAACTAATAAGATCAATTTATTATTCGAAAAAAGAAAACGAAAAATGTAACAAAATTATATGAATAATGTACGAGCTTAGCAATAATTATCTAATGTTCCTGATTAATTATACTTATATTATTATTAACAGAGTTTGGTACGTAGAGTGATTATATTATTTCCCTAAGCTGATCTTTTTTTCTTCAAGTTTCCTTAATTTTTAATTTTTCTTACTTTTCTTTATTTTAATGATAGATGAACGCGCAGGCGCTAATTTATTTGAATATCATTGGCCGGCAGAATCGCGCTGGCAACTCCACCAACTTTTCATTAATATCCCTAGTTCTGTCGTCTGCTAAATTCACAGCGAACAAATAGCAGACAGACTCTAGGGATATTCGTGACAATTATGAAACTGGCGCCCCTCGTAATATTCGAATAAATCAACGCCTGCGCGCTTGGAACCTGTAATTTCCACATAATCGCACGGTATATAGGTATGTTCAATTATTTATTTATTTATTTATTTACTTTACCAAGCCCAATCAAAGAATTCTCAATTCTTATATATACCTATGAACAATGAGGTAATATTTAATAATTTAATAAAATACGTAATAATTTTTCGGATTATTAATTACACATTGGACGTGTAAATATGACACTTTCTATATAATAATACGTAAATAAGGAAAACGGAAAACAATAACGAGAAAAACCGAAAATAAGTGAAACGAAGAAGAAGAAACAAAATTTTGAAAAATTCTATCCAGTATAATGAAAGTATTTTCATGTGTAATTATTATAATATAATCTGTATTGTGTAGAACGTATACATACTCCAATAACCATATGCCCACTATATGCGATAATAATGACGAGATAATAATATTATTATTATTATTATAATCATTACTATTTTTATTATTATTATTATTAATATTATTATTGTTTCTTTTGTCTCAATATTATTATTATTATTATTATTATTATTGGATATTATTTCTCCCTCGTTCTCGATTTTGACCAATATATATAATATAATATATGTATATATGTATATAAATGAATAATATTATATAACGGGGTTTTAAATGAACAACCAAATTACAAATAAATATAAAACATGTATTTGATGATAATTATATATATGGAGAATTAATATATCGCCTAATCAAATTAATTAATCAAATTATCTCGTCGAGATAAATAATAACGTCTAAACGTTTTCGATTAAAAATTTATAAAAAATTCATGCATATACTCTCATCAACTGACACAAAAATTTCTCAAAGTTTGAACCAATTCTGAAGGGGTCAGGGTTCTGGTAAGGTCGATTTCACGTGGAATTCCCCACATATATATTTATATTATAAATATATTGAATGCCGGAAATAAACATTATCGTTGCTGGTTACTTTTTTTCTTTTTTTTTTTTTTTTCCCACATATCGCAGGAAATAAAAAAAGATTCATTCTCATATATTATTTTCTGATTAGAATATAGTATAATTTACATATCCTAATATTTATACGTTTATAATATAAAGTTAAAATACTGTCCTCGTATTTCGGTTATTAATAAGAGTCTAATAATTATTATCGTATTTATGTATACTAGTACAGGTATAATAATAATAATAATAATAATAATAATAATAATCATAATAATAATAATAATAATAATAATAATAATAATAATAATAATAATAATAATAATGATAATAATAATAATGATAATCGTAATGATAATTATGAAATTCATTAATATTTACAAGTTCAAAAACAAAAATAATATTTTTTCATATCTGTACCTATGATTTTCATATATATATATATATATATATATAACGATGCGGTATTCACGCATGTATATGTATTTATTTATTCATTTATTTATTATTTGCAATTCATTTAATTACATATATATGTATAATCTCAATCAATATATGTTCGCCTCATATACAGACAGACACACACACACACACTCGTCATATACCTACACATATGTATATCATTGCTTCGATTTACATATTATTAATATTATTATTATTATTATTATTATTACTGTTGTTATTATTATTATTATACATAATAATATTCAATATTTATACATTTATAATCGATAAATATTTATACTAATTTGATATCTATATGCTATATATATATATATATATATAACTGGAGCGCGTTAAGTAATAAATTGCCTCACGCAATACATATACATATTAATTATCTAATACGTGTGTAGCGTATCGTATGTATGCATGTGTGTGTGTGTGTATGTATAATTATTTCGAATTCAATCGACTATTTATGTATACATATATAATACTATATAATGCGAATAAGCTTATATAGAATCGATAACATTAATATGAATGATAATAATATTAATACATGTATGTATGTATGTATGTTTGTATATTAGACTTACAATAAATAAACTACAAGTATAATAATTCAGGATCACGCGTACGTATAATATATTATAATATACTATAATAGTAGTAGTGGTCGTAGTAGTAGTAGTAGTAGTAGTAGTAGTAGTAGTAGTAGTAGTAGTAGTAGTAGTAGTAGTAGTAGTAGTATAGTAGTATAGTAGTAGTAGTAGTGTAATGGTGGTAGTAGTTATAGGTAGTCATTATAATTGCTGTATATATACATATATATATATATATATATGTACGTTTTTTTTTCATTATTATTATATATTAGTTATTACTATTTATATTTAATGTTTATTGAAAGATAGAAAATAATTTAATAACCACACCGATAAAAATTTGGAGAAAACCAAAAAAAATCGCAAGAAAAAACAGTGAAAGTGAAAAATTGATGAAAAAAAAAAGGAAAAAATTCTACATAATGTATTCATAACCGTCGGTATCATTGAAATATTTCTATATTTATAATAATAATAATAATAATAATAATAATTTCTAAACTAGATAAAATTATCTAATTATATACTAAGATTAAATATCACAATCTATGATAAGAAGTAATTATAATAATAATAATTCAAAAGTTTTTTGTTTTTAACTTTTTGTATATTTTTAATCGCATTTCGTATTTTTCATTTCATTTCATTTCAATTTATTTTATTTTATTATTATTATTATTATTATTATTATTATTATTATTATTATTATTATTGTTATTATTGTTATTATTGTTATTATTATTATTATTATTATTATTATTATTATTATTATTATTATTATTATTATTATTATTATTTTCTGTTTCACGTTTTCATTCATTTGTCGTCTATATTATTATTAGATATACTTGATTACAGAGACACGCTAGAATAGCGTGTAATTTATTTATATTATAGTATAATAATATAATGTATAGGTATAATCGATTGATTATCAATATGTAATGAAATAGAAATAAAAAGAAAAGAAAAGAAAAAATTGAAAAAATAATCAAATGTTTCACACATGATATACGGTATCAATAATTGATAATTAATAATTAATAATAATAAATGGCGTTCTATATCAGTTCATATGCCAATATTATAATATATAGTTATGTATAGAACGTACAGCAGTCTTTAGATTATAAAATTTGATTTAAAGCGACATATAATATTATTTATATACATATATACGGTATCCAGTTGATGATGAATATATAGATATGTATGCAATAACTTGAAGAAACACTTATTTTACAATTCAATTTTTAATTATATGTATTGTTTATCATTATATAGTATTTCAAACAAGTTATTGTATAATTTGTTGTATCCTGTGGTTTTTTTTTTTCTTTCTTTCTTTTTTTGTCTTCATAATTCTGCAGTTAAAACGTACAGTAGATATTATTACATATACTATATATTATGCAATTTTCAATATCATGCCCTTCTTTCTCTTCCTTGTGTTCTTTTTTTTTTTTTTTTTCTTATTTTTCTAATTTCTCTTTCGTGTCTTCAATTTTTTAGTCAAGCTTTCTAAACAATTATCACTTCAAATCAAGATATTTTATACACGAAAAATCTATAATATCGATTTGACGAGACATGTGCAATTTTTTTTTTCTTTTGTCAATTAAATGTTTAATATAAATCCGGCTGTGTAGTTATAATACATGTATTGTAGTTTCGTAAAGGAATTTACCGCGTGTCCTCGTACAACTATTACAATTATTTAATTATTTCTTCCTTTTCCTTTTGACTTATTTTTTTTTTTTTTTAATATTTTTTTTAATTTTTTAATTTTTTTTTTTTTTTTGATCAATTGATTAATTTATTTTTATTTTTATCGTCAAATTCACTCAACGATAATTATTACCTAGGTTTGTAGAGATTTTACAATATCTTTACATATGCGTATGTATGTAAATCATTTTTTATCGCATGCTTTACGTCCGGCCCACACATAGCAGTTGCTAAAAAAATTTAAATAATAGAATAACGGAGTTTCGGATCGATGCGATGCGATGGAATAATTCCATTTCTACCAAAAACTGGAAAAGGTAAGTGAGAAGAGACAAAAAAAAAAAAGAAACCAATAATCTCAGACACGGAAAAAAAATTGGTTCTATGCGATGATGCGTAATGACTGGGTACTATTTTTATTAATTTATTTATTATTTTTTATTTTTTTTCGAGAAAGTAAAATCGTTCTCTTCAAATAATTTAAAGTATACACCTATAAGTATAAAAAAGGAATTATTATTAATTGTTACTAAGCGTCGATTGCAATATAATAATAATAAAATAAAATAATAATAATTATATTAAATAAAGTATAGATCTAGCTTGAAACTTAACGCCAAACGATTAGATCGAAGAAAAGAATTGAAAAAAAAAGAAGTAGAAGACAATGTACACTAAATTTATTATTAGAAATAATAATAATTGTTCGATGACGTTAACAACCATATATTATATGACATAGGAATAAATAAGACTGGCTCACGATAATGCCAAAATGAACTATGAAATTAATACTATTAATAATAATAATAATAATAATAATAATAATAATAATAATGATAATAGTAATATAATTTGATAAATAAATTAATGGTATTTTTTTTGCTTTTTTTTTCATAAAAAAATATAACGTTGTTCTAGTCGATCGGTGATCTAATTTTAATTAATAAATGTTCGATATTATCTCGTGGTAATGTAGGTATACAATATAGGAATAATAACCCGTGAAAAAAAAAAAAAATAATAAAATACCTACCTAATTAAATTCGAAGTATTAATAAGCTAACAACTACGGATTCTATAGTATATATTTACAATTTAAACGTACGAGAAAAAAAAAATAAAATAAAATAAAACCGTAAAATAGATAAAACTACTAAGAATTTATTGTAATATTTCGAAAAGCGTATGTTTCTTTTTTTTTTTCTCTCTCGAAAGGTGGATTCGAAATAATTACAGTGGTGGGCGAGATGACGTCAATCCGGGCAAGTCGTCGCCGTCTTGTTCATTTGATAGTATTATTATTATTTATATAGCATATTTACAAGAACAAAAAAGAAAAAAAAAGGAAGAAAGAAAAGAGCTGTGCCATTATCGATATTGAACCGCCGCTGATTACGATACAAAAATTTCAATAAACCGAAATTAATCGAAATATAAAAGGAATATGAAGAGGGGTGAAGAGGGAGGGAGTAGGGGATGGGGGGGAGAAAAAAAATCAAACAAAATAAAAATAAAATAAATAAATAATTCGGGTAGATAATTCAAACCCGTTCGTAAATTTGTATTTTAAAAAATTAAGATATGAAAATAATATTCCTAGTTGGGTAGTAGGTATATTTAAACGCAACCTATCTCCACAGGCTTAAGATTCAACCGTAAATAATAATAATAATAATATTAATAATATTAATAATAATAATAATAAAGAAATATGACAAAATCACTAATCCGAAAGAGTAAAAAGAGGTAGATTGTCGAACGAGGCTTAAACCCTTAGCCCGGAGTAGGTAGACTCTTGTGTCAGTGAATGTTAAAATTGTATTGTTTACGGTTGGATGTAATACGGAGCCAACGACTAACAGCCAATGGTTCAGGGTGGCAATTTGACCATGATATTTCACTGAAATGTGGATAAGGTGTCGATGTTGTAGTTGCTTCTACTACTTGAATGGCTGTTGAAAATTCTTGTTGAAATTCATGTTTGTTTCTTTTAACAGACCTGGTACCACTGTTCAAATTATTAACACTATGACTATGATTATGACTATGATTATGACTATGACTATGATTATGATTATGACTATGACTATGACTATGACTATGATTACCGATTCGTTTACCGTTCGTTATCTGATTACCGTTAACGACTCCCGCGTTTTGGGAATTATCGAAAATACTTAGACATGGCATAGACGAGGCTTGAGCCGTGAAAGACTTTCCTAAAGGTGAATGTTGAAGCGCGTTATTCGACGATGGTATCTGTACTATAATTCCCGATTTACCAACTTCTTTGTAACCCGTTATAGGCGAGTATATAGTTATACTATCAGAGTCTAATTCCACCGGTGTTTCACCCTCGAGTATTTTCGATATGGATGATTGGTTCACCGGCAATGATACAGGGACTATAGAAGCCGCAGGTGAGACGGTCGCCGCTGGTATAAGCGTTGCCACCGGTGAATCCAGGCTCTTTTTAACAGCTATAGGTGACAGAGATGGTAATAATACAGATATAGGCGTAGTTATAGAACTCGATACACTCGTAGAGTTCCCTATAGATGATTCCAAGCTCATTTCTTCCTTGGCAAAGTCTTCCTCTAGTTTAGTCTGTAAAAATGAATAAAAACATCGAGTATACTCTCGCATATATTCCACTTCAGTTTTAACAACTCTTAGGTAAAACATCACCTCTACCTTTGGCAACGGGTACATGTCCGGCAGCGATAAAACCGGGGGTGAACTCGGTGTCGTTGTATCAACGGGTGTATTTCCAGCCCCGATAGCAGAGCTGTTTAAATTCGTAATGCCCGATGACACAGTTACCATACCGGTCAATATCACTTTTGGTTGGCGCGGCGGGAGCTCCTTCGCAGCCCTGTGATCGGCGAGGAGTTTATCGAAGGTTTTACTCCTCCCCGTAACGGTCCTCCGCAATGATACCGTGTGTGCTTTACAGGTGAGCGACCGCGTGCACGGTTTTCCGGTTTCTTCATTCCAAACGCCGCAGTGTCGGTCCGGATCGTACTCCCTATCTTTGAGGGACGCGCGTTCTGTTTTAAGCTTTTTCCGACGCGGCTGGCTCCCATTTCCAGGGCTTTTGACCGGGCTTGAAGACGCTACCGTTGATGCAGCGTTGGGTATTTGTATCGGAATGTTTTCAAGCGGTGATCTTGGCGAGGCGAGAGGTAATTGCGGTTGAAGATTTGCCTGTTCCGCGCTTCGTTTTGATGTCGAATTATTCGTTTTACTACTAGACGGTATAGACGAACTCTGCGACTTTTTCAACTTCGATACTTTACAGTAGGCAGTTTTAGCAAGTGGTTTTACTAGCGGCGTTGCAGGTGGTGGGAGGTTCACTGTACCCGATGGATGTCGTATTTCTGAAATAAAAAACACACATAGACAAATACAGTTAATCCTTATTGTTAATCTATTGGATATTTGAAATTGTAATAGAACTACCAACCCATATGCTGTATGAGAGCTTGAGGCTTGACTATGGCGTTACAAATCTCGCAAACTACTCCATAGAACGTATCTCTTTCTGGGCAAAACCCGTACAGGTCAATATCTGAAATAAGATGTATGTATGATTACAAGAGATCTATTATACGTCTTTAGATCGTTTTTCATCCCCAAAGAAAACAAGGAGTTCATTCATTTACGGTATCCTGATCCACAGCTATAGTCTTCTTATCTTATTCTTATTCTTGGCTTACTTTTATCGACTTTTCATGTATTAAAATTAGGCGATAAATTTTCTGTTTTTTTTTTTTGTTTTTAATAATAATCAAGAAATCTACATTATTTCATATTTCACAATGAAACGAGCTTATTCCAATAGAGAATTATCACGCCTATCGATATCAATAATTTTCTTCAACTTTTAGTTTGTTTATATTTTTACCTTCGGCAGCAAGGCGCATAACCGAGCTTCTAGGTTCATCTTCAGTCTCATCGTCACCTATATTACAACAACAACATTGGATAAAAAACAACAACAACAACAACAACAAAATTGACATGAAAAAATGAAGAGAAAAACTTGCCTTAAATAATAATGATAAATAAATGAATGAATGAATAAAATTTGTTTATTCTATTAGTCACTCGTCGATATTTGATGGGAAATAATAATCTAGAGAATTTATATCGAGAGCGAATCAATGTCGGAACAAAAGAATGTTGAAAAGTAGGGTTAGGTAGTCTCGGGATCGTCACTTCTTGGTCATGTTTAAAAGTGATTTAATACATGCCCACGTTGATATTTGACATTTGAATGCACACAACACGGTATACTTACTCAACGGTTTGTCTCTACCGATTTTTTCTATCCAACTCGACCATGGTTGACCGTGAAAAAATGTTGGGCTGTCACTTCCCGACATGGCAAGAACAGCTTAGAGCGTATTCTATTGTATTATGTAGTTATAGTAGCCAGGCGATATCCGTTGTATATTGTTGTATACTAGTCGGAGAAGCGTGTCTCGCCTCGTACGCTAAAGACTCGGTCTAGACCTTACCGAGGTAACGCGTAGACAGTTTTTCGGTTAAGTAGATAGGCAGGCAGGCAGGTAGATAGGTAGCGATCAGTTTCTTTCATATACATTCATCAATTATAAACGTAGGTTAATGTTATTTCATTTTATACGTTATATATTAGGATTAAGTAATGAGTAAAATGAATGTAATTTAATTATTATTTATAATATCTACGGTTTATTTTCTATTATATGTATGTATACTGTTATTTCTTCGTTATTTTTATGTATACTATACATATATATTATTTAAATAAGTCGTTATACTCTCTCGCATTTAATTTATTATTCATTTAATTATTTCATTTATTTGATTTATTTTATTTCATTTGTTTAGTTAATAGTAGTATAAGTTTTTCTTTTTCAAATAACTATATTAAACCCAACGGATATAATACTATAGGTATGTATATACGGTGGGCTTCGGATTCAGTTAATTAAGTTTTTAGACGACATGTTTGATGTTTGCCTGAGTGTAAGACCCAGAGCATCCTCTCTTCTCCTACTATTTATCGGATCTCCGTTCTGTTCGGTCAGAGATGCTGTTCTTCAATGCGACTTATCGATAACTTTTACTTTTCGATATATTTCTAACTGGGATAATTATTGTGGAACTTCAAGACAGTGTCGCCATCATCGGACATTTTACAAACCTTACCGAAACTTTGTCCAATTCTTGTATTATACACGTCATAGAATAACTATACCGTCGAACGATCGGCTAACTATATCGTCGTATGTAAAGATTCAAAAAGTCGTCGAGCTTAAAAATTGTATATTAGTCTTAGAAAATGTCCTAATATGTATATTAAACGTAGATCGAAATCATAGTTGTTCGAATGATAAAACAGAGTCAATGTAGTTGAGGATGTATGAATGATTGGGAAATTAAGAGCGACCGTGACGAGAAAAAGATTCAGTCAATATTCTTATTATTTATTATCTATTATAGAATCATGATCAATTATCATAACAGGAAAAAATCGCATTTATCTTAATATTATAAAAGTCGTATTAAAGCAGTTTCAAGTTCTTAAAATTACAATCATTATACTTTTTTCAAAAATACGTCTGGAGCATGTATCGTATCTTTACGAAGTTTATGTCAATAAATAATGTCCTATTTCCCTCCTTCGAAAGTTCCCCTCGTATTAACATTCGGCCTAAGGACATTGACCTGATTACCAGGATTCAAATGCGCTGCGATTTGGTCTCTGTTCGTCCACCAGAAGGGCCTTTGATCCTCTGGCCAGGTCTTAATTCTGTCAACGAATTCGCCTTGTCCCAAAGCAAGAACCGGAAGCTCGCTTGTCGTCGTTGGAACAGTGACTGGGGCCGGAACAGCAGCAGGCCTTTGGGCGGCCTCACTATTTGGAGCAAGATTTGAATTCGTAGTTCCGTCACCGAGACGATTAACGACAGGTGCAACCGTCGTAGTCGATGTCAAGTTATCCTGTTCTTCCTGGAACCTGGGCAGTACCTGGGGGTAACGTTGATTCGGAGATCCTGCGTACGGCGATCTCTGACCTTCGCCGATAACAACGAGCACCGAAAAAAGCGCGGCGTATTTAATCATCTGTAAACGAATAAATAAATTTGATGATACTGAGATGTTAGATTAGCGATGAATAGTTTTACCAAATAATTTTTCTATGTGAAAAAAATGTATCCACGAATTTTTATCACATTTTCAACGTTTTTCTCTTCTTTTAAATCAATGACGACGATTATTGATCCAAAACTCACCATTCTCGCGATGTACTGTATGGAGAGTTCTATCTGGCGTATGATGGGACTCGATTATTTCGGCTCGTGACCGTCTTTGTTCGATGGTAGATCGGTAGTGGCTGGTAGAGAAAGGTTCGTTACGGAGGTATATAAATCGTCGAGCCAGTCTTCTCCCACCTAGTTTTACCTATACCGAACGCGGCGATTATTTCCTCTGTTATGCGCGTTTGCGTACAGGGGAAACCTTGCCTTGCCGTAACTTCCCGCTAAATTCTCCAAACACTTATGACGATATAGTATACATACCACGATTCACGCGAAGACAACCAACCAGTTTGACAAGATTCGTATTCTATTTACGATCGGATGGAAACCGCAGATCATCGTTATTTCTGTTTTCCGAAAGTGTAATCTTATCGATACTTTTTTAATCTTTCATTACGTTCTTCTATCGCATCAATGAAATATTACTCAATGCATATACCAATGTATAGTCTAATGTAATTATACAGGTCGTTTACATATCGCAAGATTCCCTTACGTCACGGTCACGTTTTATATCTCACAAAAATTATACAGAAACGGAATTTCGAGTTCCAGGATTTCTCGAATTCTGCAATTTTTTGAACGGTATCTTTACGTATACATACGAATAAATAAAGCGCTTGTTCCTTTAGCTTCGGACCTGAAATATTTAATTTATTTACCATTCTGGAAGTTTTTGAAGCTAGGATCCCCGGCTCTTTGCTGAACCCTGACATTTCATATCTACGCACGAAATGAAACAATGTATAAGATTATTACAGTTATTATATTATATTACAGTTAGTTTTATTATTCTTGAGAACCAATGAATAAAGATCCGGCCGCAGTATATTAGGCGACCGGCGAGATGCGGTTTGCGATTCATTCTTACGATTAAACGCAGATCACGATGGTCAAAGTTGGAAAGTACCTATAGCTAATATGCGCCTTTGTCAGTGTAGCATTTGCACACTAACTTTTCCGGTTTTATACACGCCTCGACGATGACAGACATTTTGTCGTCTTGCAATATAATTACTCATTGTTTCTGCCGTCCATTGATCAACCACGAGATCAAATTATTGGAAAAACCGAATGACCATGAAAGAAAGTAGACTGATCAACTCTGCGTACATATTTTTTCCTCAAACGTGACAGGAAATGAGATAACGTACAGAAATAGGCGTGTATTATATTTCATTTTTAATTTATTTGTTCATAATAATGCGTAGAATTTATTATACCTATTCGACGACAGAGAAACAGGAATATCGGGTTTATCGTCTGATATTTTTGATACCTTGTATTCCCTCTATTGGGCAGCTATTATTTCACGTAATGACCTTTACAACTGTGCAACTGTTTGACGCATATAATTATACATTAGTCATTTATTTTCTTTGTTCTTGTATACAACGCAGGATAATCTCAACATCTTCATGCATAGAATTAAATGCGTGATTGTTTTCCCCAGGGGAAAAACCCAATTTCAGCCAATCCCTTTCTCGGTATTCTATTCGATAAGGATTCGACATATTTATACTGTGCACAGAGATTTTAGCCCAATAATTTAACGATCACGTTAATGACCGCATGACATTTCCATGTTTCTTTCAAATATTAAATGGATGAATATTGATCCTCCCGTTTTAAACTACGACGAATTTATATTAATGATATGCCATGTTTTATCTGTTATTTCGATAGGCAGAAACTCAATACCTTGAAGAAGCGTTAAAGAACGCGTTCATTCCTCGTTAGTGTAAAGCTTGTTTTCTTTGATCAACTAATCGGCTACATTAACCAAGAACGCTTCAACGCATACATATACATATATAACGCATATTCATACTAATATATTAGTATAATACGGTTAACCGCACGATTTCTTGATACAATTATTCCCAACGATAGTCACCATATGTTTATGTCGTATGCACTAAACCTTTGAGACATACATTTATTTCCAAGTAATATCACGATGTTAGCGATTTTCGGAGAACGACATATAGAATGATAATTAAAAGATATGCCGAAATTGTGCAGACCGCAAGATATTGAAATCAATTTTCGGAATAAACTTGTAGATGGGTCAGATGAAATTATACTCGAGGCCATGATCATGACTATAGAAGCGCATGTCAGAATATACGCCTGAATGAATTTTCGAAAGGACACAAATCGCGACTGTGTATTTGCAAGGACTATAACTTTGGGACTCTCTAAGCTCAGCTCGTGAAACTGTGAGCTAAAAATTAAATTAGAAGAATTTAAAGAAAAAAGGTAAAGAAAATCTGGCGACAGAATATCAGCGTCGCAGATGTCCTCGCGGATTTTATAATCAGCTGTACATACTATAAGTCGAACTATTGCAATGAGAAAAATTTGATAATTAAATTATACTGTAACGAGATGTTTAATGTGGATTTATAACACTGTTGACGAGTATAGTTCAAGGTTCAACGTCTGGGAGCATATCGCTGATTAAAGTAAGCTACGGCTTATGCCCATCTTGAAACTCTGTTGCCATATACTGACTGTGATATAAGTATACGATTTATTAATGAAGGCTATTGCAAATTCAGCAAATAATTGTGGGTAAATGAAAAATTTCAATACGTTTAATTCCACTGCTGCGATAGACTGTTCGAAGTTCACAATTCGCATATATATGCCTGTGTCATAGGTGATCGCTATCTATTCTCCTGTCCATGAAAATTTTTATATTCGGATGAAGCTACACGTGCATTAGATTGATTTTCCTTCCATTTATTCTGTGGTTCAATATTTTGGGTTTCCTAAAGAAACTGGGACTTTTTTTTTAGCCACGAGGCTTGTCATTCCTTATCGATTCATATTTTATCAATAAATACGCCGCGATTCCAATAGCGAATTATGAGTTGGAGCTATACTGGTGATAATGGAATAGCCAAAGAGAAACTTGAGTAAAAGTACCGAGAACCAGCTTTTGGGGAATCCCCTGTTCCACCTTTGACGTAAAGGATTTCGTTTACCATGTACGCAATGAAATATTGGATCGATTCTGACGGGGAGTTACTTCGCGTTTATCTTAGCTATCCCGTTTAGGAATTAATTACAGACTCATGCGGGGAGCATTTAGGTTTGACCCGAATAGGAACATAGTGTTTGAAAAGCGTGGGGGAGAGCGAGCAAGACAGACCGGTTGAGAAATAAAAAAAGCGATGATAATCATCTCAATGGGAAATTTCAATGACTTGTTTTCTTTTCTTACTTTTGAAGTTAATATTACTGGTGTGAAATGAATCGTTGAAAACGAAAATTCGAGGCGATTTAGAACACCCTGAAAGAATATACACATGTCATGCCTTTTTAATTTCACTTTATACTCCGTTTTACCTTTCTTGCAATAATTCTTATTTTCAGTATTGCATTTTACCTCCAGTGGTTCCTACATGTAAATGGCTGATATATTTATTTTTATTTATAGTTGAAGCGCAATGAATAAGAAGAAATATTTTATTGAGTATATTAATGTGGATAAAATGATACTTATTCATTAAAATGAGTATAAGAATTCCCTCATTTGTATCCAACTCAGAGATTTTTTTCTTCCAATTATTTTGATTCAAGTAATTTACTGGCCAGTTTTATGGCGCTCTTTGGGACGAACCTTGCGATAGATATTAGTTATTATGATATTATGTTAAATGCGGCTTTTGGAAGTTTTATTATACCTACCTGATCAGGATTCAGATGAGTAGAACGTGCAGGGCCCAGAAACCACCGCAGAGATATCATCGGTAATACAGTTGTTTGTGAGTCGATCATATGAAATGATTATCGCTAACGCATCCGGTGGCAAATAGGTCAAATCTGCAACATGCAAGGAAAGTCGGCAGATTTTCGAAAAAATGTCCACGTGTTGTACATTGTAACGCTTGCTAAACCCGTCAAAGTCAGAAGAGCGAATGACGTAGAGATTAGCTCTCGATTGATATAAAAGCCCTTGCAGTATCGGCTTGAATCACTGCATCTGGAAATCAACCAGCAGAATGTGGTCTCCTCTGCTTTTGTGTCTCCTTGGTAAGTACCAAAACTCTGTACCTAATCCATATTACTAACTGATCTATTTTTGTCATTGAATATGAATTATGTGAACAATGTAAAAAAAAACACTAACCAGTTGCGGATCGACACTTCGAAGTGTTTGAAATTGAAGCCAAATCAAAGCCAATCTGAACTATGATCTGCGGACACCCCGTTTGAATTTTGTTAATTTTTCTGTGCAGTGGGAATCGCCTCCGCCAATAATAACTTGGCATGGAAACGTGGCCGAGAGTACACCTATCAGGTGCATGGTCGCACCTTGGCTGGTCTTCACCAGGTCGCTGATCAGTACACCGGTATCGACATCAAGGCTCAGCTCAAGTGCCAGGCTAAAGGAGCTGACGGACTGAGCTGTAGGATTCAAAAATCTAAGGTCGCGGACATTCATGCTCAGCTACCAGGTGGATGGGACTCTCCTCTTCCGGAGAACAAGATCAACTACCAGGATGGTGGGTTCAGTGAAAAGCCGTTCGAAATTGAGTTTAAGAATGGTGCGATCCAAGACCTCGTTGTCGAAAAGTCGCTGCCCACCTGGCAGGTCAATATGATCAAGTCCATCGCCAGTCAGCTCCAAGTTGACACTAAGGGTGAGAACGTGATGAAATCCCGCTTGAATCAGGAACCTGAAAATGACGAAGCTTATGGCTCTTACAAGACCATGGAAGATACCGTCACCGGTAAATGCGAGGTTCTCTACGACATCAGCCCGCTGCCCGAATACGTTCTCCAGACGAAACCCGAACTCGCTCCGATTCCAAACCTAAAAGGTGCCGGACAAATCATCGACATCGTGAAGACTCAGAACTTCAGCAACTGTGATCAGCGCATGGGATACCACCATGGTATCAGTGGATCTACCGACTGGGAAGCTGGAAGCAACTCAATGGGTGATTTCCTCGCTGTAAGTGCACTAAACATGATAGAAAGTACTCTCAGTCACTTCAAAATGTAGGTCTTCGATTGAATTGTCGTGAATTGTCTTTTTCAGAAATCTTCCGTCACTCGCGTGGTCATCTCCGGAAGGTTGGACGAATATACCATCCAGTCATCAGTTACTACGAACAAAATTGCAGTGAGCCCAACTCTTGCAAGCAGCCAGAAAGGTATGGTTGTCAGCAGATTGAACGTCACTCTGGAATCCGTCAACCCTACTTCTGGAAGCCAAAAATCTCCGTCAAACCCAGAATCTGCGGGTAATCTTGTGTACAGTTACAACAGCCCTTTTGAGGCCAACACCCACCGTCGTCCCAGCAGCAATCACGCCGACTCAGATGAATCTTCATCATCGTCTTCTTCCTCCTCGTCTTCCAGCTCCAGCTCTTCTTCTTCGTCGTCTTCATCCTCCGAAGAGGATGCATACAATAATCAGAAGAACGGTGGTGACAACAACAAACACCATGGTGGAAAGCAAAACCAAAACGGACATGGACGTCGCAATCCTCGTTCAGCCAACGCGGAATCTGATTCAAGCTCCAGCAGCTCTAGCAGCTCAAGCGATTCCAGCAGCGAAAGCTACAGCCACGAAGAATTCTCGCAGTCGATCCCTACCTTGTCATTTGCCCCTGAAACTCCTCTGCTACCACTCTTCGTTGGTTACCAGGGAAGTGCGATTCAACAGTCCAGCAAAGTGAATCCAGTAGCCATTGCCAAGAAACTCTCCAACCAGATCGCCGCTGAACTTCAGAAGCCAAGCGACATCCCGCAACACGAGACCCTCGAGAAGTTCTCTCACCTGTCTTCCCTGCTAGCCACTATGAGCCAGAAACAAATCGATCAAGCCTTCTACGAGGTATACGTACCATCCTCTCAAGCCTGTGGTGATGACAACAACCAAGGTAAAAGCGTGGAGTGCGCCGCATGGAATGCCTTCCGTGACGCAGTTGCTCAGGCTGGTACTGGCCCTGCTTTCGCCAACATCAAGAACTGGATCGCCACTAAGAAGGTGAAGGGTTCTGAAGCCGCCGAATTAATAGCCGTACTGCCAAGCACTTGCCAACAACCAACACAAGAATACATGGATGCTTTCTTCCAACTGGCAACCAGCTCCGAAGTTACCAAACAAGCTCATCTCAATTCTACCGCGATCTTAGCTTTTGCAGATCTTGTACGCGAATCTTGGGTGGACCACGATTCAGCTCACAACCGCTACCCTGTTCACAGTTTCGGTCGTCTATCTCCGAAGAACAACAAAGCACTTAAACAGCAATGGATTCCTTACATCGCCAAACAACTTAAGAATGCAATCCGCGAAGCTGACAGCCCAAAGATTCAAGTGTACATTCGTGCTCTTGGAAATGTTGCTCATCCCGACATGCTCGCTACTTTCGAGCCGTACTTCGAAGGCAAAGAAGAAGCTTCAACCTTCCAACGTTTGATGATGGTTCTCTCTATGGGCAAACTAGCTGAGCTTCACCCCAGAATAGCTCGCGCTGTTCTCTACAGAATCTACCAAAACACCGGAGACGCTTCCGAAGTTCGCGTCGCTGCAGTATACCAGCTGATGAGGACCAACCCACCTGCAAGCATGCTTCAACGTATGGCTGAATTCACTAACGAAGATACCGACAAGCAGGTCAACTCTGCCGTGAAGTCTGCCATCGAATCCGCTGCTGAATCTGACGAGCCTGAACTGTAAGTATAACACTCGTTGACGACACCGAATTGCTAAATGAGGAGTCTCAAATTTCCGGTTCTGTCTAGCTCTGAAAATGCACGTTCCGCGAGCCCTCTCCTCACCACCGAGAACATGGGTCTTCAGTATTCTCGCAGAATGTTACGCGACTTCAGTGCTGAGCAGATAAACGCAGCCTACCAAGCGACCGCAAATTGGATCGGAAGTGAGGACAGTATTGTACCTCAGGTCGCATATGGTGCCTTGAATCGCAACAAGGGTGGATTGAACCTGCCCGCATCCCGCTACGGCGCTGCAGTATCCAGCGTTGACGACTTACTCGATGTTCTCTACGACCAGTTCGAAGACGACAACGATGACGACAACAACAGAAATAACAAGAATAAGAAAAATCAAGGTAAAGGCAACCGCAAATCCAGCCCATTCAGCCCCGAAAGCATCTTGGATGCACTCAACATCCAGAACAACGACCAACAGCAGCTCGAAGGAAATGTTCTCATCAGCTCCCTTCAATGGAACCGTTTCGTACCATTCGACAACAACACCGTTGAGCAGCTCCCGAAGTGTGAGTAAACTATACTGTCAACCGGAGTTTGTGCAGTTATCTGCTCCCCGTTTGGGTGAACGATTTTTAATTACATTGTACCTGTAAACATTTCCAGGGGTCAAGCAAGCCGTAGCCGGTCTGAAACACGGCCAGAAATTCAACTATACCAAACTGTACGCTGGCAACGAACTGACCGTCAGTTTCCCAACCGCTATGGGTCTGCCTTTCGTTTACACCATGAGAACTCCATCCCTGGTACAATACGGTGGTGAGGTAAAGGCCCAGCCGCAGCCCCGTTACGAAGGCTCCGACGATGAAATCTCCATCCCTGATTCAGTCAAGATCCACGCTAACATCCATGCCGTATACTCCAAGAAGATGATCGCTAGGATTGGATTCGTCAACCCTGCCAGCCACCAGCACCATATCGCTGGTCTTGACAAGAACTTCCAGGTCAACTTACCTTTGAGTGCCGAAGTATCCCTCGATATCGAAAACAGCAACGTCCGCGCTAAGCTGCAGCCCATCAACAACGACGCTACTTACAATCTGGTTCACTACAGCAACTGGCCGTACACCGCACAAAGAGAACTTCTTAGCGAAAAACCAGTCTCTGAGCAGAAGGGTCGTCACCTCGTCAATGTTCGCGATTCGCAGAAAAATGAGTGGACCTTTGGTCAGAAATCTACCGGATTCGCTTTCCGCTTGATGGCTGAAAGCCAGGAGGATCCTCGCGAGAGTACTTGGGCTAAGGCTACACGAATGCTCCAATCTCACGACGCGCTGTCACCTATCGCCTTCTTTGGGGATGAGGAGAGCATTCAGCACTCGAACTACAATCTCTACTTGGATGCTAAGCGCAGCAGCAACAATGCTGTTGTACTGACGGCTTCATACTCCAACTACACCATGGGAATGAATGGTGATTCCGACTCAGAATCACAAGAAGGCTACCGACACCCTGCAGGCCGCAAATCGTCTCGCTCAGGTTCCAACAACAACGAGGACTACCAGAACTACGATGAAAACGATGACGAAAGCGATGCTGAAAGCCAACTTTTCGAAGCTTTCCAACCAACCAGTGGGGAACCCAACAGCGAACAACGTCAGAAGCAATTCCTCAAGAAGACCGCTTCCGGTGTTAAGGATGCGTATGCTCAGGTCGTCGATCTCGGAGCAGAGTTCCAGGGCAAGAACAAGGCCCAGTTCGTTGCCACGATTGCAATGGCTAGCAGCAACGTCGCAAATCGCAGCCGTGTTCTGTTCTACTATGGCGCAAGCCCTGCCGAGGGTAAGAGTTACGAGATCAATTTAGCTGCTCAAAGCCTGAGCCCCAGAGTTCCCGTTATGGACTTCGTGAAGGCATTGAACGCCGATCCAAGCAGCAAATTCCAAGCTGATATTAGATTCGGTGAGAAAGGACAGGCTGGTGCCCGAGTACAAATCCAAGGTAAATTGGACCAGTCTGATGAACGTAAAGAATATCTTCGCAAGAGCTCAATGGGCCAGCAGTGCGCCCAGGAAATGGAACAGGGTAACACAGCTCTTCCAGCTTGCCGTAACGTTACCGCTCGCGCTAACTCCTTCGACGAAGGTAGCTTGACTGTCAAATTCAACCAAGTACCCGACTTCATGAGGAACGTCTCGGCTAAAGCTTACGGTCTCGTTCGCCACCTCACATACCAGAATGTTTACGAAAACACCATCGATCCCCAAGAACAGAAAGAGGGCCAGATCGATTTCGAATACGAAATTTCTCCCGACTTTGAATACATCAATATCACCATGAACGCACCAAACTTGGACGCTAACATCACCAATATGGAAATCGCCGAATGGGCTCGCCCCATCGTTGCTCTGCACCCCGTTCAATCGGCTGCCCGTAGATTTGGAAGGAAAGCACTCGCCGGACAGTACAATCGTAAGTTGATACAGCCATGTCCGATATTATGTCAGTCCCGAAAAATCGTGTCGAATCTGTATTTTCAATTTCATTTTCAGCAACCTGCGTCATCGACAACAACGAGGCTTCCACCTTCGATAACAAGACCTACCCCATCGAACTCGGCAACTGCTGGCACGTTGTGATGACCGCCATCCCCGACGACGATGACGATAGCGACGACTACGATTCACCAAAGGACCAGGCTCAGAATATCCCAGACAACATGGAAGTGAGCGTTGTGGGTCGTGACGTCAACAAGAACGAGAGAGAATACAAATTGTCTCTGGGCGAAACCGAAATCCACTTGTCTCCCAATGGCTACAATCCGGTCGTCAAAGTGAACGGTCGCCAGGTTCAACTCTCCGAAAAGCAAATCTACCGCCACAGCCAAGACGGCGAGATTCAGTTTGAAGCTAACCGTCAACCAGGATCCACCGTGATCATCCGTTCCGAAGCGTACGGAATCAAGGCAATCTACGACGGAGCCCGCATCAAGCTGGTTCTGAGCAACAACTACCGGGACCAGATCCGTGGTCTCTGCGGTACCTTCACCGGAGAACCAGCCACCGATTTCACCTCTCCAAAGAACTGCATCCTTAGGCAGCCTGAGATTTTCACCGCCAGTTATGCTCTGACCAAAAAAGACCAGTGCGAAGGACCTGCCATGGAGAATTTCGGAAAAGTTTCCAAGTCTCGTTGCTATTCCCAAACCATCCTTCACGGTAACGTTGTCAGTGACCGAGAAGCTGGACGCAAGATGCCTGCCAACAAACGCACTTCATCATCTTCGGACCATACCTGCACGAAATACCGCACTATGGTCACCGAAGAGAACAACCAGATCTGCTTCTCCCTGAGGCCATACCCATCCTGCGCACCGGGATGCCACGCCGCGAAGAGCCACAAGCAGACCGTCCCCATGCACTGCATCCCGAACAGCAGTCAAGCGCAGGACATGGCCAAGCGCATCAAACAGGGAGCCAATCCTGACCTAAGGCAGAAGGCCAACAACAAGAACGCTAGGATCTCAGTTCCCTCCCAATGCGCTCCAGGTGGCAACCAGTAAGCCATGGAAATTACATCGCATAAACACTTTCACGATGTGCATTGATGGTGCTTTATAATACGACGACCACGATACCCTCACGGATTATGCTCGTAGTACAAGAGTTAAAATGTTAGAAATTGTTTATTAGCGATTCGAAAAATTATATAAATACTGTAAAAAAAAACCAACGAATTTAGAATGTAGGAAATATTTATTAGTAAATAAAGATCATGCAAATTATATCACGTGTCTTTTACCACTCATTTCCAAACCTGCTAAATTTGTCTGCCTCGTATTTTGGATGTAGAAATCAATTATAGAATAATAGGATAGGGTTTTAGATAAATTTGTCTTCATTAAAATTGAAATTACATGAAATTACACCTACTATTTATATTCGTACATATACAGGGAGCCAAGCGAATTGTTTCCTTACCGTATGAATAATTTACTCGTTGCATCAATCATTATGACTGCACTGCAGTTCTGATCTCATTATAGATTAAAGTTTTAAGGTACTGTACTTGCACTTGATTAGATCACAGTTGTCTTGCATAATTTCAATCCCTCATTTGAACTGTTGTATAGTTCGGTGATATAATAAACGAATTTGAATTAAAAAATCTCCAAGTTTGAGTTTAGCTCGTCTCTTACTACATCTGTGAATTATATTCATGCATTCATAATTAATTAATTACTATAGAATTATTAAGTATTAAGAATCGATTCTTGTCTCTTCAAAGTATCATGGATTATATTTATAAAATATATTTATATATTCTTATTTCGTTGAATTCCCTTTATATTTTTATATCGCCTTCGTCTAAATCTAATCAATATTTGGCATCTGATTTTCATCGAGGTCGCTATTTCCAAAAACTAAAAATTTGCTACGATGGAAAATCTCAGAAATATATGATTTATCCATAAAAAATATTGCACGTACAGTAAATTGCATACATAAAAAAAAATTTACAACACGTACAATTCCACTACTGATGCACTCACGTGAGTATCGTAGCTCGTTATCCAGTTTATACCGGCTTCGATTTTTATCTCTGAATAAAACTAAGCGTACATTTTATTCAAATGAAGATTCTGCATCGCGCAGGTGAAACAATGAATGATTATTAGGAATTTGCGTTTAGAAAACTACGAAGGATATTGGATTCTTGTTTTTATTGAGTAACACGAAAAGCGTTTCTAAAAAAGAAAAAAGTAGAAGATCCGAGGTTCCTTCAATTATTATCTTCAATAATTTTACGATAGTGTCCGATTTTTTAATGAGCTGCCTCCGGTGTGTAGATTATTGGCGTGCAGCTTAGGAGCAAGCTGAGTCATCTAAAATAAAAAATTCCAAATTTTCATTCAAGTTTGGCAAAATTACAGCAATCGCAGGAAAAGTGAAGTCTTATCAATCAAAAAATCGAACTTCTAATGTCGATAAAAATGTTATCAATAAATAATGAAATTAAAATGATGATCTCGACAGGTGGAATCCCTGGAAAAAAAAGTATAAGGAAAATAATTGATTGATTAGCTATTGAGTTACCCTGAACTCCTAGTCCAAAAATATATCATCGAGAAAATGGGAAGCTTGAGTAAAAGTACCGAGAACTAGCTGTCGGGGAATCCCCTGTCTTACCTTTGACGTAAAGGATTTTGTTCATCATCTACGATGAGATATTGGATCAATTTTGATGGGGAGTTACCTCTCGTCTAGCGTGTCTATGACGCCAGACTTATGCGGGCAGTATCTGAGTTTGACCTCAATACATGAACATATGGCGTATCTAATTACGTAAGGTCGTATAATTTTTTTTTTTTATTTTTGTACCTACGCAAAAAGCATAACCATGTGTTCAGAATAGTTGAAACCGAAAAATTGATGGAATAAAAGAATAAGGTTGTAAGGACTGGTGGTTGAACGCCCTTTTAATAGGTACTTTATGCACAAAGCTCACGGCAACTATGATAAAAGGTCGTATTCATCCAACATGCGGCGTTTTACCTGTAGCTTTTATTTGTTGTAATTTTGATACATCTATGTATGCGTTTTGACTACTGCTACAGCGGATGTCGTGAAAAAAACAAAAATTATGCGATTTTTTTACAACCAAAATCTCCGGTTTGGCACGTACGACCTCATGCCGCTAGCTACGCGATATTTTCATTTTTGATCATAGCCATAGGATAATTAATATTAGACTTGTCATATGAATGTTATCAATATATTGATGTGGATTATTATTAATCCGAAATTATAACGGATTTGAGAATTCCGTATTTGTATTTAATTCAAAGTTTTCGTCTCTGAATCATTTGGATACAAGTAATTTACTGGCCAGTTTCATACCTGATTTGTGATAGAGATCAATTGATGTATATTATGTGGTTTGAGGAATCTCAAATATACTTACCTTATTAAAATTCGGAGGATTGGAACGCGCAAGGCCCAGTCACTGTCGCAGAGATATCAGAGGTCATAACGTTGTTTATGAGTCGATCATATGAAATGATTATCGCTAACGCATCCGGTGGCAAATAGGTCAAATCTGCAACATGCAAGGAAAGTCAGCAGATTTTCGAAAAAATGTCCACGTGTTATACATTGCAACGCTTGCTGAACCCGTCAAAGTCAGAGGAGCGGATGACGTAGAGATTAGCTCTCGATTGGTATAAAAGCCCTTGCAGTATCGGCTTGAATCACTGCATCTGGAAATCAACCAGCAGAATGTGGTCTCCTCTGCTTTTGTGTCTCCTTGGTAAGTACCAAAACTCTGTACCTAATCCATATTACTAACTGATCTATTTTTGTCATTGAATATGAATTATGTGAACAATGTAAAAAAA
Organism: Tenthredo scrophulariae; assembly: GCA_963978835.1. Taxonomy (NCBI): domain Eukaryota; kingdom Metazoa; phylum Arthropoda; class Insecta; order Hymenoptera; family Tenthredinidae; genus Tenthredo; species Tenthredo scrophulariae. The sequence continues at coordinate 1,795,277 of OZ022236.1, read as the reverse complement.
AACACTAACCAGTTGCGGATCGACACTTCGAAGTGTTTGAAATTGAAGCCAAATCAAAGCCAATCTGAACTATGATCTGCGGACACCCCGTTTGAATTTAGTTAATTTTTCTGTGCAGTGGGAATCGCCTCCGCCAATAATAACTTGGCATGGAAACGTGGCCAAGAGTACACCTATCAGGTGCATAGTCGCACCTTGGCTGGTCTCCATCAGGTCGCTGATCAATACACCGGTATTGACCTCAAGGCTCAGCTAAAGTGCCAGGCTAAAGAAACTGACCGGCTAAACTGTAGAATTCAGAAAGCTCAGGTCGCGGACATTCATGCTCAGCTACCAGGTGGATGGGACTCTCCTCTTCCGGAGAACAAGATCAACTACCAGGATGGTGGGTTCAGTGAAAAGCCGTTCGAAATTGAGTTTAAGAACGGTGCGATCCAAGACCTCGTTGTCGAAAAGTCGCTGCCCACCTGGCAGGTCAATATGATCAAGTCCATCGCCAGTCAGCTCCAAGTTGACACTAAGGGTGAGAACGTGATGAAATCCCGCTTGAATCAGAAACCTGAAAATGATGAAGCTTATGGCTCTTACAAGACCATGGAAGATACCGTCACCGGTAAATGCGAGGTTCTCTACGACATCAGCCCGCTGCCCGAATACGTTCTCCAGACGAAACCCGAACTCGCTCCGATTCCAAACCTAAAAGGTGCCGGACAAATCATCGACATCGTGAAGACTCAGAACTTCAGCAACTGTGATCAGCGCATGGGATACCACCATGGTATCAGTGGATCTACCGACTGGGAAGCTGGAAGCAACTCAATGGGTGATTTCCTCGCTGTAAGTGCACTAAAAATGATAGAAAGTACTCTCGGTCACTTCAAAATGTAGGTCTTCGATTGAATTGTCGTGAATTGTCTTTTTCAGAAATCTTCCGTCACTCGCGTGGTCATCTCCGGAAGGTTGGACGAATATACCATCCAGTCATCAGTTACTACGAACAAAATTGCAGTAAGCCCAACTCTTGCAAGCAGCCAGAAAGGTATGGTTGTCAGCAGATTGAACGTCACTCTGGAATCCGTCAACCCTACTTCTGGAAGCCCAAAATCTCCGTCAAACCCAGAATCTGCGGGTAATCTTGTGTACAGTTACAACAGCCCTTTTGAGGCCAACACCAACCGTCGTCCCAGCCGCCACCACGCCGACTCAGATGAATCTTCCTCTTCGTCTTCGTCTTCTTCTTCCTCGTCTTCAAGCTCTAGCTCTTCTTCTTCATCCTCTTCATCCTCCGAAGAGGACGCGTACAATAATCAGAAGTACGATGGTGCCAAGAACAAACACCGTGGTGGAAAGCAAAACCAGAACGAACATGGACGTCGCAACCCTCGTTCAGCCAACGCGGAATCCGATTCAAGCTCCAGCAGCGAGAGCAGCGAAGGCAGCAACCACAATGAATTCCTGCAGCCAATACCCACCTTGTCATTCGCACCCGACTCTCCCCTGCTGCCACTGTTCATCGGTTACCAGGGAAGTGCGATTCAACAATCCAACAAAGTGAATCCAGTAGCCATTGCCAAGAAACTCTCCAATCAGATCGCCGCTGAACTTCAGAAGCCAAGCGACATCCCAGAACGGAACACCCTCGAGAAGTTCTCTCACCTGTCTTCCCTGCTAGCTACTATGAGTCAGAAACAGATTGATCAAGCTTTCAACGAAGTATACGTACCAACCTCTCAATCCTGTGGTGATAATGACAACGAAAGTCATAGCGTGGAGTGCGCCGCATGGCATGCCTTCCGTGACGCAGTTGCTCAGGCTGGTACCGGCCCTGCTTTCGCCAACATCAAGAACTGGATCGCCACTAAGAAGGTGAAGGGTTCTGAAGCCGCCGAATTAATAGCCGTACTGCCAAGCACTTGCCAACAACCAACACAAGAATACATGGATGCTTTCTTCCAACTGGCAACCAGCTCTGAAGTCACCAAACAAGCTCACCTCAACTCTACCGCGATCTTAGCTTTCGCAGATCTTGTACGCGAGTCTTGGGTAGACCAAGATTCAGCTCACAACCGCTACCCTGTGCACAGTTTCGGTCGTCTGTCTCCAAAGAACAGTCGTGCAGCTACGAGGCAATGGATTCCTTACATCGCCAAACAACTCAAGAATGCCATCCGCGAAGCTGACAGCCCAAAGATTCAGGTGTACATTCGTGCTCTTGGAAACGTTGCTCATCCCGATATGCTCGCTACTTTCGAGCCGTACCTCGAAGGCAAAGAGGAGGTTTCAACCTTCCAACGTCTAATGATGGTTCTTTCCATGGACAGACTGGCTAAGCTCCAACCCAAACTGGCTCGCGCTGTTCTCTACAGAATCTACCAAAACACCGGAGAATCTGCCGAAGTTCGTACTGCTGCAGTATACCAGCTGATGAAGACCAACCCACCTGCAAGCATGCTCCAACGTATGGCTGAATTCACCAACGAAGATACCGACAAGCAGGTCAACTCTGCCGTAAAGTCTGCCATCGAATCCGCTGCTGAATCTGACGAGCCTGAACTGTAAGTATAACACTCGTTTACGACACCGAATTGCTAAATGAGGAGTCTAAAATTTCCGGTTCTGTCTAGCTCTGAAAATGCACGTTCCGCGAGCCCTCTCCTCACCACCGAGAACATGGGTCTTCAGTATTCTCGCAGAATGTTACGCGACTTCAGCGCTGAGCAGATGAACGCAGCCTACCAAGCGAGCGCAAGTTGGATCGGAAGTGAGGACAGTATTGTACCTCAGGTCGCATATGGTGCCTTGAATCGCAACAAGGGTGGATTGAACCTGCCCGCATCCCGCTACGGCGCTGCAGTATCCAGCGTTGATGACTTACTCGATGTTCTCTACGACCAGTTCGAAGACGACAACGATGACGACAACAACAGAAATAACAAAAATAAGAAAAATCAAGGTAAAGGCAACCGCAAATCCAGCCCATTCAGCCCCGAAAGCATCTTGGATGCACTCAACATCCAGAACAACGACCAACAGCAGCTCGAAGGAAATGTTCTCATCAGCTCCCTTCAATGGAACCGTTTCGTACCATTTGACAACAACACCGTTGAGCAGCTCCCGAAGTGTGAGTAAACTATACTGTCAAACGGAGTTTGTGCAGTTATCTGCTCCCCGTTTGGGTGAACGATTTTTAATTACATTGTACCTGTAAACATTTCCAGGGGTCAAGCAAGCCGTAGCCGGTCTGAAACACGGCCAGAAATTCAACTATACCAAACTGTACGCTGGCAACGAACTGACCGTCAGTTTCCCAACTGCCACCGGTCTGCCTTTCGTTTACACCATGAGAACTCCATCCCTGGTACAATACGGTGGTGAGGTACAGGCCCAGCCGCAGCCCCGTTACGAAGGCTCCGACGATGAAATCTCAATCCCTGATTCAGTCAAGATCCACGCTAACATCCATGCCGTATACTCCAAGAAGATGATCGCCAGGATTGGATTCGTCAACCCTGCCAGCCACCAGCACCATATCGCTGGTCTTGACAAAAACTTCCAGGTCAACTTACCATTGAGTGCCGAAGTATCCCTCGATATCGAAAACAGCAACGTCCGCGCTAAGCTGCAGCCCATCAACAACGACGCTACTTACAATCTGGTTCACTACAGCAACTGGCCGTACACCGCACAGAGAGAACTTCTTAGCGAAAAACCAGTCTCTGAGCAGAAGGGTCGTCACCTCGTCAATGTTCGCGATTCGCAGAAAAATGAGTGGACCTTTGGTCAGAAATCTACCGGATTCGCTTTCCGCTTGATGGCTGAAAGCCAGGAGGATCCTCGCGAGAGTACTTGGGCTAAGGCAACACGAATGCTCCAATCTAACGACGCGCTGTCACCTATCGCCTTCTTTGGAGATGAGGAGAGCATTCAGCACTCGAACTACAATCTCTACTTGGATGCTAAGCGCAGCAGCAACAATGCTGTTGTACTGACGGCTTCATACTCCAACTACACCATGGGAATGAATGGTGATTCCGACTCAGAATCACAAGGAGGCTACCGACACCCTGCAGGCCGTAAATCGTCTCGCTCAGGTTCCAACAACAACGAGGACTACCAGAACTACGATGAAAACGATGACGAAAGCGATGCTGAAAGCCAACTTTTCGAAGCTTTCCAACCAACCAGTGGGGAACCCAACAGCGAACAACGTCAGAAGCAATTCCTCAAGAAGACCGCTTCCGGTGTTAAGGATGCGTACGCTCAGGTCGTTGATCTCGGCGCAGAGTTCCAGGGCAAAAATAAGGCTCAGTTCGTTGCCACAATTGCAATGGCTAGCAGCAGCGTTGCGAATCGAAGCCGTGTTCTGTTCTACTATGGCGCAAGCCCTGCAGAGGGTAAGAGTTACGAGATCAATTTAGCTGCTCAAAGCTTGAGCCCCAGAGTTCCCGTTATGGACTTCGTGAAGGCATTGAACGCCGATCCAAGCAGCAAATTCCAAGCTGATATTAGATTCGGTGAGAAAGGACAGGCTGGTGCCCGAGTACAAATCCAAGGTAAATTGGACCAGTCTGATGAACGTAAAGAATATCTTCGCAAGAGCTCAATGGGCCAGCAGTGCGCCCAGGAAATGGAACATGGTAACACAGCTCTTCCAGCTTGCCGCAACGTTACCGCTCGCGCTAACTCCTTCGACGAGGGTAGCTTGACTGTCAAATTTAACCAGGTACCAAATTTCGTGAAGAACATCTCGGCCGAAGCCTACGGCCTCATTCGCCATCTTACGTACCAGAACGCATACGAAAACACCCTCGATCCGGAAGAACAGGACGGCCAGATCGATTTCGAATACGAAATTTCTCCCGACTTTGAATACATCAATATCACCATGAACGCACCAAACTTGGACGCTAACATCACCAATATGGAAATCGCCGAATGGGCTCGCCCCATCGTTGCTCTGCACCCCGTTCAATCGGCTGCCCGTAGATTTGGAAGGAAAGCACTCGCCGGACAGTACAATCGTAAGTTGATACAGCCATGTCCGATATTATGTCTGTCCCGAAAAATCGTGTCGAATCTGTATTTTCAATTTCATTTTCAGCAACCTGCGTTATCGACAACAACGAGGCTTCCACCTTCGATAACAAGACCTACCCCATCGAACTCGGCAACTGCTGGCACGTTGTGATGACCGCCATCCCCGACGACGATGACGATAGCGACGACTACGACTCACCAAAGGACCAGGCTCAGAATATCCCAGACAACATGGAAGTGAGCGTTGTGGGTCGTGACGTCAACAAGAACGAGAGAGAATACAAATTGTCTCTGGGCGAAACCGAAATCCACTTGTCTCCCAATGGCTACAATCCGGTCGTCAAAGTGAACGGTCGCCAGGTTCAACTCTCCGAAAAGCAAATCTACCGCCACAGCCAAGACGGCGAGATTCAGTTTGAAGCTAACCGTCAACCAGGATCCACCGTGATCATCCGTTCCGAAGCGTACGGAATCAAGGCAATCTACGACGGAGCCCGCATCAAGCTGGTTCTGAGCAACAACTACCGGGACCAGATCCGTGGTCTCTGCGGTACCTTCACCGGAGAACCAGCCACCGATTTCACCTCTCCAAAGAACTGCATCCTTCGGCAACCTGAGATTTTCACCGCCAGTTATGCTCTGACCAAAAACGACCAGTGCGACGGACCTGCTAAGGAGAATAGCCGAAAAGTTTCCCAGTCCCGTTGCTATTCCCAAACCATCCTTCACGGTAACGTTGTCAGTGACCGAGAAGCTGGACGCAAGATGCCTACCAACAAACGCACTTCATCATCTTCGGACCATACCTGCACGAAATACCGCACTATGGTCACCGAAGAGAACAACCAGATCTGCTTCTCCCTGAGACCATACCCATCCTGCGCACCGGGATGCCACGCCGCCAAGAGCCATAAGCAGACCGTCCCCATGCACTGCATCCCGAACAGCAGCCAAGCGCAGGACATGGCCAAGCGCATCAAACAGGGAGCCAATCCTGACCTAAGGCAGAAGGCCAACAACAAGAACGCTAGGATCTCAGTTCCCTCCCAATGCGCTCCAGGTGGCAACCAGTAAGCCATGGAAATTACATCGCATAAACAACTTTACGATATGCATTGATGGTGCTTTATAATACGACGGCCACGATACCCTTACGGATTATGCTCGTAGTACAAGAGTTAAAATGTTAGAAATTGTCTATTGGCGATTCGAAAAATTATATAAATACTGTAAAAAAAAACCAACGATTCTAGAATGTAGGAAATATTTATTAGTAAATAAAGATCATGCAAATTTTATCACGTGTCTTTTACCACTTATTTCCAAACCTGAAAAATTTGTCTGCTTCGTATTTTGGATGTAGAAACAAATCATGGAATGATAGGATAAGCTTTTAGATAAATTTGTCTTTATTTAAATTACAATTACATTAAATTACACCTACTATTTATATGCGTGCATATACAGAGAGACGAGCGAATTGTTTCTTTACTGTATGAATAATTTATTCCTTGCACTTATTATTATGACACTGCATTTTCGACCTTTTCAAAGATCAAAATTTTAAGCTACTATATATTAGCGTTCGTTCAGATCACAGTTGTCTCTTATAATTCCAGTCACTCAATCACGGTGTGTAGTACGTTGATGTAACAAACAAATTTTAATCGAATAATCTAATGATTTTAGCCCATCTCTTAACAAATCTGCGAATTATTAATATTCATTTATAATTAATTAATGATTAGAATCAATAATAATTAAGAATCGATTTTTGTCGCTTTAAAATATTATGGACTCTTCTCATTCTCATTCGTAATAGTATAACTTGCATATTCTTATTTCATTAAATGACTACAATTTATTTCTCTCGAGTAGACCGTTTCCCTTTTCCCTTTTCTCTTTTTCTTTCTCTTTCTCTATCTTCTTTCAAATACCAAAATTGCAATATGCCCAAGACGCAAGAGATCTTCTAAGACTCTTTGATATGGCCTTCGTCTACAGCTACATGATACTTGGTTTTTAATTTCAACAGAGTCCGACGATTTTCAAAACCTGGCGATATTCTTTCCGATGAAAAATGCATTCTATTCATAGTATGAGAAAACCTCTGATGAAACAATTAACAGCACGTTGACTAATGACAATAAAATTGACTTTTTATTTACAACGATGAGAAAACGTCGTATTAAAAGTATTAACATTTTTTTTTTTTTTAAATACTTGAAATCACGCAACTCCAAAATTCCATATATCTCCATATAGATTCCTCAAATCAAATTACCGGCAAACATTCATTTCCGTATAGGTATACTAAATAAATAGTTGTACTCACATGGAGTATAATATATATGAAACTAATTCATTACAAAGATTAGAATTCGTTTTTTATTTACCTTATTTTTCATTTTTTTTTTTTTTTTCCTATTTTTTTTTTTTGTTGTTTTCCCACGATACTTCACCATCACGTTTACGATACCATATACCAATTACATAATAATACCAAATTCATACGCAAATTAATATTCATTATCATTGTACATAATTCATTGATGTTTATCGATATTAGTGTATATATGTATCTAATATAATGTGTATGTATAATATAGTATATCTATATCTATATCAAGAAAATATACCGCTGATATTGACAATTAAAATTAACGAGCTCAAATTGCCCATATAATATATGGAATTGTACATCAAATCTGGACCAATTTGCTTCAAACATTTTCGCGTCTAATAACTAATGAAAAAAAAAGAATAATAAAAAAAAAAATCAAATTTGATTGATATTCGTTACCGTCAAGAATGATTATCGACGTCAGTTTGAAGCAATTTGGTCCCTCCTCACCGAACCCTGAAAAGACGATCCCTATTCTGCCTAGATATACTATCGTTATAACGCCCAAGTAGAAAAATTGAAAATTGTATAAATCTAGTCTAGCTTCGAAAGGTTGAAAAAATGTTGTAGAAAAAATTCACCTGAATGATTGAACGGCGGACTTTATTCCGTACTCGTCGTGTGAGTTTATATAGTGATTGAAAAAAGCGAAATTGACCATTTTAGCTAGACCGCGTTCTACTCGAATTGTTCAATTCCTCAAATCCCCTATTCTGCATCTTTCCTTATATTCTCGACGATTATGATTATATATGTATATATATACAATTATTACGTTAGGTATAACAAAAAAAGAAAAAAAAAACGTCGAACATTGACGACAGGTTTCCGCATATGTTAATTTATCGCGGAGTATTTCGCGTGTAGAAAAGATAAAAAGAAAAGAAAAAAAAAAATATATATATATATACACGCGTTCAAAATTACATCCCTTTTTCTTTATTTATATATAAAACGGTCTCGCGCTGTTACTGGACTATAATATCGCCGTTATTCTCCTTCACAGAGTCCATATTCGGCACGTAGTCCAGCGCCATTAAACACGCGAAAACTGTCATAACCATTTTTGGTTTAACTTCAGTTATGTCTTCGGGAAGGGCGTAGACTCTCGCGCCAATTTTACGAGCCATTGATATCGCGTACTTTGCATTGTCCAAATTTTCCTCCCCGGTACCACCCTCCTTGACAAGATCGTAATTTATTATACCGGGCTTGATGGTGTCGATCAGATCGATCACCACCTTGGCATCGGATATACTATAGTCTTGAAAGCTTTTTATACTGCTGTTTTTACCCGCGTCTTGTAGCTTCGAATTAACCCACTGAACTATCGACTTTTCGACTATGGGATTTCCCTGGTTTCCAGCCAACGATGCGAGGATCGAAAGCGTGTAGGATCTCATCAGTTGCCAAATCAGAGCCAAAGTCAATGTGGCATTACCGTCGTTTAGATCCTGCCCGGCTATACCCACCAACGAAAAGTTCATCTGTTTACCAATCGACACAGCGTAGTTACAGTTCTCAAGTTTTTCCATGAACTTTCTCAGCTTCGTAAACTTCTTGTGCACCTTGTTCCAACTCACTGTACCAGGCTTTATTATATCGTATAGCTGAAAGATCACCAAACCATCAGCCAAATCGGAATACAGCCAGTTAACGTACGGAGATATTCCGAGGGAGTTCATCCAGTTCCTGTACGTCTTTTCCTCTCTCGTTTCCTCCAAGGATTCTAGTCCGTCGATTTGTGTAACTGGATTATCTAGGCCTGGATGATTATTGAATAGATTGGCAACGAAGGCTAAATTTAGTTTGTAAATTCCGTTTACAACATCGCTGGGTGTAACGAAGCTGCGACATCCAAGTTTCGAGGCTTGTTGCAGCATTATTTCCGCCCTGGTACTGTGGTTCGGTTCCATTAGGGCTTCTAGGGTGACGTCGGCGTCGGATGGAGCGATTTGTTTTATCAGATGAGAGTATATCTCAGAGTCGGTAATGTCGGATTGGAAGTTATTGCACCGTCTAGCAACCCCGGCTTTCTGAAGGTGGTGGTTAACCCACCGAAGAAGTATCGCCTCCGGTGATAATTTCAGAAGATCTTCAATCCGCTCTCCGTCTTCGAGTAGGATCGTAAGCCCAGGACAATTCTCAAGAGTTATTTGATTGAACAATCCGATTCTTATGATCTGCCACAGAAGTCCGAGCACAAGATGAGGCGACCCTTTCGTCAGATCGTGGGCGTCGATGTTTATTATATTGCAGCCGATTGCTTGAGCCGATGAAAGAGCCAGCGTAAGGTTCTCGTGTTTCGTGTAAAGGGTCAAGTTCTTCTTGTTTATGGTCCTTTCGTCGATAGTGTCGGGGCAGGAATGGTTGATGATTTTACTGAAAGAAATAACACTGTGATAAGTGGGTTTCGGGACATTCCAGAGACGAATCCACTGGACGTGGTCACGGAAGGCCTGCGAAAGGAATTCGAACGAGGTTTTCAAGTGCAGTTAAAGTCGAGAAGAAACTTCCGTGCTGGAGTAAACCCGCTTATCTGATGACCATGATGGAACTGAACGTTATCTAATCTTAATAGCACGAGGCCTTATCGTTCGCGAATTTAAATATATACCTGTCTTGGGACTTACCAGAGAAGGATTCCGTCCTTTACTTTATCGTATAATGTTTTTCCCTCCGGATCAATTGGCAGAAGGTGTCTGAGGTCCGGATCATATCCCAAGTTGGTGTTGACCCAGTCGCTGAAGGCCAGCTGTTCCTCAAGTCGTACAGAATGTGTGGTTCCCTCGCTGGAGGCTTCGGAAATACCGCCAAGTGTCTCAAGATTCTCTTTCTTAGATACAACTTGTTTGAAAGTCGAGCCCAGCTCGTTTGCTTTAAGCTCTTTGCACAGCGATTCGAACTCTTCGAATGACAATCGTCCCTTATGCTCCAGCCTCTCCTTGTCGTCGTACTCTTCGATCATTTGACGCACCTTGTAGCCAGGCATTTTGAAGCCACATACGTCCAGCGCGCTCCTAAGCTCGGCCAGATCGATGTACCCATCTCCGTTCTGGTCAATCTGAAATCAATTCGCGAATGAAAATGAGAAACGATTAAAGTCAGGGGATTTTTTCATTTCCATACGTTTTATAAGCCAATAGCCACAATCATCGACTACTTGATGATAGCTTGATGGATTGATTGACTAGACACTTCAAGACTTTCGAGGTTCCAGTCGTCTACGAGTATTGGGTATTATCACGACTTACGGAGCTGAAGAGGTTGAAGAAATCCTGAAAGTATTCCTCCATAACGTCCCACTTCCGCATATTATGAATTTCCATGGTAATGAATTAACGAATTACACAATACACAGAAGAAGAAGAAGAAGAAGAAGAAGAGAAAAACTCGTAAATGACCCAATGACTATCACAGGAACCTGCCGAATCGAAACTTTCAACAGCACTCAGGGACTCGATCGTTCGCTTCTGCTTATCAACCTTATCAGAGGTAGGTACGAAGTTTCGATAAAGAAATGCAGGAACCAATACAGCTGTGGTTATTCCATGACGGCATAGATACGCAAACCGTACTAATGAACGATGTTTTTTTTTTATTTTTATTTCTAATCAATCCACGATGGTATCTGGTGATTAGAGTAACATTCGTAATGCACACATGTTTTCAAGAATGAAATTACGCACGAATCGATTATCGACCGAGGTTAAATAATCTCCCATCAAAATTTCGTAGTCAGAAAATTTTAAGCAAAGATTTTTCAGTTTTCATCGCCAAATTTTCATTAAAAAAAAAAAAAAATTTAACCAGTCATATTATTTCACAGACCTAATTTTCCAACTGTATAATATATCACGGATTGTTACACGCCTATCTAACATAATGATAAAAATAATTCGGTCAGATCAGATCAGCGGAGATATCATCTCGATATTCATTTACAATGACTCAATGAGTGAGTTATATCATATAGCTACGTGATGGGTGTAATACATCGAGGAATTATATCAGTTACCGTATTTTTTATTGCAGGATAATTTCCATCAATGAGTTCACTTAGTCTCAATGAATATCTTTGAGAGTGCAAAAAAAAAAAATAAAAATTCATCCGTCTATGTTTAAAATTGCGTGAAAATGTCACATAATAACTCGAACAAGACATCGTACGTGTATCGCGTGTATCTAATCGGGTTTGCGGTTTTAGGGCAAAACCACCTTTCCTGATTCCGCCAGACTCTGGCTGGATATTATCATACTTACAAAATATAATCGCTGGGTAAATCGTCAGAGCTGCATACCGAATCACGGGATAAATATATATATATATATATATATTATTTTTTCCGCCATATTAAATTGACCAGTGGTCACTATAATATATTCACATATGTGTAGTCACTATAATACCACCTGACGACTATTTCATTATCAAGTTTCTCAATCGTGACCAGTCACTCTAAGGCAGATAGGTATATCTCATCGTAAACTCATCACGCATAAACGGGCCTTAAAATGAATCATTATAATTGCTAAAAGACATCTTGCTCACGCAATTTCAGTTATTCCAATCACGAGAGGGAATGTACTGATTCATAATACAGACGATTGAATTTTCAAAGTGACTATGAAGCTTCTTAACTTAGATACTAATTCTTTTCTCATGAGTCGACTCGTCCCTAAATCTCTCTCATTTAATTAGCTCCGCGAAATCCTATAATAACAGGAAGCCAAGTGCGAGTATTTTATTTTTTGATAACCGTCACGCGGATCGTAGATAGAAATTTTATCCGTAATTCTAATGAACATTTTTCGCTTAAAAATTAACCGGCGATCGCTCATGCACTCCAGACTCGTATACTTTTATACTTTTATACTTTTATAAATGTTAACAACATTTTAATAATAACCACAGCTTCATATCCCCCTCGTATAATATAATGTGCGATAATTGGTCGGCTGTTTTTTTATTTCAATTTCCATATGTACTCGGATTGCGTAAAATCGCGACAAGTCATCATGGGGCGTTAGGAATTGGTTATAAAAATATAAGAAGAAGACATTTGTAACGAGCAAAAGCGAGTATAATTACGCGAGATGACGTGATCGCGGTATAACAGTAGGAAGAAGAAACACACATATATATATCCAACAAACTGATTTACAGATGTGATACTTCTACGAGAAGTAGAATTCTAGAATAGAGTATAGCCAGAGAGAAAGAAAAAAAAAAAAAAACAATTGGAGTAAAAATTCCCTTCTTATTGCTCGATTATCCATTCCGTGGAATTATTTTTACTCCATGTTTTCTGATGAGAGAAATTCCACCAAAAAATACCTACAACCTGCACTAACGCGAAACACATTCATGTCCCATTATAGCCTACACGTTATCTGGAAACAATGCTACTACTGACACAATATTTCCAGCTCGAAGTCCCAATTAGAGAGGCCAGCTATTCTGCCATATAAGTTACATACGGTGCTACGTTTGGTTCGGAAATACAAAAGCGTTTTTTCTTTTTATTTTTATTTTTTTCATGCCATTATTCATTTGGCGTGATACAACGTCGTTGAGATATTGTATTCAGTTTTAGGCGTCAAAAACGCACCGTGTTTCATCAGAGTATAAAAAAGTAAGAGCAATTTTCTCGTTGCAGGAAATGTGCATAGCAGCATTCGAAAGTCGACACAGTAAAACGAGATATGCGTTATTCCTATACTAATACTGTGGGAAAGTGCATCATGATCAAAAACACGACCAAATCGATTAAAAACCCCAATTAACGATGATAGCTAATTACTCGCAGATTTGAAACACGACCAAATCGACGAGACTCAATCACCGACTGATCTTTAACCCATCAAAAAAATATCAGTGGGACGTTGGTCCTGCTTCAATTATGTCGTTTTAATTACGCAGTAGACTTTTAACTAATGCGAAATGAGATGGAACTTTAACCCACGCGTCTTGATCAGCGTCGAACTGTCCATGGACCACTTCGAATCCAAACAGCCCACACACAGTAACGTGTCCATAAAATGTTTCGTTCCGATAAATTTTTCGGTGGAATTTTGATGATCCGTTGATAGAATACCTATAGAACCAGAGACTGGTGTCCTGTTTTTGTCAATCCACTCCCTAAGATTCATTTGCTAACGGAATGAGAAACGTTCTTTTTAACAGCTGCCATATGTGTGCGTATCATGTGCACATCTGTTCCAATAGCCACGGTTAATGAAAGAAAACTATTCCCGGCTATACTGATATCTGCTGCAGCTATTCATGGTGTAGCTTCGATCATCAATGTCGTATACCAGTCGACGTATCAGGTTCTTCCGTTATTTCCTTCTCTAAATTCGCACCAGTGACCTTCTCTATAATTTTATCCACACCACGTGGATCTGACTGATGGATCAGCTGCAATTCACAGCATTCACGTGTCTCGTGTATATAATACACCGCTAATTGATACTTCCGTAGATGAGTGCCTGGATCCTCCTTACTACGGTCACAAACGTTTCTTGTGAATCTCCAGTGACCGGATGCCAGCTGGTCATGGAGATATATTTAAGCAACGTTTGAGCCATTTAAATAGTCGATTAATTGTTTCATGTGCCTCTCTTTCCCATTCAGAGAACGAAAATTCATCCCGAATTGGACAATTTAGTAAACAGCCAAGGAATGGGGCAACAGTCTCTTTGTTAGAAACTGGGACGAGGGACAACCTTAGCCTCCACATTTCTATACCCAACACGTTTGAAAGTTGGTCTCTGCATTATATCGAGTGTGATTCAATGACGCAATATCACATCAGGTATAAACTGCAGCACAGTTGTTCTCTTCAGATGCGTAATACGCTTGCTATAACTGACGACATGCAATTGCGGTTTTCCTATCTGGTTTATGGTCTGATATTTCAGCGATGACTTTTCCAACGGCACCAGCTCATCATGTTCGTTTTTCGCATCGATTTTCTGAATCTACTTTATAGGTAGGACGCGATATACCACAACGTTACTCAATACGATGCAGTGGTCTGATCAGACGGATAAAAATTCCGGATGAAACCGTTCCTTCCTCGTTTGCATAAATTTAATGGGTACAACATTAGAGCGGTTGATAACGAAGTCAATTAATTTAACTAACTAACAAATTTTAATATCATTTTTACTCAGGTTAACAAAGGCGAACGTTGGTGTAATTATCAGGTTCTCATTCTACGTATATGCATATACCCTGGGCTCTTAATTCCTGAGAAAAATCAACTTCCTATAATATAAGACTTGGTATGGGATACCGTAAGCGTGAACCCTAGACATGTGAAACGGGGTCGGATCGCAAAGTGAGAATTCCACCATTCAGGAACCCTAATCTACCGATCTTGTAACTCTGCGTGAAATACTATGGGGTAGATCCCCATGGAATGATCGTCTCGAGTTTGAAATAAAACTGTAGACATTTTTTAAAAGTAAAAGCGATTCGCTGCGCTGCGCCGGTTTTGTTAATAAAATAAATTAATGCGTCTGAAACTTATCATCTCCTCGTTATAAGTTTTATCAACTATCTGCCTTCCTTTGATTCATAAGACACTCCCACGTCCGCTGATCCTTACATCCGTTCGTATGGCATCGGTTGATTATAAAAATACGAAACCCCATGAGTCATGGAATATCGTATGGGGCGTATGTTTTAGTAGTTTGAACTTTGAACCGCTTTTCATTTAAAATCGCGTGATCTTTCAGCCGGGTTTTACCTATATTTGGAACGAGGTATCTTCTATAAACGACACCTAGGTGTGGCATAGCGTAAGGCACGCTTCGCTCATTACTCTGATGTCAGTATTGACGCAACCGCGAGTATTAAGTGTTAACTTAAGGCGTCTGTTGAGCAGTGCGTAACCGGGTATAGCAGCCAGTCCTTTAGCATCACGTTTCGCTTTTGTTTTCAACACTAGCACGTGAAATGACTAGTTAAAACTTGATATATGTAGTCAGCTCGCATCCAGCAGAGCTACGTACGACGATACCTTGACACCGATCTAATTCACACTAATTCACGCCCAAGAACGACTAGGAATCATGAATACCAGTCGAATCATCGACACGTATTGTACCCGCTATAGAACAATCCTCGAATCAACGTCGCGTCGCGTCAATTTATTCAGAACCACGTCCTCAAACCGCGAGACAATTTTCGCGCGGAGAGATCGGACCGAGTAAACCTAGTTGGTTTCGATTTATTGGCGAAAGTTGGAAATAGCGTCGATCGAAGATCGTTATGGATCTGCACAATACCGTTAAATCGATTGACTGGGTATAAAACGGTCCGGTTCGCTGAACCTGCCCGACTCATCGAATGATTTATCTCGCAACTGCCGATCATCGCTTCCTGCAGAGTTTGGACTTCTTCGTTGCATATATGCATGAACCGTTTAGGATTTTCTCTTCACTCGTTTGACTTATGACTGAGTAGCTACTGTTTACCGATTCTCGGATATCATGATCACTCTACAAAACCACAATGACAAACCCGGACGCTGACTGAGATAGTTGTAATCGTGTTTACTAAATATAGAGACAGGATAGCCTGGCGTCGTAGTGTCCACGTTGGGTATAGTTGATTATAGGAAATTCCCCTGTCTATGAAGTGGTATAAATCAGCATCGTGTATATCTCCGTTGAAAATTACCTGCGAGACAGCACACGCCGAGTGATAATGAGAGGATAATTTTTTACTTCAAAATACAACCTTCTGTTTGATCGAAGTGGGCTTCATTCACACAAATGTCATTATTCTATCCCTTATTCGGCATATAGTTGTGAAATTGTATCATGTAAGACGATATATCCGTTCTGAGTCAACATTTTCGAAACACATTACTCTCTTCGTTGTGTGCGGGT
This sequence comes from Tenthredo scrophulariae, assembly GCA_963978835.1. Lineage (NCBI taxonomy): Eukaryota > Metazoa > Arthropoda > Insecta > Hymenoptera > Tenthredinidae > Tenthredo > Tenthredo scrophulariae. The sequence continues at coordinate 1,778,932 of OZ022236.1, read as the reverse complement.
TTAGAATACTGATTAAAAGCTCATCTCGCGTTCGCGTTCGCGTACGTGAAATAGAAATAAGTTTTTTTTTTCATTCTTCTTTCTTCAAACAAGATTCACGGGCACTGGGTAGTTGAGAAAAAAAACTGAAGAAACCGCAGGGAAAAAAGGAGATACGTGTAGAGTCTTGGTGATAACTCACGCAAGGCATTAGGCAATGAATCAGATCTCTGTCACTTTCGAATGACGTGGCGTGTAACCTGTAGAGGAATTCCTGATTTTCTCATTATTCCATTACACCCCGATGACCGTTGAGTTTTAACACTATGACTAAACTCATTTATATTCTCTTCGTAAAATTTTCATCGTAATAACAAATCGGGCAGCGTGCGCTTTGCCCGCATAAAATCTGCACTAGATGTTGAACTAGTAATGGAGTTGAAGCTAATGACCCGAAGAGTTGATCCTGTTGAAAATTTTCGTATTGAAGAATGACGCCGATTTTTATTCTTCTTTGGAATGATAATAGGCTGAGAAGCGCGTGACTAGATGATGATCGTTATGGTGGGATCAAAAGTTAGTGGCTTTCGAATGAGAGGAGTCAATTTTGTTTCTAGCACATCATGTACGCGTTACCTATACATTATATTTTAAGAGCCTTTTCCGTTTCTAGTTCACACGATAACATACAGGATGGAAACTCGTCGAGGATTATGTTCACGTGAGAAAACCTCAGCATTGTGTTTCAAGTTATTCTCATAGAGTGACCGTGTATATAGGTACGATGAGAGGTTGAACACAAGGTGTTGGGAAAAAGCTGAAGAATTCAGTCTCCGGATCATCGACTGCTCTACATTTGAGTAAAGCAGCTTTACGATCGTCTCAGAATAGCATAAGCTTAATAAAAATACATTATCAGCTTTATCGCTTCATGCACTCAAAGCACGCCAGTATCGGTTGCATATCATTACATATAGCCGATATAAATACGTGAGAATAAATCAGTGAGTCCTGATGCAGACCGGCAATCGATCATTGAACCGAAATAAACTGACGAGGCGCCCGGGGTTCAGCCTGAATAAAATTTCCACACCATTGCAGAATCACGTTCGATAACGAAACCATCAATGTTCTTGGGATAAAGTTTTCCTTCGACGTTTCTTATGGACAATAAATCCTCGCTGCTTCGTTACGGTTAAGAAATTTGACTTAGGTCAGTTACTGGCAAGAAAGTGACTCTCCAATCTTAACAGCTGACTCTTTACACACATGTATCGTTCTTTGCAGTGATACAAACAGTCTATCGTAGTTACTTCATTTCCATGAATCACTCTGTCCACATGCTTATGCATGGTTATGGTGATGGTAGATTGTACAATAGCGCGAGTGGCAAGACCTCTGGGGTCTAGTCTCAGGTAACTAGCTCTATTTACAACCCGATCAAATCAGTATCGGGTAAACATTTACTACTTCCGTTTGCAATCGAAGATATATCTTTTCTTTTTTCACTTTTTCAGTGTATGTACACATGCGTGAAGTTATCAACCGGACAGTTTACCCTGTGCTAATATTTTATGTTTACCAAACTCTTTCGCGTCTTTTATACAATTATATCTTAAATTCTTGACTGTGGAGTAAGATAAAACGTTTAGGTACGTTCCTTGACCACATTGTCTGATTAAAATTGACGAAGTTTCCTCTCTCCAAGACTCATGGGGTCTCTCCTCTGACTTATGTGTGCAGGAATTAGGAGGGCTGGCAATAGCGATCCTCCTTCTTTCTTCCTTTTTCGTTTTTTTCCTTTTCTGGTCAGGTATAGAACGTACGAGAAGGAGGTGAACCGGTTTTCGGGTAAAAAAAATGGCACGTGTCACCTGCAGCAGTAGACTAATTCCTTTTCAGCTTTAGAACTCGAAAGGACACTATGGGATACGATATCGACGTGAAAAGTAACCGCGGCAGGATCAAGTCCAGATAAAATTCCTTTCATCTTTTGTTATTCTTCTTACTTTTTCACCTGAAAAATTGAACTTTTTGGGGTTTTCTTACTAGTGACAAAAGTAGCAACTCTATGATACCACCGCGATGCGTTACGATCCAGGGGGCAGCCTTCACTCGACACATGGTATTTCTTATTTAAAAACTTGAGGATACCCGGCTCTAGGAACTAGGCAATAAATGTCTTAGATCTAGCCATTCGGCGATAAGAATAGTCGCTTGAAGCTATGGATAAATATTCAGCCTTTTATGGTCACGATGTTTAAATTGTCGTCAGGTGAAACGAACGTATTTTAAATAAGAAATAGATTCCAATAATCATGAATGACCGCAAAACGTTCCATATAGGTAGAGAGATAATACGAAACCGACCTATTGTCTTTCGAAGACTGTAGTTTTTATCATTTCTCATATACGTATGGTACCAGGTACATACGAAAGGCATTTTCTTCCATGCACTTTGCTATTTCAGGTGATAGCCGAGCTATTTGTGAGTGTACAAGTAACACACATCGACATATACTCGTATAACGATGCGCGTACGCATATTCGAACAGGTTCGAAGTAGGGAGTGGTTCAAGGAGACTTAACATTGAAATTCAATGCTCACCGCATTGTCAACGAAAAATAAGACAAAAAAAAAATAGAGATATAGAAGCGGAGGTAAAAAATATTTTTTCAACTGTATATAATATCACGTATCGTATATACGTACCTATGGATATACCTATCAAATAATTTTTAGTCTAGTAGCGAGAAATTCGATATAACATCGACGATATTTATTCATTTTTCGATCTTAACGCAATTGGATCGAAAATTTACGGAGTTTTTTTCTTTTTTTAATGCATTTCGGAGCTAGGCATCTGCACAGTAAAATTCAAACCGACGATTGATCAGGAGAGTTTTATCCCCGAAGTTAAACCCCGGCGTACTATTGGCTGTCACAAGGTGAATCCTACACGAGGGATTAAACCGGCTCTATATGTCGATCGGTCACCCCGCACCCCGAACGAGTTAAACCAAAGCATGCTGTACCCGGTTCGCTACATCAAAGACTAGCGATAAGGCGCAGTCGATCAATATATATACATGTGTAATAACTTGATGCCAAAAAGAAATTTGAGTACCTAATATACGGACATAAATGATGAGATAAATAAATGTGATCCAAAATTTCGTGAGCTGTGAAGCCGGCGCGGATTTTTTTTACCGACTGTTTAGATAATCTGGAAATAATCCGTTTTGTATATGAAAATATGGATTGAAAAAAAAAAAAAAATACAAAAAATACAAAAAGGACGAGGATTCTCCTTACCGCTTGAAATTGTTCGAGGAGTTCCTGTCTCTCGTCTATAGCAGTCGCCATGTTGTTAGCCTTCGGTCGCGGCACTTGGCGCGGCTTGTTCGACTATAACTGAACCCCGTTTATAGTTTAAGTAAGGAAATAATGAATGCGAAACGTTGCGTGGTAGTACACCGGCGCGATTCTATGCTATAGTATTTCTATGGCAAGGTACCGAGCTGGAGGAAACACACTATGCGCGCACCTCACCACGCGCCGTCTCAAATATGACTGAATTCTATATTCCGTATTCGAACCGGAGGCGAATACCACCCGGCACTCGCAGACGGGTACGGGTATGCGCATATACAACACACAAATGCACGGTATATACCCACGAGTAAACCTTATACCAATACCACTCATCCCCGCACTCTCACAAACTCAACATTGCCACTGAGTCACACTTATTAGCATTACGTGGTCTCGCCGATGCGATGGACAGTTCACAGTTCTATCTGTATAAGTAATGAATTGAGTTTTATGTTGTTATTACAACAGCGACAGGACTATGGCTGGTATATACTGCCGTTACTATTCCCAAGCGAATATTATCAGCGAATAAAAAATATTCGATAAATTTATACCGCTTGGAAATATATAGAGAAGATTTCAATCGAATTATGCCCAACTCCGATAATAGAATTCATTCATGATATGGAGTGAGTAATTTAGCAATTTGAGTGCAATGTGCGCTTGGTTTTACCGCGCTGAAGAGGTTGAATCGGTCAATACGTTCGTCTAGCGTTTGTAACTTTTATGATAATGCAGATTTCGCGATAATAGTGGTAGAATTTTAAATGTATTTTACCAACGGGGGTAAGAACAGTCTTTCAAAACCAGTCGAAAGCATCTCTGACAATTTTTTCAATATATTAACACCGCGCTCGCCCACTAGGCGCCACAGCCTACCCGGCTTTCTCGCAAGAGAATATTTACCGCGATAGAACAAGACGCTATTCAGTCCTGCAGGGAATACCTTATCATCTTACGAAATAAATGTAGAACGTTGATCCATCTGACGAATTTGTCGGATTCGATTATTCGATATTATGATCAATTACGAACAAGCTTGTAAAATATGTATTTTCCGGATTTTCGGAATTCTGATAAATTGAATGACACGCAAGCGCTACCAGACCGATTAGATGGTGCTTTCCCTCTAACATCATTACGAATAAAAATTCAATGTGTTCGCATTCTCGATGAAAATTTTTCAAAGAATATAATTATCTCAGATGAATCATGTATAAATATGTATAAATTGTACGTCGACATGGGCACATTTTTCCTTAGATGCAGTATGAAAATTTATTCTTATCGTTCGTACGTAAATATATCTCCTAACAATTTTGGTAAAATTTGTCAAATTTCAATTAGGTACTTACACCAAGTATTTTTGTTATAAGTTAAACAAATAAATCGGATCTGATTATAGCATATGGTAAAATAGTTGGGATAAGATAATTTCACGATATACTATATTTCACCAATATGATTATTATTATTATTATTATTATTATTATTATTATCGGTATTATTATATTCGATCTATACAGAGGAAGTAACAAGCTATACAACAATTGGCCCGTATCCAATTATACGATGTCATAACATAATATATATGACATTCTACAATGAATATATAATATATAATGTTTTACGTCATTTCATATCATTTACTTATTTTTTTCCTTCTTATTCTTCTTCTTCTTCTTCTCCTTCTTCTTTTTCTTCTTCTTCTTCTTATTTTGAATCGTTCCTTTCTCTTTTTTGATATAAATATTAATTTATTTTTGTAATAATAATCAAATGAAACTAAAGAATGGAGAATAGAGAGAGAGAGAGAAAAAAAAAATGACAATTCAAGGCAAATATGTATGAAAAAAAAATGTTTAGAAAAAAAAAATGTAGCTTCCAAAAATTGCAACATAAAACGTAAATCAATTCATAGATGTGTTATACCTCATATGATATACATACATATTATAGTATAGAAACAAGTTTGAAAATTTTTAAACGATTTTATTGAGTTTTTTTCCATTTTTTGTTTGTTTTTTTTTTGTTGTTTTTTTTTTTATTGTTCTTTTTTTTTTGGTTCGTATCTACACGTCGAAAATAAATAATCGTCTGTTTTCGAGTATACTATATAGGGACCCATTTTTCTCACGTTTACATATAATTGAAAATATCTTCATCTTTGTTTTCTTTTTGTTTTTTAATTTTTGTAATTTAAAAATTTTTTCATCGCTTTTTGTTTCTTAATTTTTTTTTTTTATCTTTTATAATCTTCTTAATATATTTATAATAAGGTGTATATAGTTTTTTTCATAGTGTTCATCTATGTATACTATAGTATATAACCCGCAGCGATTCTGTTGTTCAAAATGAAATCTTTATCGATTATTATAACAACAGTTATTATAATTATGGTATAATATAATAATCATACATACTTATAGATTAATCATATCATATAATATCAGCTAGCGCTTAACATATTAATTATGTATAATATTATATACTATATGTATGTATATATAATACACAATTATTATAATCACACAAATTCATTTTTAATACTACTATTTATATATATATTTGTTTCTTTTTTCTTAACATTTTTATTTTTCTTGTTTTTGAAAATCGGAGGAAAAATCTTTAGAGCTAAGATGCTTCTCCAGTTTGTGTGTGTAGAATATATATATATTTATATATATATATATATATATATCAGGGTGGTCCTTGAAAAGGGTGATTTTTTTAAATTATCAAGGTTCACCTCTCAATCAAAAATACCAAATTCCTAATATATATATATATACATAAGATATAGATATTTATATATACCTATATATAGTACATGTTATATCATTATTCTAGCTTAATGAATAAACATTATTATTATTATTATTATTATTATTATTATATTATTACATTTATCTTAATAATTATTATTATTAATTACATCTATCTCAATAATAATTATAATTATTACCTATTATATACCTAGATTTTATAAATTATACTTAGCTATATATGTATAATCCGATATCCGCTCACACGCGAATTATATATAATATATATATAATACGATGCGATGATGATTTAATTTTTCTTTTAAGATTTTTTTTCCTCTTTTTTTTTTTTCATTTTATTTTTCTCTGTTTCTAATTATCATTAACTATAATATAACCATTTAAGTCTTGAAAAATTAGTCAGCGTGCGAAATAGTATTACATATATAATATTATTATAATAATATATAATATATAATATAATATAATTGTTGTTGATTTATTTCTTTATTTCTTTTCTTCTTTTCCCCTTCTGTCTATGTGTGTGTATGTGTATGTGTGATATTAATTATATAATCGTATCATTTATTATTGTATTCGCGCGTAATAGGTACATATATATACATATATATATATGTATATAGAAATATATATGTATATATAGAAATTTAGCGGGTCATTCGAGTCCTGTTACAATTAAGTAATATTAAATGATAATATTAATGTGTATATTCTTATATAATTGAAAATAAAAATAAAATAAACGAAAACCAGAAAATAGAGAGAAATATTATAATAACAATAATAATGAAATATAATGAGCGAACAATATTAATAATAATAAAATGTGTGTGTTTTTCTTTTCTTTCTTTTAAATCAAAGTTATTCGTGAATATTACTATTACTATATAGGTAATATATACCTGTGCAATATAGTTTTTTTTTTTCTCTCTCTCTCTCTCTCTTTCTTGTACAATGAAATAGCGTAGGTAAATAAATAGCTTCATCATTCGAATATTATAATTCTTTTTCTTTCTTTCTTTACGTTGATAATTCTAAAAATAATAAAAAATAAGATATACAATGGTTTCATTTTCTTCTGTTTTTATCTCTATAATTATAAATGAAAAGTAAGTATATTTTATATGTATAACTAAATTAATGCTAAATTTTCTTCGCTTACTGTATTATGTTATGCGTTAAAACCGGTAATAATAAATGATAAATGAATTTAATAAAAATGTATATTATCTATTTCGGTCCTATATAAAAGATCCTTGGATGAGAGCTAGAGCTGTTGTCAGTCCATCTTTAAAAGAGAAACAAAAACAACGATAATGAACAAGAAATAAACCGGAAATTAAAGGAATTTTAATAGAAAAAAAATGAAAAAAAAATATAAATAAGAATAAGAATAAGAAGTATTAATTATATGTTTGTAAAAATAACTCTATACCAAATAATGAATTATTTACAGACGCTATTATGCGTTATACTTATTCAACTAATCTCTAAATCTTATGATTATCATTTGAATACCAAAGATATTATTCAATACCATATTATATCCCCTCTCTATAATATAAAGTATATATTATATAGGTATATCATTTCGTGCCCTAAACACAATGGGTAATTATTATTAGTGTATATTTATTATATATACGCAATTATCAATCTATTAGATCGATTACACCTTTGGAGGCTTTGAATATGGCAATGAAAAATCTAATTGAGAGAGCCTAGAAAAATATACGTGAGATAATAGTTATGTATATTTATATGTATTTATGTATATGTACGTGTATATGTATGTATATATGTATGTATATATATGTACTATATGTTCATTTATCATAAAATCATCAAATTTAACTTACATATTATACCTGTAATAAGTTAAATCTGCGATATCATCAATTTTATTATGTTATAAAATCATATCCTCACTCCGATATCATATGTGTATATTTTAAAAACCTGATATCGTAATGTATAAAATGACGAATTTTTTCTCTCTTTCTTTCTGATTTCAAACAGATATACTAAGCTAGTATCAATCGTAACAGGTAAATATTTATATACAGGTATAATAACGTTTTACAGATTATGTAACCAACTCAAAGATGATTTTCTTCGCTTCATATATAGGTATATGTCTTACGTATATATGTATGACAAGATATTCCTAATTGATAACAAATATTTTAATATTTCTTTCAAAAATTTGATCATTTTCCATATTTATTTATATTAATTTTAAAAATCATTAATTAATTAATTTTTTAATTTTTTTTCTTTTTCTCCCATATTCAAATATGTATCTTCAATTTACAGATATATAATCAGCCGGTCAACAAACGCATAAACAATAATTTTTAATGTAAACAATATATGAAAAAATGAAAATGTTCAATTACCGTTAAATAATTACAAAGGATTAATTAGTTTGAAAAGAAATTTATTATCTAATATTTGTGTGTATATATATATATACTATACCTATATATATATAATATGTATATATATACATATATACATATATATAAATCGACCAGTCAAGAAATCGTTTTCTATACTAATATACAAAAGACACGATTATTACCTAAATCTAATACATATTGATAATTTCTAACAAGAAATAGTAGTAATAGTAGTGGTAGTAAGTAGTAAGTAGTGATGGTAGATTAATTAAATAATATTGTGATCGTAACAATAATAGGTTGAAAATTCTAAGCTTCCTATTACGAATGAAATGATTAATTAATTAATTAATTTTGTTGATGAACATAATTCTGCGACAAGGGATACTGTTTTTTTTTTCTTTTTATTCTTTTTTTTTTTTAAATAATATTATAATTTAGGTAATAGCAGTGAGAAATAATGATTATACATATTATATATAATTAAAGAATTAAAACGGGGGGAGGGGAAAAAGATTCTTTTAAGATTAAAATGTGAAAAAAAAAAAAAATAAGAAATTATCTTCAGCTGCGACCACGTGCGGTTTGTTGGCCGGCTAAGTTACCTATATTATATAAAAACGCGATGGGATAGAAGAGGGGATGAGGATGATTGATAGTTTACAGTAATTTCATTCAGAATATCTATAATAAATTTATAAATTTCCGTTGCATTAGTAAGTCCTGACGAACGTAGAAGTTTCTTGTATATCCGGCTCAGTATCTCCGCTGTTGTATCCCTGAGATTGAGATAGCGAGAGAAGGGCATCCAGCCCTAATGATTCATCGTCGGGATCTGTCCCTGCCAACTACATCGTCAGGCACGAAAAAAACAAAGATATTTTCCTCCATCGAGATGCGAAAACGTTTTACTAATGTAAGCATATAATATAATATAATATAATATAATATAATATAATATATAATATAATATAATATAATATAAAATAAAATATAATAATAAACTAAAGATAAATCATCGAGAAAGATTTTTTAAGTATGGATAAGAATTGAACGATATAGATTCGTAGTTCTATATTGATTCGTAACTTAGGTGCGATCGTTAAGAGTGTAATAACTTAAGCTGTTTGTTTTATTTTCAGTTCCTTTTTTTTGCCAATTGTTAAATGAATGTTCAATTTTGTCGTGTCGTATAAATATTTCAACATAATAATAATAATAATGGTAATAGTAATGATAATTAGATAGTCATAATAACGATAAGAATAATAGTAGTAGTTTGTTTTTACAAAATATAAAATACAGGATTAAGTTATAGTAACAGAGATAATGGTATTGGATTTGTTCTCGTCATTGTAATTATTGCTTTTTCGTTGTTAATCGTTGAAAGTAAAAGAGAAATTTAGATGAAATGTAAGTAGGTGTATTTAGGCGTGTGAAGTGGTCGAGGTGTGTTGGTTAAAAACAATAACAAATAATCATAATCGTAATCGTAATCATTCTTGATTGACAACAATAAATGTTAAAAATATTTTGTACTGCGATTATTAAACAAAGGGTATAAATTTTCAACATTACACAATAATAATATTAATTTAATGAAATGAAATGATATAATGAGGATAAGAAACAGATGTAGTATTGGAAATTTTCTTCCAAATAATCGAAAAATTCATCATTGTATTCGAATAGAAACGAAAATTAAAATCATGAAGAAAAAAGCAGAATTATACAGATACTTTAGTCATTGATTAGGGTTTTATCGTACCGTGATATTCTGTTCCCCGTCTTTGCAATTACTGCATATGTAATCGTCCTCTTCCGCGATTTCGGCTCGGTCCAAACCCACGCAATGCATGTGGAACCATCCGTCACATCCTCCGTCACACTGGACCCAGTCGACTTCACGTCCTAGATGAGGATAAAAAATGTTAAAAAAATGATTTCAAGTACGAAGAGAGCCAGTTATCTCCTGTTTTCTGATTTAACAACTTATTCAGGTCGCCAAATATGCATGAACGGTCGTATTACCGCTTGGACGAAGGCAGTTAACTGCAGCGCAGTCGTCGTCCTCGTCCGAAGTATCTTGTTTAGTTTTTTTCCTGTTACCACCGCGTTTCTTAGGTCCCTCTTCTCCCTCCTTGCGTTTCATCTGTAAAATTCATTGATCTGAGATCGAGCTAGCCGATATTCTATCGTCTGGTTGTCTGGTTTATAATAAAAACGAAATAGGATCAGTCTTATTCCCTAAATATTTCCAATCACCTTTCTAGGCCCTCTTTTTATCGGTCCAACAGCAACGAATATCTTTTTATCCTTGTTGATGCCTTTGCGTTTAACGACGTTCTTGTCCACGTCGACCTTTTGCCTACCGAGTTTCTTCAGTAGTTCAAATTCCTCTGATTTACGTTTCCTGCCACGTTTCTTAACGTCTTTCATATCGTGTTTAAAAGTCGCCTGGACCTCCTCAAACGTTGCGTACTTTTGTACGCTACTCGGTATGTTGGTGTGGCTAAGTATCTTCCAAATATGTTGCGTCTCGTCCAAAGCTACCTCTAGCAGGTCTCCCTCCATCATTAACTCTTCTAATCGGGCTCTTGCACTCTCGGATAAGACTACAGCGGCGTCAGGGTCCTGGGCGTGGAGTTTGTTCGGTTGAAACTTAGAAACTGTAATAATACAGAGTTAAAATAAAGAGCCTAGTCGATATTCAGGTCATAACTACGGGGGAAAAGTGCAAAACTCTAATACAAGATAATATCATCAACGCAACAAACCGAACTCCGCTTTCTTTCCTTTAGCGGAATAAAACAGACAAAATAAAGATGATCTATTTTATTATAGAATAGGAACAACAATTTACCGTACGAATAATCGTGTTCGTTACTATTAAACGTACTACAAGTAGGCTCGTCGTCCTCAATTGTTACAACGTCCTCGTCGTCGTCCTGAAATAAATGAATAAATAAATGAAGAAAATTACAAAAGTATTTGAATTTCATCATCGATTACAAAGAAGAGATGAGAAATTTTACCGCAGTGCTGGGTACGCTGTCGTCGGAATGTACGCCGCTGAGTGGAGCGATGGCTTGAACTCTCTGGTGTAGTTCTGGGTTGTTTGCCGCCTTTTTCAGTTCGCTGCTTATTATCTTCTCAGTTTTCTCCCGCGCCGCAGCTTCAACGAGCTTCTGAGATAACACCGAGAGCTTTGCTAGCGCGGAGGACAATTCGTCGGTAGCCAAAGCCTGCCTGGCTCGATCCTGTGTATATAAATGAGAAAGATAAGCGTAATAATTATAAATTATTTCTTTCTTCGTTGATAACTCCTCCGATACGCACCTGCCAGTTCATAGCCCGTTCCGTGAGACACTGCAGAGCTTCACCCTCGGGTAACCGGACAGGAATTTTCTGTAAACTTACTAAAAGTGCTAAAATAGTCTCTAGCCGAGGTCTGCGGGACCTCAAACAACAGGGACAGAGGAATTTGGTCTCACGAGACATGGGGAGCTTCCCTTTGTACGTAGTTTTTGGTAAAGGCACGCAGTTTGCTGAAATAAAAGGTAGAATCGTTATCAATTGGGGGAAATCTGAAAGTTATATGATATTACAATGAAATTCTAATGATCTTACAGTGGAACCAATCCTTGCACAACTCGCACTGTAGCATAAGTCCGAAGCGTGGTCTCCGACAGACGCAATATCTCGAGTCGTCTATCTCAGTCTTGGTCAAATTCCTCTCTCTAAGATTTCTCATGGCTTCCATTTCGCGTTGTTCTGCGAGTTTGAAGGCAGCCACGACGTTAGCTGAGTCGTTAGTATCGTCCAATTTAGTGTCGCAGACAAAGACAGCGCCGACCGTCTCCTCGCCTTTGTTTCTCTTGGTTTTCATCGCCTGAACGCCGACCCCGATCCTCGGAGAGAGAGCCTCCATTAATGTGTAGTGAGAATTCTTCCTCAGAAAAGTTCGCGCCGTTCTTTCTTTCCATACTTTTGCTTGCGATAGTGTAGACTCGAGAATAGGAAGCGGGTCTAAATGAAGAGGAATGTTTCTTCCTCTGCGTACTAAATCGTCCAAGGTATCGTAGTAGGGAAAGTTTTCCTTCGCTTGTATATCCTCAACGTTTTTTGTCCAATTTTTAGCCTTTGTTAATATATCTTGTAAATTGTCTCGACTTGGTAAATAAGCGTCTATGGCGTCGGATTCGTTGAAAAATTCTTCTATCGTAACTATAGTCTGGCGATTTTTATTCTGAAGATAATTCTTCGCCTTATCTTCCCACTTCTCAATTTTCGACATCAAATTTTTAAGCTTTGAAAGCGTATTCTCTATGCTTATATGCGGTGGTATTGTCATTCCTTTTTCTATTAACTTAGCCAGATCCTCGTGGCTCGCTGATTTTGGTTCTTCTTGAATAGATTTCACCTCTTCTAGCCACTGGGTTTGCAATAGTCTCTAAAAAAAGTTGAACAAAAGAAATAGAAACGATGTTTAAAGTTGTTTCAGAACTGACAGACTACTAATAAAAGGTACCTGTTTCAGTCTAACGAGCTGCGGCAGCTCTATGCATATAGAATCACCAAAATCTATACATTTCTCGAGTTTATCGATGTCCGAAACTTCTTCTTTAGATTCCAAGTCCTCCGCATCTTTTTGAAACTGTACAACCTGGTCTAATATGTACTTGACACCATCAGACTCCTTCAATTCGCAACAAAGATTTGTTATTTCTTTGTAAAACAGAGTAAGCTCTTCGACCGTAAGTTTGTACTTAGTGTCCACAGACTGCCTAGTCCTGTTTTAAAAGAAATTTAAACTAGCATATGAAAAAAAGCGGATACATTTGTACGAAAGAATGAAAAATCGTCACACAGAATAATGCCAACCTTGTTCTCTGCTTGTTGTTCAAAAGCTGCTGAGCAACGCTAGCGCATTTTTCAGCGTCTTGTACGGCGGTGGTGAGAGCAGTCAGGAGTTCGCTCTCAGGGAACTTCTTGCCCTCTGCTTCGCTGAGCAATTCTTTTAATTCTGTAAGCTCGATTTTGTCTCCTTTTGGGTCCATCGCCTCCTTGACCTTAGATACCCAAGAGTCAAAAGACTCAGCTTTAAGTTTAAGCTTCTGCAACATTATCGGTAACTCATCGAGCGTGTAACGATATCTTAGGGTATGTTTGTCCGGCGGGCAGTCGCACAGGTCTGTAAAATGCCTCAGGCAAACCAACTGTGAACTGTGGCAGGCGCAGGTCACAGCACTTAAAAAACAGGTCGTTTTACATGCCTCGCACTGCCTTTCGTCGTCCGGCAAAAGCTCAAAAGCTTCTCTTTCGGCCTCAGTTACGCCCTGAAATGAATTCACCAACACCGTTCGTTACTTTTGATGAATTAATTCGTTTATTTGACAGAGGGAAGGTTCTGTCTTTTTTCACTTCACGGAAGATCAGAGAAGCAATTTTCACATTCCACGGGCTTTCTCTTTCTGGGATGTGAATTTCATTTTTGAAGAAAAAGAACAGAGATGTTCTTTGCTCTGAATTTAAATTTGGGGATTTTAGTACAATGAAGAGCGGAGACTTTGAATCGGATGAGTCTGAGACACGGAGATGCTAATTGATGAAATAAAAAATAGGATAATATAAGATTCTATGAAGTCAAGATTAAGAATGATGAATTAAAAGTGAATAATAAACTGGGACTCGCTATAGTCTTATCTTTTAATATGCTGTTTGACAACAAACTGAGGGTATGGAAAATAGTTTTTTCTTCTAAATTGTTTAAATGTTGACATTGGGCCGTACCGATATCTCGAAAATTGAATAAAAATGAAAAAAAATTCTAACGAAGTACCATTCTTTGATTTATGATTAGCGTTTGGCTGTTTAAATGGTTGTTAAATATGTGATATTAAAGCACATAACCTGGACTCACCGAATCATGTTACGTAACTAGAGTTATAGGGTCAAAGCGTCGAGTGCGATAAATATAGTTTAAAAAATAAAAACAACGAGCGTAATGTCTGGCGTTAAATAATATGAACAATAGCGGTTTGTTCAAACTATTAAAGCGCGAGCTAAGTAAAGTAACATACGTAAGCAAAGACATTAATTAAATGTATAATGCGAACTAAAATACTACGATGTTTCATGAACTGGCAATACAAACTCCCTCTCTATGTGTACCAAGCTGGCGTGTGGCATGTGGGGAACTAGGCTACTACTCTTTCAGATTAAATAAACCCCGACCATATGCATATACCCAATTCATGATAACTCGCTTTCTAACATATCTTTACATAACGGTGTAGGAATCATATTCATATATATATACGTATATACAAAGATGGGAGAGAATATGGATAGATTCGATCTGCAACTTATGACTCACTAGCTAATTAATAGCTCTCATTTCTCTATAGGACTATCAGCTATGGAGAAAAATCAACGATATTACCATTCGGAGCAAGAATACAGATTTTATTAGAAAGATTTTAGTCTATTTTGGGAATTATTAAACAGAAAGTTTCTTCTTTCCCTATTCTAAACCTGAATGAGTTTGAATGTAAACATTCTCAAGAAATTTATGTCTTTCTCTATGCTTCTTGGAGAGACCTTATCAAATCTCATAACTCATAAGCCTTGCGGGGATAAAAATTTGTGATTCTATACATCCCCAAGCGCTTATTTAATTCCTTTTTCACAACATAAAGAAGGGAAAGCTACAATCTATCGTTATGCATAATAACACGCTGAGGAGACATCGGAGAAAAACTTATTGTCTAAGATAAAAACTGAACGCTTAAGTCTAACGTATTCAATGATTGGAGTTTTGAAAATTTCTCAAAGCTTTTTGAAACGGAGTTCAATGCCTCGATAAAAAATTTGTTGAGTCTGTTTTTTTAGGGAGGAAGTTAAACAGAGGAAAAATCCAGGATCAACGATGAAAGATGATTAAATAATTGGAGTAAAACTATTCACTCACCCATTCGAGAAGATTTTTTCTGAGTTTTTTCTCATCGTCAACCATTTGCAGCATATCGTGATAAGTTGCGGTGGCTATACCAATGTCTAAAGAGTCTGGATCCAGGGACATTTTGCATACAAGTTCGTCGTGAGAGAATACACAAAAACGTCTCAGGTTCGAGTAGTGAGAAATACATTCACGGCCCATTTTAAGCTGTGAAATTGAACAGATAAAAGATTAGAGATTAATTATTGCGATATTACAGAGTACAGAATGAGCATAAGTAGGAATAACTAATCATATATCTCACCCAATCAGCTGGTGCGAAATTTACAGCCTCTGCAAAGTTGTATCCTTGATTGAAGCCGGCGTGATAAGCTCTGGGAAAAGTAACGACGAATTCACCGGCGTGTTGATCAGTTCTGAAGACTGGTACTCCTGGATAACAGAAAGGGACGATATAGCGACGGAATTTGCGAAGGTAAAGGCGAGAAGGGAGGATATTCACCTTCGTTCATCAATATGTTTGGGTTCATAATTGTTACGAGTTGATGCAGAAGGTCCGGTTGGCTGTGGAATAATTCTGGAGCAGCAGATTTCATGGAATGTTCAAATCTCTCGGCTTGGGATCCAGGGACCCCGTACCAAGTCTTGGGCTCTCCCCAGTGCAAGTAATTGATGGAATAACTCCAGTGGTCTTCGTTGTGCCAGCAGAAAGTGGCAAAGCACATGCCGACGTACATCCAGGGAACCTTCATCCCGCTGATGTCTGCGTTTATGTGTCCCAACACGCTGCCTTGAAGCACGGGTAGGTTGTTCAAGTTCCACGATGACTCGGCGTACTCTTGATCACAGGTGAACAAATTCACGCTTGTTTTAGTGGGAAAACCAGATCCGTGATCCATGGTATGTAAATCTGCGCCGTACTCAACGGTCACATCTTCGTCTATCGAAGAAACGATACGCCAAAACTCTTTCTCCACTAAGGGGGTCGGGACCATCTGAAAAGTGAATTATCGAGGTGAAAATTCCGGCGAATAAACAATCATTGCAATTGAGGGATGGAACGAATTCACTCACATGCACGGGCATGTTGAAGTAATCGCTTTTGAACTGGTCAGCCATTTCGCCAAACTGTTGTAAGGTGTATTCTCTTTGGGCTTGTTCAAAGCCAAATGCTTCCATGGGCTTTGATACCTCTTCGGCAACACATTTAGGGCACCTCCAATCCCCCTTTGGTATTTCTGTGAGAGGTGGCATGAGGCAGAAGGTGTGATAGCTGTCGTCGCAACCGTCGCATAACAGCATGCTTTCTTCCGTGTCTCCTCTTCCGCAATTGTGACAAATGTATTTGGCCAGCTATGGAATAGAGGGAGAGAGAAAAAAATGTTTGAGTTATTTATTCGTCAAAGGAAGTGAAGAAGAGGCTTGTTTTATTATTAATTAAGTCAGATTTACTGGGTCAAAGTCATAGTGCAATTTAACGCCTCTAGTTTTGCTCGGTTTTTTAACATCTTTGGTATTGAAACCAGCCATTTTAGGACCGGGTCCATAAAACTGTAGTTTTTTAAGCTCCTTGCTGTTGTCCTTGTCCTTTTCGTTGTCAGAGTCGCATTCATCTTTACAATCCTCTTGTTTCAACGGAGATGTACTGTCTGTTAATAAATCTGGCTTATCGTCTGTACCGGTGAACCGCTTTGAACGTCTTGAAAATTTTTCATTCGGTGGTTTTATCTGCTGGCGTGATATTATGCCGTGAGGTTTGTAGTCCCTGTCTTTTTTCTCATTGACATCTGCGTCCGGTTCTATTTTCTGTACATTAAGGAACCAGGTTATTATATTTTCAAAAATCAATTGGAAAAGGAATAAAAAATCGAGACACAAGAAATAAAAAGCTTCTAGAAACCTCCTTATGATAAAATATAGGGATACTGAATCCGTTCTGTGATTGTTTCCAAAATAAAGTACTCCGTATTATTGAAGACCAAAATTAAACTGATAACTCAATGTCATATAGATGCAGAGTAGATATACAATGAAGACTCATTTAAGTGGTTTGATAATGTGGTATAAAATGTTTGAAACTATAAAAGGTTTTAGCGATGTTTTACAGAGTATTGATCAGCTAGTTAGTTTTTATATATGACTGTATGATAAACTGAATCATATACATAAATAATGATGAGGTATGTATATGACAGTTATTTTAAGATTTATTATATAAATAGATATCTTGATGTAATAATAGGCACAGATATTAATTATGTATGAATACATAAATGATAAAAATCGATTACTCCAAGTTATGAAAATGAAAATAAAAATTTTCATAATAAAACTACACTTACAATATCTGTGAGAGTTTTTCCTTGTTTGAAAACGTCAAATGGGTATAAAATCCTTTCGTAATGATTCTTTAAAATACTACCGACGCTTCTACCAGACGGATATCCTATCCTGTTGGCAATTTTAGCCCATCTTCTTTCTTTCGTTACTATTTCTATTCCACCTGAGATAAAAGACAAAAAAAGAAAGTTAATATTTATTTATTTATTTAGTTTTGTAGTTTTTCTAGTGCTAAAATATTATTAAATTAACATAGGCATATAACATATATATCAAATACCTTCGTCCGTTACAATTCTATGAAGTGAATACAAGTCCAATGCTTTTCTTTCAACAAGTGGAATTTTTAATGATGATCCTTGAAGTTCCCAGAATTTAGCTATTTGATCTAAAAAATTAAGCTTTATTCTTGTCTTAGCTTCGAGTTCGTTTAGCCTTTGTATTCTTGGTACAAATTTGAATTTGTCAACATCTACTGCGAACGGTGGCTGCCAGTTCTGTAAATATGAAAAAAAAAAATTGAAAAAAAAATATATCTTAATGAAATAAGGGAAAATTTTTGCAAAAAAAATTTTTTTCATACGATTTTTTTTTGCAATTTTTTTATTATTTCTAATTTATGGACGAAATAATTCGAGTTTTCTGTTTTTTCTCTCAATTTCGAACGAATATACATCAAAATTTTTCCTCCCCTCCCCCTCCCCCCGCCCCTTGGCATGCCCCCCTCTCGGTTCGGTAGCTTCCTTTGTTTCCCACCCCTTACGCGTATTGATGTAAGTCCCCGTTCTATTGGTTTAGCAACGTAACGGATAATGAGGTTTTCTTCTGCTATTTTGTCTCTATTGCATTTGGGGCAAAGGGATACGTAGTTTCTATCAATCGATAAATAATGATAAAATAGATATTAGCAGTAATGATGATAACAATAAATTTCTATTTCGATCGTTTGTTTGTTTTCTCTTTATTTCTTATAAATTTATTTCTTTATTTATTCTTTACTACATCAGGAAATGCATATGGCACAAGAAATTGAAAGGCGAAAAAAAAAAAAAAAAAAAAACAAAATGGACAGGATTTTCATATCGCATATTATATTCATTATGGCTCGCTTGGGTTATTGTTTTATATTTATGTTATTTTTTTCTTCGTATATCTAGTATTTCAGGAGTAAAATTTATTAGTAACGATGATAAATAATCAATTATGTGAATTAGTTCAGAAAATTGGCTGCTGCTGCTCTGTCATATATTGTTGTGAAATTGTTTTCTCTATTGAATTAATCGAACGTACATCCAAAAACTCTGACGAAATAAATTCATCTATTTGCTAAACTTATATATACATATTATATGTATGTTTTATGACGAACGACCATCATGTGCATCACTATAGTATGTGGATGAAACACCGTTCGTAGAGAGAGAGAGAGAGAGAGAGAAAGAGAGATTAACGTCCGAGCGTAAAGAATATATAGTTTCGTAAAAGAAATAAATTTGTAGATATAACGAGAAAAAAAAAAAACTAATGAAATACATAATGAGAAATGAAAGAATATTTCATAAACTTGTTCAACTAAATTATAATAAGGAAATTATTTATTCTGGGATTAGGTAACGTGTATCAGAACTGTTATTATGTGAGAATAAAAATAAAAGTATTCTGGTAATAATATTAGCGGAATAAGGAATAATAACGTTCTGAAATATGTTGTTAAATGTTAAAAACGTGACGTCAGAAACGTAGACGACGCTGTTTCGTACGCTGGTTGTCATTTGTTTCGGATGTTACTCGCAAATGTTTGACGATGATTTTAATCGATAATAAATAAACTAAAGCCCGGACCGAGGCGCGTCTTTTAGGGATTTTATTATTTTAGTTTTGAATAATAAACACCAAGTCTGTTAAACGATGAACTAACAGGAGTTTGGGATTACCCAAACTTTGTATTATGATACGATATGACGTGATACGATGCGAAAGCGAAGCCAAGTTTTAACAATACTTCGCTGTTTCTTATCGCGCTGCAATTATAACACGACTACTCACTGGTGGTGGTTTTATTTTGCAAATTCCTGACTTTTCGGCAATCGGACGAATCTTCGAGATGTAGCCAAGGGGGTCGAGGAATTCCTCGGCTGTTGGCTCGAACACTGGTGCCTCCGGTGGTATTGCAAACTCAAAATCCGTGTCACCTTTTTCACTCATATCTTTACCGTGATAAGTACCAACAAACCGAGCCTCGGACCCGATATTTACATCCACCTTAGAGACCATCACGTAATTTTGATCACACAACAACACACCGCTTGAACTACACGTACACACGTATACCCCCCTAACTATACATGTAGAAAATTTTAGTAAATGCGTGTGATTTGTGAAGAGCACTAATACACCTTGACACGTGACAATACGTGACAAGGGATCGATTAGAGAAGTCCGGTACTACTCAGGTATTAATTGGTAAAACTTTGTGAAAAATGTTTTCGGTGCAGCCATGGCTACGCGGATGTCTTATATTTACTATTAGCTAGTTCGCCAAAGTGACAATGCATCCACACAACACACGAGAGACTCCTCACGGGTTGAAGATACTATAGTAGAACGATGTGATACAGGCTCCTCCTCCACTGTGTAGAAACATTATACACCAGTTTACAATATCCACACGAAAAGCCAAACCCTGCGCAGCGCAGGCGACTAAACAACGCGATCATCCCCACCACAAAATGGCTGATACAAAGCTCGCCAACATTCAGCGACAACACAACGCCTCGTTTTATACGACAATATTTATCTTCAAACAACAATTATTACTATTAATCGTTTCTTGTTCGGAATCAAACCTCTCGTATCAAGTAAACGTACAAATATACGTCACGAACTCCGTACATAACATCAAGAGCATCTAGTTGTTTGAACAATCGATGATAGTTCGCTGAAAAATAGCTTAAACCTCACCTGATTGGCGGAGACAGAAGCTTCCGCGAATAATATTCGACTATAAAGAGTTGGCAGAACTCTTTAGTCGGAGAATTTTCTTCGGTTGGCTGCCCTGTTCATTTATCTACATCTAGTGAACTCTGAAGGTAGTTCGTCTTCTACTCTCGTCCAAAAATGAAATTGGTAGGTATTTTCTCGACGAAATTACATAATTATTAGAATAACTTTATACTCTTATCCCGACTGATTAATCCTAGAACTATTCCATTCCCGTTCGTCCGGATAATTCATCAGCCGAATTTCTTACGCAACTAAAAATGTCATTCATAGCTCGTTAAATAATGGGCTGTCGAAATATCCGACCCTCCTCGTCGTTCGGTCCTTAAACCTTTTCCCTTATTTCTTAAAATCCGATCACGGTTGATGTCGATCAATTTATCGTAGCTGTATGTATAATATATCGAATATAATACGCATTAGATAACATAACCATGTCGTTATACATTTCGCCAGACAATTGTCAAGATGGGAAAACACTTTGGAGAACTCGCTAAGATACGAGGTATTGTTTATTACCGACTGAGTCCCTACGAGCAGAAGGCTTTCGCTGGTGCCATAGATCATGGAATACCGAATACGATTCGTAGAATAAGAGAGAATATCTTCCGCGTCGTACCTCGTGAGTATTTACATCTATGATGAACGTATTTTTCGATTATAATTATAATTAAGGTATTTATAATGTTTTACTCCGTTTTTAAAGCCTTCCTAGGCGCTTACCTGATCTACGACTGGGCAGAAAAGGAACACGAACGTCTCCAGAGGAAAATCCCTTCAGATTATGAAAACGATGTATAATAAATTGGGATTATGTTATATTAATAGTTTATTTATAGGATATATGGGTCGTTCGGTATCTGAACTCTGTACAGAATATCAATAACTAATATATATGTAAATGTATACATTTATGTGGAATATATGTAACACCGCCCTATCCCACAAATAAAATAATCTTTAAGTGTAAAAACAGTCATTTTCCGGAACCAAACCGTTAAAGAGCTTATAATTACGTTAAACTAAACCCTAACGCTTGTGAATTCAAAGCTAGAATCAATTATAGTCAAATGTCTTTACAAAATTCGAATTTCGAAGTGCTCATGAGCAGATTTGAGGAGGGAGAGTTTCTGGCCGATCGTAGAACGACGAGTACTCGTGCTGCCGTCTGAGCGGATGCTCCTTTGAATTAGGAATGCCATTGTGTGGTAACAGCAATGAGAAAATACTATTTAACTTTCCTGCAAATGCTATCGTACGATGATATGGTCGCTGAGAACATTAATGGATACAAAAGGTTTCGAGAATAATTTTGAATTACGCGGTCACTGCATTGGCGACGTAACGAATTTGCAGTCTATCAGTGATTCGATTACATTTCGTCTTTCTGAAATGTTTAGAATATTATTTCGAGTTCTCGCCGGCTCGAATTTCTGTGAATAAATATGCTCTCCGTAATTGGCAACAGTCTATAATCTGCACGGATTATTAATTCCATTTATTAAATTTCGCCGAATAAAATACACGTCTAGGTAGCCGGGGTTACCCGCGTAGTTCAAGTGCGGAAAACGATAGAGTGCGACATAGTGATGTTGAGGATGCGCTTTCCTTCTCTCGCAATCTCTAATTGGTTAACTCATCGGCTATTCTCCCTCGCGGAATCAACCCATGATCCCCCGCGGCGCTCCGATCAACGGTTAGTTGTCTTCGACTATGGGGTGCAACAGGTCTGCGAATCCTGTCCTCTTAACGTTTATCACAATTATATTATATTCAAGATTATCGCGAGTCGAACTATAATTCGTGTTTTTATCAGAGTCAGTCAGTTAAAATCACAGATTACCTTCGATCACTGTCGTTTAGTCATTCCTTGGCAAGATGTTTGCGAGCGGTGTCGGGGGACGCTCTGCTCATATCCCGCGAAAAAACTTTCTTCTGTTCGTTCAGTTCGGTACGTAACCCTCAATCATCGTGAATAAACCGCGATTCATAGTTCCGATTAATCCGTGTCTTGATTAGAGTCAGTGAAATCAGTTGCTACCAGATATTATATCCGTAAGATTGCGATATTCGGTTGTTTAGCCTCAGCCCCAGTGGGCCGTAAGGGGGCGGGGGCAGAGACGCGTTCCTCCGATGTCAGTAAAAATTTTCTTTCCTCAATTGCGACAAGAGGTTATATTGCTCGTCCGATCGGCGGCGATAATATGTGTCGAAAAAATGGCAGAATAATTATTTATGCCTTCAATGTGTCTAAGATTCGAGAAATATCTGAAAAATTGGAATTCGCAAACGGTTAGTTCATTGTTTACAAGTCTCGAACGGCCGCCATTAGTGTTTCTATCAATGCCCTCTTCTTATTGGTTATCAAAATTTCGAACGAGTTAACGGTTGACGATAGTTGCATCAGAGTCCGTCCAACCGTTCGCGTATTAGTTCTCCATTATTTATCATTTGAAAAGTTTTTCAGATACGTATACGTGTCTGTGAGAGTCTAAAAGTGTAAATTCATATTGTGAAGTGACTATTTTCTGTCCAATTATACCGCCTACCATCTTATGGCGTATTATTTCATTATCAATTCACGCAAACGGTCGTCCTGCCGCCATCCCTCGGTTTCTTTTAGCAGCTCTAATCGTGTGGAATAACTTTACTCGCATTTTTCGCCGCATGAAGCGTACAAGTATTATTTCTATGCACTTATATTAGATTTATTATAGATCATATATAGAACGTATATTATACGTATACATACGCAATCTTACCTCGATCTTCTACCGTCTATACGAATTTGAATAGACTCGAATGTAAGGAGTGATGTTTTTGTTTAACTCATAATAAATTAATAAATTCTTATATTTAAGGTCAGTTTCATTCTATTTCTTAGACGTAGGGAAACTATATAAAAGTAGATACATAAGATATTATCGAATAAAATATTCTCAATGTTTTGCATATCCGAAATCGCGGTAGATATTATATTTCTTAGATTCAATTATAGGTGTACAGTGTTTGTGCATAAGAGAGATCGCTGCAGTGTGGAATATATACACATAAGTTTTCTTCCTAAATGAAATCCTCATATATCTGTAATATTACGTACAGATAACATCATATTGTGTATTGAAAGTGAAGTGTCTTTAAAATCTACCCACAGTATGGAATACCATACATATAATAACATAATAAAGCGTGCAGTGTAATTATCGTAATTCTATTCACTGAATTGAATACAGCGTAACGCATAGTGAGTGAAATTTTTTATAAATTCAACCCCCCCTCCTCTGTGTGAAAAGCCCTCCCTATATACATATATATATATGTTTCATCGTCATTCATGAGAATGTGAATTGAATAAGTGAAGTGTTTTTTTTCTTGTTTTCTAAATTTATCCACAGCATGGAATATCCATGCATATAAAATATAAACAGTGAAGTGTGTTTTCTATAGGTTACATTCGCTAATTAGGATTTAATTTTATCGGATATACACCTATTCGTCGTTTCTACGCTGGTAAGTTTCGGATGCGATATTAATATAGGCATAAGGAAGACGGCTTATCCGAAGCATCGGTATATAGACTATGTTCTATGCGAGCTATCTCTCTCTATCATTTCTCTACCTAATTCTTTTTTCTTCTCTATCGCGTGGCGTGGCGGTAAAATTGATTATTTTCAAGTATGATATATGTATGTAACGTTATCAACTATAGCTCGCGTTTTCATTCGTACTAATTATCAATATTATGCAGTTTTAATGAACAATTATTTTTTACTTTAGGATAAACTTTTCGTTAAATTCACAATAGTTATTCAATTCCATTCAGCAAGATATAAGTACGATGTTTATACTATATGTCAGGAAACTAATAGGGCTGTGTACGAAACAATCCATTATTTCCCTACTGCAGGTTACAGCCGTATATCTACACAGAAGAGTGAGAAGAGCATTAAACTGAAGTAAGTCTTCGCCACGGTATGAATGACCAAGAATATCTGTGTTGGTGCAAATGTCTACGTATTTTTTCCCGGGATTTACACCGTTCGTTACTACAAGGGGGGAAGTAAGTGTGCCTGAATACGAGATGCGTGTCTTTTAGTTACACTAATATATTGTCGCGACGTAGGGTGGGATTGGGATTGAGGCGGGGGCAGGCAGGACGCGATAATTTAATGCCGTTCCGCGTTATTTCGCGTCTTAATATCCACAGCGTCAAGTGATTGAGTCGAACTGTTATTACGAGTAATGGGAATTATTCACGGTAAAAAACATCGTGACGATTGATTATTTGAATCATATTTGATATTTTCTCGTTTCAATAGTCTGATCGCGAATAACTAATAGATATTCAATCACTTGAATGGGCAAAACGCTTCGGTGCACCTCTGTGCTTACGTGGGGTACAGAGGTCAGATGGAAGCTGCGCTCGAAGAGAAATACCTATCGCCACGCTACCAGACTCTCTGTCTTTCTTCTTTATTTTATTTACTTCAAACTAAACGTAAGAATTATATACCACGAAAACATTTATTACTTTTACGATTTCAGGTACATATATAGTGCAGGACTTAGTTTCCCGCAATATACACATCTTTTTTTTTTCTATGCGTTAAAAATCTTGAACCCTTATTTATTTCAGGTCTATAAGCCTATACAGTCGTTAGATATATTTTTAAACATTTTTAAATCGCTCCGTTATACAATATATTGCACTCGATTACTTTTATTTTTATCGTTTGATCTTATCGCTAAAATTACTTAAATTGTCTGCATTTTTCACCAAGGATCAAGATCGTATTTAAAAAATACGTATATCGTACAGCTTCATAGTGCCTATCTTTATAGCGTAGTGTTTGTACCATTTCTTTTTATTATCGGTAATACAGAATCTTTTGTCTCCTGTGATACAGTACTGTATTATCGACTTATTCGTTACCACTGCATGAATCGTGCTTCTATAGTTTGAGAAGACACCCGTATAGAGGGCAGCACAAGTTGGTACTGACAATATGAGCCATAAACAACGCTTGTGATAATATGCGACGAAAATTTGAACTAAAATTACGTAATTTACGACTTTACGTAAAATAGAGAACAAAATTAGATTTTTATTTAATTTTCTAGATCTATATATAAATATGTATACATGCATATATGGTTAAAATTTAGTTACTCTATGATTGAATTTTTTTATTTATCCCTTACGAAGCTTTTTTCATAATAATCTCTTCTCAATTATCAAGTATATTCATTAATTAATCAAATCATAATTAATCAAAGTGTATATTTATAAAATAAATAATATCATTATAGATGTAAGATAATAATATATAGGTGTATATATACATAATATATAATAATATAATGGCACGTCTCAATTGTATTTATTTATTTAAATGGCTCGCTATGCACAAACACTCGTCATTATAATATTATTTAATAATTAATAATAACTATAATTCAATAATAATAATAATAATAATAATAATAATAATAATAACTATTTAATTAATTATTACATTAATTAATAATTTTATAGTATTTCTCAATATTATAATTTATGTTTTATTTTTTTTTTTCTTTCCTCTTTTTTTTTTTTTTTTTTGTTTTTTTTTTCCTTAAATTTTTTCCATTTTCTCATTTTACTTATATTTATATGTATATAATAAGTATTTACATATACATATATAAATATATATATATATATATATACATATGTATAGTGTATAATATCGATAAAAATCAAAATGATAATAATAATAATAATAATAATAATATTTTATTAATTATATAACTTTGTTCATACTTTTTATTTTATACTTTATATTCTTGTAAAACAAACCGTATATATATATATATATGTATTATATATATAGTGGTACTTTTTTTTTCTTTCATTATTTATTTATTTATTTATTTATTTTTTTTCTAATTCATGTTATACATACGATTTAATTTAGTTGATTTTTTTTTTCTTTTTTTCCGTTATTTTTTAATTTTATGTTTATCGTATATATATATATATTAAATACTCGCGACAATTTTTATTATTATTTATTTATTTATTTATTTATTTGTTTGTTGTTTTTGTCAGAATATAATGATTTCCGTACCGGGGATGAAATTATGGAAATTTTGAAAATTACCTACAATTATAGCATTATATTATATTATTATAACTTTACTTAATTAACGAACATCGATCGAGGCACGGACTGATTAACAATAAAATTTATTAATACGAGAGACGTGCAGCCCAGCCCAGCCCCCCCCCCCCCCCCCCCCCCCGTCTCAAACGATCATCGTGAAAATTGCGATTACCGAAAAATCTTAAGACGGCGTGGAACCCTCCCTAACGTAAATAATAAAAATAAAAATAAACTATAATATAGATTTGTGTTTAGGGTATATATAGAGGTATAGGTTCATTCGTTGTGAACCAGTCCGTTTTGTCAGGTAAAGTGTGGGGCAGTGCTTTATTTACATCGCAGGCAAGACTGAACCCACGGGCACCAATGTTTCAATGGTTTTACACAATTTTACTATTGTAACAAAAATAATATTACGTACGTAACGTCTATACGCGATAAATATTATTATTATTATTATTATTATTATTATTATTTTTTCTCGTCAAACTTTTATATTATTTTCATTCATCTTTTTCTTTTTCTTTTTCTCCTTATTCTCCTCTATTTTATAAATAATTGATATAATTATTTATACCACCGATAATAATAATAATAATAATAATAATAATATTATGCGATTTATAAAACGCGTACCTTATATATTATATATATATAATATATATAATGTACAGGTATAGGTATTATTATAGCCGGATAGTCTGCTTGCGAAGAAAATCAATTAATTAATATTCACATAATATAATACGACGATAATTATTATTATTATATTATTTAACAAAATAATTTTTATTATAATATATTCAAACTATATTATTTTAATTGAACAAAAAAAAAAAAAAAAATACAACGTCATAATAATGAAAAATAGTATTCTTTTTTTTTTCTTATTCAAGGTAAACGATGAAATATTTAGTGTTATAGTATATAGTATGTATAATATCATGTATAATGAGAAAATAATAATGAAGCGCGTATTTATACAAATAATGATAGTTTTATAATAATATTATCGTATGCATCGATTCATATTACTTATTTTTCTTTTAACATACTTAACTGCAACAACTGGATATTTTATTTCAATTTTTTTTATTTTTCTTCTTCTTTTTTTTTGTTGTTTTTGTTTTTTTTTTTTTTTCTTTCTTTCTTTTTACCTCATTGTTTTTAAATTACTTTAATATATACTAATTAATAACAGTAACGACAGAAAAATATGACTTTACAATATCAGTAACGAAGAGTATAATTTTAATATCCTTTCGGTTTTATTTTTAATTTTCTTTTTATTTCTTTTTATTTTTTTTTGTTCATTCCCGGTTTATGTTTATATATATATATATACTGATGCATATATTATTAAGATTTAATTTTTTTTTTTTTTTTTGCACCAGTTTACCATCCGAGTCAATTAATAATTATCAATTAATTAAGATATACAAAAAAATATAGGTATATAATGATGATAATAATAATAATAATAATAATAATAATAATAATAATAATATAGTTTTAATTAATTATCACGAAAGATGAATAAAAACGTTTTTAACACACGCACACACCATACACACACACACACAGAGGGTATTTTTCAATTCCTCAATTTTTTTTCTTCTAATTCTTGTTTCTGGTTTTTTTTTTGTTTCTGGTTTTTTTTTCGTTTTTGTTAAAAAAAAAAAAAAAACGTGAAAATCGAAGTTTTAGAGATATAAATGAAATTTTTCTCTTCCTCGTATATTACGCATATGATATATACCCGCTGCACGCGTATGTTATTATATTGTGGTGTTCGACAATATAACGACTGGTCAATTATATATTTAAGTACTGAGAATGAAAAAAGAATCAAAAACAAAAAAAAATAAATAAATAAAACAACAAAAAAATGAATAAGATTAATATATGAATATATGAATAAATTGTAATTTATCTTGTTTCATTTTTTTTTGTTTATCAATTTTTTTTTTTTTTTTTTCATTATTTATAATAATTCAACAAGCGGTGTGTGTGGTCAAACTCCTTTATATAATATAAATAACATGATTCGACATCATCGAGTGTAGCTTTATAATTTTTTTTTTTCTCTCTTTCACCTCAATCAATCAATCAATCAATCAATAATCAATGAATTAATTAAATAATTAATTATGTATTATAATTTCTCGTATAATATGGGTGTATATAATTATATATACACATACATGCGTATTTATACTGTATTACGAGAGCTGCTTGTACAGATTGCTTAGATGTCTAAAACGCGGGGGTACTTGCAGCACATAGCGGGATTAATTAAATGATAAAAGGCCCTAACAACAATATAGATAGAGGTATCTACGTATACCATAATGATCGTTATAGTTACGTTTTTTTTTTCTTTTTTTTTTTTTTTTTTCTATCTCTTTTTGTTATTAATTATTATTATTATTTTTATTTTATTCTTTTTTTCTTCTCCATTTCTTTTTTCATTCATTCATCCAATTATATAGTATGTGATGTATATATATATTTATATATAGTAGCGTTTTAGATTTTAGAATTTAGGTAATTCCTCAAGGTTTGATAGGTATATATATATATATATATATATATATATATATATATATATATATATATATATATATATATATATATATAGGGTCATCTCTTTTCACCAATAGTAATATATTAGTATAATAATAATAATAATAATAATAGTAATATAAATGAATTTTAGAGAATCAATTCTCAAGTACATATGTATACGTTTCATAAGCTGTACTTACGTTAATTATTATATGTAAAATGGGCAACGTATGTCTAGAAATACGAACGAAATTCAATAAATTAATATATATATATAGTACGCGACTGCCATCCGAGGTATGGTAATTGTTATCTTGTTTTCGAAAGATTTACATTTATTTACTTATATATTTATTTATATAATTAATTAATCAATTAATTTATTAATTTATCTTATTTATGTATATATATATATATATATACATATAGGTATATGTATATTAGAATGGGGTCTATATATATAGGTCTTCCCTTTTATCTCTGTAGGACTTCTATCGCGCATATGATTGAATATTATTTATAGTATATATATATATAATAGTTATCATTTTAACTTCATATATCATTATTCTTCGGGTTAACAATCACACTTCACTCTTATAATTATTATTATTATTATTATTATTATTATCATTATTATTATTATTATTATCTACATATACACACGTGTACACAATTATTATTCGTGCATTCTATCTTCATCGTCGTCATCATCATCATCATCATCATCAAAGTTATTATTATTGTTGTTGTTATTATTATTATTATTATTATTATTATTATTATTAATATTATTATTATTATTATTGGTACTATTATTATTATTATAATAATAATAGGAATACGTAGATAAGCTACATACATACATATAATATATCTTTTATATATATATATATTTATATATACGTATGTAGACATAAAAATATGAAAAGAAATTATAGATATATGTGGCTATATAATATATACACGTTTAATATACATATATAATATAAGATATATATATATATATATATTATATATATATATATATATATACACACACACCATAATATTGTAATCAATAGTATTTTATTTCATTTTATTTATTTATTTATTTAAGTCACTACTGCCTTTGTTTATTTAAGAATTCTTAAATTCAAGTATATATAGTATATATGTATATATATACCTATATATGTACCTACATATGTATAATGTAATCATATATCAAAGGTATATAGGTATGCGAGATATTTTGTTCGTCCGGTAATAATATGTATAATAAAAGGAGAAAATAAGTAAAAATTGATCGTCTCATGAAATGAAGCAACAAAAGAAAAAGAAAAAAAAAACCTTCCGTTTTTTTGTATTTTTTTTTTTTGTATTAACCTGCATCACAATTAACAACGAAGTACCTTTCATTCCTTTTTTATTTTTTTTAAATTTATTTATTTTCATTTTTTTTTTTTTTTCTTTTCCGCAAGTTATATGCAATCTCATTTGTAATATAGTATTATATTATTTTAATATTTACATAATACATATAGAGATAGGAGGAGGACATATGTATGTATATATTTCATTGTCATATTATACAGACGTATACTAATATAAAGAAGTAGCGTGGTTTTTCCTTTTCCTGTTTATTTTCTTATTCTTCGTCTGATTATTTTTGGCCTTCATCTTCGGTTTTTTCTTTCCTTTTTTTTGTTTTCCTTCAGTTTTTTATGAATTAATTATATAACATGTATATGGATATATATATAAATATATATATATATATATATATATATATTTATATATTTATGTATGACTGAAAAGGAGTCTGGCTTCTTTTTTTTTTCCGTTTATTCTTGTCGAGGACGTTTAATGAACTTTATATATGAACCGATCTATACATCACTATACATATAACGTTTTGTTTTTTTCTTTATTCTTCTTCAATATAATATATATATATATATATCTATAGTATATATAAATGTATATATATATATTTTTTTTTATTTATATATAGTCAAGGAACAAATATCGCTATATCATCGTATGTATACGTGCCACCTCTTTTTATTTATTATTTTATTTTTATTTTTACGCTTTCAAATAAATACAATGTTCAAGGATTAGATTAGATTAGTTTAGATCAGATCAGATCAGATTATTCAAAATATATATCGTGCTTCTTTGAATATAGAAGACAGTTCTTTTTTTTTTTTTTTCTTAATTGCTGGAAAATAAATTGATAATAAGGTTAATCTCCGATCTGATCTGTTTTAGACAATTTGTTTGTTTTTTTTTTTTTTTCTTTCAACCACGATCTATGCGAGGATATTATTTATGTTTATAATATTATACAGAGACCCGTACTGTGAAATAATAGAAATTAGATACCGTTAAGTTTCATTGCACGTAACACCATATAATGTAAACTATAGTAGAATAGTTTCATCTTCTTTTTTTCTTTAATTAATATTTATGTATATCTATATTTATATATAGTATATATAGTATATATATATAGTAGGTATTGAAGTAGTAAAGTATAATAAGTAAGAAGATATAGTAATAGTGGTAGTAAGTAGAATTCTTTCATTTTATAATATAATATAATATAATATAATATAATATAATATAATATAATTAATTAATCATTCATTCATTCTCTATAATTATATAAATACAATAATTCTATTTTTTTTTTTTTGTTTCATTTTTTTTTTTTCTCTTTTTTTCTTTCAATAATTAATTAATAATTAATCACCAAGTCACAAGACACATAGTGAATTTTTAATTCTTTCGGCTCAATGGATTTCATTTTTTTTTTTTTTTCTTTGTTTCTTCTTCTTCTTTTTTTTTTTTTTTTTTGCTTTTGTTTTTACTATGTTTGTTGGTATATTGGTTCACGTCTTTCCCTATAAACTCTTCTTCTATATTTTTCTCTTTCGGATTTCCAACTTTCCACATTATCATAGTCCTGCTGCAGTACCCATCTCTCATAGTCAATATAGTACCTATATATGTATAATTTACCGAATGTCTTTTCGTACGAATATTATTTTTTTGTTTGTTGGTATAGTTATTATTATTTTTCTTTCGATAAAGCAAATTAATTCGCTTATTCATTGTCGCTATTTATTTATTTATTTATTTATTTATTTATTTATGTACTTAATTAATTTTTTTTTTTTTTTTTTCAATTTTATTTTTTCTTCTTTTTTTTTTTTTCTTTTAATATATATATATATATATATATATATATATATATATATATATATATATATATATATATATACCTATATTCATTCGCAATATGGTATATACGTATAGGTATAGTTATTATTCAATGCGGATTCAGTATATTTATAATAATATATTTATAATACATCTTCTTTATAGTTGGAAAGAAAGACTGGCTATAAAATAAATCTCACCAGTTTCCTTACCCGATCCAGCCGAATACCAAATTTCAAAATCATCTAATTATAGTATATTGGAAAGTTTTTTTTTTTTTTTTTCTTATTTCCTATTCCTTTTTTTTTTTTTTTCTTCATTCACCTTCTTTGTTTTTCATACGATATAATCGATTTTTAATCAACTATCATTTCGCCAGGTTGTACAACGATTTTTTTTTTTCTTTCATTTTATTTTAATAAAAATTTTTTATCTTTGAGATTAGAGCCCTTTTCAAAATTTCATATCTATGATATATATATATAAGTACATATCTCGAGAATTCTATACCCAGTCTTCTTAAACGACGCGTTTCAATACTGCACAGATCTATAATCGATATATCATTTGAAAACCTCATCAAACCTTACCACCTCCCCCGAATTATTAATATTATTATTATTATTTTATTTATTTATTATTATTATTATTATTATTATTATTATTATTATTAATATTATTATTATTGCGTTCAATAATAAATTATCAACTTTTTTTTTTACTTGCTTTTCATTAAGTAAATGTGTTATCGTTTTTATGTTACGTTTATATCTATATCGCGCGAACTGTTTTTTTTTTTTTTTTTTTTTTTCAAATTTTTTTGAACAGTGCGAATTTTTTTTTTCTAGCTTATTACGCGATCGATTATAAAAACTATAGTCTTTTGGCTTGTTGTTGTTGTTGTAATTTTTTCTTTTTTTTTTTTTTTTTTTGTTTCCTTTTTTTCGTGTGTGGATGTGTGTTTTTTTTAAATGTTTAATTCGACACGCGCGATGATAACATATAAATATATTATTATTCATATTATTATTGTTATTATTATTATAATTATTATTATTATTATTATTATTATTATTATTATTATTATTATTATTATGTATACAGTTTTTATATTTTGTATCCAACTGTCAATCCGGATCGTTTGAAAATTTACACGCCCCTACATGATTATAGGTATATAATATAAGAACATCATTCACACTTTAAATACCTTATCTCCTAGTGATAGTAATAACAATAATAATAACGATGAGAATAATAAGAATAATAATAATAATGACAACAACGACAACAATAATAATTATAATAATTATTATTATTATAATAATAATTACTGTAAAATTTATACCAATGACTATTATAGTATAAGTAAGTATTTTATTGAATGTTATTCTTAAGATTGTTCATCAATATTTTCAATGCATTTATGTGCCTATGTATATCGTTATTTTTTTTTTTTTTTTTTTTTTTTTTTTTCTCTTGTCTTTTTATTTCTGTTTCGATTAGTTTTATAAAATCGCGTAAACTTGTCGTTTTACGTTATTGTGGTACTTATACTTCTCCTTAACTCTTCTTTGTCTATTATTTATTATGATTGATTAATAAATTAATTTAATTATGCTGTTTTTTTCTTTTCTTTTTTTTTTCTCTCTCTCTCTCTGGTTGAATGAGTTATACTTCTTTATATATTTGTAGCGGTTTATGGATGATGCAAAATCATCATCCATAGCGATTGTGTACGTCAATTGAATTACTTGTATATCGATATAGAGTATAATTATTATTATTATTATTATTCAAGAAGGAGAAAAAAATAAATAAATAAATAAATACATACTAATATAGACTGTAGAGATTTTTATAGTACAATAATGTAAAAACGTATTATATAGAATTTTATCGCGTCCTTGGTGGTAATCGAGCCTTCGTGTGTTTTTTAGATTTTTAGATTTTTAAATTTTTAGATTTTTTTTTTTTTTAAATTTCTTCTCTCACCTGTTAATTCTAATTTAACGCGAAACTTTGCTATGAAATGCCAGCTGAAATACTTACGGTATTATAACCAGACCTCCGTAATCATAATGAACGATTTTTTTTTTCACGATAGATAATAATAATGGTAATAATAATAATAATAATAATGACATATTTTTGAAAAAAAGAAAAAAAAAAACTCGAATTCGGATGGAATGTCAAAGACAATCTGACGGAGTTGAAAAATTTCAAATAAATAATTATACTATTATCCAATTACTTGTTTATTTTCTCATTATATAATCATATTATTTTTCTTTTTTTCTTTTTCTATTTCTTTTTTTTTTTCTTCTTCTTCTTCTTCTTCTTCTTGTCGATATAAATGTGAGAGTTTTATTTAAGTATCATTATTAATATATAACTATTTATTATATATATATATATAATATTAGTTGTACCTATAGTTCAATTAACTAAACCCTTGGAGGGAGGGGGATGAAAGCGGGTGGGCGGGTGGCCTGCTTTCCCTTCAACCCCTTCTACAATTTCGAAATAATAAAAATAATAATATTAGATTATAAGTTATTTATTTACTCAATTAATTAATTAATTAATTAAAATATATCGCTGCTGTTACTGTTTCTCTTGTTCTTATTATTATCACCATTATTATTATTATTCTTATCATTATCATTATCATTATTATTATTATTATTATTGTTTTTGTTTTTGTTACTTCTTTCAATTAATTGATACATTCAAAATAATGAGATTTCCGCAAGGTTTCGCGAAAATCTTCTGATTCAATTAATAATCAATAATATTAATAATGACCTATTTAAATGTTAAATTATTATTTTTATTTTACTTTTAATTTTTTTTTTATTTCCACCCTCTCTCTCTTTTCCCTTTCTTTCAATTTATATTATAATACACTGCGGGCTCAATTTATTTTGCAATATTTGTGTGTATGTTTATGTATAAATAAATAAATCTAATTAAGAACACGATATCACAAACGAACAATTCTGCGCTTGTTCGTCAATGACTCATTATTATTATTATTATTATTATTATTCATTTTTTTTTTTTTTCTTTTGCGTCATTTTCCTCGTCGATTTTTTTTATTTCTGTTTTCTTTTCTTTTCTTTTTTTTTTTTTTTCTTTCTTCTAATTTAGTTTCATGGTATATTAATAGTCAATTGCCTCGCGATATAATAAATATCTAATGCTGTCGAATTTTTAGATGACAAATATATAATACGTCTATTTATATTATTAAATTTATAATATATTGTTTGGTGATGATTTGTGATATACATAATGTACACGTGCAGTGCGGTAATCAGTGTTTCAAAAAGAAAAAGAAAAAAAAAAAAAAAGAAAAAAATTGACACAAAAATAATATATATATATGGACGAGGGCCGGGAAAAACGAGGTACTCCCAAAATTTTTTTTCCTGACACCTGAAATTTTTTTTTTTTTTATTCACTTCAATTATATTTAAAAAAAAAAAAAACGAAGATTTTAGCATATTTGAGTCCCCGAAAACTTGGTATTTCCTTAAGTACCCCGTTTTACCCCTCGCTCCGGCCCTATCGAAAAAATAGACCAAAATAAAACAAATATTAGTTGATTTTTTTTTTCGTATTTTTTGTATTTTTTGTATTTTTTGTATTTTTTTTTTGTTTTTTGTATTTTTTTTTTTTTCAATCATTTTTCATCATAAGCGTAATTTGTAAGTCGTTATCCGCGGATACCTAGGCAATCACCGCGCAGCAAGTAAAGCAAATTCTTTAATCTAAATCTAAATTTCAAATTTTTCCTTTTTTTTTTTTTTTCTCTCTCTTTTTCTATTCTTGTTCCGAAAAAAAAAAATGAACGAGAAAGAAAGAAAGAAAAAAAAAAAAAACAACTTAGTCGCACTGCCCAAGTATCTTTTCTAGTTTTTTTTAAATCTATATACTTGTAATGGTATGTATGTATATATATATATATATATACATATGTAAATGTAAATATATGTGTGTATCTATCTAGGGATTTAATGATTCTCGAAACACCGGATACCACAGAGCAGACTTGTTTTTTTTTTTTTTACCTTTCATTTTTCATCTTGAATTGTTTTTTTTTTTTTTTCTTTTCAATGTTTTTTCTTTATTTTTCGAATGACGTTGGCTAGAACAGGGGAGGCAGTGGTGTTATTACTTTGGTACAATATTATTTTAATTTAATGGGATTCTTTATTTATTTTATTTTAGTTTTTATATTTTGTCATTTTTTTCCCCCCTTCTCCTTCTCCTCCTTCTTCTTCTTGTTCTTCTTCTTCTTCTTGTTCTTCTTCTTGTTCTTCTTCTTCACTTTTCTTTTTTATGCTTTCATTATTATTATTATTATTTTATTTTTTTTCGCTTATCGTATAGATAATATAATTATAGTAATATATGTATATATTATATTATAGTATAGTATTTGGGTCTGCGATGTTCATTATTAATATTATTTATACGTGTATATATATATAGTATATATATATATATACCAGTTCAATATTTTATAGACGCCCGATTTATTCTTACTTATATACTTATACTTTAATTATTTAATTAATTAATTAATTAATTAATTAATTAATTAATAACTTACTTACTTTCTTTCATTCTTTAAATCATTCTTCCGTATTTTCTTTCTTACTTTCTTACTTAATTCCTATATTATATTATTTTTATTTATATATATATATATATTCATATATATATATATATATAATATATATATATATATATATATAGATATAGATATATAATTTTAATGTACAACAATTTGTTTTTTCTGTTTCCTCTCCGGCAATGTCACCGTTCTTTACCTGCGAGTCGACCTCAAAACCCCGTCTGCAGGTTTGTGTATTGTGTCTATAATTATATATATATATGTATATATAATTATCAGGGATTTATTAAATATTTAATAATAATAATCAATAATCAATAATCAATAATAATAATAATAATAACATTAATAATATTAATTAGTGGATCATTGTGGTAGGTGTATGTATATATATATACACATATATATTATACTATACATATATCTATATGTATATATATATATATATATATATATATATATTTATTTATAATAATAATAATAATGATAATAATAATAATTAGTACGACTAGACTGCAGTCTCGGTGTGACTGTGGCTCGAAAGACGTTCAACGTCTATTTCAGGTATGGTCAATTCGTCGGGATTGCAGTTGTCCGCGTACTCGATGCTGCTTGTCTGTGACAATCGCTTGCTAAGTGATGACTGCTTGCGAAGCACCTCAGCCAGGGTGGTACTACTGTGCTCACCGTAGCGAGCGTCTAACCCTTGTCGAAATGCGTTCACTACGCGGATCTGGAATTCATTTTTATTTTTATTTTATTTTATTTTATTCATATACTATAATTGATTTTTTTTTCTTTTTTCTTTTTTTTTTGTTCCAATCAATTATACATATAACATAATATATTTATGCGTGGCGATTGATTTATCATCACAGTTCATTATCTGATCCATTCGATTCAATTGGTATTTTTTTATTTTTTTTTTTATTTTACAAGATTCTTGAGGAAAAAAAAAAAAAATTATATATTCGACGCGATCAATTTATTTTCTAATTTCAGTAAAATTTGAATATATATATATATGTATATTCATCTCTGAATCGAATGGATAGAGTGCGTGATATTAACATGTAATGGTATGATAATAATATGTGAGAGAGATAGACTTTCTTTTTCTTTTTGTAAAAAAAAAGTCATTTCTTTTTTTTTTTTCTCGTAATGATAAAGGATGATTATTAATAAATTATCGATAGACACAAATGAGAGACTAAACGTCGAATGTTTGATTAAATGATATGCTTTTTTTTGTTTTTTTTTTTATACTCTTTTGTGAAACATCACGCATGCACCCATAGACCACCCAACATTGATGCTGTCTCGATTTTGAAACGTTGTTGATCATTTTGATTTTTTTCTAATTAAAATTTCATAACTTTGAATGATATACAACGAACAAAAATAAATAAATAAATAAATATTGTCAAATAATATTTCAACAATGTATCAACTTTTTTTTTTCCTTTTTTTTTTTCGGATAAATCTACGCACAGAGTGAGTATTTCAATTATCATATAACAATCATTGAAAATTTCATTCTATAGAAGAAGAAAAAAAATATATATATTAGGAAAACAAAAAAAAAAAAAAAATTTAAGTAAAATACGAATCACTCTGTACGGATGTGTTAATAATGAACAAAGCATGTAGTACATAGATTCATTGAATATTATTTCTACACAAATACTTGATTATAAAGCATTGAAAAAAAAAAAAAAAAAAAATAATGAAGAACAATTGATTATTTTTCTAACAACAAATAAAGCATATGATATTGACAGCACAGTAAAAAAATATGATCAAATCCCTTTGTTTTTTTTTTTTTCTTATGTATTATCGCATGCAATGGTTCGAGATGAAAACGATCATGTGTAGATTTATTCATGTAGGTATATGTGTATATAATCAGCGTGAGTACCACCACCATGTATATAATATATGTATATATTTATATGTAATATGAAAATTAAAAATTCTGGTGGTAAATACTTACGCAATTGTAAATACGTTTTTTTATTCTTTCGATTTTTTTTTTTTTGTTTTTTGTTTTTTTTCTCGGGTATACCGCGCGACGATGGCAAACAACATCGTGCGTGGAGCACACAATCAAAGCTTCATTTAATATATATATATATATATATATATATATATATATATATATATATATATATATATATTTAAAACTTGCGTTGTAACTATATAAAAGAAATAATAAATTTCATGCAAGGCACGCAATTTTAGTAATAGTTCATTACATAACAGAGTAGTTAAAAATTACATTTTTTTCAGACGTCCCGCCCCCCCCCTCCCCCCCACCCCGTCCCTAAAAAGTTTCTTTTTCGATGAATCTGCAGTTTTTTTTTTTTTTTTATTTCGGATATTACGTGAGATACTTCCAAGGAACTGCAAATTCATAAAAGAAAAAAAGAGAAAAAAAATTCTCGTATTTTTACACGAAAAAGAAAGTTTTTAGATGTCGCCTGAAAAAATGGTAATTCTTTAACGACCAGCCTAATATATAAATTAGGTGTATATAACAGTATTATTGTATGCATGTATGAATAAAAAAAAAAAAAAAAAAATAGAAAATTAGTATCAAAATAAAAGATAAAAATAATAAATAAATAAACAAACTATAGTAGGATAAAACGTGGATAAAAAATATGATAATTATTTTTTTTTAACGTTTTATAATTGATTCACGAACGTGTTACCGCACTGTAAAACTGTAAAATAATATTAATTTACGCGTTATTGGCAGTATAAGGCATACCGAATATACCTATGTACATGTATTGTAGAATATTTGGTATTTTAATATCTGTAATTACCTGTAACACACACAATTTATTAAATGTACAAATAATTAAAACAAAATCATATATAATATAATATTATAGTATTAACAATAAAGCAGGTTCAATCAATTTATTACAATCAAGAGGTAATTGGTTCTATTTATTTTTCTTTTCTTTTTTGTTCTTATTTTGATTTGTTAAATTATTAATGTAACAAAAAAATAATATTATTATTTAAAACAAAAGCATACCTGTAAAAATAATAAAGAAAGGGTTATATAATGACCTAAAAGAAATTTTACGTGACGTGCGATGATGTAATGATTTCAATGTTTTCTTTTTCTTTTTCTTTGTTTTTTTTTTTTCA
Organism: Tenthredo scrophulariae; assembly: GCA_963978835.1. Taxonomy (NCBI): domain Eukaryota; kingdom Metazoa; phylum Arthropoda; class Insecta; order Hymenoptera; family Tenthredinidae; genus Tenthredo; species Tenthredo scrophulariae. The sequence goes on along the minus strand of OZ022236.1, from coordinate 1,738,354 downwards.
ATATATTGTTATATATTTATCATAGTTGGGTATGATCGGTATGAAATTTTCAATTATTTAAATATGGTACATAAAAATGTGATATTCATAGTTGGAGACAGCATAGCAATTTATGGGGATCAACGAGGTGTATATACGTGCATATACCTTTCATTTTTCCATAATCTTTTAAGAAAGATTTTTGAACTTTACGCCAAGACAGAGTTGGAATTTTTTTTATTACATTATTTTGTCTTTTATTTTTCTTCTATGAGAAAACAAAGAAAAAAAACAAAAAACAAAAAAAAATTTCTCTGTCTCGGCGCAAATGTTAAAAAATCAACAAATTTATTGGTGATTTTCAATAACGAGTATAAACTCAAATCGAAACTATAATTTTCTGAAAATAATGATGTAGTTTTAATTGACGTTAAAGTAGGCCCAATTTGCAAGCTTAACACTACCAGCCAACTACCGTTCAAAGCAGTGTGGATTTTCGCATTTTATCATTAAGTTTTCGTTAATTAAATATCAAATGTTTAGTTTCTATCCAACTGCAACAGGCGGAAGAATAGGGTACACAGATATAGGTATCTACGCAAGAGTAACGCGTAGCCCATTCACATGTATATAGGAGTATAAGTGCAGGGTGATTCGGCTCGAAACAGATCAAATATTAAGGATAGATTCATCTCAAAAATACAAGACGAAAGTTCCTTTGAAAGAACATCGAGACACCGTTACTTTCCGAGTTATAAAAGGTTCGAGTTCACCAATGGGAGAGCTGCGTCTCTTAAAGGGGTCCGGCGCATGCGCGTAGGTAGTCAGCGTTCTGATTGGTAAATTGTAATCTTCCGTAACTCGTAACCCATGCGTCTCTCGAAGTTTTTTCAAAGGAACTTTCGTCATTGATTTTGACAAGGAATCTCTTTCTTCCCTTTTCCTTTTCCTTTTTTTTCTTCTCTTTTTTCTTTTTTCTTTTAATCATTATCGTAAATGAGATAGTTTATGACTGAATCATCCTGATGTATAGGTATATATGATCAAGACCTTGCAAGCACCAGAAAGTAATGTGTGAGCCAAAGTAGGTTCAAAGGATATACAATATATTGTAGTACATAGGATAGTACATAACATGATGTAGAGTTAAAAAAAAATAGTAAGAGCCTAGATAAGACGAAACAGAGGATATATATGTGTCCAGATATTGTCATTATTTTTCGCTCCTTTTTTTTGTTTCTCTTTTTCTTTTTCTTTTCCTCTTTTTCTCTCGTTATTTTACAAGATAATTCATCTTTAAAATAATTCATCTTTTGCACAAAGCCAATTCGAGGTGGGATGGAAAAAAAAAAGAAAAAAAAAATATATATATATATACATATATATATAAGTAAATAAATAAAATAACAGTGCTGTGATCGATATAAAGGTGTGCATTAATATTCAAATACATATATACGTATATAGTATATGTAAAAGAAAGAAATTTAGTGCCATTGTGAGAAAATGATAGCGAGGTCAGTTGATGTAATAAGAGGTATATATAGGTATATATATAATAATAATAATAATAATAATAGATAGTTTCTATATATTAGATCGTGACAAAAAAAAAAGGAAAAGAAAATTGAAAAAAAAAAAAAAACGAAATAGAAACAATAAAGAATATAATGTGAAGTATATAGGTATATATAATATATTAACAAAATGAGATAATATGATGAGAATATAACAATTTACGAACCGTATCTATAGTAGAAGATTTACCTTGCTAGTCCCAGGACCAACTTATACCACGGACTTGTAAACGGCTGTAAAACATTTGCCATATAAAATTTGATTAAGCTATATTGTATGATATATTCCAAGATAAATCGTCGATAGTTATTTAGATAAATTATTTTTTGTTTATAATATATATATATATATATATATATATATATATATATATATATATATATATATATATATATATATGTATATATATATATGTATATATATATAAATATCAATGATTGTTTGATTATTTAATTTTTATTTTTTTATCGTATCTTCTACTACGTAATATATATATATATTATATATAACCCGTCATTTTATTCAGATCGATAAATCGAATCGAAAATTTACATATACAGACAAAAAAAAGGGAAAAAAAGACAAAAAAAAAAAAAACGGAAACGAGAAAATAAATATAAAACAAATATAAAGAACCCAAAAAAAAAAAAAGAAAAAAAAAAACACCGGAATAATAGAAAAGAATAAAAACAAGAAAGAAAAAAAAAAGAATCGAAAATATGCAATATCCAGACTTTTATATAAATTACAATATAATTTCAGGGGACCCAACATTATGATTATAACATTAATTAGTTAACGATATATCATTTGAAAAATACTCTATTATTTAAATGGTTAAAATTTGAATAGAAATAATATAACATATACTGTTTTTTTTTTTTTTTTTTTTTTCAATTATTATTATTATTTTTTTTTTTTATTTCTCCAAATTAGTGTATAAAAATGATATAGGCGACTATACAATAATAGTTTGGACTTACCATGGCATCATTACTTTCCGTGTTGATGATGTTACATATATATGTATGTATTGGGAAATATGAATCGTTTGTTTTTTTTTTTTTTTGTTTTGTTTAAAATTTTTTTTTTGTTTTCTCTCACGTCGGTATAGGTATATATATGTGTGTGTATGTAACTGCAGTGCGGTGATAATCGTGTAGGATTAAACGGGACGTATAAATGGATTTTTTGTTTTTTTTTCTTTTTGTTTTCTTTTCGGAAAACAAGGTGTCAAAAATTTCTTTTTCTGTGGTGGGAAGGAAGACACGGTCGGATTCGTAGAGTAGAAGAGCGATGGGGGGGGGGGGGGGGGGGGGGCAAAAAAAAAAAAAAAAACAATTTGAAAAGGTTCGTTCAATAATTCTAATAAGCACACAGTAGAAAGCTCCTTACAATAATTGCAAAACATTGATTGCTGGCGCGTGGTTTTTTGTTTTGTTTTTTTTTCATTCTTTTTGGTTTACCGTTTATACACAATACCTAAATTTGCGATGATCATCTCACGCCGAGAAAATATTTTTGGCCCTTAATTTTTTTTTCTTTTTCTTTCAATTCCTTTTTTTTTTGTTACGGTTTAATATGATGTGTTATTTATCTATTTGTGCGATTATTCTCTTTTTTTCTTTAAGTTTGTTGTTTTTTTTTTTTTTTTTTTTTTTTTTTTTTTTTTTTTTTTTTTAAACTTTTTGTTTTTGGATCTTCAAAGATAATACAGTATAGATAAATAAATTGTAAACGTATAGTTCGTAGTACCGTCGTCGCTACCACATCCGAAATATATACCTATATATTTATATGAAACAGGGAAACAGAAAGGAAAAAAAAAAAAAAAAAAAAAAAAAAGAGGATATATTCATCTCATACAATCGGTATGAGTGATAAGATGATGATTGTCTCGTTATCTATAGGTATTATAATATAAACTGAGTGTATTAAATGGTGAAAAAGTTTGATTAACGCAACGTATTATGTATATAGCTATAGGTATATAGGTATATAGTAATATAGTATAAGCAGCAGTCAATCTTGCATACATATATAGATGTATATAGGTATATATATACTATAATATATTCAATTCTGCATATATATATATATATATACATGATTATTATCAATTATATAATACGAAATGCAAAATCGATATACATATTATAGTATATAAAAATGAATGAACAGTAATTGATGACAGAGGTGTATATATATATATAATATATATATATATATACATATGGATGTATGTATACATATACTATAAATGAAAAACAAAGAAGAAAAAAAAAAAAAAAAAAAATAGATATAACGTTACAGCGCATAAGCGATATCATATCATATCATATCATATCATAAAATAGAATATATAGAGAGAAATTGCAGTTTAGCATCAGACAGCGTAAAATAAGAAATACACTATATACGTAATTATTATTTTACAAGGATACAATTTTATCAGGCATTTAATAAGTACGTACAGTTCTCGCGAACTACACTTATTCATGTCTATTTGGGTGAGAATGAAATTTTCATATCGTCAACTGTAATAATATAGTATAAAATAATGCATTTTGGGGGTATTAAAGCAACATGATAAAAGCAGGCATATAATGCGGGATTTTTCAAAGTGGAATCTCAGTCTGTGTCTCACACACGTTAATTAAAAAAATAATCATATAAAAAATCGTACATATATATAGATATATATATATATATATATATATATATATATATATATATATATATGTGGTAGGTATAACAACATACTAAGAGCACGCACTAATTCATCTGCAAATAAGTATAGCTATATATATATATATGTATATATGTGATTATGTATTTGACTACGAAACGTTGCATATAGGGGATTTACAATATTGCTGGATATCGATTCTACATGATTATAGTAGTATATATATATCTGTAATTTTCATTAAATTTACGTTTATTATTTTATATATTTTACCAATCGATCAATCAATCGATATTCAGCTTTCAATTACGGGCAGCTCTACTATTGACACATATATATACTATATATAACTAATTATACATAAAAGGGACTGCTGCAGCGGGGTTATGATAGAAAAATAAAAAATGAAAAGAAAAAAATTAAAAAAACTTATGTAATCAAATAAAATGTCTAATTGTCAAATATATGCGGTATTACCTATATTTAAGCGCAATACTATATAATATACAATAGTGTAAGTAAGTTGTCGTTAGAATAATAATAAAAGTGTTTCAGAGATGTAGAAAAATTGACTCTCAACGAACGGACATGAAAATTACTTTTTTTTTTTTTTTTTTTACAGAAAACAAAATACAGATCTAGATAGATAATAATAATAATGATAGTAAAAGAACGATTTTTTTTTTTTTTTTTTTTTTTCAATATACTATATATATATATAATGCGATATATGAAAATGAAAATTGAACGAAAATTGATGAAGGAACAAAAAGGATAGCTCTGATAAGCAAATGAGAAGATATTATACTGAGATAAAACTCATTAGAGAAATAGACAGACAGAGATAGATATAGATATAGATATAGATATAGATATAGATATAGATATAGAAATAGATAGATAGATAGATAGATAGATGAAGAAAGAAAGAGACAGTGAGAGAGAAGAAGAGCGCTTACAGCTTGGTCTGTTGAGCTCTTGCTGTAGGGTACCGGTATCAAACGTTCCTGCAACTCGCCACCAATCACCTTCAAGAGTAAATGGTAATATAAAGGTTATATATGGCATGAGTAGCGGTTCAAGCAATAAGCTGGATGCTCTTCCTAAGAAAGACCCGAATTTAATAGAAGAATTATTTCTTTATCGAAGACTAAGTGAATTCGAAAATTCATTTTTTTTTTTTTCTATTCCTTTTTTTCTTTTTTTTTTTATCACTTACGGTAATAATATTTGTTTTATTAGGTAAATTATCATTTTCTAAAAAAAAAAAAAAAAAAAAAGAATCAAAATTGTTTAGATAAATTCATTCCCGCGATTATTTTGGATAATGTAAGTAAACTTTTATCGTCTAATGTGTTCGTAACAATAATATATATATATATATATATATATACAAGAATTATTATTAGCATATATATGTATATATATATATTTTTTTTCTTTTCTTGTCTTTTTTTTTTTTTTTTTTCTTTGTATACACTACGGACTACTACCTAGCGAAACTAATTTATTTATTTATGCTCAAGGTATCGATAATATACCTATAGTATATATATATATATTTCGGGTAGGGTATATGTAGTATAGTATAGCCGAGGGGATGTTAAACTGCATTAGAAGAAGAATTATTTCAGGCATATAATGTAATAATAATAATAATATATATATATATATATATAGTTGTAGATTAAAGAAAACAAAAAACAAAATGAAAATATTTGCTGAAAAAAATTGGAAGATACATATGTATTTACAATTTCGTTTTTTTTTTTTTTCTTTTTTCTTTTCACCTAGATTAATGTAGGTACGCGGTATTTGGAGAAAAATGGAGTATAGAAAAAAAAAAAAAAAAGACCGCGCAGTCGAAACGATGTTAGGTATAGATACAGATCAGCTGCTTGGCAGCAAGACGTCGAATGGCGTTTAGAAGATAAAGGAAAAATTTCGGAAAGTTAGCAAAAAGAAAGAAATATGAATATGAAATAAGAACATGTATATAGAAAGGGTGTTTTAAGCGAGTAGATAATAGTCGAGACAATTGTTATTATACGTAATACGTTACAATAATATGATTAGAGCGACGAATAAGGAGAGAACGTGACTGACTGCAGTAGTAGCATGGTGAAAATATGAACACAATTTATCCATTAGCATATCATCGTGTTATATGTTTACCTATAATCGTCAAACTCGACTAAAGCATCCGATTTTCGGAAAGGGAATTTTTATTTGCCTGAAAAAAAAAAAAAAAAAAAAAAAAAAGAAACTTTCAAACGAATAACACCCGAGGTTTAAAATACAAGTATGGTCAAATGGACCGTTTTGAGATGTACTTTTTTGGAATAAAAAAGAAATTTCCAAAATCCTATCAATGAATTATTTATAACACCGAGGTTGTCGATTCAAGTGGATAGAATGGGTTTCCGTAAAAAGAGTCTCGATTGGAATGACCTATTTTTTGTCTTCACATTCTGCGAAATATACCGAAATTTTCGGAATATTCAGACTTGAACGTTTCTGAAAATTCGGAATCGTCTGAAAACGAATTCGGAATTTTTAACCGTTCGGAACTTTAACCCGTTCCCAAAATACGTAGATATAGCTGTTCGTCTATCTCTTTAAAATAAAATAAAAAAAATAAAAAAAATCAATCATTCCGTAAGATTTATCGATGATTTCTTTGAGTATCTCAAATTTTTACCAAATTTCATATAGATTGCGTAAAACGCTCGGATATTTAAACATATAGTATAGACACCAACAGAGACAGACAAAGATAGACAATAATATAGATATAGCGGTGTGTGATATAGAAAAAAAAAAAAAAAAAAAAAAACAATAATAATAACAATATTAATCAATTAATATTAGTAGGTATTTTCTACGCTGCAGATAATAACAGTATAGTGAGGACAGATGAACAAAGATCTATAGCAATTAATGTGTGTGTGTGTGTGTGTGTATAGAACACGGGGTATGATAATAAGATGTTTAATGAATTAATCAATCAATCAATCAATCAATCAATCAATCAATTAGGTAATTGTACCTACGAGGTATTTCAGGCTGTAAAACAAATCGATGGTTTTACCTATATACAATAATTATATACTCTGAAATACAACGCTGTAATTGAATCTCTTTCATAGATATGTATAATGTACCACATAATTATCTTTCGTCATTTATTGGTAATTATTATTCATACGTTTGTTATTTAACCATTCTTAACGATTAATTTAATCAATTGTTTTATTACAATATCTTAATTATCGGCGATGTTGGTATATATACTATATATACGTATTACGTATGGTATATCTATAAATCTATAAATATATATTTAAAAAAGATCGCGACGAGATGGAGGTTTAAATAATCCCTTGTATTTATCTAATCTGTTAAAAGAGACGGTGAACCGCGCATGCGCGATCTATAACTCGACCTCTAATTGGCCAGAACTGTTAGGGACTCTGAGTCCCCGATGTTGGTAGAGGTATCTCTGTCCGCGCATGCGTATCAGACTGTATATCTTCTCCTCGGAAAAATTTAATCCCAATGAGCCCAACTTGCAGGATCTCTAACTAAGATTAAGATAGAAGTTCTCTTTGTTTTTTTTTTTTGTCTTTTTTGTGGAGGGGTGAAGTTTGAGATGTAAAAAAAAAAAAAAAAAATCATCCATAACATTTAAAGTTGAAAAAACGAGAACGATTAAATGAAAAAAAGAAAAAAAAAACAACACTCAAAATTAAATAAACGAAAAGTAGAGAATTATAAAAGTGTCAGAAAGAAGAATTATATTTAGTATGAAATATGCTAATGCATTTTATTTTATTTTATTTTATTTTATTTTATTTTTTTCTTTTTTTCCTTTTTTTTTCCTTCGTAACGATCAAATTTCTCCTGCTACTGAAATTTTTCGACAATTTTCGTATATATATATATAGTCGGTTGTTTCTTTTTTTTTTTTTTATCTTTTTCCTTTCTTCTCATTTACACGGTATCTCCGCGTTTTCGTGTAGCTTTTTAATTTTCATTAATGATAAAATAATGGTGTGTGTGCGGGTGTGTGTGTGGGTGTGTGTGTGGTAGCCACGATATTAAATTATTTATGAATTGCGTTTCATTAAAAAAAAAAAAAGAAAAAAAAAATTAAAATTAAGAAAAACTCAGGAATCAGTTTTTCTTTTTCTTCTTTTTTGTTTTTGACGCAATCAAAAAATGTTTCGGAATTTTTCCCTTCGAATCATTGTCAGCTACACTCACAATTACACGCGCACACACATCGCGTATATATACATATATATATATATATAAATGTATATATATAATATAATTAATAAATTAATGATAGGCATAGTATATAGTATAGTATATAGTATAGAGAAATAATATTATATACACATCTGTATATAATATATGAAGATTGAAAAATTGTCTTGAATTACAGAAAAAAAAAAAAAAAAAAATTAAAAATCAAAATTTATATATAATATAATATAATATAAATATATATATATATATATATATATATATACATATATATTGATCCGCACTAAATATTAATTCCTTAGTGCATATATACGTCGTATTAGGTAGTAGTTATGGATACAAAACGTAGTTACGTACAATATAATATAATATAGTTATTTGTATGCATGTATGTATGTTGGAATACAATAATAACAATGATAATAATAGTAATAATAATAATAATAATAATGTTAATAATAAAAATAATAATAATAATAATAATAATAGCGATGATCAAGTATATATATATATACTATATGCATAGGTATATACCTAATTATTCTTGTCTTCGTGATTAAAAGATTAGATTATTTTGTTTTGTGTTTTCTCTCTATCATTTTTTTTTCTGCTTCTATTCTTCTTATTCTTCTTTTTCTTCTTCTTCTTCTTCTTCTTCTTCTTCTCCTTCATCATTTCATGTAATATATTGTTAATAATATAATAATAGAATTATTATTATCACTGAACAATAGTAGGATATCAGCAGTGTCGTTATTATTATTATTATTACTAACTTTTTTTTTTTTTTTTCAATTTTTTCCGATCATTTTTTTTGTTTCTTTTTTTTTCTGTATTCCGAACGTGAGAAAAGAAGTGATTGTTTATTTGTTTGTTTTTTTTCTTTCTTTCTTATTCTTCTTTTCTTTCTTCTTTTGTTCCTTTTTTTTTCTCTCCCAGTTTATACATAACATATTCATAATAACATGTCTTAAATACGTTATACACATACACACATATATCTATATATGGAAATAAAAAAAAAATATATATATATCAAATCATCATTGCATAAATGATTCGATCACCATAATAATATGTGTAATGTATGTGTATGGTATTTTATTTTCCTCCCGCAATTACTCTAATTGTTTCTTATTGATTCGTTCCTTCAATTTTTCCTTTTTTTCAATTTTTTTTTCTCCTTTTTTCTTTTTCTATACATATATGATACAGATATATATATATATATATATATATCTGTATCATAATATAATATATTATATATTTATTATTTAAATAATAATAATAATAATAATAATCTTTATTCTATTATATATAGTAACTAAAAATTCATCATTTTTAACCTAATATTCAATAACAAGCTAACAACTCTCTTGATGATAATATTAAAGCTATTTAATCTAGGGCAAAACAAAACAAACAAAGAAAAAAAAATCTGCAAGAATTATAGCTTAGATATGTGTGATTGATCGTGAGTTTTTTTTTTTTTTAAATCTTTTTTTCTTTCATCCTTTTCTCTCTTGTAACGATCATTTTTTTAATTGAATTTATTCATTTCTCCTTTCTACCATTAATACATGATCATCGGAACATGGGATTTAATATATATATATATATAATAATAATGATAGTAATAATTATATATATATATAAGTAAGTACGATTTTCTTTACTGTTTTTTTTTTTTTTTTTCTTTTTTTTTTTTTCTTTCAAAAACTACTATCGTATAAGTATGGAAGAAGAGAAGAAAAGAAAAACAATTATTCATCAAAATTTCAATTATTATTTAAATAAGTTTACGTTTTATTGTATAAAAGAAAAAATAAAAATAAAATAAAATATAAATAAAAATAAAACAATGAACCTTTCGGAGTTTACAAAATCTCGAGTACATACATACGACTGTCGCTCTCTATTAATATATATAAGACGGTGACGTGGAGAAGAATGTGTTTTTTGTTCAAAGTATGAGTAAATAATAATAATAGTAGTAATAATAATAATAATAATAATAATAATAATAATAATAATAATAATAATAATATTAATAATAATAATAATATAGAAGATGAAAAATAATTATTGAATGTATGTATGTATGTATGTATGTATGTATGTACCTATATATTATGTAATCCCAGATTATTATTATACATGTAGGTATAAATGTTATTGTTTTACTTAGCTGTCTCATATTAATCGGTGATAATTAAAAGTGCAGTAATTAACAGTACATATATACGAGGTATGGTATATTATGTTAACCAATGGCTTGTTTCATCGATTATTAAGCGACAGCTCCGTTTAGATTTATAATATGTATAGTAAGAGAATAGAAGAGGATCCGTTTCCTGTTTTTTTTTTTTTTTTTTTTATCGATTTTTTTCCCGTTTTTTTTTTTTTTTTTTTTTTTTTATCTTCAAATTTAAAGATGCACCACACCACAGCCCAGTCGAAATATAGGTAGAAATAGTATAAGTATATAGTGTAAGTGCACGGTATAAGTGCACGTCCTGTTTTTTTTACTTTTTCTTTTTTTATAATGGTGAATTTTTAACTTTTAACTTCTTCTTTCAGCTTTTGATTTCGGATATAATAACATAATTATATATGCACCCAGTCAGAGTATAGTAATAGTAGTAGTAATAGTTATAGTAATAGTAATAGTAATAGCAATAGCAATAGCAATAGCAATAGTAATAGTGAGATCTGTAAATCTTGCCAATTTTATATAATCTCAGTGATTTTTAATCAACGAATATCGTGTGGAAGCGAGAAGATTTTCGAATCGGGTAATTTTTTTTGTGTTTTTTTTTTTTTCTGTTTTCCTATAACTTTTCGTTTTTTAATTTTGATTTTATAAAACCGACCAGATTCTCGTAGATCTAATATAGAAATTTTAATCATATAGTTTATAGTAATAAATTTACTCCAGAGATATACAGACGAACAGACACATTCACAACCAATCCCAAAGCAAGGCAGGGGCGCGTTCATTTATTTTTCTTTTTTTTTTTTTTTCACCTTTTTCTTTTCTTTTGTTCCTTTTTCTTCACCATGTACAGATATAGCGCGGGTAAAGCAATGGATATATAGCATTTTTATAATTCATTCAACTCAAGAAAAAATAAAATAAATCTTTTTTTTTTTTTAGTTTCTTTCAATCGTGTTTTTTTTTTTTTTTTTTATTATTATTATTATTATTTTTTTGTGTTAGAATAATATATATATGTGTGGTGGTTTTTTTTTTTCTAAGGTATGCCAACATGCAAAATAATTTTATACATATATATATATATATATATATCTACTATAGACTTTTAAATTAATAAAGCGATATAGCTGCTGCTGGGGAAGTATGTGTGTGTGTGTGTGTGTGTGTGTTTCTTTTTCAGTTTTATTTTTTTTTTTTCTGCTTTCTCCTTTATGGATAGGGATTAATGGATGGATAGAATTTTTCTTTGTTTTTTTTTCCTTTTCTTTTTTTGTGACTCGTAGATATGAAAAAGAAAAAATCCTGCGGCGGCACCGTCGTCACACGTATCAACATTGATCCCGGAAATATCATTGAATATTCAAAGTCATTCGCAAATAAATGTTTTTTTTATACTATATATATTTATAGCAATATGATTATCAGAGCTGAATAAAATGAAAATAAAATAGAGTAATTGGAAAAAAAAAAAAAAAAAATTTTTATAATAAAAATTAGATATTAGTTTTTCAACAGTTTTATCAGTAAAATGGATTAAAAATATATTATATTATATAATATATATTTATATACATAAACGTGTATAAAAAAAAAAAAAAAAAAAATCTATATTCATATTATTGCATGATATACGTTTTATCTTTGTTTGTTTTGGTTTTTTATCTCCTTTTTTTTTTTTTCTTTTTTTTTTTCTTTTTCTTCTTTTTTTTTTCTTTTTTTTTTTCTACGTAACATTAATGATCAAATAATCTCTCATTCACGGACGTGTAATTATTATCATCATCATCATCATAATCTTTCAATATGAACAACAAGAAAACAACAACAGAAAAGGAAAAAAAAAAAAGAAACAAAGAAACAAATAAGATCAATATATATATATAACGATATAAACGCGGTGAAATAATGAATCTCAATCAATAAATACTATTTTAAATATCTTATTAAGTACTTCGCACATATTATCATGAATCTTTACATATGATGATAACCGGCTTATAAATGTTACGTAAAAACCGCACGGTATGTGGCATTAAAAAAAAAAAAAATAAAATAAAAAAAAGAAAAATAAATAATAAATAATAAAGAAAAACGATTGATCATTAATTGACGACAATAAAACACACTTGTGACAGACATTAAACAATAAACAAAAAAAAAAAAAAAAAAAAATATACGAAACAGAAACAAAATTAATTAATTATTCAATTGATTGACGATTTGCGAATGGCTTTTAATCTTTTTTTTTTTTTTTTCTTCTTCTTCTTCTTTTTTTTTTTTGTTTCTCTGCTTTTTCAAGATTAAAAAATTATCAGAATTGAAATGAACGGAGGCGAAAGGCATAGGAATTATTATTGTTATTATTATTATTATTATTATTATTATTATTATTATTATTATTATTATTATTAATATTCTTTCCCCAGAAATAAAACCCAAGCGTTGGTGTGAAGTAGAAAAGAAGGAGTAGGATAAGAAGGAGGCAGGCACAGTTTTTTTTTTTTTCTCATACTTGTAAAACTTTTCTTTCGTTTTTTTTTTTTCTTGTCTTTTCTTTTCTTTTTTTTTTTTTCTTTTCTTTTGGGTGTTTGGTCACAGAGACTGGGCATGGAAAAGAAGGGGTTTGGAAATTTTATATACTTGTCTCGTGCACGAGTTTTGGTACATCGTTCTGGGCAAGGTTGTTGGTACTAGAATGCGGCGAGTTAGCTAATTCTGTATCGGGATTAAGCGTGGATTGATTGTTGGCATTAATGGACGATGTGGATTTGTTTTTAGTGTTGTTGTGATTGTTGGATGTGTTTGTTGATCCAGGAACGTTTAACAATAAAGGCGAGTTTGCTGCCGCAGGAGGAGAAGAAGGACTGCTGAACCAACTTCTTTTTTCATTATCCTGATTGTTGACGTTGCTGATGGTGTTCTTCAATTGTTTAACTGTTGCTACGCTAGGATCTGTTGGGTCTTCGTCAATGTAAGTGAAGTCGGATAGTGGTCTCGGTCCGGTGTGGCTCCGCGAACTTCGCATACTGTATAAGCTGTGTAAACTATGGACTGAACGTCTTTCCTCCAAATCTTCAAGAGTCGACTTGAACGCTCTGATTACCCGAAGCTGGAAAAAAATAGGGAAGGATTCTCTATCAGGGGCAAGGAGGGCTAGCGACACACAGCACACGCCAATTACTCGCAATCGCAATCGCACTCGCACTCGCCACTTGCAAAATCACAATCACAATCGCAATCGTTCTATTAGATCGGTATCGATATATAGAAATATGTATAGTGTATTCTCCGCGCGGGTTCTGCATAAGCAAGCTCACTCTCTTTTTTCTTTTTCTTTTTCCTTCGCTTTCGCATTCGCATATCATAATCATTGCATTTGCATATCAGCTGCTGTGTTTTTTTATTTTTCGACTTTATTTTTTTTTTTTTTTCTCATTTTTCTATAAGTACGCAAAAAGTTGCACGCGCATGCACGCATATTATATCTATCATATAATATTTTATAGTCAGCTCCATATAATATCTACCTCAGATATCATCGCGTAAACTTTCATGGTGTTTTTTTTTTTTCACTTTCGTAAATCCTAGTGACGTTCTCAATTAAAAATTTCCAAAAATTCGAAATCGTCCGAAACGAATTCGGAACTTTTTTTAATCGGTAGACGGAAAGCTGATTCTTGTTTTTTTTTTTTTTTTTTTTTTTTCTTTTCAAACTCCGTATTCGCTGTACGAATTCATCTACCTTATAGATATTCTATCCCTAAAACCTTTCATTTTTAATAAGATAGATATTTATGGAAGACGAACGTTGTCAGTTTACGAGATGATAAAAGATTGTTTTTTTTTTTTTTTTTTCTACTAATTCATGCGTTCTCGATGCATACCAATTTTTTTTTTTCTCTTTCTTCTTCTGTTCTCTCATTTATTATATATTCGACCGACTGCATGTATATAATATATTTTTTTTTCTTCTCTGCGAATATGTACATACATATATAGTATACAGGTATATATATATATATATATATATATATATATTCCACATACGTGTATGTGTGTATATATATACCTTCTGAATTAATTCTATTGCAAAAAAAAAAATAAAAAAAATAACAAAAATAAAAAATAAAACACCACTAACGATGAACTAATAATAGATAATAGACAATTAGGCAGAGTATATATTTTCGTTTTTTTTTTTTTTTTTTTTCTTATATTTCGTTGTTAATCGCCTATATAGATTCTCGGATCGTTATAAATTACTTAAAAATTACGTCTCGGAATATACATATATATATATATATATATTCTCATATATATGTATATATATATATATTTATTCCACTAATCGGATATTTAATACTCCTTATTTAAGTATATATGTATTATTATTAGCTTCCAATTAGCAATGGTCCGCAACAGTCCTTTTCTTTACACCTTGATTGATATTAATAATTACCTTAAGCTTTTGTCCAACAAATATTTACATGTTTATATGTATATGAATATGAATATGTATATGTATAATGTATATGTATTAACTTTATCATCCATTTTATATACAGAATAGATAGATGACGAGCCTGAACATATATGGCATTAATTTTTTTATTTTTGTTCTTTCATATCTCGCGTTACGAAGTGTTTCAATTTTCGTTAATTAAATATGTGTTTCGAAAATCACTGTATATATTCATATATGTATGTTCATACCAAACGTATAATAAACATACCTACATGTATATAGTAAATATGTGATTACAGAAGTAATTGTTCAACTGTTTAATTATTTTTTTTTATTTTTTTTTTCTATTTCTCTCTCTTTCTTTTTATCGTGTGTGTTTGTTTTTTGCTCTGACAACGGCGTATTCAAATTTAATATGTATGTACAAGCACATTGTATCCTGCACCTACTGCTCTATGACACCCACATATCTTCAGCACACATAAGCCTATTAGAAAACACACAGAAAATTATCTACGCATTTGTTCGTATTTGAGTATCGCAAAATTTTTAATTAAGTATACGTATAAATAAATAAATAAATAAATATATAAATAAATAAATAAATAAATGAATAAGTAAATAAATATAGGTATATATGTAGAATTGTTCTTCTATGAAGAGAATTAGCTATTGGTGAAATTAAACCTCTCCTCATATGATCCCAGACAAAAGTTCATTATACGATAGTTTCGAATTTCATTTTTAATATTTTTTTTTTTTCTTCAAATTGCGATTAATTTCGGTATTTGGTAAACCTTTTTTTTTTCTTTTATTGTTTTTTTTTTTTTTTTTTTGTTTTGCAAATCAGTCTAATACTTTCGTTAGCAGCGCAAGCGAGTCATGCAGTATTAATCAGTGTTTCCCCAATCAAAGTTTTTATGCTTTTTTTGTTTTTGCAATAATTAAAAACCTGGGTCCAAAATCGATCAATTAATTATCGTAAAAATTGGTATCGATTGTCTACCAATATGTATTATATAATTGTGCGTGATGTGATATATAAATATATAGATATATTTGTGTGTGTGTGTGTGTAGATGTGTAGGTATATATTTATATATGTATATAGGTATGTATATAGCTGCAGCAGGCCACACTGAAATTTTTAGCCAAAAAATTAATCCAATGATTGTTTTGCTTTTTTGTATGACACATAAACTATAACATAAGTATAGACGTGATTATATATCTTTATAAGCACTGTGTGTGTGTGTGCGTGTGTATATGCATGTGGGTTTCGGAGAATATCATAAAGTGCTCTGTGTGTAAATTGTGCTGTAAAATAGAATATATATAAATATATATATATATATATATTATTTTTTTCTTCTTACTATGCAATGAATTGGAATGAAATGAAATGAAATGAAATGTAATGAAGTGATGTGATGTGAAGTGGAATGAAATGAAATGAAATGAATTGAAATGGAATTAAAGAAGAGGTAAATGGTATACAGTAATATGTATGTAGTAAATAATAAAATCGATGGAAAGTTTGCGAATATATGAGAAGAAACAACGTTGCGAAAATATATTTAAAAAATAAAATAAAATAAATAAAATAATTTATGACGAGAGTAATGAAAGATGTTTTTTTTTTTTTTTTTTTTTCTTCTTCTTTTTTTTGGGGGGTAAAAATATTATCGGAATTAACAAACATGTAAACAAATATATATATATGAAGAACAAGAACAAAAAAAAAAAAAATTACGATTATTTAGTTCACTCCAACGAAACATTTATATATATATATATAATATATTATGATTAAATTTTAGTAATAAAATTTTGTTAGTCACGACAATGAAAAATTATAATATAATTATAACATATAATTTATTTTAGTACATATAAACGATATATTATATATATACATATGAAGATAAATAAAGATGCAACGTACTGTAATGTAATGGATGATTTATGGGGAATCTTTTTTTTTTCTTCAATATATATATATATTTAATTAATAAGGGATAAATTTATTGAATATAAATAACGAGATGTAAAACGAACACTGCAGGGGTGAGAGAGAGAGATAGAAAGAGAAAGAGGGTGGGTGGGGGATGACTGATACTGACGTTCATGTGTGTATGATAATATACGTATAGAGAGAGAGAGAGAGTAGGTGCGTGGAAGAACAAGCAATGCAGTGTATATATTAGACTGATTAAAAAATATGGATTACTCTTTTTTTTTTCCAAAGTCACATGTTTGATAGTTGTAGGAAGAGGGAATAAGACGCCTGATAAAGTTTGAGCCCTTAATATTAATATTTAGTGGTTCCTGAACGCAATTTTCCATTTTTCATTTGATTAAAATCTGAAAAATTTTTTTAGTTATTATTTATGAATTGTGTAGCTCAGTAACGAGGCAACGTACATAAAGGTCCGATGCATATTTCACGGGAAATTTAATGCTTTATAAAAAAGGGCTTTTGCAATTTTTTGATAACTCAATTCTTTCAAAAGTTATTCAAAGGTTAAAATTTCAACTTTGAAACTTAAAATTCAACTTTAACCTTGAATAACTTTTGAAAGAGTTGAGTTATGGAAAAATTATAGGAGACCTTTTTTGTAGAGCGTTCAATTCCTTATGGAATATGTATCGGACCTTTACGTACGTTGCTTCGTTACTGAGCTACAAAATTCAGAAATAAATAAACATTTTTTCCCATGTTGATCAGATGGAAAATGGATAAATGCGTTCAGGAACGACTAAATATTAATATTAAGGGGCACAAATTTTAACAGTCGTCTTATTATCTCTCTTTCTACAACTCATAAACGTGTGATTTTGAAAATGAAAAAGAACAGTCGATTTTTTTGAACCAGTTTAATATACTATAAATAAAAAATGAATACCGCAGGGGGTAGTTTCCGCGTTGTAAAACACTCGTCGGTAATTCAACTTGACTATGAAAGAAATGAAAATAATCGTCAGTAAAAATCGTCGATAAAACTGTGCATCGATATAATAGAAACGATTTTTAGTTTTATCAAATATATATATATATTTTTTTTTTTTTATGTTTTTCATTTATTTAATAGCCAAATTTCGTACCGTGGTGTTTTATACGTATACAATAGACATTATTACGAAGATAATAAGCACGAAACGAAAGGGGCGGAGCGTTTGCGACGATAAGCCCCTCCCTCATGCGATACCAGAGAAAACTCACCCTGTATATACATATATATCGAGAAAATAACCCCCGGCTGTGTATACCGTGATTAATTTTATATACTATATATATATAATAATAATATATGTATATATATATATATATACATTTTTTGTTCTTCTGTCTTTGTTATGGTGAATATCGGTTGTTATATAATATATAATAATAATAATTGTCGAATAATAATGATATAGTGTTAAATGATAATTAACGTTGCGGTAATAAATTGGTTGCGGTATAACGGGGTTAAAACGACATATTTGGGGTTGGTGTTGGGGGGGGGGGGGGGGGGGGGGGCACGGAACACGCAGCACACTCAGGTAGCTAGACTACGATCAGCCAGCGAATGGTGGACAGTTTAACACATAACGAAATGTTGTTATTTTTTATATCTTATTATTATTATTATTATTTCGTTTTTTTTTTTTTTTTTTTCGTTTTTCAACGTTTGGCCACCACTCGACTCGCCACGCTACACAGAAAAAAACACATTGGTGCAGTAAACCATCGCATTTCATGTCAAAGTCATGTCATCATAATCATCATCATCACCATTATCATCATCCAATAATATCAAGTCAATAACGAATCAATCATTTCTTGACATAAAATTGCGCAACGGTTGTATATCATTTATATTTAAAAATAAATAAAATAAGAAATAATAAATTCAGCGACCGGGTATATATTTATATATATATATATATATTATATATAAATCGATAGAAAATCGATTTTCACCAGCAATATCGATATCGATATTGTTATGGTATTATACAGAGGGAATCGATACTGCTGATTGTAATTTCTATATTCTATATATATATATATGTTATATAATCGCCGATATTATGCGAACCGTATAATAATCATGTATGAATTTTTACACGCAATTTTTTATGCCAAGAAATAATATGTAGTTTTTTCTTTTTTTTTTTTTTTTTCGTTAATTTTCGTTTTTTTTTTTTTTTTGGTTTTTTTTTTAAGTAAGGCATACGCAAGGTTGATAATACAATGTAGTACAACAGGCGATCATCTACGTAAGCTACGTACTTGTTTGTACTCCGACAGGAATAGTGTGGCGACTGGCAAGAGACTGTGCCGCCCTGTTAAACCTCAGTCTCTCGAATGGGTTCCGCTGGCTAACAAATCATAAATCATACCATCAGTCTTATTCACTTCTGTTCACCACCATAATCTTTCGTTTTCATAAATATTAATTTTTTTTTTGTTTTTTTTTTTTCTGTTTTAAACATCTTTTCTTTTTTTTTTTTTGTTGTTTACGTATATTATTTAACACACTTTGCATTATCGTTATTATTATTGTTATTATTATTATTATCATATAATAATTACAACGGCAGGGTTCCCACGTTCTGTTTGGTCACGCCGTTAAATTTTGTTATTGGTTTTTTCTTTTTTATTTTTGGTTTTTTTATTTCTATTTTTATATAGTGTTAATTCAGCTCGCTATCGTATTTATTTTTATTATTACTATATATAAGGATATAGATTGTTAATATCACCAATCGACGCTCGGTTAAGAAATTCAAATAAATTTTATTCACTATTATGTATTTGCAAGAAGAACAAGAACAAAAGAAAAACAAAAACCAAAATGAAAAGGAAAAAGAGTCATTTTTATTTTCTTTTTCTTTTTCTTCCAAATCTAAGATAGAGCGTCGTAATGGTATTAACTTACATATCACGTATATATATATATATATATATATGTACGTTAGTGAACGATTCTTTAGTTTAAATTATTGTTAGTATATTATATATATTTTTTTAATGATATAATATGTGTATAATAATATAAAAATTTCATAGCGATAATCTAAACGCATAATATACATTTTTTTGTTTGAGATATATACTGGCACACTCACTCCCGTTATATAAAATTATATTCACTGCTGGATTTATAGATAACGTATGAGAGAGGAAGTAAAAAAAAAAAAAAAAAAAAAAAAAAAAAAAAAAAAAAAAAAAACAGAAAACGCGGAAGATATGCATATAATACAAGTATATAAATTATTCGGGTGAAACTAAACAGAAAAATTGTAGAAAAAAAAAAAAAAAAAAAATTCAAATTATATAAGATAATGAGACAGACTAAATTATAATATGATCGATGCTTTATATATAGGTACGATTATTTATTATCATCTCGAAGACGTCTATTATTATTTACTCAATTTAGATTCATTTTTATTTTATTTTTGAATTTTTATTTTTATATATTATGGTCACTTGGTATTGTTAGTTTACGTTAACGCCCTTATAGTATAGTCGAAGTTTAACACGAGCACAATATAGATATTCGTTAACTAAATGAAACATTGTTGGGTTTTTCACATCGTGCCGTAATCAAAGATTAACTAGAATCTTGATTTTTCGACCAGTTACTTCTAGGGGTGTAGAAAACATGCCCTAAAGTCGCGAGGTGGAACAACGAGGTCAGCGCTCGACGCCATATTGCGGCGATTTTATTTTAAGTCAAATTCTGTGAGCTCGTGTTAAAATTGACTCGACTAAAAATGAAACAAAAAAACATCAAATAAAAAAACAAAGAAAGGCTTGTAAGAAAAAAAAAAAATATGCATTATTGGTATTAGAAATTTTTTTTTTTTTTTTTTCTCCGTCGTTTTTTAATTAATTAAGCAGAAGTAGTAGCAGCAGCGGCGTAGCAGCAGCACATCGATAATATAGGCAAGTGGCCGCGTATAATATTGTGCGCGATATCTTGCAGGGTGCGCACTGGTACCGCGGTATAATATAGATACGAATATATATTGAATTTATGAAAAAAAAAATTGAAAAAAAAGTACACAAAAAAAAAAAAAAAAACTCAACCAAAAAACGTATCTTATAGTATAGGTATACAATATATAATATAATATATGTATATATGAAATACAGTAGGACAGACATACATATTGATAAATATTATACAGTTTTAAATATCACAGCAACATCACACTGCGTTATAACAAAACGAGAAATCATTGAATTATAATTTTTTTTTTTTTTTTCAAATAAATAAATATACTGTAAAAGCGAACACCGATTCAACGTAGGAGTGGTTAATTAATATTATATATATATAAATACAAGAAATACACGCAGCGTAACATATGTATCGTATATATATAATAACGAAATATATATCACACATATATATAAATATTTATATATATCGACATGTAGATATTTATTTATTTATATATATATATATTTTTTTTTTTTCTCGTTTGTTTTCCTTGTACACCGTATTAATACGTTCATGCGACATTACGCGACAATTCTGAATACATGGATAACGAAATTAAATATATGTGTAAAAAAAAAAAAAAATAAACAAAAACTTGATATAGATATATATATATATGTGTATATATATGTGATATATATTATTAGAAAGCACAACACGGCAGCCAAATTATTATTGTTAATTTGCATGTAAAAAAAAAAAAAAAAAAAAAAAAAAATTAAAATAAGGATAAAACAGCTCTCTTCGTCTTCCTTAGGCTGTGAAAAATTAGTTTACGAAACTATATATATATATATATTTTTTTTTTTGGTACGTCGTGATTTCTTCTTACTTTTTTTTTTTCTTTTTCTCTCTCTTTTTCTTCAGATCGACAAGAAATCATATAATAATAATGATTGTAATTGGTATTATTTTTTTTTTTTTTCTCTTTTTTTTTTTCATACAGTCAACTATTTAAACGCGTGATATTTATTTCTTACTATTATCAATAACAATAATAATAATAATAATGTTCATCATTTATTTCACAGACCCAAGGGAAAGAAATGTGAAATAATATTACAATTAAGGCTGTTAGTATAATCATACTCTTTCAAAACTGAAAAACTTTTCGTAGCCCAGTGCAGGCAACGATGAATCACGTCAAACAAAAAACTAATTTTTATAACAATAACAATAACAATAACAATAACAATAATAATAAGAATAATAATGTGTTTTTTTTTTTTAAGTTTTTAAAAATTGTTTAATTCTTTTTTCTCTTTAATGCAAGCCTTTATCAAAAAGTTGGCAAAAAAAAACTTGGCGCAATATCGTGATATATCGATAATATTGTAATTCAAAACAAGAAAAGAAAAAATTACCAAAATAAAGAAAAAAAAAAAAAAATTAATATTAACATAATATGCGCTTCAAAAGTGATTAATCTATACAATATATATATATAGCTGATGCTCGCGATTCACAAGCAAATCTATTACGAAAAGTAAAAATAGTGAAAAAAAAAAAAAAAAAAAAAAAAAACTTCAATATCATTTGTACGTGTGACAAAACGTAATAATGTATAATTACATACGATTTTAATTAGTGAAATGAAACGAAAGTGTAATTTTTTGTTTTTTTTTTCTCTTTTTTCAATATTTTCAATTTTTTTTTTTTTTTTTTTGTTTTTCGTTCAAAATTCTGCAAAAAAAAAAAAATTGAAAAAAAAAAAAAAAAAACCCAAACAAAACAATCAACGTAAATTAAAATTGACAGAAAACTATAATATTATAAAAAACGATCAAACAATGCTGAGATTGGACTTGGGAACTAACCATATGGTAATCCTGAGAAGGAGATCTGCCTGTCACAGATACATTCTGCACCAGAGTTCTATTGCTCGTCTGAAAGTAGGTTACACATTCAGTTTTTTTTTTTTACTTGTCGATTATATATATATATATTCGTGTTTGTTTTTTTTTTTTTTTCCTCTTGTCAATATTTGTTTCATCTTTTCATTTTTTTTTTTTTTTAATTTTTTTCTTTTCTTTTCTTTTATATATAATATACTATATATATATCATTACAATATATAATAATTAAGTATATATGTATATATGATACCGTGATTAATTTGAAATATATAAATATGAAAGACTTCTTTTTTTTTTCTGTCTATAATGTAAAACTTGAAGCGGTGTGATTCGTTTTGATACAGTACAGATAGTATATTATATATTCAAACATGTTTGAAATGTATATACTATATATACGATTTTTGAAAGACGCCTTATTTTTTTTTTGTTTTTTAATTTTAATTTCTTTTTTTTTGCAACAAACGTTTAATGCTGTTAAAAATATTATTCACATTTATAATAATGATAAAAAAAAAAAATAAATACATTCGTGTCATAATTTGACAACGAACGTATAACAAATACAGCAATAATGTTCGTGTGTAGTAAATACGTACGAAAAAATGCGTATGATAACGGAGATAAAAAAAAAAAAAAACAATAAAACAATAAAAATACGATGACAGAAAAAAGAAAAGAAGAGGAAAAGATCAAAATAAAATAGAAAAATAAAAAAAAAAAATGAAACAAAAATAAAAATCCTATCCTCTTTTGTGCAGTTTTTTTTAATTGTCTGGTAATATTTCTCAACTGTAAAAAAAAAAAAAAACTACCTCGTACGTATTTATACATACTACATAATTATATATCGATACGCCTGCAGCTGCCAGTTAATTTTTAATTTTTTTTTTGGTGCTTTTGATATTGTTAAAAAAAAAAACCGAAATTTATATATATATACAAATTTCCGCCGAATTTTTTTTCTAATCAGATAGCTTCAAGTTTTTTTTTTTTTTTTTGATAAATTACTAATTACAAAAATTCGCTTCCGGTACTATGATTGTACGTGAGTACTATTGAAATAATTGAAAAATGACAAAAAAAAAAAAGTGATAATTGGTAGCTGTCTGGTTGAAAAAAAGAAATTTGGGGGAATATAGGTAACATCCCTTATTATATTAATATAGTAGTGACAAAGTGGCGACGATGTCACACGTTATATTTATTATATATAATAATAATTGTAATAATAATAATAATTTTTGTTATTATAGATATTGAGATTTAGACAATTGTCTAGTTATAATTTGTCGATTTATTATGGGGTTAAATTGTTAAATTCATATAGTATATTGATTCTCGTTTATAATAATATAATAATACATTGCGATGAAATATGTATATTCGATCAATGATAATATACTTAAGATGATTGCCATCATTTTTTTATAAGATTTCAAAGATGTTCAAAGAATATGGTAATGCGCATGCGTAATGTCACGTGGCTAGCAGGCCAGCCAACTCAATTTCAACTAGGGACTTTGAAACAGAGTCGCTGATTGGCCGCGAGATAAATGATAGCCAATCTTCTTTTTATCTCTTGAGTATACTGTGATATTTGTGATGGAAATGAAGTAAAATTGTTTGTTTTTTTTTAAATTAAAAATAATTAAAAAAAAAAATTAAAAAATAAAACGGAAAACCTATACCTCTATATAATAATATATTATTTAGAAGCGTTTGCATTCATTCGACAACATTCATTTCCACAATAGGTATAAACTACTTACGCCGATAGCGTTTTGTTCTATGTTAACGGGCGTGCGTGTTTCGGCTGCATTTTTTTTATTATATTGTACTGCCTGGTATTGTATACTTTGATATAAATTAACTTTAAAATTATTTAAACGCAATTATGATGATGAAAAAATGTATGAATAATTAATTAATTAATTAATCGAATAATTAATTAATTAATTGAATAATTGAATCTCCTACAACTACTATGTACGTATGTGAACAATAATAATTGTCGAAGTTTATTGTTCTTCCCATCATCTATCTAAATTTCAAATTTCAAACCAGAGTCCGAATTAGCAATCGATTTTTGTTGTACTCGAATCCGAGGCCTACATACGAAAAAACAAAATGAAAAAGAATACGAAAAATTGCGAGAATTGGGGTCGAAGTATATAGACGGGTGGGGTTCATAAAAGTGGGATTAAATCACGGTTGGATTGTATTGGCAATGGTGTGAAGAAAATTGTGATTAAATTAATTAATTAATTATATAATGTAACAACCGATAAGATGTGTTAGTGTTGTTATTAAATTGAAATAATGTGTGAATATATGAAATAAAATGATACCGTCAATTATATATGTGCATGTTTATCTGTATATTATTTATATACATAATATATAATCACACAGATATTATTGCGAAAGAAATGAACACGGTGCGCATGCGTCTAGTAACTAGCAGGCCAACCACCGTCATTTCTAGGGACTTTAGGTCTCTAGGGGAAAATCGAGAGGCTCTTGATTGGATACTAGCGAGTCTGGCGCGTGCGCATTCGGTTTTTTTCTTCCGCGTTAAACTCCTTGTGTAAATTGAATTTCGTGTAAGCGGCGGGTATTTATAATTTCGTTAGAATATAATAGAAGCGAATAAATGAAAATAATAATGACAACAATATAAAATAATAATACTAGTAAGAAGGTTTGCTTAATGTATTAAAAATTAGGTGTTATTATATATTGAAATAATATTAATTTATAAAATAAGTTAATTGAGGTGTTTTTTTTTTTTTTTTCTTTTTCTTTTCTTTTGTGCGGGGTGGGGTTATTCATATGTTAGATAATTAATTGAATAGGCTATAATAAGGACTGCGTGGACCATTCCTAAAAGGCGGTAAAAATTATTAAATATAAATATTTGTGCGTGTTTTTGTTTTTAATATGATTAAATTTTTTTTTTTTTTTCGTATATAATATAATAGTTAAGTGTAATATAATATTATTATTATTTTAATTTGGATAATAATTTTTTGCGGATGCTTCTTTCTCTCTTTCTTTTTTTTTTTGTTCTTGTTGTCAGTAAGGAATATATGTATAATATGTAAAGAACAAAAAAAAAAAAAAAAATGAAAAAAAAAATAAAAATAAAATAAGAAAAAAAAAAAAAAAAATTCATATCGTGAACGATCTTTTATTGCGAATCCAGTACCACGCGGGTGGGGACCGGAAGAAGCATTATTGTTATTTAAATAATTTTAATGAATAATAATTGTATATGTATTTTTGTTCCTAATTCTATCACACGCTACACGTTTAGTTTAAAAGAATTATTGAAAAATGTTTAACGAAACATTTCCCTATCAACAATAATATCATATAATATAATATAATATAATATAAATGCTAATTTTTTTCTTTTTTTTTTTTTTTTTTTCTTTTCTTTCTTTTTTTCTTTCCTCTTCTATATATACATAATAAAAATAATAATTTTCATAATACGTATACGCTCAACTATTTATAAATATGTATGTATATATATATATATAGAGAGATATATATATACATTTATATCGATTATTATTATATTATTAGTATATTGTATCTACATTTGTTGGTTATTTTCTTTTTTTTTTTTTTTGATTATGTTCTTTTACACACAAGTCTTCAAGCTTTGACTTAAATACCAACAGATCATTAATATATTCGACGTATATATAGGTATAATCGCTAATATTTCTAAGTAATCATTTTGTTTTAAATTTATTTATTTATATATATATATACTATATATACGTATGCGTATATATGTTTTTATTATTATTATTATTTTTTCTTTCTGTTGTTCTTTTCTTTTAAATTGATTAATGAGTTAGTTAGTTAGTTCGTTCGTTCGTATGTTTGTTTGTTTGTTTGTTTGTTCGTTTGGTTTCCTTTTATAAAAGAAAAAAAAAAAAAACCCACCAAAGTTTTTTTTTTTTTTTTTTTCTTTTCTCATTTTTATTTTTATTTTTTAAATGCCTCTCAAATCTTATGCATTTGTCGGCGTATCTCCTCGTACGATTTTCCTTCCCTTATCTGTCAAAGAACCATACATTGATTTTTGATTTTTTTTTTTTCATTCTATCTTTCCTTCTTTCTATATACTATATTAATTAATATTTATTTCGTTTCGTCGTGTGTATGTGTGTGTGTGTTAAATCACAATTATTCTTTCTTATAATTGATCCGATTTTTACCTATCGTATACTATAATGTATATATTTTTTTTTTTTTATATTCTCATTAATTTTTTTTTTTTTCTCATCCTGCGGACACCGTCGGAACTAGATTTTCTTTTTTTTTATATATATATATATATAACATACATCATACGAGAATATACAAAAATAAAAAAAAAATAAAAAAATTATACGAAAACAAAAATTAATAATAAATAAAATGAATACCTATATTATAAATTATTAAAAGAAAAAAAAAAAAAAAAAATTATCATGATGAAATATGATGTTCGATGTGTCTAATATTGTTTAACGTTAATTATTAACGCTTTGTCTTTTTCTATAATATCTACGTATACCTATATAAATGTTATCTACGCTCTGCAGGGGGATTTGATATATTATACAATATATACTGCAATATTCCTATAATCGTAAGAATTTTTCGTATGTAAATTGTTATTATTATTATTACACTAGCGGGTATAACTTTATTCGTCTTTCTTTCATTTTGGGGATAGTATACCTATATATACTATATATCATAGGTGGTATAGGGGGCTGTTCTTTGTTTTAAATAACAACAACAACGACAACAACGCGCATATACGTAATAACAAAAATAATTAAATGAATAACACCGTCCTACCATAAAATGAAAGAAACCAAAAACAAATAAAAAAAGAAAAAGAAAAGTTTCTAAAATCCGTCAAAGAGACTTCAAATTTCAAATATCTATTAAAATAATCCGATTAGCTGTTGTCGTTCATTGTTATAATTATCGTACGCAATCGTCGTAAATTACCTACTATGAGATATTCCGAAGTGTTTTTCGCGAAATTAGTCGATAAAAAATTGAACAAATTTTTGTTTTTTTTTTCTTTTCTGCTCTGCAAAAATCCTACACGGTAGATTTTCGTGTGAATTGTTATAATCTATAATCTAAAATCTTTCATATGTATGTGATATATATACATTCTCGCCCTTTAAATATTAAATGTATTGTATATGTATCATATAGGCTGAAATGTTCTTATTTCTTTATCTTGTTTTTTTTTTTTCTCTTTTGTCGGTGGGCAATATATATTAACTGAATAAATAAATAAATAAATAAATAAATAAATGAATAAATAAATGAATAAATAAATAATCAATGAATATACTATATTGTAGTAAGGCAGTTGAATTTCTATATATAGTATATATATAATGAATAATATTGAAATATCAATAATTCGTATCCGGGTAGGTATACTGTACTGAATATTTCATTATTACATTATTCGTGTTCGCGTTATAGTTTTCGCGTAAATTATCGTATTTTTTTGCTATGCCTATAGTATATATGTTTCTCCATCTAATATATAGTATATAGTATAATATGTGAAGAATAATAAATTAATAATAATAAATATATAGATTTTTTGGGCAAATATAGGTATAATATATATATATAATGTATATATATATTATTTAATTTCTATTCGTTTTTTTTTTTTTTTCTTTTTTCTCTTTGTCCGTTAGGTAAAATACGGATAATATAATATACACCTATCATAATATCATCTCGAACGATATTATATATATATATATATATATATATATATACGTATATATACTAGGGTGTTTCAAAAAAACTCGATATTTTTTTTTTCTTGCTCTCCGCCCAAAATATCGTAGAATATGTCCTAACAAATATCCTGTTAAAAGAGGAGCTCATAATTTCAATTTTAAGAGGTCCTTCGTCGAATCTGAAGTTTTGCCGTTTAAATAACACAGAAAAATGACTTTTTTACTTTATTTATTCTTGCAACCTAGGAAGAAATTTTTTTTTCATAAAGTCCATGACTATATCTTACAAAGCATTAAATTTGGACAAAAAAATCTCATTGAGCCGAATTTCAATTTTCATTATTAAAATTTTGAGTTTAAAGCTCTGAAAAAAATCAAATAATGAAAATTGAAATTCGGGTCAATGAGATTTTTTTGTCCAAATTTAATGCTTTGTAAGATATAGTCATGGACTTTATGAAAAAAAAATTTCTTCCTAGGTTGCAAGAATAAATAAAGTAAAAAAGTCATTTTTCTGTGTTATTTAAACGGCAAAACTTCAGATTCGACGAAGGACCTCTTAAAATTGAAATTATGAGCTCCTCTTTTAACAGGATATTTGTTAGGACATATTCTACGATATTTTGGGCGGAGAGCAAGAAAAAAAAAATATCGAGTTTTTTTGAAACACCCTAATATATACATATATATATATATATATATATATATATGTGTTATGTTATTATGTTATTATTTGTTCATTTCTTTCTTTATTTTTTATTTTTTTCTTCGGTTTCTATCTTTCTCTTTTTCTTAAACGAGAATATATTGTGATATATATATCAGATAATATAGACAGAGAGATAGTAGATAGAGAGATAAAGTGTGAGTGAGAAAGATAGGGATAGATAGTTACCTGAGTCTGTAGCCGTGTCAGACCACGTATCCATAGAATTTGTCCAGCGCGTGGCTTTTTATCCGAGTCAGGGTCGAATTTCTCATCTCCTAGATTGATCGTATCCATATCATCAGGCTGGCCGCGGCCCCATCTATTTTTAAAAAACATTAAACCAGTTCTTCATCACTCGGTTCGTTTTTTTTTTTTTTTTTTGTTTTGTTTTTTTTTTTTGTTTTGCGAAATGATTGTATTTTTTGTTATATTTTTTTTTGTTTTTGTATTTCTTTTCTCTTTGATTTCATTCTTTTGATTTGATTTTCCTGCGCAGCTTCCCGATGCCCCTGCAGAGAGAGTAAACAGTCTTCGCGAGGCATGGCACCCATTTTTTTTTTTTTTTTTTTTTCTCATCTCCAAGTCTCATCTCAAAGACTTTCATTTAATTTGTTTACTTTTTTTTTTTTTTCCTCTCTTCTCATAAGTTTTTTTTTTTTTGTTTTTTTTTTGTTTCTCTCGCTTCGCAGTTCTCATAACAATTATATACATTACAAGTATATATATATATATATAATAAATATAGGCGTAACGAATACATGGTATTATATAATCATCGCATTGCGTATAGGTATGTACACAGGTAGTGGCACGTGGGCTAGGCATATTATTATCATTATACATATACATAATATATCGGTTAGTAAAAGTTATTGGCTTGCACTGATTTTGACGCAGGGTTGTTAGTTAGTTCCTCTATTTTTTTTTTTTTTTTTTCTCTTTCTTTTCTTTTGATTTTTTTCGTTTTTTGTTTCCGGTATTTTCATTTTTTTCTTTTCTCGTTTTTCATTCCTTTCGCTCTTCGATGTATATAGTTATACAATTTAATACATACATTCGATTTTTCCTAACTTCCATGCATAATATACTATTTATATATAATATATATATATATTTATGTACTTAATAATATCTAATAATAATAATAATTATCATACCGCATAATTAGTTTATTACTATTTAATCGGTCGTAAACGTATTTCCGTCGTCATCGTCGTTTATATTATTTTTAATACTTTTTTTCGCATCATTAACCCTTAAGATCTATCAGATATAAAAACCTGACCGAATTTCTTATCGAGAAAATTTTTATTTTAATCGGATGGATTTTTATAATTTTTTTTTTTTTCTGTTTTTTTTTTAAAATCTTTTTATCTTTTAGACATTATCGTTTGATCTGGACTAATAAATTATCCCGAAATCTAGCCCAAAATATTTAAACACGTTCATTATTGTGACCCGAAATCGTTGACAAAATGGCGGTTCAAGTACCCGAAATACACCACCTCAAGAGTTTGAGACACGATATTCACGCGCCTGGCTTGAAATTTGCGAAAATTTAAACGCAGGGTTGAAGCCTGGCTTTGGCACGATACATTAATGCCAACGTAGTGTGTTTCGAGGCAATTGGTTTGCGAAATAAATGAGATTCACGATTTTCTGACGTCACAACGCTGTCCGGATTTAACCATAAAAATAATGGGCTAGACATCTGGAAGTATTAGTTAAATAATTTCATATTACGGGGAAAAAAGGACCTACGGGTTGGTGATTGGAGGTACTAGGAGCGGGATCAAAGTGGTGGAAACGCCTGCGTCTGCGACGCCGACGTCGTAAGGTTCGGGGACCGAGTAGATTAATATTTCTGCACCTAGACGAAGAATGAGAATAAGAATAAGAATAAAGTATAAGAAGAAGAAGAAGAAGAAGAAGAAGAAGTATAAGTATAAGTAAAATATTAAGAATAATAATAAGAGGAAACAACCCATCGTTAATAAATATAAATAAATAATTGTGTAAAGGTGATTTACCCTTATAGTTTCTGTATACATTTACATTCATTCGTTCCGTGCGATCGAAGAATGGAAATAGCTAAAAATCCTATTCGATTTCAACAGTATTTAATAAAATCAAAGGCCCTTTGTTGTCTACTCTAAACTAAAACTAAAACTAAAACTAAAACTAAAATTTCGAGCCTCCTTGATTTTTCTTTCACTTTAATATCACCATTAAAATATACCAATTTGATTTTTTTCTTTCTTTTTTTTTCACGATGATTTGTCGATTAATTGGTCTCTTGTTAGCATACAAACAAGTACGTAGATGTCTGATAGCTGTAATTATCATGCAACATCTAGTGTAGTCAGTAATATGTATATATATATATATATAATATAGTATATATATATGTGTATATATATATATATATATATATATATATGTATGTATGTATGTATTATAGGTCAGGGAAACGTTCAGGCTATCTAGCAAAAAAAAAAAAAAAAATGAAAAAAAAAATGCAACCATTTCAATTTTCCGATGATATAAATAGCGATAATTTGATGAGAGTATTCGTGAGTTGAATTTTCTCTCTTCAATAATATCCACTCTTATTATCATTTCTCGAACAGTTTACGATAAGAAATATATATATTTATAAATTGATAGATAAACAAAAAAAGTATTTAATTAATCGCAAGTTAGTCGCGATTAATTAATTGTTCAATTATCAAAATTATCAAGGCGTTTCGGTGGGCAGAGAGGGATAAGTGGAAATTTTTCGGCAATAATACAGTGGAATGAAAAAGAGCGTAACAATTAATTATCAACAAATCATGTTTTGGCATATCAATTACGGTGGGGATTCAAAAAAAAAAAAAAATAAAAGTAAAAACAGATAATTAGTGATGTCTAGCATGCAGTGGCCACTACCATGTACTAATTAGGGAGTAATAAGTATAGTAAGAACTAATTAATCCGAATAAGAAATTGACTAGATCATTTTCTTTCTTTTTTTCTTTCTTTCATTATTCTCAGAATTTTTTTTTCTTTATATTATTATTATTATGAATTTTGTTTTTTTTTTTTTGCCTCACCACTTTTGGGCACCATGCTGGTTACCATCGATTCCATTCTATATTTACACACGTTATAGGAAAAGAATAAGAGAAGAAGAAAAAAAAAAAAACGAAAAAAAAAAAATCTGGTAGAAAGTTTTCGTAAATTATTATCAGCAAGATGTGGTTTTTTTTTTTCGTCTTTTGTTTTTTTTTCTTTTTTCTTTTCTTATGTTAAATGAATTACGAAATGATGAGCTAAATTTTGATGATGTCAATGTGTTGTCCTCGATTTTCTATTTTTTTTTTCAAAACTATTTGAAAAACGAGGTCAACTATAATAATATATTGTATGATATTCGAGAGATTTCTCGTCTCTTTGATATTATATATTTTTTTATTTTTTTTTTTTGTTGGTTTTTTTAAGACTTACGAAAGAATCTTTGGTATCTTGCGGGTAGGTATAGTAGTAACTAGCTGACCCCAAAGTAGAGTACCGATCCCAAAGAACAAACACCACATCCACTGTTCGAGAGTAAGAGCCTTTGTGTGGAAAGCCATCTTTCCGTATTGAACAATGATCACCTTTAAATTGAAGATAATCATTTATAGATATATATATGTACAGATTATTATATTTCATTAATATCGTCGACGAATCCTTTCGAAAAATATTTTATAAATAATATACATATATATTATATATATTCCATTCACCTGTGACAAAGCAGTGCCGATCCATATCCCATAGAATATAGGATTGGTGAATAATCCTTCGAATATATTTCGCTGTCCGTGAATCTTCCTCGCGTTCATTTCATTG
Source organism: Tenthredo scrophulariae (assembly GCA_963978835.1). Taxonomy (NCBI): domain Eukaryota; kingdom Metazoa; phylum Arthropoda; class Insecta; order Hymenoptera; family Tenthredinidae; genus Tenthredo; species Tenthredo scrophulariae. Next base: position 1,704,915 of record OZ022236.1, on the reverse strand, counting down.
AACAATGTCATCATGACAAAAGTGTTGAATATAACAGTGAAATGCTGCGTCGGTTGTCCACCGTTTTCAGCAGCACTTTGTCCCGCTGGTATCTTGAGCATTTTATCTCCTGTTGGTGAAAAGAGAAACAAAAAAAAAAAAAAAAAAAGAGTAATAAATAATGAAATAAGTAAATAATCGAATGATGTAACGATGGAGTCTTATGGAAATTGAGAGACCGACAATGTACCCGTAAGCCTGCTTACCGACGAATAGGAGTCCGAAAATAACTGTCAATTGATAGATCGCCTGGCCAAGTATATTCTTCATCATGGTTCTAGATATCAACGGTTTTGTTCTACCGTAAGGTTTTCGCAGCAGAAGATCTGGCGTTGGCATTTCTGTTGCTAAAGCGAGTGAGGCGAGAGTGTCCATTATCAGATTAACCCACAACATTTGTACCGCTCTGAGAGGCGAGTCTTGTACGGCGCAAGCACCGATGAAAGCAACGATAACAGCTACGACGTTAACGGTCAATTGAAACTGCAAGAACTTGGCTATACTGTCGTATACGTTTCTACCCCACATAACGGCCTTTACAATTGACGAGAAGTTGTCGTCCGTCAGAATAATGTCAGACGCTTCTTTGGCGACGTCTGTGCCGGCTATACCCATGGCAAAACCAACGTCAGCCTTCTTCAAGGCTGGACCGTCGTTCGTACCGTCACCTGTGACAGCGACAACCTCACGACTCTCCGTGTTCTTACTGTCGATTATACCTTTGACCAGGGTGTACTTATCGGTCGGCGATGACCGGGCCAGTACCCTCAACTTTGGCCATACTTTGTCCAATAAATGTTGCCGGACTTCACCGTTGCTGTCTCTTATCCTTCGGTTGAACTCCTTGCCTTCTAAAATGAGGAAGTCTTCGTTTGGTTTAAGGATACCGCATTTCATAGCGATCGATCTAGCCGTGTTAATGTTGTCGCCTGTAACCATCCGCACGGTAATACCGGCCTTTTGACACCGCCTTATGGCGTCGGGTACTTCGGGACGGACGGGGTCCTCGATTCCCACTATGCAAAGGCAGGTGAGATTGTTCACTATGTTTTCTTCGTCGTCCCAGTTCGGGTCGTTGTCAATGTGGACCTGGTTTATCTCGGCTTTACCCGGCACGAAGTCACGGTAAGCTATTGAAATTGTACGGAGACCGTCGCAGGCCATCGGCTCTATCACGTTCTTTACCAATCGCTCCTGCATCTCACGCGTGAACTTCTCCAAATGTCCGTCTCGACCGTAGATAAAGGCACATCTGTAGGCAGAGAGATTGAGAATATTTAAAAGTATAAAAATTCAAGAAGGATCATAGGGGGGGACTCACTTCTTCATTATTATCTCCGAAGCACCCTTCGTGAAGAGTCTGAAGCCACCGCCCTGTCTCGGGATCGCAGTTGACATGCTTTTCCTTACGCTGTTGAAGGTGAAGACCCTAGTGAACGTCTCTTCGGGAATATCATCTCGTATAGTCTGATAACTCTTGCCCAAGGCAGAGACAAATCCGAGTAAGGCACATTCGGTCTTATTACCAACTTGCATAGCCAGTTCGGTAGGGTCTTGAGAGGGCATAATCCTCGACGTGTAAGCAGAGTTCACCGATATAGCTTGGATTAATAGATTGCCAACGTGGCTTGGCATGTCGTTGAAACTCGGAGTCGCTTTACTCATCTTTTCGCATACGTAAGACTGGACAACGGTCATTCGATTGGTCGTCAAGGTTCCCGTTTTGTCCGAACAAATCGCCGTAGCGTTACCCATTGTCTCACAGGCGTCCAAATGCCGCACCAAATTGTTGTCCTTCATCATTTTCTAAAAAACAAAGGAGAATATACAACGATCATACATAATTATGCATACTACAATATTGTTGTATGTACGCAAACAGAAACGACTCCGTAGCAAAGAGCATAAGAACCTTGACTGAGTAGGCGAGGGACAGAGTTACGGCGAGAGGAAGACCTTCGGGAACAGCAACTACGAGTACGGTAACACCGATGATCAGATGTCGTACAAGATTATTAACGTATGAACTTTTCCAGTGTTTTTCTTCGATGACAAATGTCTTCACGCAGAATTGTATAACGAGAATAACGACTGTAAGAACGGCGATGGTTGAACCGGCGTATCCAATTTGGATAGCAAGTTTAGTCAGCTTAGCCTGGAGCACACTTTTCTCCTTTTTATTAGTAGGTTCTGGGGCCGGCTGGGATGAATCTTCGTGATTTTCTGCAGGCTCACGTTTTTCTACCGCAGGTGCGTGGCTGTTTACGGTTACTTCGCCGGCTTCGTCTCCTTAACGATGCAAAAAATTTACGAAGATTTTTTTTTGCATTAGTTTAGTACGTGTGAATTTTTTTTTTTTTTTTTTTTGATTTCTAATTTTTGATTTTTGATTTTTCAATGGAGAATAGATACGGTGATAATTATTCTATTCAGTGATCGTTAGTGTTCATAGAATAGCGATTGGTGTAGATAGATGATAAATTCTTGCTTTTTCGACTACAGTGTTATATTATATATAGTGAAACACGTATAGAAATTTGATATCAATGTAGCAAACCAATTCATATATTAGTTTAAAAAATCAAGAAAAAAACAAACGAACAAACAAACAGGAAAACGAAATCAAATCAACGGATTAGACCGCCACCAAAATGCAGAAACATAAAATTTGGGGCCGGGTTGAAGTTCCGAATTTTCAAAATACCGAACGGTGAGAAATTCCGAATTTTAATATTTACACACTCGAACTTTTCGAGACCTCCGAAACTGGAAATTCGCCCATGTATTCATCCAGTTGATTATTAATTTATTTACAATTAATAACTCTGGCTGTATTGATCTTATCGACACAAATTTAAGTATGGTCAAATTGATGGTCTTGAAATTTTGATTCTTGGGAGAAAAAAACTTCCAAAATCCTATCAATTGTTTATAATATAATGAAGCTATCGATTGAAGTAGATAAAACGGGTTTTACGTAGAGCGGATCTCGACTAGAATGAACTATTTTTTGTGTTCGTATAAATATATGGGAAATTTAGCGATTTTTCAACTCTCTTCATTGTGACATTTCGGAATTTCAATATTCGAAACTCCAACGTTTCTGAAAATTCCCAAATCGTATAAAACGAATTCGGAATTTTGACCGTTCGGAATTTCAACACGGCCCCTAAAGTGTCACTAATACCAAACGTTTAGTCCATCACCATTAATGCGAAAATAAGGTATTGATGTAATATGGGTATGGGTACACATTGGGAGAAATTATTATTTATCGATTAAGTATGCGATTAAGTTATTCTAATACAGAAGCGGTAGGATAGTTAATCGAGCTGCTGATTCATTCGACCGATTTGTTAGAGTGGTAAATCTTTCGTCGAATGTAACAGCATATGTGCGAAATTAAAGGTTTAAACGATAATCATGAGATATTTTTTTTTTTTTTTTAATTTTGCGAATTATCTTACTTTCAAATTAATCGAAGAAATTAAATTGAAATGAAGAGAAAAAATTAGAAGATAGAGATATAAAAACAGAGAGAGAGATTAGTTAGAATATAATTTGAAGAAATGATGCGATGTAATTAATCGTAATTATAGTCTGATAGTTAATTGATGATTATGTTTTTTCTTTTTATTTTAGATATATTTGCTTATTTTTTTTTTTTCTGTTTTGTACCTTTTATATGAAAGTATATTATATTATTGATTTTAATCACCTGGTAAAGACTTCTTCTTCCGCTGCTTTTTAGCTTCTAGATAAGAAAAAAATTCCATGCAAAAAACGAAAAAATTTATTAGCAATTTCGTAAGAATAATTGTCTTCTTTTTATTCATTTTTCTTTTTCTTTTTTTTTCCTATTCATCAATAAATTACGTAACGATTAATATACTCGTTTTCTCTCAAGTTTATCTTCTTTGGTATTTTATTTATTTCACAATACACCGCAGCAGGGTATTTCCTCTGATCACTAGCCGCCACTATCATCATTTCCATCTCTATAAGCGATGTGCCAATTAATTTACACCGAGAATTCTTTTCCTTAATGCACAATCTATGTGTACACATTCTCTATCTCTCTCTCTCTCAAAAGAGAAATATGTATCGAGAGAGAGAGAGAGTTGATTTTTGGAAATATCCTGTGCATGTATTGTATCTTGATTATTACACAGCTCAAATTTGCCATACATAGTAAACCACCTGGAAGGTTCAAGCAATAAATCATGAGGTCGAGTCTCAGTTCCTTTTTTTTTTCAAAAAACCGATAAAACTCTTTCATTCACAGATATACTATGTATAAACGAGCTTAATTAGACCTTCCAGATTGTACAATGGTTGAAAAATAGACAGGGGGATGACGACGATCAAACGGGGCACTACATATGTGGGTTTCCTTATTTTTCTTTTTTTTTCTTTATAGACGATGATTTGAATCGTTTACAATCATTTTTCATCACTATTAACTAGTTTCTTGATTTTCTTATGAATGTAGACGATTCAAACAAGGTACTATATACAGATATTTTGGGGACACAGACGATCAGCACATACATACATATTTTCATAATATATTGAATGTAGGGTGACGAGGGGTAGAGCAAGATGCATTTAAGTGCTTCGATAATCAACTATTTAGAATGGGGTGCGTAAAGTTCTTCGTTAGTTTTCTTCAAAAATGTAATCACTAGCCGGTTTCCAAAGGCCGGCTTCCCCCCTGAATTTGAGTTTCCAGTGTTCTTTAAAATGAAACTTATCTCTTCAATTTACGGAATTAGTTAATGAGAAGTTAATTAAACCCACTCTAAAATGTTGCAAGGTCCATGCCAGGGGGAAGAGGGGGCTTAAAATAAGAATAATATATGTAACGTCTATGGTAGATATACCATTTTATCAATGTAGTATCACATCAAAACTCTAAAACCATGCGATATCTGCACCAGTATGATTTGCCCTTTTCTTTATTTAACTGAATGGATATCTTCTCCGATGTAATAAAATCGGTTGTTCTCCCTCGATTTTCTATTCGGATACTCTCACATGCCACCAATCTACGTCCCTGCTGCTTCTGACTCTGAGAAAAACCTCAACAATGAAGTTTTCTTGGATTCTTTAATTTCATTGTCTTAGAGCCAGCAGACACGCATTTTTACCCCAAACCTGATACTCCGAAGATCCTTTGGAGCTGAACGCACGAATACGCACCTTTTTTCATCTGCTTGATCTCCTGCTCTTGCTGATTGACCGCAGCTCCTAACAGAGTGAATATAATACCGGCTTGAGAGTTTACTCCGACAGCAGTGACCAGCATTTTACCAGATCCCTCCATCACATGGGTACCTGAATTTAGAACCAACGATCTTTAGACCTTTTTCCAAAAAACTCCGCCTGATGTACCAGTCTTTGAAAAACTCTATGCGCTCTACTGACCAGACAGCATCATTGGATCAAACGCTTCTCCCTTTTTGACGTGATCTGATTCACCGGTCAAACTGGACTCGTCAACTTTAACGTCGTTACTTTGTATCAGGATACCGTCGGCTGGTAGCAAATCTCCATATTTTATCTGTTGGACGATTGGAGAGAGAGATTAGCGCTCAATTTTGTTGAATATATCTGAAAGTTGACTGTTTCGTTGGTTTATTACCTGGCATATGTCACCGACGACTATATCAGAGACGGATATTTGCTTGACTTCACCTTGCCGAATGACGGAGAACTTGTGCTCTCCTTCTATTCGATTTTGAAGACCTCTGAACTGTCTCTCCTTACTGTAGTCATTAAAAGCTGTTACAAATACGACTACGATTACTGAAATTAGGATCGCCAAACCCTCGATCCACCCGTGCTGACCTTCGCCTTCGTCAGGATTTTTGGGTACTGTATAAATAAGTGGATTAGAAATTGAGTGGACAATTTTACTTCGCATTAAATGTTTGCCATTTGCGGGACGTTCCAGGTCTCTGAAATACTGTCCTGATTAAATACGAACGAAATAACATCGACCGCTTATATTCACCTGTACTTTCCTCGTCGGCAGGCTGGTAAAAGCTAAGACCGAGAGAAACCAGCGCTGCTATTTCTAAAATAATCAATGTAACATCTTGCAGCGCCTCCCAAACCAATTGCATAAAAGTTTTTGGAGGCTTAGGCGGTATCATGTTAGAACCGAAGGTCTCCTGCCTGTGTTGAGTGTCCGCTGTCGAGCCGCTGAGACCTGATGATGAATAATTGAACAAAAAATGATATCAGTCAATGATATCAAACCTCCAAGCTACCCGGGTGTGAAAATTGTACAAACCTTCGCTCGGGGAGGTGTACAATTTTTTGCATATTTCCTGGACTCCGCCAAACGTGTTTACTTTTGCGATACTCTCGCGGCCCCGGTGCTCCATCAGCTCACGGAGCTGCTTCAGCGTTATCCCATACTGGGCCGGCCGCCCGTCTATCGTCGCCATTTTTAATTCTCTCTTCCTTTTCTTTTATAACGTTGGCTTACGCCAACTCTTCTCTTGCTCCCCGAACCTTGACCACTCTTGCTATTGCTTCGTTGTAGCTACTTTCGTAGCCTCCAAGTACCTGGAGGTCCAATAATCTGAAAAAATTAAATGAACACAACGTTGTAATGATCTGTGATGAATGTTGGAGCGGCGATAACAGCCCATAGTCTATCCCTAGCTACTTTCACTATGGCTCTTCGCTTTTAGACCTACTTTAACACTCCTCTGCGGCTTATATCGCGACCAACTCTTCTGCTAGAGAAATAAATTAGCGAGTTGATAAAAGATATCCATTTCCTACTCGCTAATTTATCATACCAAAGCGCTAATTTTCATTTTCAAGACTAGCAGACTAGGAAATAACTCGAAATTCTTTGTTTTATTTTATCATTCAGATTATTATTGACTGTGGGTGATATGCTAGGCTGAAATGATGCCATTGGGGAGCATCTTGGAGTCTAAGAATTTAAGATTTCACCGCTAAAAATTTACGGGGTAATTTTGAACGGCAAAATTGACAAGTCTTTGTTGAATATTTCGGGACTTTAATTTATTTAATTTATTCATTGATTCATCGTTTTATAGTTCATTGATGATCTAATACTCGTGAGCGCAATGAGTCGTACGTAGAAATTAAATATGACGAATTTGCGATCTTTAGAAGCGTCTATACGCATCGTATCACGGTATGGTGATAATATTTGTTAATCAAATAACGATAACATCACTGTTTCGTCTCTCACGACTTAACGTATCTTTTCATCAATCTAACATACATCCAGAAATTTATGTTATTATATTTACTAAAATAATTCGAATATGATGAAAAAAAGAACGATTCAAATTTTCTTTTGTTTTCTTTAATCAGTGTTTCTTTTATTATATGGGCGCGATAAATTTTCACCTATGAATAATAACGGTTCTAAAAACATTCGGAATTCGAATTCCCTCATTGAATCTCAACGCTTTGGCAATAAATCCGTTAATTCTATAACAATGAGTTATGGGAGAAGCGGGATAGGCATATACAACATATATATATATATATATATATATAGGGGTAGGAAAGGAATAAGAATGAGGTTATGTTTCGAGTCTCGCCGATCGCTGAGTCGTTTAATGATTCAAAATCGCAAAAGTATCGACGACTGTGCGTTATAAATAAAAGAACAAGACAAAAGAAGGAAGAAAATAATTCGTGATTTTGTAAGACATAGTATAGTATAAGTAAGTTTTTCGGAGTTTTCTTTCAATTCTATGAATGAATAAGGCATGAAACAATCGCGTCCAAAGTTGTCTGACGTAGGAGAAAGGAATGAAGACTATGATCTCCACTGCGATAGAGGTGTGTGCTTGATGTGAAGAAAATTTTCGCGACAAAATAGAAGTGACGTAAGTCTCGTTGGTACCAAGGTGTAACATTGGAATATAGAAGCGCAGGTTTATGAAAAAAATAGAAAAGAAAAAAAATAATGAATAAAAGTAGAATAATCAAGGCTCTACCTCACCATACTGACTTGTTGAATAAGTTTATAGAAATAATAATAACGTTATGATAATTTACCTCGATGTATATTAAGGACTCTATAACACCTTTTTCACAATATTCTATTATACTATGTATATGTATGGAGATTAAACAACCGACTAGAGCTCTGCTCGATGTGGCGATATCTTTTTATTTCATTTTAAAACCGTGTAAAGATAGACATGGGATACCATGGTATAATAGATGCCGAAGTTTGCACCTCAGAACCGAGCGCGTTTCACAAATAGAGTAAAAAGTACCCCGGCGAAATCGAGACCGAGTATTGACCACATGTGTGCGTATAGATAGGTATTATAGATGTGTGTGGGTGTGAGATAGAAGCCAAAGGATTGTTGCAGTAGGTACAGGTACAGGTGGCGGTTTATTCGATTTAAATAAATATTCTTTTTTTTTTTTTTTTTTTTTTAACACTATAACGATCGTTATTACCACAGATTTATTTTATCGGCTATACTATATGCGATACGACTATATCACATGAATTCGACACTATTGAAACTGAATGTTATAATCACGAATGAATAAAAAAAAATGTACAACTCGCTTTCTCTCCTTTTATTACTCACTCGTTCGCACCGTACCCACGACGCGATTGTAACACTGGCTAGCGGCCGAGTGAGGAGTGAGTATGAAAGTTTGAGATGAGCATATGAAGCTAGACTCGAGGGCATTAATGTATTACGTATGTGTATGAGTACGGACGGTTCGCCGCGCCCCACCAGGCGTCGCATGGTACAACGTAAGCTACGGGCTGTGTGGGGTGGGCCCTGGTTAGAAAATTGAACAACCTTCGCCGAGGCTTCGAAAAAGATTTCAAAGATATACACCTACGTCGGCTTATCATTCAGCTTTGATAACAGCCCGAAAAATTAATTATTGTGTAATAAACTGGCAGGCATATTTACGATTATCTACATTGTTTGACGTCAATCGTTGAAGCCAACTGCAAAGACATTATGTACCACCTCGCTCGAATTGAGATGCTAGATAAATAGTAAATATACGTAACATTTCTGTTTGTCACATTACAGAATAATCTAGTTTTTAATATATTAGTATTTAGATGAAAATTACGTCACGTCGTAACCTTCTTGTTGCTTGATCGTATATCATACTCAAATGAGGACCCTGAAACGTCATATTATGTGGTACGAAACGATAACGTTTCATATACCCCGGATCTGAAACTAGGTGATATTTAGGATGAGCGCCACTGCTCGCAGCCTTTTAGCATTGGCTGGTGTCTCCCGACGTCATCGCGAGCCGTTAACAGATTTCAAATGAAGATTAGTTAGACTTTTTACCTCGTGGTTTAGAAACTACGAACAACTTAGACTCAGCTGTAACACCGGATATTTTTTCGGAACACGAGTTACTCGGACGATAAACTTACCGTCGCGTCGTTCTTCTATAATAGTTCGTTACTTCAATGCCGTATATTCCGAACTTTGAGGCCCGCGCGATTTGAATATGGCCTCTTGACTCTCGAGTTACTTACAGCCTCAGTTATTAGCTTTGGCATGATTATATCTGTTCCTAGATTTGCACAGGGGTTCTCAGAGCCCAGGGGTAGGGGCGAAGGGAGATAATCATCACACGAGTAAACCAACTCCTCTTCAGATAGAAACGAGCGTACGTAAATACATCGACTAGATATCGCGGTCCGCAGATACTCGTGTAAAATAATGAAAATTCACTTAATAATAATACTGCAGTATATATACCATGTATTTAACCTGATTCTCGAAAATTTCACTAACGTCATATCTATAACCTTAAATAAAAGAGAAAAAGAGATAGAAAAAAGAAACGAAAGACGTGCGCGTCCATCGACAAACTATACAATCTGTAGAATGTAGATAGCGGACTGCGAGTAGTTTTTCCTTTCATTCATTTTTTCATTCAAAAATCTATAGTACCTATACAGACGGAATTTATTCTTTTACACATACTTATTTATGAAAAATATATATCGGGCGTTGGGTACACTACAGTTTCAAATGACAAATAGTGCTTCCTCCAACCGAACCTAATCCAATTGATATATCTTACGTTAATTCGAGAAGCAAAGTATGCGAAAGTATTATGCAATGTTTAGCAATTCTGTATACATTATTCCCTATGATCTGTTATACCTTCATATACGGAAATCGAATCCGTGACGAAAATATATATTGTTACTAAATTCATTATTAAGAAAGTAAAGAAAATAAAGAAAAGAAAAAATCTATAATATTCCAAATACTTTGATCGGATTAATTATTGTCTCGGATTAAAACCGAGTACTCGACTGCATCCGTCCCTCTTTCTTTATTCCTTATACCTTCTTTGTTTATTTTAATTAAAAAGTAGCGAGTAAATGCTAAGTAATTGCCAATCACTGAATTGATTAGCTTAAGCTGGGAATTCCGCCTCCGTAAGTAACGAGGATATACTCCTAATTGAGATTCGTCATTTATCGAGTTTTGTATAGTTGTCAAATTTTATCTGGGTCGAAAATATACTCCGGTATATACATGAGCTAGCTGAAAGCTCCGTATCTGATGGGTCGAAATACGACCGTGCGTAAGAAAAAAAATAAGGTCTCAAAGATATGCGGGGGTGAATGAAAAATGACAAAAATGAACGCGAAAGGCCAGGGATTGAAGCCAGTAAATACAGGAATTCCGCGTCTATGCTATATTTTTAAAAGTATATTTTTAAGCCGCGTCTTAGCGGCTGCCAGGTATCAGTTTCAACGGAAAACCTCTCGGAAGTATTATTCGCATATTAAATAATCGTCCAATGTCTTTAAAATTTCGCTACTTTTTCACAGATTTTCAAACAATAAATGTAACATAAAAGAAACCAAATTTTTGGCTCGGCGAAATATCGAGATAAACTATGAATATTGGTGTAAATAGGGCATATGTTTGGTGGTTTAACGCGTGGCTACGTTAGCCACGCGCGTTGATATTCTCTCGTGGAAGTTAAGTTAAGGCAAGGTAAGGGAATGGGAATGAGAATGAGAATGGAAGCAAATCCCCAGGCGTCCCTGTGTCCGACGCCGCGGCGTCCGGGTGAATTTTGGTCTGCGGAGCTGGTTGGCTGGCACTCCCGAAATAATGTTTCGACGAACGGAACGGAACGGAACGGAACGGAACCAAAAACCAAACGAAACGAAACGAAACGAAACGAAACGAAACTAAACTAAACTAAAAGGCAAGAGCTCGTCCTCTCTTAAACACGTTCGTACTTTTCAGCCGTTACATAACACCTACGTACAATAAACTCCGTTCATTTTCCACCCCTGACACCTGTCTCGTGTATCTATTCATCAATCTTATCTAATAGACTTATAATCTGGTCTCTATCCTCCGTATCTATACTTAAGAAACAGCTTTATCGAGGATTTGTTGAAACTAAACGATCGATATAATCTATGTATAATAAATGATATTTAAGTATATGTGGATAAACCTATGAAATATATACGGCAAAGATATTTCCCATTATTTAGTCAGTTTATTAAAAAATAATATCATCATTCGCTACATAGTTTTATCTACTTCTCGCAGTTTTGTTACTTACTCAAACTCACGGACAGTTGGTCAAATGCTAAAGTCGTAGCAGAACACTAGCATAATTAGGGTATATTAAACGAGAGTAGTTTTATTATATTATAGCATAGGTGTTGTGTGTATATTTGATAAAGAAAGAAGAAGGCTTGGTCTGGCTGCTGCTCTCTCTCTTTTTTTATTTCACTTTTGTTTTCTCTGCTTTTTACTTTTTATTATTATTTTTTATTTATTCCTCGTATCTGGTAGCCCGCGCTGTGTCACATGCACAGATTCATCGAGCCCCACGCCACCACGCTACGCCACGCAACGTAACGCAACGCTACGGCACACCACGCACGCCACTGCTTGTAAATCCCGCCGCCTCGTACCGATACGACGCGGGTAACACTAAAAATAACTTTTCCTTTTCAGTTACTGCACTAGCACATGTGTATACCCATGTATTATGTACTTGATGAATATTTATATATTACTTTTTTCAAAATATAGTATATACTCGTTTTTTTATTTTTATACCTTGATCGACACATTTATGTTACCAATGATATTAATTTGAGTTTTTTATATATATATATATATATATATATATATATATTTTTTCTTGTCTTTATCGCTAATTATTCTAATCAAGTTAGAGGCGAAATTTGAAAGAATTTAACGTGAACTGAATGAAAAATTGATGAACGAAGAAGATTAACTTTGATCCTTTTCTTTTTTTTTTTTTTTTCTCTCTATCCCGATCTGAAATATATTTACGAAGTATTTATACGTGAGTATGAAAGCGCGAATCGTAGTTACGGGTATAAATCATTTCCTTATTTAACAGTCGACACATATACTCGCGCGTCTATGTATATTAGGATATTTATTATTATTATTATATCTTTTATCCTGTTTCTAATATCATCATCAAAAACCTCAGTGTATGAACAGCACTAAAGTTCTCGATTTGTTACTAACAACTATAATTATATTTTTCTTTCTTTTTTTTTTTTTCAATCCTTTTTCACACTCGCCGAAGGATTGATTCGATAATTTAAGGGCGTTTGTCTTTTAGTGAATATATAGGTATATAGATATACGTTATGTATCGAACTCTGCGGATCTTAAAACTCGTGCAGTTCGATGATAGAGTCACAAGTCCTATATATATCATTCATTAAACAATTTTTATACTATATAATATAACATTAGTTGAATAGAGCCTGTCTGGATTAGTTTATAATATAGAAAATAAATTATTTTGTCTATAAGTTAGTTTTATTTGATTTTATTTTATTTTCTTTGTTTCAACCGATAAACTATCACCACTCAATTCTTTATATCTTTTCATTATAATAAGATTATAATTCATTTTTTTGCTTCTCTCTTCTTTTCTAATATGCCCACCTATTCGATATTATACTATATTATATTATGTGCTTTAATAATCGTTGATTCATTATATTTACATATTTATAAATATAAATATATGAGGTATTTTCTTTCTTTCTTTCTTTCTTTTTTTTTTTTCTCTTTAATTTTTTCTTTCTCTTTAAACGACGGCGTAAACTAATAAAATAACATTAAACAACGACGATAACTAAGGTCATGCGTAGTTTGGTCCGTAGATATATATAGATAGATAAATAAATAAATAAATAAATAAATAAATAGACAGATAGATAGATAAGTTATAGGTAGAAAGTTGATTGATGAAAAAAAGAAAAAAAAAAAAAAAAAAATGCAAATAAAATAAAATAAAATAAAAAAAAAAAAAAAACGGCAGCTGATTTTTGGTTGTTGGGTTATTCTTTATTTTTTTTCCTTCTTCCTATTATTTCAATTATGTTTATTATATTTCTAATATAATTTTTGATGTTTTTCGTTCTGTTTCGTTTTTTTTTTTTTTTTTTTTTTTTTCTCTTTCTCCTCTTTGATCTTTCTTTCTTTCTCTGGTGACTTTATTGTCTTTTTTTTGTTTTTTTTGGTTTTTTTTTTTTTTTTTTGTTTTTACACACAACACGATGTACAGTGTGTTCGGTTACGATGACTTTTTCGGACTGGCTTCGGGGGTTCGCTAGCTGACGTCCGTGATACTTTCTGCGCAAGCGTTATACCTACACCTTCTTGTACTCCGCCTCGACGTCGACGTCGTCGTCGTCGCCGTCGTCTCTTTACAAACGAAACTTACATAGGTATATATATATATATATATATATTTCTATCTATCTATCGACGGTTCTCAGGGGCGTCATTTTTCCTCCGGGTCTTATTACGCGGTTTAAAAGGGCCCTCCGCTGGAATAAAACGCGAAACTAATCGAATAAGAGATAAAAATGGCAAATTATTTAAAGAATTATGTAGAAAAAAAAAAGGTGAATAAATAAATAAAAAATGAAAAGCAATACGAGAAACGTATACCTCGGTGATATCGAATGAATAAATAATCTAGCTAGAACCGCGGTAGTTTGATAAATTTCTTTTCTTTATTTTTTTATCAAATTTTTATGAATTTTTTATTTTTTCGTACCGTTTTACCTATTTTGAAAATTTTCGCCAAATCTATAATGGTTCCGCACCTTATCCTGTTTCGCCGCTGTTGGCGCGCAAGAGAAATCTAATATGGCCGCGACCAGATATTCGCCGAACTACGAACCGAGGAGTTCGGAAGCGCCCCCACGACGTCGCGTAGCGTCGGTTCGTTCGCGGAACGACGCGACGCCGTTCACTAAATCGATTAGTAAAAGCTACGTCACTGGGTCATATTGTACCTACGACTCTCTGGTCGCGTCATAGAGTCACAGAATCTTCTACAAGCTGCAGACACGACATGATGATGTTTCAATATATTTTTTTTCTCTTTTTCTTTATTTTTTTCCTCTTCTTTTATATACATATAATTATATGCGTAAAAAAAATTTCCATCCTTTTTGTCAATTTAGAATCTTTTGGAGCAAAAAAAGGAAAAAAGAAAAAAGAAAAAAAAAAAAAAAACGAAAACTTTATTTTTTATTTTTTTTTATCCATCATGTTTTCGGTTTCTTATTTTCTTTTTTTTTCTATTCTTCATTTCCTTATTCTCACTTATACTTATATACACATATATATTCGGATTTGAAATTCAGTCGATTTGAAGAAAAAGAAGAAAGAAAGAAAGAAAGAAGAAAAAAAAAAAAAAAAAAATGGTATTCCTATATCGTAGATATTTATTATTTCTCTCGGTATTTGCGCGCATCGTCCAACCCTCGTAATCTAGACTCTCTGTATTATTAAATACCTAGAATCGTAGCCCTGCAGGATTAGGATGCCGTCTCCGTTCCTAGTTCTAGTAGATTCTTACACCAGTGCAAAAAAAAAAAAAAAAAGAAAACAGAAAAGAAAGAAAGAAAGAAAATATATAAATATCAAAAATATCAATCTGAGGAAAAAAGATAAAGATTTCTATATAAATATATAAACTGATTAGTACTGAAAACTATGTATATATATATATATATATATATATATATATATATATATATATATATATATAATGATAGAAATTATCATTTAATATGAAAACAGAGAGAGAAAAAAAAAAACCCGAGTGACCAAATCTTATAAATTATAATAAAATCGACTAAATTAAAAGTTTACCATCAATATTTCTCGTACTGCTTTTTTTTACGTTTATTATTATTATTATTATTTTCTTCGATTTCGTACATTAATGTCTATACTACCATTAAAGTTGACCTAGGCAGGGGATCAGTCGCTTTGAGAAACAGCATCTGATCTTGCTTACGGTCAAGGCTAAAGTATACTGCTGCAGTAGCAGAAGTACGCTGTGAGATAAATAAATAAATAAATATATATATATATATATATGTATATATATATATAATATATATATGTATATATATATATATTCGTAGGTATATGTGACATTATCAAATAAATTATATAGTCGAAAATTTCCTCAACCGCATTTTTCCGTAAAATGATTTTTTGTACCTTGGCCACCATGTAACACATTATTTCTTTTTTTTTTTGACATCTTCCACCAAATAAAAAACTTTAACTGAAAAATCTTTCCGAGATATCGAGAAAAAAACTCATTTCCATCATTTGAGATTCTTTAAAATTGACAAATGATATATATACACATAATATATATATATATATATATATATATATATATATATATATATATATATATATAAAAAAGAAACTTTTTCGGAAAAATAGCCTAGGAACTTTTGATCCCAATTTTGACACCGATTGACCCGTTAAGAGATTCGTCACGAATACTGAATCACCCTGTTATACCTACGTCAGAATAATGACGTATCTAACGTATGACTAACAGCACGATGTTACGGAAGAAGAGCTGACGGAGTCATTTTAATATTCTATAGGTATACCGTTCAGTCGTAACGTCATCGTTGCATTTATCTCTTATTAGCTGTTTATACGAGTATGTACGATGATGTTATCTTCCGTGTATTAGACGACGAGTTGTTTTTCAAATAACGGTTTTTAAGTTTACCTACGTAATACGAATCCCCGATTTTCTGATACAAACATCAAAATTTCTGTTTCTTTTGACCGTTTCAGGCGACTTTGGAACTCACTTATTTTTCTTACAAAGTGGATCTCGGGTCAATCAATTTGATCATACCCTTATTGGTCTCGATACGATCGATACAGCCCGAGTTATTAAAAACTGAATAAAGATCTCAAGTTTTCGTAACGATTTTCGTCCTTTTTTTTTAAACCCAGTTCTCTTCCTGCAGGTGCCCTTAGTCCCGTATGACTAAAATTCGGGCTAAAAGGGCCCGTGAGAAGTTGAATGATAAAAAAATAGAGGATAGAATAAGCTCCAGCGTAACGTTTTTATGATTAAATTAGGTCGAGTCATACCGCCGACTTCTCTGACGTAAACGTAATGATAGTGAAATCTAAAACCGCGATGTGGTGTGCCAAAGTCTGCTACTACTGCCTCATGATGGTCATTATAATGATAGCTGTGACGGAAATGCGAATAAAACATCCGCTCGTGAACGTATAGCGAGTTTCTCGGAAAAGATAGATAGAAATAAAAAAAATTAAAAAAAAAAACAAAAGAGGGAAACGAGTTTAATCAATTATGACGTAAGAAATCGTCGCATATTAAAAACCGGGTATAATAAAAAAATTGGTAATATTTTCGCGCCCCTTTTTGATTAATTAAGAAAAAAAAAAAGAGAAAAAAAAAGGTTTTCTACAAACTGGTGAAATTTGGGCCTCTACCTCGAACTGTAGAACGCAGGAACGTAACGCAACGTATGGTACCGTGTCTGGTAGTAGTTGGGCGTGTGCAGAGGCCTGAGTTGAAACGCGACGTTTAGTCTGAGCCACCAGGACCTGTTTCGCTTGTTTCGTTTGTTTCGTTTGTTTCGTTTGTTTCGTTTGTTTCGTTTGTTTCGCTTGTATCGCTTGTTTTGGTCAGACTAAACGAAACGCTGGGCGACAAGTCGCGGAGCTACGAGCGTAGCTGATTCATGCGTTAGCTCGGGGTATAGTTAGCTGCAGAAGTTCGTTCGCCTATGCGGTGTACAACTGAGAAATGTGGAGAATTCAATATCCAACGACTCTAAACGTAGCTTGCGTCTATTTCTCACAATGATTTACGATCAAATGAACATATTATATTAGGCGTTCGCTACGACAAATGCATCGGACTGTTTGTTTATTTACCTAATTCTTCGGATTCTAACGCGAATTATAAACCGCTGTAGGAAATCCTTGAAATAATCAAGTTTAACTACTCAACCTGCACCCTGCATTTAGTTGGCTTCGTGCGAATAAAAGGCATCAAATGCTACCGTAGGCAAATACTATTAAGAGGTAGGTACCTATACAGCTGGGACTATAGTTGAAGTTGCAATTTTCTCGGTTAGATAATCCGAAGGTATTAATCCTCTTAACCAAACCCAGTGTACAATGAAAATGGGTTATGAAAAACGGTCCATTCTTCTTTAAGAAGAAGCTTTATAATTTCCATTAATATTTGCGAAAGTCATGACTGATCGAAGAAACGAAAACTTGCAGAAAAAGAGGAAAAAAATAAAAATAGTAAATATTGAGATCGCATCATCGCGCGGTGCTCGGAAATCATATTTTAAATCACAGAATCGGTGTGAATTTTTTTTTTTCTTCAGATTTTGAAAAATCGAATCTTTGGAATTGGCCTTCCGGATTTTTCCAACTTCAATACTGATTGCGAAAAATCTGAAAAATATTCCGAGACCCTTTTGGATTCGAAGCAACATCGTACTAAAAAATAATCAAAATCGAAGGGGGTCAGGGAAATGGGCTGTAAATTTGACGTGGAAAGCCCCATACGTATACACACCCCCGACGTATTACGCAACGGATTCAGTGGTAGCGTATAGGCACAGCCAATTCAGTCTGGGGAAGACTAAACACGCATTTCTAATAACAAATAACATTTGTCCGTTGGCTAGTAACGCGATGAAATTGGCATGGATTGAACCGTATATTGTCTGCGTTAGGTAATATCGAATTGACCATTATTTGTTATAAATATCCAAAGATCAGGGTCAATTTAGATACTCTGAACCCACTGCAGAAGCCCGTTAAATGTGAGCATATAGAACCGCTCTGAACCGCTGTGAACTGTACCGATAGCAATAATGAAAATGGCAGCTAGGCAGGTATATCTAGGTGGGTAGAGGTAGCGTGACATGTCGTGTAACTCGAAGCCCCACAGCTATGGGTCTGTATTTCTACTGTCTATCTGTATCTAACGGTCTATAATCACCTATTGCCTCGCTCCTCTTCCACGCCCTGATCTTTATTACCCATACCTCAAACCTCACTCTCACCCTTCCACGATATACAGAGTGATTCGGGTTCAGACGAGAAAAACTTATGGGGCTAGGTTCCCCGTTAAATTATAAGAATTATTTTCATTTACAGAAAATTCGTGGGAGCTATACTTCGCGAGATATATCAAGATCTTTGTTTGACCAATCGCTGGAGCGTAAGAAGACGCGTAGATTGATCACTGCGCAACTCACACTCACGGCCGTGCGTCACCTACGAGCTCCGCGATTGGTCAACTGGGATCTTTCATAGCTCCGAAACTATATGGGCTACGAATTTTTTCTAAAGGAAATTTAGTCTTTAAATTTAGCAAGGAATCTATCCTCGAAGATACGAATCCGCAGCGAGGTATAATCTGCTTTTTCTCACCTAATTGGACAAAATTTACGATATTTTAATCAGAGTTGAATTTTTCTTTTCTTTTCTTTCTTTTCTTTTTTTTTTCTTCTCTCTAACCGTCATTCTAAAGCTCGTGATTTCCACCGAGGATTATCACCCTATGATAATAACCCAAACACTACGAGGTTCTGCAACTCCATTCTCGACTTTGTCCAGATAACTTTGTTCAGTAAACAAAAGATGTTTTCCTGCAGGCTAAAAGAGATTCGAAAACAGATTATCGGTAGTTCTCCGAAGGTAGTTATATCTCGTTAAGTTTATCCATGCACTTAGTAGAGAGGTTTTCGTGAAATGGGCTAGTCCTTTGTTTCCAAAATTCCGTTGCTGTTGGTCACCGAATTTCCTCAAGAAAAAAAAAAAAAAAAAAAAAAACGTAAAAAAAATCAAATAAATTCAAGTTTTGAGGTGGCTACACACCGAATGAATCCATCGATATACCCATGGCGGGGCAAGGCTATAACGTAATTTCCAATTAGTGGTATAGTCTTACGTGCGGCTATATCTACACATCTACGAGCCCACCCACTCGTGGTACTAATGGCATTATACCACGCGTGTAATGAACTTCAGTCAGTCAGAATATGCAAAGGGCTTGTAGCTATTAACTAATGGAAGATGGTTAGGGAATTATATTATTCGTGTAATTTGATCCTCTATAGGTAAAAGTTTCTTTTATTTTTTATTTATTTTTTTCATTTTTTTCTATTTTTCTTCTTTTATCATTTGTATTATTTGTTAATTAACTTCAGGACTAGAAAGTATACGTCGGTTCTACCTGTAAATTTGAGTGAAGTTTATTCGGGGAATAATAATAGCAGTTTGTTCTCTTGACCCTGCGTCTTATCTCAGCATACGAATTAGCTGACGGTTACGTGTGTGCATGGGTCGGATATATAGAAGCTATATGTACACCAACCCAAAATCAACAATTGTACATACATACACACAGTTTCAAGTGACTCACACGAGTCAATTTACCAAGGATTCCAACGCGTCTTGATAACGTGGTTCGCTTAATGATTGGCTTAACGAACGTAACGAACCTCTACCATTCGTTCAACGGGTACTAACTGCCTCGGAAATCAATTTTTTTCTTCATCTTTTCACATTTTATATACGAACTTTAGTATACTATTTGGTACTTCTTTCAACAGAATTAGAAATAATTTCGGATTCTACGTAGCTTAAAATTGCACGGGTTTTGGTCTACCGAAGAAAGAGCGATCTTCGTAGGGTACAGGTCGGATCGTTGATCTGGACTCTTTCAAATTTTTAGAGAACATTTTAAAACGACGTCGTCTCGGAGGAGAACAATAACACACGGAGTCGAGGTCAGTCTTCGATCGCACTGGAGCACGTGACGCACTTTTTTTTGTCTCAAAGTTCGCGTAAAAAGAATAAAAGAAAAAAAAAAAACGACTCAAAACGCGGAAATTTTCTTATCGAAAACTGAAAGTTCATCGAACGTCGTCGGTTTTAAAACGAAATTACATAAACTTCGGGATATTCCCTTTCGAAAAATTGGCGAAGTTTCGATCAACGATGTAATATGCGACAGGTGTATACCATGTAACCAATTTTTCGCTTCGATGTAATAAATCTGCGCGCTAGTCGCAGCTGATAGGTGTAAAAATTGAAAACAATAGTTTCTAATCGTTTCTCAAGATAGCGGTAATAATTTACAAAAAAAAAAAAAAATTTAGACGATAGAAAAATCGTCAGATTTACAAGAAAAAAAAAAAAAAAAAATTGAATTCAAGTTAAAAACCGGAACTTTGTTTAAGTATATATGATTAATTCTGATTATCCAAGAGAGGTATATAAATCGAAAAACAAAATCCGAAGATGAAAAAAAAAAAAAATAAATAATAATCTAACAAAATAAAGAGGCTGCGGTATCGTAATATGTGCGATAACACATTCCCACGAGTTTAATTATTATATACCTTAACATACAAAGTTGACAATTGGCGGAGATAGGTACATATGTAATGCCCAAGGACGTTGATTAATAATTACGAAACTTGATATCGAATTAAAAACCACCCAATATATATATATATATTATACTATGTACCATATTATTTATCTTATTTCCTATTCAAGACGTGTGTTCGGTCAACATGGCCTCTGTAATCTGTTATCGGACATTTATATGTACATACCTATTAACCTAGATATATATATATATATATAGGTATATATCGACTGATTATATTAGTAGTTATCATCTAAGAATCGAATTTTGAGTCTCGTGTTTCTTTTTCCCCTTCGATTTCGATTTTGATTTCGATCAATTATTCATCACCAAATGCAATTAAATGTTTAGTTATGCACTCATTTGTCAATTCTCTCTCTCTCTCTCTCTCTCTTTCCTTTCTAGATTTTTCCCTCTTTTCTCTCTTTTTTTTTTTTGCGACGTCGAGACGGGAAAAAGGCTATATCCATCTGTTCAAGCCGCGTATGTGTACACATACATACTATCTAGGAAACAGTGGTCTAGTCTGTACCTCGAACAATAGAATCGTCTGAATGACGATTTTAGGAAGCCAAAATAATAATTCGCGAATGCTAAATATCTATGATATATACATATTTTCATTTTTACTCCAAATTTCATTCCTTTTATGAATATCTCGCGTTTGTTTTCTTCCTTTATCATATTTCTCATAATCAATCAACAGACGATAATTTGTTTAATAAATTTCCCATAAAATTATACCTCAAAATAACTATTATTTACTCTCTCAATTTTTTCGAGTGAAAATATCACCAGTCCAAAGAAAAAAAAAAAGGAAAAAAAAAAGAAAGTGAATTTTTACACTCCAAAAAATTTTTAGAGTACACAAAATAAAAGCCTAGGATAAAACTACATCTTCCACTTTGATCTGATCAGCTTTACCTAAATCTGGGTCAAGTTGAATTTTATCTCATATTTCGACCGCTTTGATTATTTTTTTTTTTTTTTTCGTTTTCGTTTTTTCTATTTTTATTTATTTATTATTTTATTATTTTTATTATTATTATTATTATATTTCGAGGGCATCAACCTTATCATCGATTGACATATTTTCTTTATTTTTTTTCTTTTTTTCTTTATAGATTCTCTTGGGTCAGGTTAATCCCAAGAAATAAGAAAAATCTGAGAACGAGAAAGATAACGTAACTCATAAGTCCCTTTGGACAAAGCTACGTATCGATTCCTCTCCCGGTTTATAGAGTGGCGATTTTGTTAATCAAATTATCCCGCAATAGTTATTATATAATATTTTTGTTTTCCCTGTACCGGTTCATATGTACACATATATATATATATATATATATATATATATATAATATTTTTTTTCGTTCGTATCACGAATTGACGTCATATCCGCGTGTAGGTTGTTAATTAATTAACTCGTGGGAATATATCTGTGCATGTATGTATAATACAGTAGCATAAATAATATAGTTGTTAAACGATTAGCTTAACAGAAATTTAACCGCAAACGTGCGCCGGTTGTACCTTCATACTGCAGAAATGAAACTCTGCGCATGTATAAGGCGCGACTAGTTATTTTATTTATTTATCATTTTTTAAACTAACGGTTCTGAGTTGAAGTTCGATTTATTTTTCTCATGTCAGAATTCCGGATTCATTTATGACGATTCGAAATTTTTTAGAAACGTTGAAAGTTCAGAGGAATCTTTACCCCGTTTTGAATTTAAAAATTCGGAATTTCGACGCGGCCCTGACGATCAGAAAACCGAATTTAAGATATCGAACGATGTACATGACATGACTACTGATTGTGAGAATTCTGAACGACGATAACTTCCCTAAGTAACAAGATATGAGTGATCAGTTACTCCGACTGTTTGACGCACTTCGTGAGATGGTTATCAGGCTTTTGACGTTCTTCGGGCGTCGAGTCGGTCCCGTAATCCATTTCCACTTCTCAACTGACGCAAGTTGCGGTGTGATTTCTTCTGAACGTGCAGATATCAGGTACATGATATACTGCCAGTAACCAGAGCGATCGTACGTCTTCGGCTAGCACAAAGCAAATCATATTTCTATAGAAAGGTGGATTCAGCCAGGTCCCTCGCCGAAAATTATACACATTTGGTATTTTTGGGGGTATTGTCGATCCCTCGTCTTAAGGCCAGTATAATGTCAATCCGAGCCAACAGCGAGGGAGAGACATAGGTTAAAGTGAAATTCGGCGGGAGCCCGATGTACGTTCGAAACTTTGATATACCACAGTGATTCAATGCGACGGTGTTGCACTGACGCAGTTTCATTATACTAGACTGGTGGCGGTGGTACTGCGGCTGCAGTTAACTCTCTGGAGATTTGAAGTGGTACAGGAAGACCAGAGACCGCACATGCTTACGTTACGTTAATGAGATTAGATAAGCCGACAGCTCTGTGTGCTGCAATGCGTTTAGATAGTAATGTGGGGCGGGAGAGACCGTTTTTAGAACAAATCATGGTCCGAAACTCATATACAGAGTCATTGAAGTTCAATCTACCGCATATTTTCAGGGTGGATCCCCCGTATGAATCTAAGACTAAATTTCCTTTGCCGTAAATTCGAGGGACCCATAGTTTCCGAGCTACGCAAGATCTCCGTCGACCAACCGCGGAGCGTATAGGTCGCGTATACGCGGCGCTGCGCAACTCCCGCTCATGCGCAGCGCTGTCTGCGTCACTTGTGAGCTCGGCGATTGGTCGACCAAGATCTTCCATAGCTCGGAAACCGTTAGGGCGACGAATTTTTGGTAAAGTAAATTTAGTCGTAGAATTCGGCAAGGAATCTATCCTCGAAATACGGATCACCCCGCGCGGCAATCTCGATCGATTGATCAAATTATCGATCGAGATTGTTTCGCACTGCATAATTACTCGGTCGGTCCCATGGCCGTTTCATTAATATCTGTTACGTACTTGATGTGGATTTCACACGCTCTATGATCCCCGAATCAAAGTCGAAACTCGAAACGCGACGTTAAGTCGAGACCGGATTGTCGGAGAATATGAGGAGTAGTATAAAGAGGGCGAGAAGTACTCCCTCGAGAGATTTTCAAGTTTCCTTTAGAAATCGTTCTCCGTAGTAGCTGACTGTCTGTCTTTGCCCTGTTTGTAGTATACTTGAAACGATTTTTACCACTTTTATCGAATTCCCGGATTCCTTCCTAAATACCAGGACAGAATATTAACCATACGATGCAATTCCTCGAACAGTTCATATCGATGCTACGTACTATTTCGCAAAATGACAATTTACCGAAATTAATTAACCCCGTATCATATCTGCTCTTATACAGTTAGCTGTTTTCATAGTCAACCCTCCATGAAACAGCATACGAGTCAAAGAGACCACGGGGTGAAATTTTCGCGAAATATCAAAGCAGTTCGAGTTCAAGTGCTAATTGCACGGCATATATATATATATTTACATGTGTATTTACGTATCCATATACCATATACCACATACTACAGACTTTGAGAGAAGTAGGAGTATAGCGTTCATTCGGAACTCCAGAGGTTCATAACTCCACCTATCTGGTACTATACACCTTGACTCTAAACTTAACCAGTTTATTTTTTGCCAACATCAATTTCGCGATTCAATGTCAGCCGGCAATTAATCGATACATAGTTCGGAAATCGATTACCACCAATCCCGCGTCGCGAGGAATTTTCATTCGCATTTTATCGCCGTTTTTTTTTCACTCAAATTTTTATCACCCACTGATTTCGGGATCTGAATTTTTGGAGATTGGATAAAATCGTCTTTCAACGAATTGCAAATTTATTCCCTTACTCATTCCTCAGACTTTGACGGATAGTTTAATCCGCCGATAATATCGATGGCGAATTGATAATCCGTGTTATAAAAGGCTCTGATAAGTACCTGTGTATGATTATATCGAAGGCAGTGTCCGCCTTCGAACACCCACGCAGAATTGGGTCACCGAAGTGAGTAGCCAGGCTCCGGGCTGGTTAATTATTTTTCATATTATCAAAATTTGACCTTTTGAGGAAACGGGGATCACTTAGGGCGGTGTGATACTTTGGGATTCGTTTTCCCAAATGATTACCTCAGTTTAAGAAAATTTGAAAAAATGATGCTCAAAATTTTTCTCGCTTTACAGATTTTTTATAACTTTATCGCGATAACTACAAGCCGCCTGTTATACACCGCTCTTAATTTGTATCACGTCCCTTGTTTCATTCTACCCTTAACTCCTAAAGTTTATCGAAGAAAAATCATGCGAACGAACCGCGGAACAGAACCCTGGGGCTGCGAGCCGAGTGAGCTTTCGAGCAACGAGGTAGGCGGCCATGTATTGATCGAACTTGCCAACGCCCTGGCAGTCTGGTATTCGGTCCCACCTTCCGCATGGGTCTCTCCTCGACGAACGAACACACTCAAGAGCTGCTCTTGCACGGTCAATCGATATAGACGTCACTGTTTGGTGGGTCGGTAGGTCGAGTAAACGTCGAAAAAAAGAATTTTTTTTTTTTTCAAATTGTGAAGAATGGGCCGAAGCTGTTCGTCCGATTATCGTCATCGCCGCGTATGCGATCGTAAATCAAATCAAGAAGAAAATACTAATTCGACTTTTTAGAGCCTGGGGTTATCTCCAGGAGAAAATCACCCCCTAGATAAAAGACGGGGATTAATCAGAGCTAGAATTTTTGTTGGGGGTAATTTTCTGCCAAATTAACCGCCGAGGAAATAATTGGGAAAAGATTTCGACTTTTAAGTATTATTCGGGGAAAGATTTGAGCGGGGCTTTAACTCCCGGCCTTTCGAAGCGAAGATTTGAATTTTGGTATTTTACATTATATTTTGATATTTTTTTATATTCCTCTCAACCTCCCGCGTCAAGTATTTAATTATAAAAATCCCAACGCGAACGAACGAGCGAGCCACTCTTTGTTTCCCTGCAGCTTTTGTGCTTTTTAAATTCCAATAAATATATATATATATATATATTCGGGCGAGGGGTTGAGTGAAATTGAAGAAAATGAGAAAAAAATTTGACGGAATAAATTTTCCAAAAGTAAATTTATCATTTATTTATTTATCAATTTTCGTTCGATTATGATTTACCTAATTTTCAAAGAATTCGGTATTTTTCGAATTAGGTATAATTACTGCACCTACGTTATTGGGGTAATGGTATTATACGCACCTCGTGAAGGCTGCAGGATCCTTCTGCAATCAAAAAGAAAGGAAAAAAATAATTTGAGAATCAAAAATCGTGAATAGAAAATAAATCAACAACGAGAAAATAGTTTTCTTTTTCTTCTATTCCTATTCCTTATTTTCTGTATGAACTCAGAATCTATATTCTAGAATCAAAAGGGACGAAGACTGGGTGGCAGCGTTTCAATGACGTAAGACGTCGTCTTCTCTATCCTACTGCCAAGAATTGTAGCTCGTAAGCTCTATGTCTATAGCAACTGTCTAGGCAAAGACCAGATTTATATTCGAATGTTTCTATCGGGTGTTGGGAACGAATTGTAACTTTTTATTTTTTCTGTTTCAATTTTTTTATTTTTTATTATATTTTTTTTTCTCATTAAAAATCGAGAATTTTTTCCCCAACGGATTTTAGAACGTGTAAATCTCGTTCGACGAAAAGGCAAAATGAGTTTCGACTATTTTTTGTTTTACAGATTTCTCTCGTAAACATCGGCGCGGTTCTAATTTTGTGAGAAGAGAGAAAAAAAAAAAAAAACCAACTAAAAACCTAAAAATTTTCATTCCATGGATTTTGATTGTTCTCCATTTTTTATTTTATTCTTATTTTTTTTTATTTTTCTTCTTTCAAGTTTTTTCATTCTCTTCTCACCACCCGATAATAATAAACTTGAAAATGTTCCGAAATGTCCTTGGCCCGACAAAACCCACTATATATAGAACCCCGAATTCCCAGCCACCACCGATACAAGCCAGTTTCTTTTTACCAGCCAACGAGAGCAGAAATTACACCGAAAATTTTCCATCATAAACCCCGCGTACATATTAAAAGTTTTCGAAAAACGATTCTTTTTTTTTTTTTCCCCATACTTTTCTTCGACAAAAAAAAAAAAAAAAAAAAAAAATAAAAAATAAAATCAAGATCAACGATTTCAAGTAGAATTTGTGTAGTTTTATTTTATTTTTTTGATTTTTACTCATTTCTTCTTTCTTCAAAATTATACTTACCGGCAATGATTGATATACATGCTAATATAGAAGAATACTCAAATTTGGATATAATTTGTAAAAAAAGAAAAAAGAAAAAAACAAACAAATCCAACCAACTTAAAAAATTTCTTAAATTCTCAATTTAATTCGATTAAATTCGGGAATTTTTTAAATTCTGATCAAGTTCGCGTATTCTCAAAATTTTTCAATTTCTTAATTTGTTTTTTTTTTTTTTTTTATTTCTCTTCTTTTTTCAACGGTCTATATTTCACTCATTCAACGGCAGACGTCAGAGACGAAATCTGACGTCATTGAGTTTGAGAATCTTTAACAGTTTTTTCGAAACTGGTAGACATAGGTATACACACGCGACTGTTTGAGTCGTTTGCAGACAGAGAAAAAGAGAGAGAGAGAGAGAGAGAGTTCTTGGTCGAAGAGCTGTTTTATTCCTGACAGACGATTGGTGGCCGCAACTATATATAGTTTTTTTTTTCGCACACGATTCTACCGCGTGACAATCTTCCGTAAAGAATAAAAGAATTAAAGAATAAAAGAAGAAAAAAATGGAAAAATTAAAAGAGAAAAAAAAAAAAAAAAAAAAATGGAAAAAAATTTTATGAAAAGACGAAGCCCGGAAGGTTTCTCGGGACTTTTATCGTCTTGTTAATTTTTGTTTTCCCTTTCCTCTCTCGTTAATGTTCGACGACTCGTTAAGTTTATGAATTATCCATATTTAAAAAAGGTATGAGATTATAATCATGTCGGGAATAAGCCGCGGGCGATAAAACTTACGAGCTTCTAGGTATGTAAAGGTGTTTATATATACCTATATATATCACGCAGCTATATAATACTCCTGTGTATATATATATATACCCATGTAACAAAGTTGACTCGTTCAACACCATATCGAGTTCAAATCCCTTCGTCCTGCTGCAGTTCAGGTTTTAAGGAATTCCCGTTAACTATATGCAACATCAGGGTGGTCCTTGATTTTATCATTATCGAATTTCGGTGCATGACGTATCTCGAAATATATGAAAAAAAAAAAAAAAAAAAAAATTCCTAAAAAATAAATCGAAATTCGAAAATTATCGAAATTTTTCCTCGATTTTATTCCAATTAATTTACATACCTAATTTGACGGCAATTAAATGTCTGGACAAATTATACGAGTGTAATACCGCAGTGCGGATTATCGAATGGAAAAAGAAGAAAAATCAAACTCCACTCCCGAGAGAGAATTTTCGAACGCTCGAAAATCTATCTGTCGATCAATAAATTAGAGAAAAAAAAAAAAAAAAAAACGAAAAAATAGAATAGACTAGATTTTCTTATCGATTTTGCAAAACTTGTGTTGTAATTCAAAAACGCGAATGAAACAATGAAAAATTAGTTTTTTTCTTTCTTTCTTTTTTTCTTCTTCTTTTTTCTCTTATCTCTGAAAATTGGAAAATTTGTTCTGTCCATGATATTGTGTAGGTAAAAAAAAAAAAGGAAGAAAGAAAAAAAAAAAAGAAAAATTTTTAAAACGTAAAACTGGTTATGTAACTAATTAAGAAACAAATAAAACGACCCAGTTTTTTTTTTTTTTTTTTTTTTTTTTTTTTTTGGGTTCCGTTTCTTATCTGTGCAACCTTCGCCAGCTAGACAGCCAGCTAGTCAGGCGAGGAGTAGATATTATTGATTTATCGTATTATTACATAAACCTAGAGATAAAAATCAGTATTGTATTTGATTTTATTTTTTTTTGATTTTTTTTTTTTTTTTTTTCCATTATTATTTAACACAACGATATGATGTACATAGAAGATGACAAAAATCGTATATCACGATGATTGTGAAGATAAATAAATGAAAAAAGAAAAAAAAAAAAAACAACAAAAATTATAATAATAATAATAATAATGATAATAATAATAATATACGGAACGTTGTTTTCGTTTCAAGTTTTCGTTTTAATATTCTCTATTATATATTGTATTATATTATATTATACTCCCGATAAATCGACACGTGGCATAGTAACTATAATCGCGTGGTGGTCCAGAGGATCTCGGAGCGCGCGGTCGCCGCAGATCTCGCGAAACTCGCGGAAGGCTATACCAAAGGTTATTTATACGTTGCTCACAGACCGAAACATATCACATATATTCGTGTATTGGCCAGTGATTCTCTCTCTCTCTCTCTCTCGAGGTTATAGGTATACGTAAACGCTCGAGCGACGAAAGAAAAAGAAGAAGAAGAAGAAAAAAAAAAGAGAAAAATGACAAAAGAAAACTAAACGATTTTTTTCTTTTTTTTAAACATAATAGATACGATCGAAAAATAAATCAGTAAGAGAAAAAAAAAAAAAAAAAAAAAAAAAACAACTCGAACTGGGTATTCGTCGTGGATGAGAAGAATCAACGAAGAAACGTCGAATTTGATGGCAAAAAAACAAAAAAAACAAAACAAATTTGAAAAAAATTTGAAAAAAAAAAATTAAGAAATTTGATTTTGAATTGAATGTATAGTAGGTTACAGTAGGTACTTATCGGTATATGTGTCGGATTTTCGGAGAGAGACCGAGGACGGAACAAGGTCGAGTCACAACGTAGTTTGGATTGGGTTTTTTTTTTTTTTTTTTTATTATTTTTTTTTTTTTTTTTTTGGGAATAAAATGAGAAGAACGGGCGACAGCTGTGTTGGTCAAATGCAATTTTACGGGAATTGAAATTACAGAGTGAATTTTCAACCAGCATCTCTCTCTCTCATCTATATACTATATCTATATACGATGATCGCGCGGAGAGCTCGACCGGAGTGCAAGAAATATACGAGTAAAAATAGCAAGGCCGTTGCAGAATGCTGTTTCGAAAATGAACGCATACGTATACATATATATGTATATATATTTTATATTATATATATACTATAAGATGAATGAAATCGCTATCGTTAATTATTTTTAATTCTTTACTGGGAAAAATTAACAAATTTT
Organism: Tenthredo scrophulariae; assembly: GCA_963978835.1. Classification (NCBI taxonomy): domain Eukaryota; kingdom Metazoa; phylum Arthropoda; class Insecta; order Hymenoptera; family Tenthredinidae; genus Tenthredo; species Tenthredo scrophulariae. Next base: position 1,674,844 of record OZ022236.1, on the reverse strand, counting down.
TTCTAATACCTACCAATCTTTTTCGGTTCAGTTTTGTGTGAAAAATATTTTCAATCATATCGTAAACCTTGATCACATTATATCTAGACGTCAGGGAATTGGAACGAGAATAATAATTGCGTAAAAATGAATAACCGACTGGAATACATATACATATATATATATATATATATACATATCGTGGTCTCGTTCGTTATGGCCAGACGATTCAATCATCATTTTAAATAAAGTAATAATTACTGCATGGCGATGTGGAGAGAGGGGTAAGGGAAGAAAAAGACGTATCAAGAGGTTTTGAAATCGACTATACTACTAAGTTGTGATATAAGGATATCAAGAGAAGAAAAAAATTAAATTGAAAAAATAAAAAAAAAATTAAAAACTAAGAGAAGAAGATATATTTTCAAATTTAAGAACTCTATGTATAGAAATTTACTGCGGTTTTATTACACGACCGCGCGAGGATGTTGATTAATTATCTTGTTATACTATATATATACGTGCGTATTAGCTGATTTAACTTGTATGTTTATATACACATAAGAGCAATATAATGGAATTTATTTCCTCGATGGTAGAAAAAAAAAAGAGAAAAAAAAAAAAAATTAGAAGAATTATTTCAGAATTTTGACGATGTCAATAAAATCCGTTAAAGAATATATAAATTATATTGCGGTAATTGACTTGCTTCTTTATATAGTATAGTAGCTCTCGGTAATGATATCAGCTTTACATAATGATAATAAAAATTTATACATGGGTTTTATTTTTTTATATTTTATTATCATTATTATTATTATTATTATTCAAGATTTTTCCAGCTATGAGTGAAGAAAAATTTTTTTTATTCGCGTATTATACGCAGGCTGCGCGGCTAATTGTAAGCAAGACGATGATGAGAATGAATAATGATAAGAAAACTGAGTTATGACGTATACATCTTACTCTCTGTATAATTTTATCTAATAATATTCAATCGAACAGAAAAGAAAAAGAATCAAAATATTTTGGAAATATTGGTTTTTTCTTTTTTTTTTTTTATTAATTTTTTTCAATTTGAGAAATGTGAAGATTGGTCGATCAAGGATGAAGATAGGTTCGTAATCGTATAGAAAAGAGAAATTAATTTATGGGAATATGTTTTTGTAAAATGATGCTGAACTTGACTTTCATTCGGTAATTTATTGCCCAACGATATAAATTTTTTTTTTTTTTAAATTTATTTATTTTCGTATCTCTTGCCGAAATCCTATACTGATGCATCAATAACTCGGCTCATATTCTTTGAGATTATCGAGAAAATAGGAAAAAAGACTAATGAGAAAATGAAGAAGAAGAAGACCAGTCATAGTGTGAAGAAAAGAGAGACAGCGACAGAGAAAATCCACCAAGTGTAATGTGTATACCTTATGCATGGTTATTTTCAGATAGTTTACGCTAAGTAAAGTTTTGGTATGTATACACATGCGTATGTGTATGTTATGTTATGTTATATTATGTTATGTTATGTTAAACTTAACAGTAAACCATTGTTTAGCAATATTACTCATACGCTCATAATGTATATTCAATATCCAAGTATGTATAGGCATATGATAAATGTGTCTATTTAGAATAGAAAATAAACGAATAGGAGATTAAAAAAAATAAAAAAAAAAAATCAATCTCTCTCTCTCTCCGAAATTTGCACATTTATCACTACCTAATAATTCACAATGAATAATACCTACTCAATACCCGTTCAAACGATAAGTAGAAAAATAAATAAATAGATAAATAAATAAAAATGGTAAATTAACTTTTTTCCATATAGAATAAAACTAATCGCGGTGAGATATAAATTATCGTAATTATTATGACGGTTAACCAGCCTTGTATAACACTAGACTTTTCTTTTATTATCAATTAAGGCAGTAATTAATATCATAAAAATTATGCCACAAAAATCGATCTTGTATTTAACCCAGTTGGGATGAAAAAAAAATAAAAAGAAAAGAAAGGCGGTACCTAAGTCGGTTCTTCTTTTTTTTTTTTTTTTTTCTCCTCCTTCTTCTTCTTCTTCTTCTTCTTCTTCTTCTTCTGACGTTTTAAACTGTAAGTGAGGTTGACTGGCCTCTTTCGTTCAATCTATTTTCCATTATTTCACATAATATTAATAGAGTTGTGTCAGAAGAAATATGGAGTTTAGCTTTACGGCTCGATCATCAAACTTATATCTATATAACCCATAACACATATACTCTACAGTATATAGAGTATATACCTACAGTGTATACAGAATCGCCTTGATGACTCGGTGTTTGTTTATTTTAATTATGCCAGTTTTACCTCACGTTTAATACCAGACTGCGTAAACTAACCGCATAATAACCCGGATGGTCGACAAAATTCACACCCTTTTTTTTTTTTTTTTTTTTTGACTTTTTTCTATTTTATTTTCTTTTCTCTTTTTCCCTCAAAATCTAACGAATTTTCTATCGTCTAAATTTGTTTGGTTTTTTTTTCTGTCAATTATTGCCGCTATCTTCAGAAACGATTAGAAACTATTGTTTTCAATTTTTACACCTATCAGCTGCGACTAGCGCGCAGATTTATTACATCGAAGCGAAAAATTGGTTACATGGTATACACCTGTCGCATATTACATCGTTGATCGAAACTTCGCCAATTTTTCGAAAGGGAATATCCCGAAGTTTATGTAATTTCGTTTTAAAACCGACGACGTTCGATGAACTTTCAGTTTTCGATAAGAAAATTTCCGCGTTTTGAGTCGTTTTTTTTTTTTCTTTTATTCTTTTTACGCGAACTTTGAGACAAAAAAAAGTGCGTCACGTGCTCCAGTGCGATCGAAGACTGACCTCGACTCCGTGTGTTATTGTTCTCCTCCGAGACGACGTCGTTTTAAAATGTTCTCTAAAAATTTGAAAGAGTCCAGATCAACGGTGCGACCTGTACCCTACGAAGATCGCTCTTTCTTCGGTAGACCAAAACCCGTGCAATTTTAAGCTACGTAAAATCCGAAATGATTTCTAATTCTGTTGAAGAAAGTTATACTCCATAGAATCTTCCTTCCAAGCCGGTACATCCATAGAATACATATCTTAAACTAATTTAGACTGAATGATGTACGACGTACGGCCATATATCATCGGCTAATATCGTGTGTATGGTACAGTGTACGTTACGCACATGTAGAAGAGGGAGACCGGTAGCATCGAATCCTGAGATGTTTATCGGGCTTTATAGCATACACGCGTATAGGTATAATCGTCGGGATCATTACGGTAATGAAACCATAGGTGATCTGTTTAGCGTCGAGAGTATCAGCCTGACCGTTACGTTACATAGCTAAAGTTGAAACAGCTCGTTACCATTGCCCTAACCCTGGTTTACCTAGACAGACGGATCGATCGCGATGGTATTCTTAACCCGGTTGAACCGTCCTACGTACCAAGCGGCCATATTTGTGGGTTAACTCGTAACGTCGATTAACTGCAACCCAATTTATCAATAGTACATTTCCGGAGAGATTTCGCCACCCAAATTTACCCCACCTTTACCTTTTTCATATCAAATCGGACGATGGCAGACTCCCTCCGCCTCCCCTTCGTCAGCCCGCAGAATTTTTATCTCCGTGACTTATTTTCTGACTGTGCAGTCCGTGTTTCTACACATGCATGTATTTACGTACAAGATGGCTGAACGGGGAGGCGGTTCCTCTATGAGATTCAGTCTGCACCGCGCGAATACCGGAACTCGTTATCTCGTTACTCACAAATAAACGTATTTTCAGTTATTCGACGGTGGTGACTCGTGTCTTTCCACATACGAGGACGACACATGTGAGCATAGAGCATTCGTTTCTCCGCACACTATTCCAGCTCCATTATTTTTCGATCTGTAACGTCGCCGCAGACGGTGATAGACGCATGTGTACGACGTCGACGTCTATACGGAGATGATCACGTTGTTTAACGCAGGTTTCTATTTTCGTCCTATTCAAACGACGTTTTAAAGAACAGCCTTCAGAGAACGGGTGTCTACTCGAGTTCCCGGTAAGAATTTTCCATCATATGACATAGGTAGAGATTTGAGTGCGCCTCATGGGCTGCAGTGCGATCGAACCACTTGTCATACTGTTTTGTCATTTATCTATCTATTTATTTTTCAACGGTTCGTCTGCCGAAGAAGTTGACACAGGAAGCAAGAACGTCGACGACGGTTTCTTGGTCGATCGGTCGCATTGCGTCACAACGTCTGGGAGGTAGAAGAGAATTTTTCGAGGGCAAAGCCCAGTTCGTCAGCTATATTTATACAGACGTTCCGATTCATAGTTTGGCACACTTAGACTCGGCTCGCTATCTCACCCGCAAACGTCCTAAACTCGCAATTATTTTATTCACAGTTCCGAGAGAGAAACAGAAGAATTCCATCATCGAGGCTCTAGCTCCCAGGGGTTTCCGCGCTTTTCGTCATTTCGTCATTTTTCTTTTTTCCAAATCTCGGGGGAATAGAAACGAATGTTTTCAGTGCAGATTTTCCCCCCAGAACCCTTGGTTCAAAAACTAGACGGAGAGGAGCGAGAACAAGTCGAATTTCCATTTTTCTAACACTCGATCTTAGAAGTAGACCTTCTCCCTCTCGTCAATTAGAATCAGCGATTATTTTCTTCACAGTTCCGAGAGAGAAACAGAAGAATTCCATCATCGAGGCTCTAGCTCCCAGGGGTTTCCGCGCTTTTCGTCATTTCGTCATTTTTCTTTTTTCCAAATCTCGGGGGAATAGAAACGAATGTTTTCAGTGCAGATTTTCCCCCCAGAACCCTTGGTTCAAAAACTAGACGGAGAGGAGCGAGAACAAGTCGAATTTCCATTTTTCTAACACTCGATCTTAGGAGTAGACCTTCTCCCTCTCGTCAATTCGAATCAGCGATTATTTTCTTCACAGTTCCGAGAGAAAAACAGAAGAATTCCATCATCGAGGCTCTAGCTCCCAGGGGTTTCCGCGCTTTTCGTCATTTCGTCATTTTTCTTTTTTCCAAATCTCGGGGGAATAGAAACGAATGTTTTCAGTGCAGATTTTCCCCCCAGAACCCTTGGTTCAAAAACTAGACGGAGAGGAGCGAGAACAAGTCGAATTTCCATTTTTCTAACACTCGATCTTAGGAGTAGACCTTCTCCCTCTCGTCAATTCGAATCAGCGATTATTTTCTTCACAGTTCCGAGAGAAAAACAGAAGAATTCCATCATCGAGGCTCTAGCTCCCAGGGGTTTCCGCGCTTTTCGTCATTTCGTCATTTTTCTTTTTTCCAAATCTCGGGGGAATAGAAACGAATGTTTTCAGTGCAGATTTTCCCCCCAGAACCCTTGGTTCAAAAACTAGACGGAGAGGAGCGAGAATAAGTCGAATTCCCATTTTTCTAATACTAGATATTAAAAATAGACCGTCTTCCTCCCGTCAATTCGAATTTGCTAGTAACAAATTTGTAAAATTATACCCACGGTCTAGACAGATGACGCGACCTGGCGATAAAGATATGTCTATATATAAACACCCGTTAGCGTATTATACGTGTATGTATCATGTGTCAATACGCGTGTGAGCTCGTGTGTAGAGGTACCCAAGCTAAGGCTACACCGCATCTTCTAGGTCGAGTTCGTCGTGATGTCAGCACCTATACCACGCCAATGTAAGATTATGCGAAATTCCAGAGATTCCGATCGAGTTGAACTTGGCGTCGGCTTAGCCGTAGTTTTTTTTTTTAAACTTTGCGATTTTTTTATTTCCGAATATCAACGACGACTTCTTAAATTTTAGAAAATAAATCTACCAGTTTTGTCGAAAAATCTACAAATCTCGAGACTTCGGATACTCGCAATATACAGACACAGCCCTGCGGATCGTTATGACGAAGTATATACCGCCAACACGGAAGTAAAAAGGGTAAATATTATCCCGTTTGGTCTATGAATAATAAACCTGTAGATAAACGAGCGAAAAACTATGATAAAAGCAGTTTATAAATCCGGATTAGAGGCATTCCGTGTCGGATTAGACGTAAGAAATTTTCAATAAACTTTATATGAAAAAGAAAAAAAAAAGGACATTTTCGACACAATCGGAATCTCGAGTGGCCGATTTCCCAACGAATTTTTTATGCTGTATCTGTATTATCGCGTTCAAGGGATTTACAGTAATAACTTCCGTATTGTATCGTACGTGACACTTATTCCAAGGAATAAAATCCTAGCTTCCTCCGGCACGTACTACAAGAGTTTTGGTAAACTATTTCCCCACACTCGGTGTCGGCGATGATGACGATGCGTGATAACTGGCTAGGATAAATGGCGGAATACCTCTTCGCTGTTAATTGATAGAAATTTGATATCAAGCGTTCTAACAAGAGCTTCGATGCTGAATAAGGAGACAGACTCCGGGTTGTAATTCAGTGGAACAAACATAGCGGGAGTAAACACAGTTTACGTATTGTATTATCTCAAGATATTGAATTATTTTCTTTTCTTTTTTTTTTTTTTTTCATTCATTCTCCGATCGAACGAGAGAGCTTAATCTATAAACCGCGTCAACGAACGGCGTCGAGACGTCGCGCCCGCGCCGGTTGGTTATCTGAAATGTTAACTTCGATCTATAGACAATGTCGATTCGTGAAAATAACGAGAGAAAGAAGAATGAATTCCTCGTCAAAATATTGGAAAAAAAAATAAAAATAAAAATGAAAAAGGTAAAGAGTTTGTCAGAATTTTACGTCCGCGGTATAATAAACTCGTTGTAAAGTTTGATTTAGTATTTGTGATTCGGTCTCTGGTGTGTATATGCGATACCGAGGGACGTTAATCCCTGGATTTTATAATAGCTGATTATTTTTTGATCTTCTCTAGTTGGAAACTAGAGAAAAAGAAGAGAAGAAAAATAAAAGGGAAAAAATCTGGTGTAAATCGCGCGTAAATAAATATAAGGTAAACTAAAAGGGTAGCTGGTCCGTTCCCTCGACTGAATGTAAAGCTGTATTACGATTCAGCACACAGGATAGTTCAATTATTTTATGAGCCATTGGTGGATCTAGCTTCTGACTCTATTTACACGATACAGTTAAAATAACTACGGAATTTAACGGTCGGTGTATAAAAAAAAAATACAAAGAATAAACAAGACGTTAAATCGTATTCTGAAACGTCCTATTCCCCGTTTTCCCTTAGTTTCGTTTCGAAAGATCGGCTCGTTCTTCTTCTTCTTCTTCTTCTTCTTCTTCTTCTTCTTCTTCTTCTTCTCATATTTTGGATATGGGAAGCGGTAGCGAGTGTTAAATTTTTGTAAGGAGCAAGAGTAAATCGTGTTTTCATAAAGTGGTAAAATAATTCGAAGCTGCGATATTGTGGAACGAAGAAAATGAATAAACGAAAAATTGAACCGGGAAAATTAATCGCCGTAAACTACGAAACTGATTATAATTTTCTCGTCGAGAATCTCCATGACCAAACCCCGCAGACGACCAGCATATAAAACAGTGTGCTTTGACCTGGTGCCAATCCCTGCACCTGTAGCTTCCACTTGGATGCACTCATTCTTCTTTCACATCACCCCTGGTGCAACCACCAAGTTCCTTGTTGACACAGTAAACGCTAAACTTATAAGCCGCGTTGCTAATCGTTGGCTTTTCTCACTGGAAGAAGAAGAAGAAGAAGAAGAAGAAGAAGAAGAAGAAGAAGAAGAAGAAGAAGAAGAATGTTTTTTTTTTGTTTTCTTTCGGAAAAATCAGAGAAATGATTTGCTTCGACTTTGGCCTTGGCTTTGGCTTTCGCTTTGGCTTTCGCTTTGGCTTTGGCTCTGGCTCTGGCTTTCGCGAAGCAGAGATTGAGGCGGAACCCAAAGGATCTGGCTGATGCTGCAGTAATTGATGAATCTACCTCGACGCGTTGACCCTCGTGCACGAAGCATCAGAAACTGGCAAACATAGCCGATGAATAATGTGCGGATCTTGACTGATGCGAGATTAATCTCATCTCAGTTCTTCCCAATGGTGGTCAGAATTACAGCTTACCAACAAAAAAGCACACTCTTCTTCAACGCTGCGAAACTATTCGAACCTGTATCACGTTTTCGCGTGAGAAAAAAAAAAATCAAGAGATCCTAGCTGATAGAGTATATAGACGGTTTCGGAAAAAGTTCCTCTAAAAAGAGAATGAAGCGATGGATGCTTTTTCTTCTTCTTCTTCTTCTTCTTGTTCTTCTCTGATGAAGTAAAGGTACCCGGCTAGACCTAGTATCTAATGGTTACGTCTCGGTATAGGCGCAGGTTTAAATCTAAAATCTAAGAAAAGATCCGAGGTTGAAAATTTGTTAGAAGAAAATGGGTTTTGTTGTAGGTATAAGAGGTGCGTGGTGGCTGCCGGCGACTTCTTTATAGCGTGTTTATGTATACTGAAATTTTGACATTGTTTGAAAGTTCGGGACTCTTTTGCCAGCGGTTTACGGCCCTGGCCGTAGTTATACTGGCTCGGCTTCTATTAGGCAATTGCTAAAAATATTTTCCAAAATATTTTTCGTCTGCAGGGTCAAACCGTGTTGCAAATTGCTCATCGCGAAATTATCTTTAAACAATATTTTCAATACACGTATAACAATAACCAAATTTATCGATGATTAATTGCCTAACGGTATAATCGAGTGACAAAATGAATGAATAAAAAATTCACGGAAATAGTTGAAACAGATTTATATGCGTTGCGGGTTTTCACTCTCGCTTCTAAATACGGAAGTATCGCCTCGGCTACATCCTGTAACAAACAGGAAGTTCGCATAGCTAGCGAGGCCTCATGTCGTGTTTTAGCGATTTTTAAAACCGAGTAATCCTCGGTCTGAGTTGGTCGGTCTTATTCTCATGTAACGTTAGAAAAGCGTCTAATTTCTCTCCAAAAAGTGTCGAAAAAAAAAGAAAGCGGTAAAAAATGACGGAGCGGACCCCAAGAGAAACTCGCATGGTGGAATTAGCGCGAATATAGTATACGTACAGGGTAAGGCCGCGGAAAATGGTCGATGACGACGCGGGCGCGGGCGTCCCGGCGCCCTGGCTTGCGGGCTTGCAGGGATTGGATATGAAATGCGATTTTTCCAGGACCTTATAGTACCACCCGCACCTATACATGTATATATGGCGTTCTATCCGTCGTTCGATTCGCAGCGGAAATTAATTCTAAACATATACTATATACGAATATCTGTATTGATTTCAATATTATACTCGGGATAGTGTCACGTGTAGAATTCTATCCATCTACCCATACATGTGTTACATGCATTATATAAAGATTCCTACACTCACACACACGACTGTGCTCACTTCTTGCCTTACGTTCCCCTCTACCGCGACAGAGATAGCGTATTTTTAAGAAATTTTTAAACCCACGTAACTGATCGCAAAAAAAAAAATTTCCATTTTTATAAATCCACAGAAATTTTTTAAACGCCTCGTCGTTGATATTAGAAAGTCATTTTTCGGTAGATCCGAACTCCGATGATTTTCTATCATCATTAGACTCAACTCCGTTCACACGTTTTTGAATGATCATAAACCCGGCGAGTCAAGAAGGATGAATTCTGATCTCCTTATCGCCTTGAGAAACGAGGGAGTGGATGTGCGATAAGATAGCGAATATCTGCCCATACACATCCATAGATATTATCTAAGTGACTGCAGATGTGCGAAAATAGGTGAAAAGCGCTCGTAGTTAAAAGAAAATTGATTGCTCTTATAATTATGCGGAAATGAAAATGAGAGAGAAATAAAAATGGAAAATTTTATACATCGCGAAAATTTGGCGTCCTTCGGATTCGTTGGCCGATATTTTATTTCAACTGCGTATGCGTGTGTGAATTCTGGAATAGTTGTTGTATATGTAAGGTACACGAGGGGTACCAAAACGCGATTTTTCTTCTTTTTTTTTATAATCGGAGAATATAGAGGGATAAAGTTTCGAATAAAGAATGAAGAGCGAAGAAGAACCGAATTCTCAAAGGGCTTCCAGTTCATCTTAAAGATAAAAGGCGCTTTACGCGGACACAAAGATCCCGTTTCAAAGGTCTGACATCAAATTTTCAGATATAAAACGAAAGAAAAAAGGAAGGATTGATCCGCAATCGAATTATATTTCGAAACTATCAAAATGGTTGAAAGTCTTCAACCCGTTTCTCGAATGATAAGAATTTTAGTATCGATGCGAAAAAAAAAAACGAAAAAAAAATGTAAGAAAGAAAAAAAAAACAACGATAAGAGAGCCGGTTGTCTGAACGTCGAGAAAACCAACAAACGAAGGAATAATTCGCACCGAGTTAATCGGCGGCCGTATGACGTCATTGGGAAAATTACGTCATGGTCTTGTTTCTGCCCAGTTTTATTACGCGTCCTTGGACGGCGGAATCCATTATGCGTTAATTGATATGCGTGCGCATATAACATAGCTATACATAAAAATGACTAATTTATTCATCGGCTAGGTACACGTGTGTATGTATGTACTACATAATAACGGCTATGTATAAATCTCATGACTTCACTGTTATACGGTCATCGTTGAAACGTCATCGATATACTCTCGCCCACCGCATTCGTCATGTTTCATATGTACATTTCTTGTAATATCAGTTACCTGCCTATGTATACCCAGACATGTATATATGTCGTAATCATATACACGCGGAAACGGTGGTCGGAATATCGACGCGAAATATATACACCAAAGGCAAAATGTGATAAGTGTATATAGGGCATTCCCGATTTCCATATACCAATTCGATATGGACCCGAGCCTCGACCTCGATTTTTAATATCATTACCTTCTCTGACCCCGAATAGCGATTGAAATGAAAGAAAGAAGGAAAAATTTCGTCGTGAATATAACCGACAGAAAATTTTTGCGCCATTTAGAGTCGGATGAGAATGGCACAAAATGAGAATGAGAGACACGCCCAGGTCGAATTGGCACGGAATGCCCCATGTGTATAAAAATATTTGCTGATAGCGTATTAGGAAATTTCATTTATTTACGGTTATACAATACTTCGTACTCTATATACCTACCTACCTACCTACCTCCGTACCCAACCCCATGTCCTCGCTTGCCGTTCGATCTCTCTGTTATAGTGTTATATACTAGCTATTTCACTGAGATCGATACGGACGAGCGAGCCCTGCAAGGTAAAGGAGGAGTGTGCGAACGAATGAGAGAAGAAGAAGGCCTCGACGCTCGCAGTTTTGTCGAAAAATTTACGAGATTATTCATTTTTCTAACTCCATAAATCACCGGGGATTCGCTCATACCTAATATAATGGGTGAGGAAGTGTGATTTCTGAACTTTCTTAGAATGAATTAGAATGCTCGATGGATTGATGGATGGAGAATAGAGGCCGGAAGTACTCACTGTCTCTTAGCCCGACGTGTGTGTGTACCGCATTACGTCGTTACCTACGACGACGCCGTGCGTCGCGACGCAATATTGAGTCGGTGTTCGTTTGGTTGACTGCTTTATTATGTAGGCCGCGGCCGTCGACGGGGGTTAGAAAAGCAACCAGACTAAATCTTATTGATTCCTTAGCCTGGCGCCGTCGGAAATAAGAAGAGAGTATAAAAGAGGAGCGGACCTTGGACGTACTGTTTCACCAGATTTTCATAGCCACATTCGAAGCAAGAGGATTTCGACGCTACAAAATCGCAATTGGATTTTTGGACCCGGTACATTTCCCCGATTTTAACAAGATCCGAAAGGCCAAGACTCCGAGCTAGAAATTCACGCTGTGTATTGATCGTGTCGAAGCCGCGTGTGGAAATGCACTTTTTTTTTTTTTTCAAAAAACAAAAAAACAAAACAAAAAGAAAGGTTTCAAAATCCCGTCAATTATTTATGACTGATTTATTGAGTCGAGTTGAGTAATTTTGAAATTTTTCAATTTTTATTGGACGGAAATATTTATTCAAACGAATATTTTCACTCACGGGGGTAGGTATGGACTTATTTCAAAATTTTTATCTTCTGAATTCGAACGTTCAACTTACCGTCTAATAAAACTGACAGAGTTTAGACGCGAGAGATTGGGATTATTTATTATTTTATCATTATGGGTACCGCAACGTCGACTTACGGACGATACCTCAAAGAACGAAGTTTGACCCTTGTCCGCGGGCTATATGAAAGAGAAATGAAAAAGACCGTTTAATGAATTTAATCCTATTAAGAGAAACGCTTTGATCCGCGTCTCAATTCGTACAGATTTTGTTTCCGAGTAGGTACATATAGGTAGAATAATATGTATAATATAAATTTATATACACAGGTATATATACTTTGATTTTTCTCCATTAATATATCTGCGGAAGTTATGACCGCGATCAAAAAAATATAAGAACTCCAATCCGGAAATGAAGAGACTAAAAATTTTTGAAAAAAAAAAATAGTAACTATCGAGATCGCATCGGTCACATAATTGGTGTGAATTTTTCAACATCGTACTAAAAAAATGATAAACATCGAAGTTGGTGAGGAAAATGGGACGAAAATTTGACGTGAAAAGCCCCATATGTACATTTATACCCTTATATGCCTATAGCTGTATTATATATATAACATGTGTTATGTTGGAGTTAATTAATGAAGACAAAAGTTGGATATCAACACGTCGAGCGAGGATACTGTTCTCACACTAATTTCGGGTTCTCATAACCGAGGGGAATTCAGAAATTGTTATTCATTATTAAAGCGGACGGTACGTTTATGGTCCACTTTTTCGTATCATAATGGTGTATAAGGTATATTGGCGTAAGTAGATACATAAAGCGTCGCGACGTACCCATTATAAAAATTTCTATCCGCATTTCCAACTTACGGTGTTTTCAGAAAAACGAAAAAAAATACGATAATCGTCCAATGTTATAGTTGATCGAATTTATTGTATGTATATGGTATCTGAAATTATTTCTTTCTCAATTATTACCGTCGACTAACACAGTTCATTAAAATTTGCAACGTTTACTTTCAGCACATGTGTATACATAGACTTTGATTCGAATGAAAATCACCTATTCGGATATACGAGAGAAAAAAATGAAAGAATTCAAAGATTAAAAAATGAAAAAAAATTTATAAAATAGAGCCACATCTTATTCAAAGCATGAAGTGTACCTAGTATACATATATCGATGTCCACGATCCCAGTATCAACGAGAGTGGAATGAAAAGGTAGGAAAAGTCATAGAGGATAATGGGCGATATCCCTTTGTCCTGAAAAAAAAAAAAAAAAAAAAAAACTAAAAAATGAATAAAAGACAAAAATGGTTACACTACCATCTTCTGTTGATTAGACACAGCCGAGCTTGAACTCTGGTCCACAAACAACAACAGCTAGAACAGTCACTGGATGAGAAAAGCCGTGTTTTACGTACGGAAAAGAGGTCTTTGGTATAGTGCAGCCGCAAGCGAGTATTTCTTTCATAAATGAAATTCTTTTTTTTCTTTTCTTTTTTTTCTATCGGTTTTTGTATCGTATACGAAATATTCCGCAGACTATATCCTGCTGTGGGTATGTACGTGTACAATAATTGGCCGAAATTTTACGTAACAATTGAAATTTTTTTTATTTTATTAACTTTAATTTGAAAAATTCTAGCTTTTCGTGTACATGAAGAAGAAAAAATAAATAAATAAATAAATAAATAAAAGGGGGACAAAAATGAAATTTATCTGGTGACCAAGGTGTGTGCTATATCCTTTGATTCCTCACCGTCAACTCCATGGTATATTAGGCATTGCCATTCTTCACTGTCGCGAAACGAAACTCGAATATGGGTGTGTTCCAATTTAGAATAAGGCTAATTCCGATGCGAGCTGTCTTGGCTAAAAGTATTTGTGACGTCAGTTGGAGGCCAACGATCGATCGCACCGCGTTGACCTGGTTCTTAAAAGACTGTTAATTATTTTCCATTTTTCTTTCCTAATTATTATTTATTTATTTTTTTTTTTCTTCAATTTTAAAAATTTTCCATTTTTACACACCGCGATTTTTTCTTCGAAAAAAAAAAAAAAAAACGAACAATTTCAATTTTTCTCACAGTTTATTCCGCGAATTTCCCTCGTGTAAATTATCCGATAATTTATGGAGCGGAAATTCATTCCAAAAACAAAATTTTCTCGTATTTATTTATTTCGATGCGAAAAAAAAAAAAAAAAAAAAAAAAAAAAAAACTCGCAATAAACTTTGTTCGCAAATTTAATTACGTCAATTTTTCGATCAACGTGAGATCTCAAATTGACCGAATGACTATCGGATTTAGTTGCTAAGTCTATCAGTTAAGCCTGACTCCCGTACTCGTTAAAGTGGTAATCAGGTTTAGCTAATTTTAGAACTATACAAATTCTTGGCGAGAATGATGATGCTCAAAGGAAGGAATTAGGAACGTAATTTGTGCCCGATGTGTGCATATAGTTACATACGCGTCGATTTAAAAAACGAGATAAAATGAAGGGAGAGAGAGGGAGAGAAATGAGGAGGCTTGATTAATTAATTGATTAATAATTTGATTAATCAGATCGTTTCCATTGTCCTTTTTTTTTCGTCCCTCAGTGAACAAGGGTTCCGTTTTGTAATTTTTTTCAATATTTAAAAAAACTCATTTTCATTCTCACCGGGCGTGTGCATCGGATTCTAAAAACGTTTAACCTCGATTCTAACGTTTTACAATAATCCAACCGGAGGCCAGAGATACTTTTATGGAATTATAGGATCGTTGACCTCATGACACTTGGCAGGCTTTGAATAAAATAAAATATACCTATACAGGTGCATACGTGTGTGGTACATAATCGAGTATCGCGACAACCCCTTTCCCCTTGCAATTGGCTATCGGTATTCCGTACGTGCTGCGAGTAAACCGATTAGAAATTCCGACTGTCATCGTGAATATTTTTACCCTAATTCTATTCTCACCAGGTCGTAACGAGTGTTGGATGTTACTTTTTTTTTTCCTTAACAAATTTTTCCACCCCTCGCTGATCTCCAGATATCAATTTTCCAACATTTCTACAATTTTTCCCACATCCGAATATTCAAACTGTTCATATCTCCGACTCTATCGATCTAATCGTCAAAATTACCCTAGACTGACCCTCTCGAAATATACTTTACGAAAAAAAAAAAAAAAAAAATTTCTAACGAATTATTTTTTTTTTTTTCATACAGGAATTTGATTTTATTCAACGGCTTTACTCGATAGTGAAACGATATGGACGTCGAACTTGGGTACATCCATACCTAACTAAGACGTATAAGTATGTTATACATAAAGTTTAGTCAGAACTTTGTTTTCACAACTATTCGACAACTTTATATCATATATATATATATATAAATGTGTACATATAGACAAAGTTCGGTCACGCTCATTAATTATTCAACAACTATAGTGACCTATAGAAGGCCAGTCATCGTCGCATACAGATTCCCCGCGGTTTTAGCCTTGAAAAATTTACAACTTTACGTAATTTTTTTTATTTTTTTTTTTTTTTCCTATTTTTCTTTTCCCTTTCTCGCCTCTCTTTCATTCTTATTCTTCTTTACTTTATTATTATGCGGTATCATTCGACCTAGCGTAGAACCTAGGTATACGCTACGTACCTACCTACGTAGATCTAAGATCAGAATACGAACACCCCACCACACCGGGATCGTTTGGGTTGTTGGGTAGCTAAGCTAAGCTAAGCTAAGCTAAGCTAAGCTAAGTTAGAGCTGGCCGTGTGGATATTCTTGGCGTCAAGGCTCATGTGGGACACACTAGACCAACACGACAATAGGGCGCCTCCTCCTCCTCGTCCTCCTCCGTACAAAATTCACATGTTTTAAACTTTTATCAATTACCCACACCTATGTGCTAGATTAATTTTGGTCCAATTTACCCGGTCAGAGATTTGGGAAATTGATTCGAAAATAATCCGCATCATAATTCACCACAAGGTTGACCATGACGATGGAAAAGAAAAAGAAAAAAAAAAGAATAGAAAAGAAAAGAAAATTTGTCGTTTATCGTATTTTCATCTCAATAAAATCTGCAGTATATTATTATCGAATGAGCAGTTCATAAGATACGAATATCGTTATGTAAGTATAGGCAGAACTGATCCGTAGGTAGGTGTAAAAGCGTAAACATTCGGAAGGTAAGAAAAAAAAAAAAAAAATTTCTTTGAAGAAAAAGAATTTCTTCATATTTTTTTGTGGTATTCTTAATTTTCTTTTTATTATTCAAACATTAGCGGGCTCCGTCATTCCCGTCTTTGTACTTTTTACCCGTCCCCGACAGCTGGATTATCTAAACATGTCCTCTAGCATAATCCACTGTATATATATATACATGTAGAGTTGCAGACCGCAGAAAGACAGGCAGTCGAAAAATATTAGCTCATTGAGTTGTTCGTCCGCAGTAGGTATATAGGTATATGAGTTGGGAGGAATAAAGGATGGAAGGATGAAAGGATGAAAGGACGACGAAAGTTTCTCATTTTTCATTTTTATTTTCATTTAGTTTGTGGCGGGTTTGTAATTCCCTAAAAAATACATTTATACGATAGTGGTCGTCCCGACGATCGTCGTCGACGGTAGACAGGCGTATATATCGGTCGCGTCAATATTACAAGAACCTCGTTTTAAGGTCACGTTTCACTGCCTCGCCAAGAATGCGAACAAAGCGTATACGCCAGCCGAACCAAACTTTGTCTTATTTCACCTCACCTCACCTCGCCTCGCCTTACCTTACCTTACCTCGGCTTGACTAAACTCACCTGAAATTACACGTACGCTTAACGTTGATCCAGCCTGACCTTAAGGGCCGAGATTCGCAAGCCGACAAACAATACGAGATATATTAATCCCGCAAGGGATGTGTAAAATGATTAATTCCAAATCCCCGTCTCATCCCGATGGATTAGGTATATAGTATATACCTCCGCGAATCCGCGGCATGTATATATATACGACTACTGGATATAACTGGGACAACGTCAGAGCCGCGAGAAAAGCTGTGCCAAGAAAAACTGGACCGACATTTAACCGTCTCGTTATTCTCCGTGGAAAAATTCGCTGTTATTCACTAGCTGAACGATATTGCAGACTCCATTTTCCCGTAAAGAAAACAAAAAAACTTTGATAAAAGGAGCCGAATTTTAAATGGTTTTATGATTCCGCAAGGATACGAGAGGAAATTCTATATACGCGTCCTTCTCTGCTTCGTAAAATCTCCTTTTTCTTTTCCTATCCTTTAGTTTCCGCTCGATTCAGGTTTACATAACCGTATGCATAAGGGATACCGTCGTATCGTATCTCCCGTAGAATGTCGTTGTGTGTATGCAAAGAAAATGAATATAATACGGTATAAAATGATATAGTCATGTATGTATGTATGTATGTATTCCCGAATCCATTTTTTCACCCATAGTCTAATGCCCGAGGTATTATGCCACCGAGTAAGTGAAAATATTTTATTGCTCACGGTAGGTAACGGAAAATTTATCGCAATTGAATTAAACCTTTGGATAAATTCCACCACTACAACGAGGATAGCTACTAGACGATGACCCACCCATTTGGCATGATGATGAGACTAACAGAGAGACAGCTCGTTATTCGTGTCCCAGATCGTACTTCTGCGAATTGCATATTATTGTATATGCAAAAAAAAAAAGTATAAAAAATAAAAAACAGTAATTTGTAAAGCAAAATATCAGATCTGATTGAGGTAATTCCTGATTAAAAAGATCAAACTTTATCCTTATATCACTATTTTGCTTCTAATAAAGGATTACCTGTTTCGTATTACCGAATCGTCTTTTATGACCCACGAATCAACCGGTTTATGTGATTTTCGTAAATGTATGTAGTGATAAACGACCAGATATACGTTGACAGTAAAATTGGCGCAATTTTGTGAAAATTGAACGTTAGAAGGAACTCGAAATGTTGCTTGAATGTCAGAGCCGATATGTCAATTTGATTAACGTTGGTATATACGAAAGATGATAAAAATGTCAATTCACTGATCTCGTAATTTGTGTAAATGAAATTCTGAGTTTTATAGATAGTTTCGAACTGCTTACGCGAATAGCTAATCACGAAAGATAAGGAAGTAATCCCGAGATCCTTGTTTCTTAATCTAAAGAACAGTAGGCGTGTATATCTCCTGCATGTTTCGTTACGTAATAAATAATTCTTAATAATAATTAATGAAATTTTGCCCGTCGGTGTGTCGGAATATATATTCAGTGCACGATATGGATAATTAGTGAATTACGTCTACGCTAATTATATAGTTGTTATTTTTATTCTTCGTGTCTTTGCTGTACCTGAAATGATGTAAAAAATAAAGAAACCAAAAAAAAAAAAAAAAGAAGAAAAGAAAAGAAGAGAGAGAGAGAGAGAAAAAAAAAAAAAAAACGTTCCGGGAGCTGGTTTTCCTAACCATCGATTTTACCCCCAAGTTCCGATAAAAATCCCCCAACACCGAAAACGGGGGCGTATTTGTATTAGTGTGCGAGTATACGGGTAGTGGTGCGCAAAGTTAAGCGAGATGTTAGCGCGCGTGCGCGGGCGCATGCGCATATCTCACCAGCTCGATCACTTGCTCGCTCGCTCGCCCCGCGCGACTATCTTCCCTTCTCTCTCTATCTGTCTGCTGCGCGGGTCTCGCACTCTCTCAGTGTTGGTAGGAGGCCCTGAATACGTTCGTTTCGCTACGTGTGTATTGATCGGGATAAGCATACGCTATGAGTATGCGCGCCCACACATGCCCACCGTTGTTTATGACTGTGTGTATCGGTGTCTTTGGGTAGTAACGTACATATACCGCACATACAGTTACCTATATGGCTATGAAAGCGTGCTCGTGTCTCTGATATAAACCGTGGATTGGTCACTGGCTAAAAACCACGCACGCATAGCCATGTACTGAACGGTGACATGTATTCGTTGCAGAATCCTTAAGGCTTTGATCATGTACATAGGCAGACCCGGACCCCGTCGCAGGATTTAATAAAATGAAGATTTGAAAAATACCAACCCAGTACATAATTATAGTATATTTCGATACCGTATACGAAGAAACAGACTATATTCGAGGATATATCTGAGGGGCTATATATAGACAGAGATAAAGGCCAGACCGAGTATAAACGCGATAAACTCTACTGCGGGTTGTAAAACGAAAGAGGCTTTTCTTATTCCCTACATAAATCGTCATATTAAGAATTTCACATTACGATTAATCAATGATTATATACTCACGCGAGGTAATCCAGCGTTCTCCGATCTTTAGCCGCGGTTAAGGTGTGATTTTTCTTTTTTTTTTTTTCTTTTTTTTTTTTTTCAATGTTAACAACTTTGAATCGTCGTCTGAATAAATATATATAGATGATAGAAGACGAACACTAGTGTCGACGGTTTTATAACAACGGATTATTTATTGGTCTTAAAGAGTTCTTGCTTCTTTTCTGGTTTTTTTTTTTTTTTTTTTTTTTTTTATATATATCGGGTGTAATTTTTATCAAGTCCGTAACTATTTTCTTTCGTTTTCTTCTTCTTCTTCTTCTTATTCTTATTCTTCTTCTTTTTCTTCTTCAATACGATTTATAACATGAAGACGCTGATAACAGTGATAATGAATAATGACGACTACAATATTATCATATATATATATATATATATATATATATGTATTACGCTTACTGCAGGATATTTCCTTCTCCCTTTTATATATTTATTTATATATTTATTTATTTTTTTCAAATTTATTTATATATATATATATTTTTTTTTTCTCTTTCCTCCTTTCAATTTTAACGCTCGTCAAATTTCACCGCGGGTTCATATACACATATATATATATATATATATATATATATATATATATATATATACATATATAGATTATTTTTCTATAATATAGAAATACGGCAATGACCATGCATAGAGATATAATGGATGGAGATTTTAATGAGGTTGGTCGGGTTGCGTAGTGAAATATCCGGTCCGATGGAAGAACGTTTTTAGTATATATAATATATATGTATATATATTTTTTTTATAGTATTATTAATCTTCTTTTTTTTTTATATCTTTATCTCTCTTTCTCTCCCTCTCTCTCTCTATCTATATATATATATATATTTATATGTATATATAAAAATATATATATATATATATATATATATTTTTTTTTTTCCTCTCAAATCCTCTTCTCCGATTCGATATTATCCACCTTTTCCCTTATCGATATTCATTCCTAATCTATATTATAGTGCGGCGAATGAACGTTTTGTGGTTTTTTTTTTTTCTTTTTTTTTTTTTTTTTTTAAATTTTGTTACGGGCGGACCCGGGGACGCCGATATATTCACCTGATGTCAATCACTATCAATCATAAAAACCCTGTACACACCGGGGCGCCGGCCACTGATTCTACGCGCAAAACACACTGCGCTCCGACCGGGGACGTGGTGCCCGTAGTGTAATCGCTGCCTGCCGCGGGCCACAACGACGTCTCACTCGACGTTCTTCCTCTCTCACAGATACATGGAATATCCGTTACCGGCGCCACTTACGATACTCATACAGACGCAGGCGCCGACGCTACTTACCATATCTATAAAACCTCTCATCCCCCACCAACGACCAACTAACTGGGGATAATAATATAGGTATAGACCCAACGATCTGGAGGTCGCACACGCCTCTACCCCGACCAAACTGCAAGAGTCGATTCTAGACTCGGGATTTACTCACGTTGACGCACCGCAGTGCGCAACGCCCACACACTGACATCTCGACGCCAGGATAGCGGACCCGATTCCAAAATGAAAACCAATACCGCAGTAGCGTCGGTAAAAAAGAACGATTTTCTATTAGGATTTACGACGTTTTTTCATTACAGGAGAAATTCTTTTTACAAAGACGACGCAATCGGTAATCACTTCGTATAGCTACAGCTTTAGAAATCGGAGTGACGATTTTTGGCTGTCAATTTTTCAAAAATAATTAAACCCGACTTATTCGGCTCGGTTTATAACGGCATCAGCGATTTTTTTGAACATCCGTAACTCGGGGATCATACCGATTTTTATTCTAGAAAACAAGAGAAGAGGAAAAGTGATTTCCTTTTGGTTTTGGTTTTTCTAATTTCGAAATTCGAAAAATTCTCAGTTTTCATCGCGGTCTTTCTGGAAGTAAAAAACAACGTGATAGACAGAGTAGAAATTTAATATCGCTTTTTATTATATTTTAAACCGATTTTGGAAATCACGCCTTTCACATATATATGACACCGTGCATATACACTCTTCAGTCTTATACCTACATACGTATTCACTAATCTATACTTCGGTACGACGATTTCCGACCGTGTAGTAAGTCTTGACACCTGTAATCAGAGATAATATTTAAGACATCGAATCCGCCTTCAACGTGTAGCAAAAGTCAATGTTTTTTTTTCTTTCTTTAATTCCGACCTTTTTTTATATCCGAATAAACCGCGATTCCAAATTCTCGCATCTCTTTTATTAGCTCGTCCAACGATGTGCCAGACTCCTCGTTAACGATCCGCAAATTCACTCGCGGTTTGTTGGTCGTTTGGGTGTGCCAAACTAATATCTGAACAGAAATAAGGGACGGAATTAAACTCGTTACGCTCCGGTATATATGCGGGAAGGTTTACCTTTGTGCAATGATCGGCAACCGGCTCAATGTCTTCAATCTTAAGCCCGAGGTTTTGCAAAAACATATCTTCCTCGTAGCCGACTTTGAAGGGCATAGTCGCGGCGGGTGATTCGTTGAGAAATTTAATCGAAACAGCAAAGCCTGCCATGTCGATTGGAAACTTGCGATTTCCCGGCCAAGAATCGAAGAAGCCGATCACCTTCCCCTGGCGGATATCGTCAAATGATTCCTCTCTCTCTCTCTCTCTCTCTCTCTCTCTCTCTCTCTCTCTATCTCGATATAATTGACCACAGGGCGACGAGTGTTACCTCTTTAACGACCGGTGAACTGACTCCAAAATCGCCGATCAACCCGACCGGCATCATCGATACTTTTTTCGTGTATCGAATTTCCTCGAATAGATCAAGATCGAAGGTGTTGTCGTCGTCGCCGAAGTAGAGAACCCCGTTCCTCGCGTTATTCCTGATCCAAGAGAGGGCAGCACGCCGATTTGCGACGCCCCTTGGCATCTGGCCTTTCTCACGTTTCCAAAAAACTTTGGGCATCGGGCTGGCCATAACGGTCAACGGGATTCCTGCGATAGAAATTATGATAAACGACCCGGCGTTATTTATGTCGTATAAATATTTACCGAATTTTTTCAACAGCCTAACGAGCGACGGATTACACTCTCTATTATCGTCCGCGACTATCCAATGGAGGCTCTTGACCTGCTTTAGAGTCTGACCGAGTCTTGTAAGTTCCGGGACTTGTTCTCGCCGCGGATAAGTCGGCGTAACGAAGTATATCGTCGGTAAGATGTCGCTTCCTCGATCGTTTCCGCCGGTCTTTACCCGATTTTCGTAGCAAGATATCGCGACGTCGTCGAACAGGGTGTCTTCGGGGATCGCTAAGCTCTGCGAACTCCACACAGCGATTACCGCCACTATCGTCAGCCCTATCATCATGAAAAATACCAATTTCAAAGCCCTCACGTTGTCCATCGGCAACCTCGACCTGAAATAAAAAATTTTAGAAATTTATGCCACCAAAAATGTCGAAAACGTGAATAACGATTCGAATTATTCAAACGCTCGCACTAACGGGAGGATTCAGAACCCACCGGTGCTGCGATCGCTTTTCCCTATGTAGGTACAGCAGCGATGAATATAACCGAACCGAACGTTACACGTCCGTCGCTAACAGCCGTTTAGAAACATTGCGGATACGTCGACGTGCTTTGCTTCATTTATCCGATAAATTTCATTCAAAGATTCAGAGTCGTTGAGTGAAAACGATAAACGCAGTTTTTCTTATTCACAAGGTGAAAGATGATAAGATACTTCGTGACGTAGGATCGAACTCAGTCTTTACCTTTCACGTCGCGATGCAGTCATGGTAGTTTGATTCGATCCCGCTTATTCCCCCGTCAGATTTTCCTCCCATATTTTCTATGGGATGTAACAATCAGTTTTGCGTTTTATATATTAAAACGAGCTTATCTTCGGCGGTTTCAGGTTAAGTTTTCCATTGTGTGATGCTGAACTGCTCGCAGAGGACTGAGAGGTCGATACATATGTATACTGACCGGGAGGTAGCGCCACCTCGTTCGCGTTGTGGTCAACCAATTTTGCCGCAAATTATAATCTGCCGCTGAACGGTACGAAATCTTCCGAGCGTATGGGCGGATGATTTTATATTAAAAATCTGATATTTTTGTGCCAAAAAATTGTCGTTGATATTATTCCGTGTATATATGAATCGCGGGGAATAGTCCGAATGACTTATATTACACGAGTTGTAATCAATAATTTGGGAAATGCAGTATGAGGTTGAATTTTTTATTTCACACAACTACGACTTTTCGCTACATAAAAAGATCGATATTGATTTCGGGTATTATTTGATTTTATCAAATCTATCAATTTCTTGTTGAATTTGATCGTGCAGGTTGTGATTTGTGACTATTATGATAGTAAAACAGACTTTACGGCATTTGAAACACAGTGTATGCTACCAATGTAAGGCCAGTGTTCGAAATCGTGATAGTTTTATTTTTCTAAAATGTAATTTCACTTTTGTGCAGCGATTGTGATCCGTATTGTATCGATACGTATCTTCTGAGTGTCGGTATTCGGTTATGAGTTGTAAAATTGTATCATAATGATTACGTAAGCAATCACGACGCAAAATATCTGCAAATAAATGAACATTTTATCATCAAATGTATTGGGATGAATAATTTCGCTAATTATGATTACGCCAGGTAGTGATTTTCCGCATTTAGCATGAGAACGATGAATCGATAAATGAGCCGCACCTTGTATACGTGGGAATAGCCCAGATCGAAGAATCCGAAGATAGACACAGCGACTGGTTTTTGCATCAGTTGGAGAGAAAACACGTAGAACTGCAACAGATAATGTAAAAACTCTCATATTCCAGTTATCAATTGAGTTTATGAGATTCGGTGCGATCAGTATCCTGCGGCAACGAAACTTATCACTTGAATACACCCGTTGGGAAATTTCGGAAGAGGAAATTACGATCAGTGCTGCCTGAACCAGGTTTTTTCCTTCAATTTTCATTCGCAGTTAATAATCGTACGCCGACGATAGTTATTAGCCAACATACCTCGTCCTTTAGGTCCCACGGCTTGAATTTGTACCACACTCTGTACAGCACAGCTTTCATAGCGTGTCCCTGGAGGAAAAATCAGTCAGAAATAATCTTGTGAAATCTATATGGTGGAGAATCCTTACTTCATAATTTTGCGATCGCTAATTCTATCTGTAACTATGGAAGGGGATGATCGATTAACGATAGAACGAGAAAACTGCTGAATCTCACCGCCTCACAGGTTTCCACAGATGTGCGAGCGATTGCAAACAACTGCACAGTCAATAATGCCATCCGAAATAAGGTGCGCAAAAAATCCATCACGATCCTCGTGGTCTCTGTAGCACTGTACATCTGGTCAAAATTTCTGACTATGAAATACATCCAGAAAGAGTGCGCTGTTAACTCGATACAGGATTGAAAGCATTTCGAAATGAATGGAATCGCAAATAGGTGGGTCGTCTGATGCACCAGATCGCAGAGTTTCAGATGCGAAGATTCGATCTTTCGGAAACGTTGGAGATCGGTAAGCTCTTCAATGTCTGGCGGAGTCTCTTCGCGGGGATTTCGGCACGCGACAAATATTTGGGAATGATGCAGAGGTCGGCGGTGTCCAGTTGGATTGAATATGTTGTACAGTTCTTCGTTCACCAGCGTAAAACGTTTTTTGACGAAGAACATCGTTTGGACAAAGATCAATATGATATTAAGACGATACGAATTGTTTATGCCGTCGGCGATTGAATATGAAATGCTCCGGCCGTCTTCCATGACACCCAAGATGACAGAGAACGCAATGCCGAGGGCGTTTGTCATTACTGTGGTCAACCAAAGATTCTTGAAGAATTTTCCATGATCCTCCTCGATACCCAAGCTCTTCAGTTCGTTGCCGATATCGCGAAGTGCATTCATTATATGTAATACCTTCTTGTACATCCATAGGAATGTTATCGGGATGAGAAATATAGTCGGAGCGCCAGTAGAATATTGGAGAAGTACACAAATTCTTAGCGTATGTGGAACTGAGCTAGAATTCCAGTTTGATAATGAGAAATAAGTTGCTGGTACCGTAAGAATAATCAAAATGGCACCGAGGAACCCCGTATAAAGTTTATTCAGATGGTTTGGTGGATGAAATCCATCATTTCTAACGGTGAAGGGTGCGAGTCCGATAAATCTCGCAGAATAATACAACAGCATCGGAGGTTCGGGTAAGCTCAGCTTCGACTTCATTGCGTATCTGAAGTCAGTTATGGTCTGTCTTGAAGGAGTGCCACTGGCAGAGTAAAGGTGGAATCACACATTACTCCATAAGTCACAGGCGGAAAGCATAAGTCATAGCGCATATGCATTATTTCGCTTTTACTGCAGATTTTATATACTATATGGGTCAAGACGCGTCAAACGGATAATGGCTCTGCCCAAAATTGTAGGTCACCAGAAAAATCGCGAGTGGGCTTCAAATCTTCCTTTTATAGATAATTTGCATTGTCATGTGGCATATTTGAAAAATTCCCCATGATGGCTTGAATATGGCGGTTCGAATCCGGGGATTTCGTCGAAATTTTTGGAAAGTGATGATAACTCCCTCAATTTTGATGCAACATTTTTTTTGAGGTTCGAAATGGATTCAGCATTAACTTTTACATTGAAATATGGTATTGCATTCAAAGTCAAGCTATATTCTGAAAGTTCAGATATATATGCGTTGAGTGCCAATAAAACTTCCTGGTTGGCAAACGATATTACTATAATTTTCAGAGGAAGATTTTGACCCCACTCACGATTTTTTTTGGTGACCTACAATTTTGGGCAGTGCCATTATCCGTTCGACGCGTTTTTACCAAGATTCATGGCTTATGCTTTCTGCTTATGGCTCATGAACTCCTCTGTGCTTTTTTCACCTTAAGACGGTTGCTCAGCTAAATGGAACTGCAAGTTGCGGGTGGGACCCACACGACCGGGCTTACTGGCAAATCGAGACTGAAAGTAACGGTCGATCCCTGACTTGTAAATTTATCATCGCTGTCGTAAATATCGATTAGTTAAGTAGATGGCGACGATTATTCTTTCTTTGCAATGTTACGACGCAACACGGCTAGCCGCGTTATCAATAGGTAACATCAAGAACGTTCGGAATAGGATATGTGGGGTTGCGATTTCTTATAAATCGACGCGAACGATACTTGTCAATCGATTTGCGACGAACCTGGACTTATCCTTACCGTCAACCGGAAAATTGGTCACATGGTGAACTTCGAACCAGCAGCTTCCGCGAAAATAAATAACTCATCGATGATGATACCGAAGACTCATTCGCCTTTCTTTCCACTTCATCGCTCCGCGTAGCTCTATGAAAAATAATTTCGCATCGTAAGGCGCGTCGACCTGAGACAAACTCGCTGCTCCGATAGCGATGCTATTGTATCGTATCCCGGGGCACCACCGGCTGCTTTTTATCGGAGCTAAAACCAGGAAATTGATTGCGAATTGTGACAGAAACTCGTATGGTTTTCCTCGAGATCCATGCAGAGACGCGGAGATGACGTGTACATTCGTGATTCAGCATTGAGATTGACTCTGCTCGATCCAGCAGCGTACCAACGTGCCAATTGCATCGATAAGCGACGTGGACGGTGCAGCTTGCAAGGGAAAAAGACCGCCAATAACAGAGTCAAGAGACAATAATAATTTGCTAATCGATCGGGACACTATATCGATTTTTAATAATGTGAAAAGACAAGGGTTTCCTCGGGTGCCCCCATACCGGAAGTCCATAACTCCGCTGCATTAGTTCATTTGTTAATTGACTAAATCGACTAAATCCATCGAAATCCACGAGGCAGGAATAATATTCCCAGTCGTTATCCGCACCTACGAATAATTATCACGAAAATTATTGGGTAGGTGCTACTTACTTTTATCGGTCAGGTCTGACGAGCAAAAGATTCTCTGCATTTCCCGGACTCGTACCATGCGCCTAAATATCAGAATTCACCGTGTTATCGATCTCAGGAATGCGGAATCCTGAGGAATACAACGGATTGGTACTAGGAAACGGTATTGCAATCAGCTGTTTTAATTTCGCATTTTCCAGGCGACTTTGGAAGGTTCAGATCGATCATCGACGAATCGTACATAAGTTTCAATTTGATATTTTACACATCTCGACAATCTACAGATACACAGTCGATCAATAAACACAGAGCACAGACGCACATACAGAGAACCTTTTTGTTACTACGAGTTGGGACTCATGATCTACGAAATATAATCCACAGAATCTTTGACTCGGTGCGAATAATCCGAGGTGAAATAGTGATAATAATAATAATTCAAACTGGATTCCGAATGAATTTTAAATCTTTATGTTTTAATCACTTCTGAAATCCGGTTCTACTCTTCTGCTGCAGCGTAGCCTTGTTTCCCCACTACGCATCTTCGAATTACCGGGACTCGGTTCTGTCGTTAGATTGTACAAGAATGAGCGAGTACGCCATGGCAGCGCAGAATATCTGCAAAGTAATGAACCAACTTGAAATTATCCGGCTCGGCACAACTGCAATAGTCACGAATCATTTGATAATGACTGATCCAAGATGCACCGAATTATATCGATTGGTCTCACCTTGTAGAGGATTGAATAATCCAGCTCAATGATTCCGAATACAGAGACGATCACCCGTTTGTGGAGCAATTGAAGCGAGAACAGGGAAAACTGCAACAGTTCATTATATCACGCGTCACATTCCTCATGCAACGGGAAAAATGATCGATTGAGTATTTCCTCACGTATTAAAAGTCGACGTACCTCGTCCTCTATTTCTTCCGGATTTGGTACATGTGAAACTTTGGACAGCACAGCTCGCGTAGCGTTTCCCTGAAGCAAAAAAGAGCCGGAATAAATGCGTAGGTTTTGGTACCTTTGCCGAGTCTTACCTCTCTACACGTTCCCACGGGCGCGTGAACTATATAGAATTGCTGGAAAACCAGGATAGCCATCTTGAGTAAGCACTTGGACAGATCCATGATGGTCGTGAAAATTTTGAAGCCATTGAAAAGCTGGTCTAAATGACGAATAATGGAATACACCCAGAAGCAGTACGACATTAGCTCGACACAGGATTGAAGGCATTTCGTAATAATCAATAATTCAAATGCACGGGTCGTCCGATCCACCAGATCCGTGAGTCTGAGATGCAGAAGTTCGATCTTTTGGATAAGTTGGAGATCACCGTTATCCTCGACGTCTGGTAGATCATCTTCACGAAGATCGATCACGCTGACCAAAGACGGCCCCGGAATACGCCTAGGTCGAGGCTGACCCCCTGGTCCGAATATGACGTATAGTATTCTGTTGATCAGAGTGAACCGGCCCTTGATGAATGTCAGAATACCGGTGTAAATTAGGAACGTATTGAACTGATACCAATTATCGAAGCCGTATTTAATCACATGGACGATGTGCCACTTGAGTTCCACGAACCCCAGCATCACATATGCCGCAATGAGAGCAATGTTTGAGAATACTGTCAACACGAAAGTATTCTTGAAAAATTTTTCGCGGTCATCCTCGACGCCCAAAGTGTTTAGCTCGTTGCTGATTGATCGCAGATCATCCATAATGCATACGAACTTTTTATACGTAATCAAGAATATTATAGGGGTGAGAAATATAGCCGGAAATCCAATTAAAACATAAATTGTTGACCCAGTCTTCACGAGCATTGGATAATTATGCGAGGAAACATTTCTCAGCGAGGCATTAATCACCATTGGTGCAACGAGAAGATAAATAGCAGCGATCGAGACCGAATAGAGTTTAGCCGAGAGGGTGGGTGGGGAAAATCTGTTCTTTATCACGGTAAATGGCGCCAGACCGATCGTCTTCGAAAAATAATACAGCAGCATCTGAGGCTCGGGCGAGCTCAGCTTCCACTTCATCTTCTCACAGGAAACGTTTTCGAACGAGGTCCATCGACGAGTTAGAAGATAAAACGCCAATTTGCCGAACCGATATGCGGCAGGGTCGGCTTCTGGCTTCAGACTGAACATGCGAGGGTCGATTCCGAAGTTCTAATTTTAATCTTGTCATCGTCGATATCGATTAGTCCAGCACATATGGCGGACCACCACTTTTCTTCACGATGTCACGACGTCTCACGTCCCCTTCCGCAGTCTGCAATTGCTAACCAATTGGAAATTTTCACGATTCCAGGGAAATTTATAAAGATAATATCGACTAATATCATTGCCGTCTATGATACCGATATCGCGCGTGCATTACCGCGTAAAATTTTATCAGAAACCGACAAGTTAATCATAAAGAATTGATCTGTGGTTGGCATCATCCAATGCTATCATACAAATCATGATTCGTACGGACAATTTTGGGAGCTGAAGGCTTTGCGTTGAGAAATGACGTCGGCGACGCATAACTTCCACGGGAGGAAGAGTGACAGGTGGGAAATTGACTTTCGACAAGAAACAATAATAATTTGCTAATCGATTCCGACACCTGTGACCTGTGAGTGCAACTATCGAGTTTGTATAACGACGTGGAAGACAACGGTGCACGTTATCCAATTGCTATCGGTGCTTATGAGTTCGTTTACGGTCGATCGACGTACCCAATGCTTAGGGGGTTTTATGAGTTTTCAAGAAGCACGAAGAAAAAGTATGGATCTGCTATAGGAGTCCTCACAACGACTCGGTGGAGTGGAAATCAATATTTGACAATCCGTATGACGTTGAATTTTATATTCCACGCAACTACATGTACACACACATTACATATATGAACAGAGCGAACCAGGAGGCAAACTTGACTTCAGCTATTCTTCAAATTTATCAATTTTACGATTAATTTTTCTTATAACCGAGATGCGACTATTGTGATAAAGTACAATTCACAGGATTCTGAACACAGTGCATAAAACCAATGCCTGACGTCGATCGTTCATTTTTCGGAAATGCCATTCGACGTTGTGCAGCATGTCACCAATTTCTTGATGCATCTTTCAAGGGCCGGTATACGGTTGAGAGACATCGAATTGTATCAGGATGATTAAGTACGCTATCACGACGCAGAATATCTGCAATCAAATGAACATACATCACAGAATGTCTTGGCAAAGAATGATTCCGGTAATGATGAATACACCGGTTACTAATTCTCTACGCTTACTATAAGGGCGATCAATCAATCAATTGGCCTCACCTTGTATATGTACGAATAGCTCAGATCAAAGAACCCGAAGATAGATACAGCGACTGGTTTTTGCATCAGTTGGAGAGAAAACACGTAGAACTGCAACAGATAATGTCAAAACTCTCATATTCCAGATATCAATTGAGTTTATGAGATTCGGTGCGATCAGTATCCTGCGGTAACGAAACTTATCACTTGAATACACCCGTTGGGAAATTTCGGAAGAGGAAATTACGATCAGTGCTGCCTGAGCCAGGTTTTTTCCTTCAATTTTCATTCGCAGTTAATAATCGTACGCCGACGATAGTTATTAGCCAACATACCTCGTCCTTTAGGTCCCACGGCTTGAATTTGTACCACACTCTGTACAGCACAGCTTTCATAGCGTTTCCCTGGAGGAAAAATCAGTCAGAAATAATCTTGTGAAATCTATATGGTGGAGAATCCTTACTTCATAATTGTGCGATCGCTAATTATATCTGTAACTATGGAAGGGGATGATCAATTAACGATAGAACAAGAAAACTGCTGAATCTCACCGCCTCACAGGTTTCCACAGATGCGCGAGCGATTGCAAACAACTGCACAGTCAATATTGCCATCCGAAATAAGGTGCGCAAAAAATCCATCACGATCCCCGTGGTCTCTGTAGCACTGTACATCTGGTCAAAATTTCTGACTATGAAATACATCCAGAAAGAGTGCGCTGTTAACTCGATACAGGATTGAAAGCATTTCGAAATGAATGGAATCGCAAATAGGTGGGTCGCCTGATGCACCAGATCGCAGAGTTTCAGATGCGAAGATTCGATCTTTCGGAAACGTTGGAGATCGGTAAGCTCTTCAATGTCGGGCGGAGTCTCTTCGCGGGGATTTCGGCACACGACAAATATTTGGGAATGATGCAGAGGTCGGCGGTGTCCAGTTGGATTGAATATGTTGTACAGTTCTTCGTTCACCAGCGTAAAACGTTTTTTGACGAAGAACATCGTTTGGACAAAGATCAATATGATATTAAGACGATACAAATTGCCTATGCCGTCGATGATTAAATACAAAATGCTCCAGCGGGCTTCCGTGACACCCAAGATGACATAGAACGTAATGCCGAGGGCGTTTGTCATTACTGTGGTCAACCAAAGATTCTTGAAGAATTTTCCATGATCCTCCTCGATACCCAAGCTCTTCAGTTCGTTGCCGATATCGCGAAGTGCATTCATTATATGTAATCCCTTCTTGTACATCCATAGGAATGTCATCGGGAGGATAAATGTAGTCAGAGCGGCAGTAGAATGTTGGAGAAGTACACACATTTTTATCGTACGTGGAACTGAGTGAAACACCCAGCTTGATAATGAGAAATAAGTTGTTGGTACCATAAGAATGATCAAAATGGCAATGAGGAACCCCGTATAAAGTTTATTCAGATGGTTCGGTGGATGAAATCCATCATTTTTAACGGTGAAGGCTGCCAGTCCCATGAATCTCGCAGAATAATACAACAGCATTGGAGGTTCGGGCAGGCTCAGCTTCCACTTCATTGCGTATCTGAAGTCAGTTATGGTCTGTCTTGAAGGAGTGCCACTGGCAGAGTGAAGGTGAAAGCACGCATTGCTCCATAAGTCACAGGCAGAAAGCATAAGCCATAGCGCATGTGCATCACTTCGCTCTTACTGCAGATCTTATGTATATGGGTCAAAACGCGTCAAACGGATAATGGCTCTGCCCAAAGTTGTGGGTCACCAGAAAAATCGTGAGTGGGCTCAAAATCTTCCTCTCAGTGTCTAGTTTGCATTGCCATGTGGCATATTTGAGAAATTCCCCACGATGGCTTGAATATGGCGGTTCGAACCCGGGGACTTCGTTGAGAATTTTCAAAAAGTGATGATAACTCCCTCAATTTTGATGCGACATTTTTTTGAGGTTTGAAATGGATTCAGCATTAGCTTTTACATTAAAATATTATGGTATTGCATTGAAAGTCAAGCTATATTCTGATAATTCAGATATGCGTTGAGTGCCAATAAAACTTCCTGGTTGGCAAACGATATTACTATAATTTTCAGAGGAAGATTTTGACCCCACTCACGATTTTTTTGGTGACTTACAATTTTGGGCAGCGCCATTATCCGTTCGACGCGTTTTTACCAAGATATATGGCTTATGCTTTCTGCTTATGGCTCATGAACTCCTCTGTGCTTTTTCCACCTTAAGACGGTTGCTCAACTGAATGGAACTGCAAGTTGCGGGTGGGACACACACGACCGGGCTTACTGGCAAATCGAGACTGAAACTAACGGTCGATCCCCGACTTGTAAATTTATTATCGCTGTCGTAAATATCGATTAGTTGAGCAGATGGCGACCATTATTCTTTCTTTGCAATGTTACGACGTAACTCAGCTAGCCGCGTTATCAATAGGTAACATCAAGAACGTTCGGAATAGGATATGTGGGGTTGCGATTTCTTATAAATCGACGCGAACGATACTTGTCAATCGATTTGCGATGAACCTGAACTTATTCTTATTGCCAGATGGAAAAATTGATCACATGGTGATTCTCCGCATTCGCCATAAGCCTCGCCATAAGCACTACGAATCTATCAGTCGCTTTCTCTCACCTTGTATATTTGCGAGTAGTCCAGATCGAAGAATCCGAAGATAGTAACAGTGATCGGTTTTTGCATCAACTGGAGTGAAAACATAGACAGCTGCAGCAGACAATATCATCGTAATTCGTAAGTTCATCGATGAAAGTTTCATTTGCTGTCGATGATCCTGAACGGACCCAAACTCTTTAGTTCGTTGTCGATGTCGCGCGCAGTTCATCCATAATGTATAAGACCTTCTTATTCATTAGAAAAATCCGCTCACGGACGAAGACTGAAAACGATGGTCAATTCTCAACCCGTAAACTTATTTTCGTCGTCGATATCGATTGGCTAAGTAGATGGTGACTCGCACACTTCTCTTGACGTTGTCACTCGAATGTTATCAATAGGGAGCATCAAGAATATTTGAAATGAGACATATAATATATATACACGGGGTCACGGTTTCTGAAGAAATTAATTCGAATGAAATTTGTTAATCCACTTATGATAAACCCAGAGCTATTCGCACGAGCATTTAATTTCAGTCTGTAGGTTTATGTCCTCTGATATGGTCATGGTCCCGAAAGTAAGTCAGTCTGTTTTATATTTTTTGAATAAAAACTGAATAGGAAATCGTGGGGATCAATCTGGTGATTTGTTATCAATAATTGACATATCTCGAGACATTGAGCTCTATATTTCACACGTCTAAATCTCCACACCTATGGATGAAGACAACAAACCATAACACAATACGACGCACACCATATACTCCATTCTGAACGCAGTGCAAGAAATCTGCGGTAAAACAAATGGATCAAAGTTGCGCCAGAAAGATTCCAGCAATCAAATGCTGATGATTCAATCAACGTGTTCAGAGGTAATTATTCCATCATACGAACAGAGGCAATGATAATTTGCTAATCGATTACGACGCCTGTGACCTATATGAGAGCCACTATAATAGATCATGCATATAATGTCGTGAAAGACAAGGGTGCACGTCATTCGAATACTGCAGGTACCTGTGCGTCGTGTAAGGTCACTTGAGGCACCTAGTGATTAGGAGGTTTTACGACTTTTCTGACAGCACGAAGAAGAGTATTGATCCGTGAAGTTGTGTGAATTTTTTATTATCGAAATTTGACCTGAATATCGAACGGGTTCATGTGACTTGGGCAGCCTTAAATTTGAGAAAACAAAACTTTCAAATTAAGAGCGCCGAGGTTAAAAATTCAAAATTCAAAATTCCGGAAGCTGAAGATCCGAGAGGCTGAACCTCCGAAACTTGAAACTTGAAACTTGAGTGTTTATTAACTCGGGGTGTATAGATCGCATGGAAACCAATGTAAGTATGGTAAACCTAATAGTTTTGAGTTTCACTTTTTCGAAAAAACAAAACTTCCGAAATCCCATCAATTATTCACGACATCATCGAGTTATGGATTTGATATCTCGAAATTTCAAAATTTCGATCTTTGTACCAAATCGTTCTGACCAGTCGAAAATTTTTCTTCTTTCCGGATAAAAATTTCTCGTCTTGATTAGAATGAGCTACATTTTTGTCTTCACATCCTTAAAAATAGATAAAAATTTTCGCACCCTTATAGGCTTTCGCAATTTTAATCTTTTAAACTGATTGGCTGCTATAGTCGAAGGCGTACCGATGGTAGTGTATGATACGTAACTACCTGTTGCTCATCGTGGGCGTCAAACTGAGGAATGGTCGTCAGGACGACCCTGTGGAGTTCTAATCAATAATTGACCACTAGTATGAAGTTTAATTATATGTATATTTCACACACCTACGTCGATATTTGGACAGAGCACACAACAGGGGACACACTATATTCTTTATCAAATTGTCGAAACATATAAATTCATATCTGTGTTAATCTAAGTTGTGAGTTATACTATGAGATACAATTGACATTGGTTATCTGTAGCCTAGTGCAAATAATCATTTTTGTTACAATAAATCACACCGTAATTGGTTAAGAATTTTTCCGTACGTTTAATAGCAGGTAAAAATTTCACTCAAAACGTGGCAAGAATCGGTTTCATGTCGTTGCAGCTGAAATGCCATTTCACTTAGGAGTATAGCGCAGTCCACTTAGTGACGAATCTCTTAATGACTGGGATGCGACTTTGAAGTATCGAATTGTATCAAGATGATGAGGTACGCGACCACGGTACAGAATATCTGGAAATAAATGTACAATATACGTGGATTAGGAAAAAGAACCTCGCCAATAATGCATTAACGACGGATGGGTGAATTACCACGCGTGATGCATCGATCAATCGGTATTACCTTGTATACGTACGAATAGTCCAGCTTCAAAAACCCGAAGACAGATACTGCGACCGGCTTATACACCAATTGGAGCGAAAATATAAAAAGCTGAAACAGTAAACACCCCACATTGTATTCCTGGCATAAATAGGTAAATCATCGAAAATGATTTGGGAAAGATTGAACATCGGTAAACAACCAACGTACCTCGTCCTCTATATCTTGTGCATTGGAACTGCTGCACACCTTGGCGAGCACATCTTTCGTAGCGTTTCCCTAGATCAAAAAGTACAAACATTGAATCGGTGAATCGGTGAATCGGTCGAGTAAATTATGACGAGACTCTCACCTCTCGACAGGTTGTCGTAGATGCATGAGGGATGAGAAGTAAATGAATCATTGAGATCAGTATCCCGAGTAGGGGAGCCGAGATTTCCCCCAGAAACAAAAAAATTTCTGCAAAACTGTGGAGGTGGTTCGAATTCCGAAAATTTACATATATATAGAAAGATCGCAGTATTAGCGCGACCACAGTCTGCAGACTATTCAGAAGAATTGGAACTGCAAATAGACGGGACGTCTGATCTACCAGATCACAGAGTTCCAGATGCAGAAGTTCGATCTTTTCGATACGTCGAAGATCGGCAAGATCATCAATCTCTGCCCGAATCTCTTCGCTTGGGTTTCTGAACACGGTAAATATCCGCAAACTACGTAGAGACCGGCGGTCGTCAGCTGGTCTGAATATGTTGTAAAGATTTTCGTTTATTAGCTTGAAACGTTGCTTGATGAGGAGCAGAATTTCGGTGAAAATTATGATCACATTCAGATAGAGCCAAGAATCGGTAATGTATTCAACTAACAATAATATGGGCCACTCAGATTCGGTGAGAAACACCACGACGGAGACTCCAATGATGACGAAATTCGGAATTACCGTCATTGCGAGAACATGCTTGAAGAATTTCTCATGATCTTCCTCGATCCCCAAACTCTTTAGTTCGTTGCCGATGTCGCACAGTTTATTCCCTATGAACAGGCTCTTCTCATACATCAGCAAATATATTATCAGGGTAAAAACCGTGGTCGCAGTACTGATCAACTGATTGGCACCCCACCTTAATTTTTGGAAAGATGAATCTACGAGTTCATCGAATTTTTCAAATACCGTAATAGCCGGTGTTATTGCAACGGAAATATGGATGGCAGTCAAGCAGGTGGAATAAACTCTGCTCAGGAGGGTCGGTGGATAAAATCTATCTTTCTGCACTGTGAATGGTGCTAGTCCGGCCAGTTTCGCGTAATAATACACCAGCATCGGAGGTTCGGGCAAGCTTAATCTCCACTTCATTTCGTATTTCAATTCAGCTATCTTCTACAGTTCCTCGGATCCACCTCCCGCACGAGCAAGCGTACGACGTACGCTTTGTTTCGAAGCCAGTGCGGTACTAGTTGCTTCAATGGTCAATTTGCAACCCCTGAACTTATTTCCGGGGTCGTCGATATCGATTAGTCAACCGAACAGCGACGCGACGCTTTTCTGCACAATCAATAGGGAACGTCTACAATATTGATGACGGATAATTTTTACGACTTCCGAAAGCTTGATGCAAATGATACCGGTTCATGGACTGATCCCACATGTACCATGCCGCGTCAAGTTTCATTGTGCGTTACGACAGCGCAGCTACGAAATGTTAACGACCGATCAGACTTCAAACGACACTTTGAATCCCGGAAAATTTTTCGGATGAAATTTTCTGATTGGTTACTATGGTCGAAGGCGTGGCGATGACAACGTATGGTACATACCTACCTGTTGCTTATTCTGGGCGTCGGACTAGGGAATCGTCGCGACGACGCTGTGGAGTTGTGAGCAGGATCTGGCTATTAACGATCGAGTTGAATGGTTATAATAACTACGCATGCCGCAACGGCGCATACGTAAATAATTTTTGAATCGTGTGACACGCACTCTATTTATTTTTCACAGATGCATTTGATACATATACGGACACGGCACAACAAGAGAATAAATTTTTGTTCGATTAAATATTCGAATTTATCGATTGATTTGGTTTCGTCGAACGAAGTCGTGACTTGTGATCCAACTCGCGGTGCATTAAACACTGTGCGAAAAATCTGAGACAGAATAAATTACGCTGAAATCGATTTCGGACGTGAATAGGTCAACGGTGGATCGCAAAGGTGAGCTTCTAAATTTTTCTAGAATGCCATTTCACTCTCGTGCACAATGACATCGTTGATTTGCGACCCATCTTTCAAGTGTCTGGATTCGGTTGAGACGAATCAAACTGTATCAAGATGACAATGTACGCCACCACAGTGCAGAGCATCTGAAAATGAAATCCAATGATTAAAGTAACCAGGTTTCATTTCTTGGACGGCAATCACCGATATGATTTCAATTTTCTCAAAAGATCGACGAATGGTTGATTAACGACGCGCGCAAACTATATACGACAGAATTATTTCCCGGCATAGATCTCACAACTTGATTGATCGATCGGTCTCACCTCGTATACGTAAGAGTATTCCAGATTGAAGAACCCGAGGATAGATACGGTGACGGGTTTGTGCAGCAGTTGAAGTGAAAACAGATATAACTGTAACAAATCGAATTTCGGATCAGCATCTTTTAGTAGTTGGAAAAATTGAATAATTTCAATAAAATAAATTAAGAAAAAACTCCGATCAACTGATAGTCTCATCCGTAGATCGATCAGAAATATATTTTTCCAACAGCAGACCACCCTTTTTAAATATTTGGAAACACATTACTAGTTACGAAATAATCCGATCGATTTTCACGAACATCTCGTGTCGCGATACCTCTTGGTCTTTTCACTTGGAAACCGTCGTAATTTTTTTCCGTGGCCGACTTGTCGCCGGTATTCATATGCTTTTAACATTATGGTCACGAAAATAAGTGACAGTCAATGTATACTCTTCATCAGGATATATGGTCTGCATTATTATACATCGGCTAAAAGCATCGCGAGGAATTCGTTGATCGACGACGATTTGTAGTTTAATCTAGCGTCAATAATCGAGCGCAAATGATGGCCACCAGCCAACATACCTCGTCCTCTAGTTCCTGTGGCTTGAACTCATATCTTGCCTTGGAGATAACAGCTTTGGTAGAATTTCCCTGTAGAGAATAAGAGGAATCTCATTTTTCACCATCTGTATCCGTAGAAATATGATCGAAACTTATTTCAGACTGGCGATCATAAAGATACGTGATATTTCCAATCGCATTTCAGCCGGACCTCACCTCTTTGCAGGTTTTCGCAGATGCCCGAGCGATGAAGAATAGGTGAGCGATCAACAAGAATATCGTGACTAGACTACGCGAAATATTGATGAAGTTCGCAGCACTCATGACGTAGCGTGAATTTCGAATTTTAAAATATATAAAGTAGCAGCATAGTATCAGCGAAGCACAGATTTGGAAGCTTTTCAAAAGGATCGGGATCGCGAATAGATTGGTCGATCTGTCTATCAGATCGCACAGTTCGATGTGCAAATCCTCGATGATTCGCACACGGTCTTCGTTAGTGTAAAATACATCCTGGCGAGGGTTCCGCCGCACCTCGAATATCCGAACACGATGAAGAGATCGGAAGTTTCCAGCCGTTGCGACTACCTCGTCAAGTTTTTCGTTTACTAGCTTGAACCGTTTCTCGATCAAGGATAGGATTTCGACGAAGATAAGCATCGTGTTGGCGTGAAACCAAGTGTTCATATTGTAGCTGATCATGAAACTCATGGGCCAGTCAGCTTTCAATAGGTTGATCAACACACACGTCAAAACGACGGCGACGTTTGCAAGTACGGTTATCGCGAGAGTAGTATTGAAGAAAGAGTCTAGATTCTCCTCGATGCCCAAAATCTTTAGTTCGTTGCCGATGTCGGAGAGTTTATTCATTATGTATAAGATCTTGTTGTACATTACGAGAAATATCATTATTGTGATAAATGTGGTCGCACAGCTTGTAAATATTTCGATAGTTGCCATAACTATCGAGAATTCCAATAGGTTCTGTAACCACACTGTACTGAGCACGGGCACATTCGTTAATATTGATGTAATGAGATGAGCTGCAGCAACGAAGGCCGTATAAAGTTTGCCCATTAGGGTCGGTGGGTAAAATCTCTCATTATTCACGGTGAAGGGTGCAAGGCCGACAAATTTCGCGAAGTAATACACCAGCATCGATGGTTCGGGTAAGCTCAAATCCCACTTCATTTTGTCTATGAAAAAACTGTTCTGGTTTATGCGCCGAATGCCCAACTGAACAAAGTTGCAGTTCGCGGTAACAACATGCGGAAGGTTCGGCTTCGGGCTCGGAACTGCAACGGACCGTCAATTTTCGCCTCGTTATCTTCTTCACCTGGCTTTCGATATCGATTAGTAAAGTAGCCAGCGACTATCATTACCTTCTTCCACGATGTTACGACGTGTAAAGCATTCTCACACGGGCCTGTTCGCTCAACAATTATTAATACATACGATTCTTGCGCGCGTTGATCGATCGACTAGTCGGTCGTCCTGCTGTGGAACAATACTGCATATTCAGAATTCAGATCGTATCTGGTGAAAATATCTTATCGAATTTTTAAGCATTTTATTAATCTTCCAAACTCGAGTTCAATTTTGCGAAATCATCAAATGATTCTTCCGCAGTGAGTATTACAAGGCGAGGTATCGTCTCGTTGCTCATTCTCTGAGCGATCAGGATTTCGTCGAGTTGTAGGTGCATCAATGATTGACAAAATGTATCAGGTTCAGATTTATTATTCACACATTCACATCTACAGTAAGTTTTTTAAACTTTTAAGGTGTCGATCAATTATTTATTCTGCCGATATGGATTGCGACTCATTCGTAGTCTAGAAAGCACAATAACAGAGTGCAGTCAATCGATACACATACAACATGAGAAGGAACTTGCGCAAGAAGAAAAATCACATCGTGGTTGGTTTTCTATTGTATCTACTATCAGGAATGATTGAACATCAATCGCCACTCGTAACTCAGAGGTGTAGGAAATCGCTCGTTTCGTTCTCACTGGAAGTCGAGCAGAATATCTAATCCTTGATGCGTCCTTCAGGTTCCGGTATTTGGCTTCGAAACGTCGAATTGTATCATAATCACCACGCACGTCACCACGGCGCAGAATACCTGCATAAATGTATAAATTGCAATTTCAAATGGCTTCAAAATGTCAGACGTATATATATTTCTGCGAAGCTCTCGATCCGTCGATCGGCCTCACCTGATAAAGATAGGAATAGTCCAGAGCTAAGAATCCCAATACAGACACAGCGACAGGTTTGTGGAGCATTTGAAGTGAGAACAGAAAGAACTGAAACAGTTAATGTCGCACATAATTGTTTCTCAGTTGAATTTTGCCCCATCGTCGATACTCGTCGACGAGACGAATCCCTAGATTTTCTATTGGCAAAAGTTCCATAATGTATACTTCGGAATATATATCGCCGAAAATCATGAGTTTCGAGGTAGTAAAAGTTTCATTTCCTGTTCGGGATGATTGAACGCTGATGATATTTATCAACCGACTTACCTCCTCCTCTAGTTCTTGTGAAATGTGTTTATGCCAGACTTTGGAGAGCATAGCCCTGGTCGCGTTTCCCTAGAGGGAGGATCAACCATCGTCAAATATTTAATCGAAAATAAATATGTAAGTAAATAAATAAATTGAATTCTTCAATCGATCGATAAAGTTAATGTTACGAGAATCTTACCTCTCGACAAGTCGTAGTTGATGCGTGAGCGAATACCAATAACTGAACAATCGGGAATATCATCTTAAGTACGCTATACATGATGGGTTTCAGTAACGAAGAAATTTCAGCGCCACTGCTCAGCTGGTTTGAATCCTGAATAGTTTTATATATGTCGAAGGAGCACAGTATTAACTCGATCGAGATTTTCAGGCTGTTCGTGAGAATCGGGATGACGAATAGATTGGTCGTCCGATCTACCAGGTCGCAAAGTTCAAGGTGCAAAAGTTCGATCTTTTGAACACGTTCGAGCTTGGTGAGATCTTCAATTTCCTCCCGGATTTCTTCAAGCGGATTTCTGCACACGTCAAACATCTGCAAATGATCTAGAGATGGGCGGTGGTCCCCTGGTCTGAATGCGTTGTACAGGTATTCGTTTATCAGCTTGAAACGTTGCCTGATGAAGAGCAGCATTTCGGTGAAAATCAGGCTCACTTTAAGATATTGCCAAGTGTCGATCGTATATGCCATTATGTAGAACACAGCCCATTCGGAATCGACGAAATACAACAAGGCAGAGATTAAAATGATGACGGGATCGGTCACCACGATTATCGCCAAAATATTCTTGAAGAATCTTTGATTGCCCTCCTCTATCCCCAAGGTTTTCATTTCGCTGCTGATATCGCATAGTTTGTTCAACATACATAGGATCTTTTTGTACGTGAAAACAAGTATTATTAGAGTGAGACACGTCGTCGGAAGGTTGATGAAGAGTTGGATACTAGCCCTGAATTGTCCGATAACCGGAATTGCGAGTTGGTTGAATCTTCTGGATACGTTAATAGCGGTTGTTGTTGTAACGAAGATATGTATGGCAACTAACCAGACGGAGTAAAGCTGATTCAGGAGGGTCGGTGGATAAAATCTATCCTTTATCACGGTGAATGGTGCCAGACCGGTAATTTTCAAATAATACAAAATCAGCGTCGAAGGTTGAGGCAAGCTCAATTTCCACTTCATTTTTTATTCAAAATTAGCTATATGCCACGTTCTTTGCAAATTTCTATATGTTCAACGAAACGAAGCTGCACGTTGCGGCACCGACGCATGAGAGGTCTCCTCACAGCCGAAGACTGAACTGATGGTCGATTCGCGGCACCCCGAGTGATTTTAGTGGTCGTTTATATCGATTAGTAAAGTACATGACGTACATCGCTCTTTTCCCCCAATGTTAGGACGTGTGGCGACTCCTTATATCCTACATCTACGCATCACAATAAGGAATATTCATAACGTCCCATTATAAATTGCTGAACATCATATTTATGCTACGCCTGTCGATGTGGTATAACACAACATTGATTTCGTAAAATAAAGTTAATTCTCCGATATTTAACGAGCTCACATCTCGTATAGATTTTAGAAATGTGATAGTCGGTTTTGTGTCAAAAAATACAACGAAGAGAAACTCTGGATGTATTTTCTCAGCCGTTTTTATTAGCGTCGATAATGGTGACACTATCATGGTTTAGTATCTACCTGTTGCTGCCTGGGGAAATAGACTTTGTAGTGTTCTAATCAGCAATCGACGAACTGTGATAGGTTTGGTTCTGTATTTCGCATATCTTGATGTACAATGTGCATCTAACATAGTATGTATTATATGGACACAGCAGGTTGTTGAAAACCGATCGTTCCAGTTTTCAGACACGCGTTTCTGCTCTCGAGAAAGACGGCCTCACATCACGGCATCACATCAGCAGAAAGGGGCTCACTTCAGCGTTGTCAAATTGTATTACGATGATTAAGTACGCCACCACAGCGTAGAATATCTGTAATTAAGTGAAAAATTAATTGCTTCGATAGCAAACAAATCGATCTATCCATCGGCCTCACCTTATAGAGGTATGAATAGTCCAGAATGAAGAAATCAAGGACAGATACAGCGACCGGCTCGTGCAGCAGTTGAAGAGAGAAGATCAGAAACTGCAACAGTTCACATGGCTAATTGTAGTCCGGGCATTATTCAAGGGTTAAGATAGAGTTAAGGTTGCGAATTTTCCGAATCAATATAGTTTTCGATACTCGTCCGAGAATCATCGACTACAAGCATCGCGATTCTAGTTCATCGTCAACCCGAAAGAGCCTATGATGTGTCGATGAGAAGCGAGGTGGGGAGCGAAACTTGGTACTAAGTCACACAACGTCATGAGGAAGCTTGACATTGATCCAAAGATAAAGATAATTTGTAAATCGATCGCGGCACCCATCGATTTCAGAGGTCATATAGTGGAAAGCAAAGAAACACCATGTTCGAGTAGGTCTATATGCACTGGAGTTAGGTCACTCGATTTACCTGACGATTACGAGTTTTTATGACTTTCCTGGAAACACGTGGAGACAGTATCGACCAACGGAGTTGGGTTTCGGAAAGTAGGCAGTTCGCAATAATTATAGTATGTTGCAATGCAAAAATGGCTTCACCGAAGTTGTTTAAACCTCATAAAAATGTCTTGTATCGTCATACCTTATGGACTCGGACTTCCAGCTGGGCAGAACTTGTGCAATAGTAAAGGTACGTCGTCATGGTATACGTGCATTAATAATGTTGGCTATATGGCGCTGTGTGATACGCTAGGCAAAATACCAAGCAATCTGATTGCAATCAATAGTGCAGAGGAGAAAATACTTCATGAAATATGTGTCGTCAAAAAATATTATTGCGAAAATTATCAGTACTCGGGTAACACGCTGCCTCTTGATCTTCTACCAATATACCTCGTCATCCAGGTTCTTTGGCGTGGACGCATCCCACATTCTGGAGAGCACAGCCTTCGTTGCATTTCCCTGAAAGCAATCGAGTAATAAAAAATCAATGTCCAGATATTCATGACGTGGAAATATCCGCTTAATTGATTGATATACTCAATGGCCACCGATCGACGCGACGACCGTAAGTCGAACGCGGAACGAATATCAAATACGCCATAATTCCGTCGCCAAATCTTACCTCGTAACAAGTTGTCGTAGATGCATAAGAGATCGTGAATAACTGAACGACCAGAATGGCCGTCCTGATCAGGGGACAGGTAACATAGCTGATCGGTGATCCGGTCGAATCTCGATAGTTGACATATATCCAGTAGGAAGATAGAATTAGCACGGCCAAGGCATGCGAGCTGATGAGAATGATCAGTGCGGCGAATAGATTGGTCGTCCGATCTACGAGATCACCGAGATCCAGATGCACAGCCTCGATCCTTCGGACGCGTTGGAGATCGGAAAAATTTTCACCGCGAGATTTTCTGCTCCTGACAAGCGTTCGCAAGTCATCGAGCGATCTGGCGTGGTAAATAGGCATAAACGGTTGCGACAGTTTTTCGTTTATCAGTGCGAAACGACGTTTGATGTACAGGAGCGTTTGCG
This sequence comes from Tenthredo scrophulariae, assembly GCA_963978835.1. Taxonomy (NCBI): domain Eukaryota; kingdom Metazoa; phylum Arthropoda; class Insecta; order Hymenoptera; family Tenthredinidae; genus Tenthredo; species Tenthredo scrophulariae. The sequence goes on along the minus strand of OZ022236.1, from coordinate 1,630,188 downwards.
CGAAACCTAATACCATATTAAGCATGAACCAACATTCGATGCTGTATCTAATCGATATGTTGATGTGCCAGTGAGGCTCTATGACACACAATACGACGCATGTTGCAATTAGGACGACATTCGCCGTTACGATAATGGAGAAAATATTATTGAAAATTTTTTCGTGATCCTCCCTAATGCCCATAGACTTGACATCGTTACTGAGATCGCAGAGTTTGTTCACGATGTATATGACCTGCTTAAAATTCGACAAGAATATCGCTAGACCTAGGAACACACTCGGAGAATTTCCGAAGTGTTGGATTATGATCAGAAGATTTGTGATTATGAAATAATCGTCTTGGTTGAATTTTAGCATTCTGAGTTTAAATGTTACAATCGTAATGAATAAATAAGCTGCAGTAATTCCTATCAGGTAAAGTATATCGATCAGCGTTGGTGAATACAGTCGGTTATTTTTAACGGTGAATGGTGCCAGGCCGACAAATTTCGCAAAGTAATACACCAGCATCGAAGGTTTGGGCAAACTTAAGTTCCACTTCATTTTCTGTTTCGAATTCTTCCCGACTTCTCGTGGTGCCGAATGCGAAAGAGAAATGGAAATGCGGGTCTGACGCACGGCAGGGTCAACTCACACTCGAAGACTGACAAGAATTGTGAATGTCCAGCTCGTTACCTTCCTGCATCGATCAATAACAATTAGTAAAGTGGATATCGACCCTCGTTGCCCTTTCCCCGCGACGTTACGAGCTGTCACGTTTATTCGTGATCGTTTGGAAACGATACCGATCAATAAACTGACGGTACTGAATAGGATGAAAAATGGTGTCCCTATCGAATATAGCACGTGGTTTTGATCCGTTTGTTTGATTACCAGCGCCGAAAGCTTGGCTGTTGCACTACCCACCTGTTATTCAGCGCTCACCTGTTGCTTATCCTTGGAGGTAAACTATCGCATATTGCGAGCACAAGTCGGTGGGGTTTTGCTAATCAATCACCGACTCAGGATTTATACAGCCTTAGCGTGTCGAGTTCGGACAATTTTCTTTTATTTGTCTCTTTACTTTTCATCACTAGTTTTGGTAATGGGGTATTTCTGAGTGAGTGATTGTTCATTCACATTCTATATTCATTCGATAAGAGGACTTGTGGAACGGTGTTTGAACCTTTCGTGTGAATTACGAAACAAATTTATAGCATATTACCTACCTGTTGCTTCTTTGCTGATTGTGAGGCAAGCCTTCCGGGAGTCGTTAGGACGATTGTGTTGATGTGCGATAAGTGATTGACGAGAAATGGTGGGATATGGACTTTCTTTATTTCATATATCTTCATCCACGTGTACACTGGCTACAAACACAGATCAGGAGACAAATTTTACTTCCGGGGATTCGTTGAAATTCAATAATCTTTGTTCAGGAGTCACTCATTGCGTTGGAATTTGAAACACGATTCACACGGTGCGGAAAAAATGGTTGATGAATTAATTTTCAATTTTTGGAATAGGTGGATGGCGAGCTACGACGGTGTTGAAAATCGCCTCTTTCATGTCTTCTGAAACGCTACTTCACTATTGTGCTGAAGAATACCCAAATTCTTCACGTGTCTCCTAAGTACGACGATTTGGTTGCGAAGCGTCGAGCTGTATCATGATGATGAGGTAAGCTACCATGGCGCAGAATATCTGTAAATCAGTATCGCAACACACGACATGTTGAATGCCGTTATTCATATCATCGTCAATTTATCCGACTCGTACCTTGTAGAGGTAAGAATAGTCTAGATGAAAAAATCCGAAGGCAGCCACAGTCACCGGTTTGTGCAGCAGTTGCAGAGAGAACATCAAGAACTGCAACAGGTAATATCACGGGTTATCGCGATATTTCGCATCAAAACAGTCATTCTACTTGTCTAATAATCAGTTAGTATCCATTTTCTACAGGCGATACGAAATGCAATGGAACATCTATTCCATTTAGTAGAAATGTATCGATCGACTAAGTCGCGTCTACTTCTTATAATGAGAATTTTCACCTAATAGCAGGCCAGCCTTGTGAAGTATTCCGATTTGTCAGGAAGATATTAACAGCACTTTACTAGCACGGTAAATTCATGACGTTGATTCGAGGTGCGATGTGATCGAGCAATGAGAAGGTGACAATCGATAACTTACACAGAATATATGGTCTGAAATATCGACGATCGCTTAAAAGCTTCATTTGTTATCTGCGATCGAAAGGAGGTAGATAATCATCCCTCGACTTACCTCGTCCATTAGCTCGCTTGGCGTAAACTTATTCCACACCCTGAAGAGCACAATTTTTATGGTGTTTCCCTGCACAAAAAAATAGCTGGATATTAATCCCCCGAGATTCACGTCTCATGAATACTTTGACCGATCATTCTACCTCTCTAATATGGATAGAATCATCATCGTCACTAGATCTCACCTGTTGGCATACCCTTGAGGCGGCATAAGCGATGATGATCAACTTGAAGGCAACGACTGCCATCCGCAGAATAGGACACAAGATGTTGCAGACGACGTACCAAACGTTACCCGGACTTACATCATGGAATCTTGGATTGAGATCGATGAAATATATCCAATGGCTGGATCCGACGAGCTCACATAAAAACGAAAGAGTATCCAAAAGGATCGGTATGCCAAAGAGTCGTGTGGTCCTCTCAGCCAGTTCCGATAGTTCCAAATGCAATACTTCCAGCTTACGAAAGTGACCTTCTCTGTCTTCTTTCTTGGACTTTTTCGCTGCCATAGCAGTTTGCAAAGTATCAGCCGACGGGGCACGATCAGTAGTTTTGAATATCTCGTAGAACTTTTTGTTCAGTAAGGTAAAACGTTCCCCGATACAGAGCAGGATCTGAGAAAATATCAGCAAGGTGTTCAGACAAATGCACTCACGGATTGTAAGTGCGATTGAAATGTGGACGGCCCAGAAAGGTTCGCAGATAACCGTAACGAGACATATTGTGCCGACGACGACGTTCGCCGTCACAGTCGTCAGGGATATATTCTTGAATAATTTATCCAGGTCCTCATCAATGCCGATGCTCTTAAGTTCCTTGTGGATAACGCAGAGCTTGTTCATTAGGTGCACGATGTCCTTCGACATGAGGAGGAATGCGACCGAGCCGATAAAGGATACGCCAAAATTTACGACGAAGTATATTACAATGGTACCTTTTACCACAGGCGAAGAACCGTCCGGTACCAATTCTACACTTCCAAAGAAGGGCGACAACATCAGGAGCGAATGAGTAGCGATGAATGTCGCAACGTAAAGTTTATCCGGAACGGTAGCTGCGAAGAATTTGTTATTCTTCAGGCTGAATGGCGCCAGACCGAGAGATTTCGCCCAATAATAAATCGACATCGGAGGTTTCGGTGAAATCCACTTCAGCTCCATTGCGAATGCTTGAAATCGGGGATATTCCACCTTCCGATAAGTTCCTGAGCCTGAGACCGAGACACGAAAGGGTCAGCGGATGGTTCGAGACTGATGAGCATGTGTCAAGCTCGTTTTTCCACGAGCCAATATCGATCAGAAAATTATATGGCTCTTTCTTCATAACGGTACGACGTGCGGCAGCACTTTCCACCGTAAATTTGTTCGCCCAGTAAATGGGAGTATTTGTGATTCCGGGGAAGGTTCGGCAAATGATATTGAGCGATTGAATGACGCGGACAGGCATTGTCATCACAAGACGGAATTCGAAGGAATGCAAATCGACGACGTATCTCGGAGTCTATAAAGCTGTGCATATTCCGTATTGCGGGAAATTCCGCGCACCAATTTCATCGAGGAATGACGTGGGTGGCGTGGGTGGCGTAGCTTGCATGCAAAAAAGACTGCCACGTGGAAGGTCGACATATGACTAGAGACAACATTAATCAGCGAATCGATAACGACACCTATGTGCTACGAAAGCGACTATCGATTTTTTATGATTAGTATGTTTTTTAATGAAGTTTTATGACTCACCTCACTCCTGTAAGTGCGAAGGAGAAGTACAAATCCACCGAGTGGTGTGAACTTGTCAATTGAAATTTACAAACGACTTTATGAAATAGTGGAACCACGATTCACTAAATGAGCTGATTGAGTTACTCACATGGAAAATCATGCTCATTCTGTGAATCATCCTTTCCTTGTTCCGTGAAATACCGCAAACCATTTTCCACGAGAGTATACATCGATCGCGCGCTATCATGATGTGCTTGAATAACCAGCCAATTATATCGCAGTTACCTGTTGCTTGTTGCTGATTTGTTTCGAATAACTTTTCAGGGAATTGTCAGATCGGTTTTGTGGATCTAGAATCAGTAATTAACTTATCGTACGATACAGACCTTTTTATTTCGCATATATTCATCTACATATACACCCTCGATCTATAGACAAGATTCGTAGATACGTATCTTCTGAAACAGTACTTCACCCTTGTGGTGAAAAATACCCCAATACTTGACTCGTCTTCTAAGCATCACGGTTTGGTTGCGAATTGTCGAGCTGTATCATGATGATGAAGTACGCTATCACGGCGCAGAATATCTGTAAATCAGTATCGCACCATAAGATATGTTCAATTCTGTTGTTGATATCATCGTCAATTGATCCAACCCACCTTGTAGATGTAGGAATAGTCCAGGTGAAAAAACCCGAAGGCAGCCACAGTGACTGGTTTTTGCAATAGTTGAAGTGAAAACTCGAGAAACTGAAACAGTTGAAATTAAATTCATACTGGATGGGTCAGCCAGCCTTCGATTTCACGTCACGATCATCTCTATTCACTGCAGTATAGACGATTACTCTCATTAGGAGAACCACGCTGTTCGTGACAATGATTTTCGTGTTGTCCTTCCAGCTCTTTCCGGGATCATCGTCGACTCCCAAGTTCTTCAGTTCATTCCTTACCGCGGTTATTCGGTTCCATATTCCAACTATCTTCTTACTCTCGAATGCGAACGTCAACAGACTAGAGCTTCCGTATGCCGCGTATAGAACCAAATGTGTAATGCGGACGAAATCATTGACTGATTTGGTGTGCATTGCGGTTGGTCGATTGTAGGTGTACACGGTGAATATCCACAATGAACTCAGAGCAGCCAGAATCACGGCGTAAGATTTCCGCAAGAAACCAGCCGGATGAAGACCGTTGTTCTTCATGCTGAACGGTGCCAAACCGATGAAGCTCGCGAAATAATAAAGCAAATTTTGAAACGGTGTGAAATTTGCGTAAGTCTCCATCATATAGTTTCGAAGATTCTTCATTCCTCAGACACAACTTTGCTAACGATAGAACTAGACCAACTTTTGTGCCTTGGGTCGGAGTTGAACACTGCGCCTTGCCAGAACGCTTTATTCAATAGCCACACGTCCGTATGTGTTTAAGTTAGGTTCCTTCACTCGCCCGATGATGAGGAAATTTTATGACAAAGCCGAGAGCGGGTGGATGGATGGTATCGATTCAAGGAGTTGTGTACTTTTGTTAGAATAACATTTTCGCCTAACGACATACCGGCTTTGCAAAGTATTCGCGTTCGTTAGGAACATATTGACGTTAACATACTCCGGTACATTTATGATATTACCTGGTCGGGTGCTGAGTAATGTGCGATATGATTAAGTGATAAAAGATAAATTACAGCCTGCAATATATTTGGAAAACAACTTCCTCAAATATTGACGATCGCTTGCAAGGCATTAACGGAAATTTTAACTGGCTATTTCAAAACTCGGATCGCGAATACTTTCGAATTTATTATTATTTTTTTCATTGCCACTTCGTGCTGTCATTCATAATCTATAAAATACAGTTCAAAGCTTAAGCTAACACAGTGCAAACGGTCAATACATCATTTATTTTTAATTCTATGCACGTCTGAGAACAGGAAAAGGAAAGCGCGATTTCACCCTAGTGCCTGGTAGTCCTTCCACGTCTTTTAGCCATCGGTATTAGGCTGCGAAGTGTCAAGTTGTATCATGATGAGGAAGTACGCCACCACAGCGCAGGATATCTGTAAATTATTGTCGCAGCACACGGTGTGCTAAATTCTGTAATTCATATCACCATCGATAGATCGGACTCACTTTGTAGAGGTACGAATAGTCTAGATGAAAGAATCCGAAGGCAGACACAACGACCGGCTTCTGCATCAATTGGAGCGAAAACTTGAAGAACTGCAACAGGATGATCGGAAAGGTGTGAAAGAAGTCACGCGAATTATCAACCTAGAGAAGATTCTTAATGCAGAGGTATAAATCCAGCTCTGGGCTGCGTAATTCGTAAGGATTTTTCCTGGATAAGTTCGCTTATTGATATCGCCAACGTACATACCTCGTCCTGCAGTTCTTCGGGATAGAATTTGTTCCACAATCGGTGCAGCACGGTCTTTGTAGCATTGCCCTGTACCCAAAATACAAATGATCATTTTATCAAGTCGCGTAACTTGAACTGCGGCCAAGTACCAAGTACTGATATGAATTATAGCAACCCTCACCGCTTTGCGTATCGAAGTGCAGGCATTAGCGATCAAGAATAACTCCAAAGTCGAGATCGCAGTCCGGCAGGCCATCTGTTGAACAAATGGGACCAGGGTTTCTCCAATCTCGGTGGAATAGCGCGACAAAGACACACGCGTGTACAGGGAGTAGGAGTTTGTAAGTAGTCTGCTGAAGTGCTGGAGGATGGCAAAGGTTAGCGGAATGGTATAGACGTTAGTGACAGATTCGACCAATTCGCAAATTTCTCCGTGAATTTTTTTCATCTTCTTCACGTCTCCCACTGACAAGTGAATATTTTCTGAGTCTGTGGCGATCCTTGCGGCTCCTTGGTTGGCAATGCGTCGTCTCGTACGGATCCTGAAGGCTGGCCAATTTCCCTGATCACGAGACGGAAGAAAAATACGACTCGATCGACCGGTACCCTGCAACTTATTGTTCAGAGATTCGAAAATATTTCTGAGGTGGATTATGGTCTCGACAAACACCAGGGTCGCGTTATGGAAATGCAGGGTCACCAGGAGACTTCCGATCCAGAATAACGCCGTAAATTCCTTGCCATTTTCACCGGTTTCCAAAGTAATATCGATTGCGGTTCTCAACAAGAGAATGGCGCTGTTTGTCGCGATTATTTTACCGTAGAACAAGATATTGTTTTCCTTATCGCTGTTATCCCCGGTTATAAAATCGTTGAGCTCATCCCTGATCGAAGTAATTTTATTTATTATTTCGATTATGGTATCACTTTTGAACGCAAGGATCAGCAGGGATGAGCATATGGCACTGAGGTATAGAGTGAGGTGTATTGTGAATGCGAAATCGTTAACTGAAGTTGATTGGATGAATTGTGGTCGGTGGTAAACGAACACAACGAAGGTCCATACCGAACTGAGACCAACCAAAATCAATGCATAAGCTTTACGCCAGAAACCAGCTCGACAAAGTTTGTTGTTCACCAGACCGAACGGCGCCAGACCGATAAAGTTCGCGAAATAATAGAGCAGAAATTGAAATCGCGTGAAATTGACATAGGTCTCCATTTTCAAACTCCGCGAATCTTCACCCCTCGTGCAACTTTGGCAGCGAGCTACCCAGACCACCTTTCCGCCTGGTTATGGAGGTGAAAAGCGACTCGGACTCCGTGCTTTGTCAAGATGGCGATAATTTTTAGATAGCAGTGTTCCACGTACAACCAGCATCGATTTTTGCAATGATGAAAAATGTAACGGCACACTTTATTTAATAGCCGTACGTACCTACGTACGTGATCGAGTTGATACCAACGATCGGGATGAGTATTACGAGCGTACTGAAAGCGGGTGAAAAACGTATATCGATCCAGAGGCTTTCTTATAATGAAAATTTTCACTTAACGGCAATTCGACTTTGTGAAATATTCGCCTAGTAGGTACATTATACTGACGATACCACATTACGGGTACGTTTATGATATTGGTTGGACAAGCACTAAGTAATATACTATATTACGATCCAGTATGTGGTAATAAACGTAGCGCCAGTAATGTGCAGAAAAAAAAAATATATATATATATATGGAATTGCTGATGACTTAATGTTGTTTAAATTCGCTGTTGTGTCGAGACTGAAACTATCCTATTTTATGGCACGGACAACCCCTTAATTTTCTTCGCACTGAAATTATAGGGACGTTTATACGAATTTCAGAATTAAATATTTCGGGAAATTATAAAATAAATACTTATAATTTATATGAATTTTTTATTTCACACATTACACTTACATATGTGCATCGGGCACATGCACACAACAATAAATTGCCATTTATGGCCTTCTAGGTATAATTCACTACTCGATAACGCGGTGCAAAAAATCCATACGATTGTGTCACGACAAATTGCAATGAAATTTATTTTTCATAATAGGTGGAGGGTGAATTTTGACGGTATTTCAAACTGCTTGCTTCCTATCTCGTGAGGCACTATGGGTCAATCTCGTGCTGACGAATGCCCCGATTCTTGACTCCTTTCCTAACGGAATATCAATTCGGTTGCGATTCGTTAAATTGTACCATGACGACCCAATAGGCTACCACGGCGTAAAATATCTGCAAATTAACATCACAGTACATTCATCAGGGAAAATAGACTGTGGCTTGGGTCGAGATAGACACAGCGATCAGTCCTACCTTGAAAAGGAACGAACAGCCCAGATCGAAGAAACCGAAGGCAGAAACAACGACCGGCTTGTGTAGCAGGTGGAGAGAAAGTTTGGTGAGCTGAAACAGTCAATATGACACGTCGGTTTTTGGAATAATCCACTAAAATTTTCTGGATGAGTATGCGACGATCAAGTTTCTGGCAACGTACCTCGTCCCTGAGTACCTCTGGATGAAAAGTGTTCCATATTTCGTGCGGGATGGCTTTTGTAGCATTGCCCTGTTCCGATGAGAGAAAAAAATGATCTTCTTCAGTTTGATTTTAGGGAAAGTTCCAAGGCTTTGAGGCTGTACTTAAAATTGCGATAGGAATCCGAAGTTTTGGGTGCATTTTTTTTTACATATTTGGAGACGTCCAAGCTCATGGGAGGTTTGAAATTCGAAAATGATCAAATCAAGGACCAACCTAAGCTCACTATACTACTCATAGAGCTAATTCTCACCATTCGGGATACCGAAGTAGAGGCATGTGCGATCAAAATTAATTCCAACAGCGAATTTATCGTCCGAGCAATCAGCCGCTGAACAAATGGCGAGATGAACTGGGTATCGTCTGAGACTTGATGCGGTATGAACATGTGCGTGTACGAGGAGTAGCAGTTTGAAAGTAGATTGATGAAGTGCCGGACGATATTCAAGAGTATCGGAATCGCGTAGAAACGAGTGGTAGACTCCACCAATTCGCAAATCTCTCCGTGCAATTTTCCGATCTTCTCGACGTCTTTCACTGACAATCGCATAATTTCAGAATCAAAATCAGTGGTGATCCTGTGCGCTACGTCGTCGTCGGCAATCCGTCGGCTTCCATCTGTCCACAAGACCCATGAATCCTGCAGCTTGTTGTTCAGAGATTCAAACAGTCTTCTGATGCAGATCATCGTTTCAACAAACATCAAAATCACACCGTGATTTTGTATGGTTGAAGCGATATTTCCGATGTTAAATAATGTTGAAAATATGTTGTGATCGTAACGATGATGACCGATAGCATTAAGGATGATCATTCTCGTTGAGAGAATGATGCAGTTCGTCGCGATAATTTTAGCGTAAAAGTTGTTGCGGTTCCTTCGGCAATAATCCTCGATCCCCAACTTTTTAAGTTCGTTTTTAATCGCAGCTATTCGGTTAAATATTTCGACCATTTCGTTACTATTGAAGGCGATAACGATCAGAGTAACGGACATGGCCCCCGAAAAAATAATAAGTCCCAGCACGAAAAAGGCTTGATTCGCGAAAGTGATCTCCAGACTTCGCATTTGTTGTAGGGGGAACGCGAAATACATCCACAATAAACTCATAACAATGAGAAACACGGCGTAAAATTTGCGCAGGAAGCCGACCGGACGAATGATGTTGTTCTCTACGGTGACCGGCGCCAAACCAAAAAAGCTCGCGAAATAATAGAGCAGAGTTTGAAACCGTGTTAAATTCACGCAAGTCTCCATTATTCGGCTTCGAAATTTTTTCAATTCCCGCACGATATTTCCAACGACAGAACTAGATCGAACTCCGAGCTTCGACTCGGACCTAGACACTGCGCCCTTCCAGGACAACACACCAACTGTGTCAAACGATTACGATAATTTGCTTGTCGATTGCGAAAGAAATATTTCAGTTAGAGTCGGCTGTGATCATCAAGTTTTACGACTTTCGTGAAAGCGGGTAGGAAAAGTGTATCGATCCACATGTTACGTCTGTATAGTTCTTAATTTATTATCATGTAATTTCCCACTCGATAACTTACTTCGTATTAGTTATACGAGCCGAACGTATCGTGCGATATGATTCGACAAAGATAAAACTCCTACATTAATCATAGTACGTATGTCCGAAAAAAATATCGTCTGTATTCGGTAATGGGAATTCAATCAATCGTCTGGAAGGATAGACAGGACATTTTATTGTTCATCAGTAGTTTATTCATCGTGCAGATAATTACACAAAAAAATGAGCAACACTTATAAACTCCATGTGATTAATGGCGAATTACAGAACGATCTAGGGCAGAAATATCGACATTTTCTGTTGTTTAACAGTCGGAATATTCAACTGTAACTTGTGAGCCAGCAGAGGGGAGGAATACATTTATTTTTTCACCATTTTCTACAATGATTGAATTTTCCAAGCCATTACCTTCGCTTGAATTATCATTAATGCACCTCTGGACTGTTCACAGTGACTTATATTCTACAAAATGCAAATCACGTCTTGGTAACACAGTGCAAACAGTGAAAATACGACCCTGAAGACGTGTAACGATATATTGTAGTATGATTGATCAATTTCACTCCGGTGCTTAAGAATACCATAATATTCATTGACGCATCTTCTTTCTTAGGTACCGGGATTCACATGCATCGATGCGTCGAGTTGTATCATGATGACCAAGTACGCCACCAAGGCGTAAAATATCTGTGAATTAATATCACAACACATTTAACAGGGAGAACAAGGCGGAAAATGAGGCTTTTCATCATCTTCCACCAACTAATTTTTCGTGAAAGCGAATTGAACGGGACACAGCAATTTTTCATGTCCATATATTCAGATCTTTTCATCTAAATCATTCGGCGAAATATATATAATAGAGATCAGTCTCACCTTGATCATGAACGAATAGCCCAGGTCGAAGAAGCCGAGGGCAGACACAGCGATAGGTTTGTGCAAAATTTCTACCGAAAACTTGAGGAGCTGTAAAAATCAATTTGATTTGTAATCTCATATTTCCTTCTTACGCGTTTGATCTGTCGCGGACGTACCTCATCCCTAAGTTCTTCTGGGTAGTACTTATTCCAGACTTCGTGCACCAGGGCCTTGATAGCATTTCCCTGTCGGAAAACAAAACAAAAAACAAAAAGATTCCGACTAGTTGATTCGTCAGCAATTTCAATAGGAAGAAAATAATTCAATTCTACCAACTCTCACCGATCTTGACATCGAAGTGCATGCATGCGCGATTAACAATGATTCCATCAACGTGACCGACATCCATGTCATCATCTCAACAATATATGTGACAGTGGCATCGGTATTCTCAAATCTTTCACGCGATACAAAGACGCGTACGTAGATCAAGTAGGAGTTCAAAAGTAGATTGTTAAAGTTTTGGACGATATTGAAGAGTATTGGAACTGTAAAGCAATTCGTAACAGACTCCACCAACTCGCAAATCTCTCCGTGCAATTTTCCGATCTCCTGGACGTCTTTAACACATAATTGAACTCTAGGCTGTACAGAGATGATCCTTCGCGCTGTCGAATCGGCATTGCCTCGGTGTCTCACAACTCTATAAGCCGTGCTTGAACCGTGCTGATCATCGGATGAGAGAATGTTACAGTTTGGTTGACCGGCATCCTGCAGTCTTTTGTTCAGAGAGTCAAATAGTTCCTTGATGCACATTATACTTTCAGAAAATATTAGTGCAGCGTTAAAACGATGGATCGATGTAATTAGGAATCCGACCCAGATAAAAAAACGAATATTAGAATTAAAGATGAGGTTAGTTGTCATCGTCAAAATGAGGATGCCGTTTGTTAACATAATTTTCATGCTAAATTTCGTGCAGCTCATCCCGAAATTATCATCAATTCTGAACTTCTTTACTTTATCCGATATCGCAGTTATTCCGTTCCATATTTCAATCACTTTGTCAGTCTTGAAGGCGAAAGTGAACACATTGGAGCACAGACTCATCGCGGATAGAGTGAAAAGCATTACAGTGACGAATCGGTTTACTGTACTGACTTCTGTGTCTTGTGGTTGACCGGTATCAATCATATGAAACATCAAGAACGCGTTCAGAAGAGCCAGAAACACAGCATAGGCCTTGCGCCGGAAACCCAGCGGACGAATAACGTTGTTCTCTACGGTGAATGGCGCCAAACCGAGAATACTCGCGAAATAGTAAATCAGATATTGAAACGGCGTGAAATTAACGTAAGTATTCATTCTTCAGCCTAGAAAATCCGCGTTCCGAAGATCCTGACGAAACAACTAGAGTCTAGACCGACCGTCGCGCCTCGGATCCGACCTGGACACTGCACCTTGACGTCCAGGACGACACACCAAACGTGTAAGCTCAAGATGTGTTGAGCGATAATGAATAATTGTGTAATCGATAGTGACAGCAGTATCTATTTTCGATACGCCTTACAAAATCCACCGGAAAACCTTGTTCGATGTAGCTGTACGTCCGCGTCCGTACGCGTCTGGCTTGGGTCATAAGTCATTATGAAAATTTTTTACGACTTTCCTAGAAGCGGACGGAAAAAGATATATCGATTCACAGAGTTATGTACATTTCTTACAACGGGAATATTCACCTAATAGCGCACTGACTTTCTTGGGTATAATTCGTATTGGTAGGAAAAAAAAAACAAATATTCATTTGACATATCGGTTTCACAGCTACGAACAGCTATGTGTGTCCGCGATTTTACAATTAAGACACTCAGGTGCACAACTTCTTAGGTTCCAAGTGCTGCACATACGTCGAGCTGTATTCCATGCATTGGCGAATCGCGGATGAATGTATTATAATCAACGAACGATAACTTGTTCCACAAATTTCTCTCGCACAATAGTTGACGAGAGAATTTTACGAACAAAAATGAGAACACAGTGCAGATACACAATCGGAACATATCATCTCGCTTCGCAATCGAAGTGAAATTATAGAATTTGAGATTCCAATCTTGTGCAGTTCCAATCATTTCTTGATCAATCTCTTAGGCAATGGGACGGCTCGGTCGGGTTTCATCGAATTGTATCATGGCGATAAGGTAAGCTATCACGGTGCCGAATATCTGCAAGAAAATGAAAAAGGAGAGTTTTCAAATTTCGAGAGAAGTTTATTGGAGTTCTGGGACTCGCACGCTCAACCGATCGATCTAATCGACTCACCTTAAACGGGCACGAATATCCAAGATCGAAGAAACCAAAAGCAGATACAGCGATCGGCGTTTGTAGCATTTGGAGAGAAATCATGCCGAACTGAAACAGTGGGGCTGGATCAAAGTTCCGAAACTTTCGATACGTTCGATATCGGGGCGGGTTGTCCCCTAGATCATTTCTTTCCATCGAAGATCTTGGAGATTCTCCGAAATCATTGGGCGATTCGTTTCGGTCAGGCGGTGCGATCCCATCGCCCAGCTTTTCGTTCACAAGTGCGAATCGTTGCCTGATGAAGATTAGCATTTCGGTGAATATAAAAACCGCGTTAAGATTGATCAAACTTATGATGAGGTAGACTTTTTTTTTATATTTTATACTCGTAAAGATACTTTCGATCCAGTGATTATCGATTGGCCGATTAAATGCCATTGGTGAACACCAGGACTTGGTACATACCTTCATGGTGCATTCGCTCGGTGATGAGGGACATTTCAAATTTCTATGTTACGAGAATGAGGTGACAGCGGTGGGATCGGGACTTGTGGTAAAGTCTGATGACGAATATGGGATTATGATCAATTTTTCTAAATATTTTATTACATCAATTTTTATTGTTTACAATTACGCATTAGGTATATTAGGTTGGACTATCGTAACGCTGTAATAGTGAATATGTATACTAGAAGTGCACAATGCCATAGAGTTTCTTTTCTCATTACATATATCGTGTATGTAACGTGGAGTTTTCCTTCGTCAATGATGATCGTTTCCTTAATTAGATCTGATCAGTGAAAAACTATATAACCATCCCAATATACAAGCAATCAGAGTCAATGGTAAATATCCGAAGATTATTTTTTCCAATGAGTCATTTTTAAAATGGTAAAAAATAAACCGTGTAACAAAAATCTAACATATATATTATCATCGATTATTCAGAAAAATATCGATATAAAGATAATTATTTACAAAACTGAATATTTATTTCTATATTTTAGATTATCTAACAGATATACAGATTGTTTTTTTTTCTTTTTGCTTTTCAAACCATATACATATCATATTCACGTTGTATGAATAATTTTCAAATCCAACAACGATCTTATTGGTTTTCTTTTTTTTTTTCTTAACATATGGATTTTCAACAGATTTTCAAGACGAATGAAGTTTCACTAATATTAGAAATAAAAAAAAATTAATTTATTCGAACTTTGTACATATTATTATTTAATTCAATTGCCAATCAATCACGAGCACATATATATATATATTTTTTTTTTTAATTTATAATATGTATATACTTTGAAATTGGAAAGAGAACATATAGAAAATAAAAAAATATATATATATATATGTATGTATTATCGAAATACAAATTCAGAAATATTGCTTTCACTTCATTCGCCCAACATCGCTGCCTGATAATTAATCAATAAATAAATAAATTAATTAAACTAGTACCTACACATGTCGTCACAGACATTCAAAGCCACACACAGTGTATTTATTATGCACACGCAATGAATTATTGAATGTAAAAAGGATATACTCAGACGTTGGACTATTTTTTTTTTTTTTTTACATATGTAATACAGCCATGAGGATGTGTGATATCTATTATATTATAGTTTATAGATTATTAATTTTCATTTTTATTTCTCCTTGGATTAGGTAATTCAATTTAATTTCATATGTAATACCTAGTATATGATATATAAATTTCGTAATATCCTGTCTACATGTAAATAATAATAATAATAATAATAACAATAATGATAATATATGTCTATATATATATATATTTATATATATATATATATATATATGTACAGAGGTGTGTGCAAAATATTCTTGTATATAGAATTTATAAAGTGTTGCATTCTATACTTACAATTATTATTATTATTAACATACTATAGATATATAATAGCAATTATTATATTATAATACTAGGGGCTCAGCCCCTGCGCGCCCCACTCTGTCACATACATTGAATTGTGGATGCCTTGAATTACCAAGTGAATGGTAATTCCGTACGGCGTGGGCGTAAACCACAAAGTTCGTTTAAATTCGAATATGGCTGTAAGACAGACTCTCCGTTACGTCGAAAATTTCATTTAATAATTTTCACGTTTCAAGTATGTAAGCCGAAACTTGATGCGTTTGATGCGATCCGTTTTCATTGAGTATTATTCATAATGGTGCTGTTGCACATAGCGCGTCCAAACGATATTCAGTTTACAACCAAATGTATTAGAAAAATTATTCCGGACATTTACGTGCAAGTATTTATTTATTATAATTAATCTAATATAATAAATCATATTATCCCAATTCGTTTTATAGGTTTAGAATTAAACTCGATCATTCGTTACGACGTATCCATCAACCGATTTCTTTCTCTTTTTTTTTTCAGATGTCTAAATCAAATGGGGATGGAAGAACAGGCACTCCTGTGGAAGGAGCTCCGGATGACGAGGTGGCGGTTGGGCATCCACCGCCGTAATCCTGTGCTGAAAATCCCGCACCAAAAGATATTTCTATTTATTTTTATGTGATTAAATTTTATTGTCTTGCTAGTGAGCGCGTATTATTTATCACCCCGATTTTTTATCTCTCAGTAAAGAGGCCCAGAGGGGTTCTAAGACCTGGTGGGTCTAGGAGCGGAGGGAGAGCCTGGTTAGAAATAAAAACGATAGAAGCTACAGAACGGCGGAATTTTTCCGCTTCATTAAAAGAAACGTCGCGTTCACGATAGATTCGATTCTTCTTCGTTTTTACATTTATTCTTTTACCTTTAGTTTTTTAGTTATTTAAATAATTATTAATAAAATTTCATAAATATTTCCGAATGATTTCCTTGCATTATTTTTTTTACGAAAAAATGGGATGTCTTATGTATATAAAGTAAATAACCAAATAGAGTAACAGGAGTAGGCATATGAAAGATTTCATTTACACAAAATATTACTTTTAATTTAGTTCTGTGCCCGGATGAGGTCTTCCTATTTTCATTGAGCTTCTTTGCCGTGGAAAGATATATATTGTTTTTTTATTTTTTTCATATTTTTTTAGATCAAATTTTCATACTCGTCAATTGGAGTGGGGCGAGGTATTTTTTGCGGATTTTTAGCGAAAATTGAACCGATTTTGGAAAATCAAAAAATCACATTCTAGGAAATTTAATAATCTTTCGAATGAGACTAGTTTCGTCCCGATCGATTGAGAATTGCCCGATTGCCAGAGGATTTTGTAAATTTGTGATAATCGGTGTTTCGCGAACTACCCGTAAAATGATAGTGGATGTTATCGGACCCCTTGGTACCTCGTACCCATTGAAAGGGGAGCTTTTGACGTGCAAAAAACCACCCCCTATGTGTCGCAGTCGGATAACTCGTTGAGGAGTTATGCGTCCAGGAAGTTAGAATCGTTTATCGGCGATAACTCTGGAACGCTTCGTTCGATTCCACTGAAATTTGTTGTGGAGTCGTATTTTGTTACGCCCTGAGACCTCACCTTAGTGTTATCGCGATAACCGTCCTCGCAGACGAGATCCGGGTACTTCCTGAGCGCGGGGTTTCGTTTATCGATATTTTTCGCATTGAAAGACGTTGAATTAACCGCCAAAAGTCAGTGATTGTTGAAGGGGAAGTTTCAATGATTAAAATGTGTGGTCATTCAATATCGGGAATGACCTCCATCAACCGCAGGGCGTTTTTGAACTCTTCTCAAATGATTCCTACGCCATTCAACAGAAGAGAGACTAAAGCGTTGGTTTACACTCAGTCAAAGCCAACTCGGCACACTCCAGGTTTTTCGTCTGTTTATTGCAGGCTGGTCATCCAGTTTTCTTTTCGTTTTTTTTTTTTTTTTTTTTTCGATCCGATGTCTTCCGAAAGCAAATCAGTTCAACCAGAGAAAAAATTCACCCTCTTGTTGGGAGGGGTGAAAGTTAGGATAAGAATCCGAAAATATTAGGGAATTTTTTTTTTTTTTCATTATTTGGAGCCGATTCGGGGGGGTGCCTGCTGAAAAATTCTTCCGAGCCATATACATACAAAGACCACCCTATTATGTGTATACCATGTAAAATCATTTAATAAATGATTGAAATTTAATTATAATAACATAAAATAATTATATAATCACTTTTAGTATTAAAATTTCACGATTTAAACGGTATAGCGATGATAATATATCGCAAAGATCTATATATAATCGTGTATATACCTATAGTATGATATATATATATATATCGATAATTTTTATCAATATCGTTCAAATCCGCGCAGATCGCTAAAAACGCAGAATTATTTTTCACTCTTTCTTTCATTATTTTATCTTTCTTTTTTTTTTGTTTTCAGATTTTTTTGCTTTTCTTTTATTTAGTTAGTTATTTTTTTTTTTTTTGGTTTTTTTTTCTCTTTTTTTTTGTATAGTACAAATGTATACAAATTTGATATTTTACTTTCTGATCATCTATCATAGATATTATTAGTTTTTTTTTTATTGGCAGTACGCGCGATAGTATATATAAATTAAAGCTAATACACAAATATGCGAAAATTGGTTAAAAATATGGTTCTTGTTTCTTATGAATTTTTTTGTTTCTTCTTTTTACTGAAGGGTTCAGGTTCGGGTAGGCATATAGATATATGTATGTACGTACGTACATATAAACCTATACAGGTTGAATACGATGAAATTTTTCTCCTATTTTTGGTTTTGGTTTCTTTCTTGTTATTTATTTTTTTTTACTTCTTTCCTCTTTCCCCAATTTTTATCATATTTAAAAATTCAAGAATTCAACAATAATTAATAATAGTATTTTCATACACCCATATGTATGTATATATATTTATATATACTATATGCCCATCTTAACCTTTACTCCCGTTTAAATTCATAATTATTAACTTAACTTTAATTGGTCGTCAAGATTCTGTACGAGAATTTTTCTCCTTTTGCTAAACTCTTTTTTCCCCAATCACCGAGGGGGTTGATGGTATATTTAAGAAAGAATTATTATTTTTTTTTTTTTAAACCGTCAATTCTTTGAATAATAATAATAACAATAATAGTAATAATAATGATATTCATTTATCATTCATTGAATTATAATCGATTGAAGAAAAAAAGAATCACCTCAAATCTCGGCAGGGATTTGAAAGTTATGTATGTTCGTTTTGGTTTTTTTTTCGCAAAAGCTACTATATAAGAGGTATTCCACGTCAACTCGGTGGCATTTCACCCCGACTCTTAACGAATATCTGTTCCATTATTTTGTTTTTTTATTTCATTATCAACCTATAGATAAAAAACTTACTCAAAATTTCGGATTGCATGGCACAGCAATTCCTAATACTCTGCCAGTACTTAATTTATTATTTTGAAGTATTTTGAAATATTTTTTAGAGGGTCGGGGTAAAATGCCGCCTTGTTGGCGCGAAACACCTCATATATATAAATATATATATATATATAATTATATCTATATAATATATATATTAATTTATTTATTTATTTATTTATTTATTATAAACCTCGGCCGGTATAATTTACGGTTGATAAGAATATATACAACATAATATCATTTTTTGTATCCAAGATGGATGAAATATTTTCATTTTTTTGTTGCTGTTGTTACAGTTTTCCTTTTTTTTTTTTCTTTCTTCTCTCTATTAGTCGGTCTCTTATTCTTATAGTATACATGCAATAGACTTTTTCTATCCTTTATTATAATTTTTCATTTTACAATTTATATCAGAACGACACAATATAGTCTTGTAAATGTTTATTATTATTCTCGCCATTTATTATAAGCGTTCGAAAATTTCTGCATTTCTTCTTCTTTTTTTTTTTTTCTGTTAATTGGACCAAAAAAATCCTGTTTTGTTTTTTGTCTTTTCTTCCCTCGATTACACTGCACTTCGTGACTTTAACTATACGTAATTAAAATTCACTTTCGTTTAATTTATATATTACGTTTTTTTTTTTTTTTTTTCATGGTTCTCTTGTTCTTCATGTTTTTGGTTTTTTTTTTTTCTTTATTTTTTTTTTTCTATTATCTCCAATTTTTGGTCGTAGACCTTCATACCTGAGCCCCAACCACATTAAAATTAACTCAATATCTTGACTAGAATAATAATTTATTATATCTTCATTGTTTGAAAATAATAAAAAATAAATGAAAAGAAAAATTTATCTATAGATATATTTTCTTCATTTTTTTTTTTTTTTTTTTTTTTTCTACGTTTTATAATTACTTCGCTCTCTAAACATATATATATATATATTGTATATACATGTAAATAATTTTATAGATTTCATACTTAAAATTCTATGGACAACATGTTGATTAAATCGTTAACTAATTTATGTTATTTTTTTTTCTTTTTTTTTTTCTCACATCATATACATAATAGATAATATATGTATATATATATACGTGCTTTGCTATATTTATTTTATGATAATATTATAGTACAGATGCCAAATGTGAAGGAGGGATTGATTTTTCGTTTCGATTTAAGATGAATAATAATTATCTAATTTATATTTTAATATTATATTTATTCATTTCATTTTAATTAATAATATTATTAATATTATTATTATTATTATATTACTAATGATTATAGTATTTTGAAGGGTGAAATAAAAAGAAAAATTAAATATATTAATTAATTTGTAAAATGAAAACAAAAAAAAAATATATATATATATATATATATATATATCATTGAATATAATAAATACCTATATACATAATAATTAATTGACTGTATAATTATTCTGAATAATACGAAATATATATTATTGCTATTTGAAGAGAAAAAAAAAAAAAAAATCAAAAAATTACTTTCTCAGGTTTCTTCTGTTCTTCCATGTTTTTTTTTTTTTACACCCCCCCCCCCCCGCCAATCTTTCTGAGTATTTAATTAATGAGAATTAATTTTATTCATGTATAAATAAAGTTTTGAAATTAAATAAAGTAATAACAAAAACATCTTCTAGTTAATTTTATTTTCTTAATTATTATTATTATTCATTTATACATATATGTATATCGTATTCATATCGAGGGCCAAGGACCAGAAGGGTGTAACCCATATTTTTTTGACTTTGTTAAATTTGCTGCCATAAGGACGTATATCTGAAAATTTAATGCGTGAGCCTTTCTGGTAGCATCCGTAGTTTTTCTTTTTTTATTGTGGGTTACGCCCTTATGATCCTTAGCTCTCGATATATAATATATATGTGATGAACGAACTACTATCATATCGACAACTATAGTATATATATATATATATATATATATACGTGTGCAACAGTCAGCATTATTCCAAATTTCTTAATAACGATGATAATAATAATAATAATAATAATAATAATAATAATAATAATGATAATAATGATAGTCATGATAATTAAACAACTAATATATAATAAATATGTATATATATATATAAATTTTTAAAATTGAACTTGAATATATCTTTCAAATTTTTAATTCTCTACCGATTAATTAATTAATCAATTTATTCATTCATTTACTCGTTAATTATAGAGAGAATTACGTTTTTCATCTAGCTTATTTTTTTTTTTGTTTTTTATTTTTTATTTTTTATTCTTATTTTTTGTTCAGTCTTTGAAAGCACCTCCCCTCGGGTGGAATAATGAACAGAAATGATTAGTTTCTATATATAATTATATTTATGTGAAGTCTATGAAGGAATTTTGATATTAATTGGAATTTTTTTTTTTTTTTTTCTTTACCTCATCAACTCGGAATGCGTGTATGAATATCAGAAAATCAGTGTGATATAATATTCATTCGGAATTAATGAATACCAGGTATAATATGTATAAAATTAAATGCACGACGATTGATTGTAAAGTGAAAAAATGAAATACAAAAATGTTATTATAAAATTTTATAGTCAGAAAAAGATGTTACAGGATCGTGTAGACAAAAAAAAAAAAAAAATAAACAACCCCATATATCACGCGTTTAGCATATGCTATATATATATATATATATATCATATAAACGATTTGAAAACCAGAATAGAATGGGAAAAAGTAAAGAAAAAAAAAATTAATTAAGAGGGGAGAAAAAAAAAAAAAAAAAAAACCACAATATATTATAATTATCTAATACATATAATTCAACTGCCGAATACATATCGCTTAAGATATTTATATACATATATATTTATATTATATATTTAATATATAAATATATATGAGTATATAATAGCACGACTAGGAATTTTATAAAATTCATTATTATCCCCTGCAGTTTAGTTCCAATAAACTGGGGAACGGATATTTTTTTTTTTTTCTTTTTTCTTTATCTTCTTTCCCTCATTTTCACTGTACAAACACTATACATATAATTATATACCAATATATAGATATATTCAATTATCTTACTCAGCAATAAAAATACGTTACATATTAAGCTGCTCCATTACTAATTATTTATCATTATTATAATCATTATTATTATTATAATCATTATTATTATTATTATTATTATTATTATGGTTATATGAGATAGAAATTTATTCATTTATTCGTTCATTCGTTCATTTTATTTCTTTATTTATTCATTTATTTCATTATTTAGTTTCTAATAATCGCTTATACGCACCTACATATTATATATATAATATATATATAATATATATTTATACTAGACTAACTGCAATGTACGTCTATCTAAATCAAGAGAGAAACAATAATATAATATACATATATATATATATATATATATATATATAGTATATATATATATATATATATATATATATATTTTTATATACATATTTATATACAATTATTACTGCAGTCACGATATATATATTTATATTTTGATAAAAACTATAGGTATATTATTTATTATTATAACCATGTATGTATAATGGCTAAAGTCCACGATTATTATTATTATTATTATTATTTATTATTATTACTATTATTATTATTATTATTAATATCGTAAAAATTATACTTCATATAATGATTTATCAATTTGTTTATTTAATATTATATATTCTTTGGCAATTTGATTCGTATCAGATCGTGATACGTTTTTATTTTAATAAACTGATACTATTTATAATATGTGATGAATTACCTCTTTCGAATGATTGTGTGTTACATATGTAACATAATTATATCATAGGTATATTTTTTATTCTTTTAGTTTATTAATTTATCAATTTATTTAATTCTCTTATATCTTGATTCTTTTTCTTTTCCTTCATCTTTTTGCAATCTCTTCGTTAAATACCTATTTATTAATGTACACCTATATGATGTGATTGACTGACTTCATATAACCTTATTCATCCTAAATCCCGATCTGAAACTTCTATATATTTTTAAATATTCTATAATCAATTATTTTATTTTATTATATTTACTTATTTTTTCGACTTCTATTCCTGCTGTTATTTTTATTATTATTATTATTATTATTATTATTATTCAATAGCTTTTATATCATATATATTTATATATGCATACATACGTATTATATATGTATATTTAAATATACATATAAATATATAAAACTATATAATACAAGAATATAATGATATCAAGCGATAGCAGCAATATATATACAACATAAAGTAAAAATACAGGGAAATAATGTGAAAATACAATTTATAAATTGATCTCACTATCTATCGTTAAATGTCACTAATAATTAACGCGCCAAACTGGTGGCCGAAAATTGAATTAAAAACAATGGCGGTTGAAATCTGAGAGTTTTTAGGTTATCTTTACAGATAAGAATCCTCCTCGTCTATCGGAATGTTGTAAAATCGATGCTCTGTTCATCAGTGATTCGTTAGTTTTGCGAGAAGTGTTTTTTTTCTTTTTCTATTTTTATTCAATTAATATCGATATAGATACCGATTTTTTATACTAATAATTTACTCAGTTTCATATCACGCCGTCATAGTGCGATTGCAGCGCCACGTTCGAAGAATAATATTATCACCCCGTATTTATACTCCATAAAGTATTTCGACGATCTTTAATCGACAAATAAACCATAACGCGGATATAGGTTGATTAAAATTTGATCTACGTCAAATCGGGTGGGAGTATCGTTTTCTTATCAATTTATCAAACATGTGCGATTGATATATCGGAATCATCGGCACTGCAATAAGTAGTGCAGATTTTGTCGAAAAATCATTCAACCGATCTACGAAAACCACCCGCCGTTGCTTCTCATCTCTATCAAACTGTTACAACATTTCTGAACGGTGAATTGCTCCCTGGCAACGAACCGTCGGTTTACATCATGGCGGGACTATAACACAAGTCGATTCCATACCCTCGGGTGGTATGCGTGTATTACCGTTCGAAACGTAACCGTTAAGGTCGATCGAGACCTGCGATAGGGTGGAATTCCTCAACGGATTACCCGCCGGTGAATTAGCCGAAATAATGACGCGACCTGCGGGGTTATTCCCTCCGTGATCGTTAACATGGTTTGAAATCCTGTCGTTAACGTTGTTACCCGCGTATTGATGATCCTGTGCAACCGGGTACTCCGTCATCTCGATATTCGTGTATTCACGGATCGGTGTTTTGGAGGGAAAATCTACCCCCATATGTTGCATGGAACCGTCTCTACTCATCTGGTTGTTATGCGTCATGTGCTGGTGATGATCGGTACCGTCACTCATCGACGTTACATGTCCATTCGCAGTCATGTACAGGTCTGGCTCGGCCTGAGTCTTCGGCGATAACATTGACTCCAGACATTGGTACAGCAGGATGTAATCCTCCTACAAAAAGTGACATTTTTCATTGGCGATTCACCCGATTTTTCTAACCGTTCGATCCTTCGAGAAAATAAACCTAAAGGTTTTACCTTCGATCTGAAGATCCCTGGCCGTTTCATGTACAACAGTTTTGCAAACATGTAAATGTCCGCCGTTTGTTCGAACTCCAGCTGCTTGTTCAGGGTCGTCAAAATGACGAAGAGACCGCCTTCGATACCGCCGAATCTGCACAATAATATAAACGATCATTTTTGATCGGAAAATTGAATGCTTCACACTTTTTGTGACGTTCTTGAGTATTACCTGTCCATAACGACGATCGGACCGTTTTGGTAATCCCTGTGAAAGTCCTGTACGACGTTCACAAATAGTTTTGGGTTGTTGTTGTGCGGCCAAGGGCCACCCTGGTCCAGAGGACCTTGGACGATTCGTGCACTCAATTCGTAGTCGTCCTGCAACGAGCGAACTGCAACTTCGCGAAGAACCACGCCGTTCACCGTCTCTTTGATGCCACAGAGTCTCACCCTGAAGGTGTCGGATTCCAAATCCTTTCCCTCAGTGGGCCAGAACTCGGGATACTCCTGGAAACACAGGTTCTATTCAGGGGGGTGGTTTTCGTCGAATTGGCCAACTGGCTATTCCCTATATCCCGAAGGATGTAATCGAGGGTCTTTTACCCGGACACAAACCTCTTCGCAGTGAGTGAGCATCACAATAGTCTGGGCATTGTGGTCCCATATCATCTGCCAGAATTCCATGATGGTATTTTCCATGGGGTGTTGGGTGAGTATGAATTCGCGGTTTCTTTGGAACCCTGAAAAAACGAGATAACCAATTTTTGTCTACGACTGAGCTTTTTTCATCGAATGAAGCGAGGATTTTACGCACCAGAGAACCAAGTCGCGTTAATATAGTCGCTGCCGTCTATTCCTGGCTTTGGTGTCAAGTGGACTCTCGCGTTTTCAATCGGCAACGTTTCCATATTTCGATTCTTCACAGTGTTACAAGGCTTCGTGGCTGATACTAGATTGAAATCCTTTGGCTTCCAGGATGTGACGAGCTGAAAAAACGACCGTTCAGATTTAGCCCGGGGCTTTCCTTCGTCACCAAATCATTAAAATCGATATTTCCAACATCAAAAACCTTGTACTGAGCCTCGAGCGAGTTCCATGGATCATTTTTGTTGTTGTTAGGACACAACATCTCTCTGACATGTTGAAGCAAACTGTTGACCTCGATGTTTGTCTCTCCGCTTTCGATGGCCTCCTGCAGAGCATCGTGGATGAAAATGTACTGCTCTTCGGTTTGCACCAAAAAGTTTCTCTGGGTTCGAATGTGCTTCAAAAATCCGAACACATTTATCTCTCCTTTACTTTTGGCCTGTTTCAACATCGCGTCGATCACTATGTACGTTCCCGTCCGGCCAACTCCGGCGCTGAAAAATACAATCGATGATTCTAAGCCACTGAAAACCCAGAAAGACACGACCAAAATTTACCTGCAATGAACAATGATCGGGCCAGCATCTGGCGGATTAGCGTTCGACGATTTTCGAACGAAACTCAGCACTGGAAGAGGATGATCGGGTACACCGTGGTCTGGCCAGCCGGTGTAATGGTACTGCAACACCGTCCTTTCCCCCATGCTTGTGCCATTCTTCTTTTTCTTTATCTGCTTGGAGTTTTAATATTATGTTTTGGTCCTCTGAGAAGTATTCGCACCATACGAAATACAGGGTATCGAATTCCTATATAGATATATACCTTCAAATGCCGAATGTGGAGAGTGCGAACGGTGTAGGTAGCCATGATGTCTTCCCTCATCAGAGTGACTTGGATATGGCCGTAAGTCTCGGTGCCTTCCTTGGGCCAGTACATATCACATTTTCTCTGCACAATCAAATAAGAATTACAATAAAATGTGCAAAAATGATTCCGCGGAGGGTTTTCGATCAATCGATCACTCATTACTCACTCGACCACGCTCTACCAGATTGGTTATCATCACGACGATAGAGACTCGTTGCTCCCAAACCATGCGCCAAAAACCATCGAAAGTCGGTGGCAAAGGACCCTGAGTGCCAATGTAAGCTCTCGAACGTTGCCAACCGTCGATATAATTAGCGTTCACATAGTCCTGGCCTTTTTTCGGTGGTCCACCACCGCATGACAGCAATTGTACGCGAGTATGATCGTCTGAAACGGTGATAAAACGTATTTGGAACTGTCCCCACCATTCTCGGGGTCATGTGATCTACTCACATGCTAGAATGTTGAGGTAACGATTCTTCGTCTTGTTCTCAGCATACTGCGAATTTTCCACAGTGTAATCCCCGGTTTCGGACTGGATGAGCTCGTACTCCTTGCTGAAACCTATGTCACCGTCGGCATGAAGGGCGGCTACGTGTTGTGCGAAATTTTGCACAGCGACGGCGGTCCGTTCTCCATCTTGCTCGGTGTTCTCCCAGTCTTGAAGGGTCGGTACGTTCCGCGGTGGATCATCAAGATAATAGTAGGCGGTGTGAAAGCACTTTCTAAACATCGGCCTAAGACATGGCCTGGTAAATTAATATTGTCAACGGTATTCCATCCTCCTAGTAAACTATTCACTAACGAATCGACTTACATGAACTGCTTCATGGTTATTGTCCATCGAAAGAAGATAAAAACAACAACAAGACGGCTACATGCAGCAACAAGATCTCGACGTAAAGTACGACGAGTGGCTACTACATACGACTGAACATTATCTCGGCTCTCGAGTTATTATCGCACTTTTAGATAAAGACTATATCGTGTCAATATGAAGCCCGGTATCCAGTTTCTCGAGAATGTGAGTGCGTGTGTTTTTTTTTTCTTTAAGCCAAGTACACAGCCCGCATATAATTCTGCACAACATTTCTAAACAATTTAACTATTGCCCTCTTACCTCCATAGAACGAACGATGTTATGGCCAGCATCACGGCGAAACAGGCGCAAACCATGCCGGCGATAACACCAGCGCTGAATTCTTTGCTGCTTTGTCGCATGGACGGTGGTACTTTGTCGCAGTTACGAGCAACCAGGACTCTTCGAGCGGGTGTATCCTGCCCTTGTATTATCTTCCCTTTGTCGATTATGCTCCGTGTTGCACCGCGCACCATTATCTCGTACATCGTGTTCATCGTCAGGTTCGATATCGTTATCTGAGGGTAAAAAATCGGGGGATTTGTCGTTGTCGGTACTTCGGAGTTACGATTTTACGCAAAAGTGCTACCCTCATAATCGCCACTTACTCCGCTATCGAGGTGCTCCTTGTCCGCTGACATTTCCATTACTTCAAAACCGTTCGTATCCTCGTTACGATAACTTATGTAGTAGTAATCTATCGAGTTCCAGAAAAGCCCTGGCCTTTGCCATTGGAAGTAGATCGTATCTTGAGCCTGGCAGGTCAGGTTCAAAATTCTTGGTGCAGTCGGACCGGCGATGTCCGTTTTATGAACTATGTGATCGGATGGTTCACCCTCGTTCTTCCAGGTATATGCCTTCACCCATATCTTATACTCCGTGTACGGTTCTGAAATGAAAAGTAGATTTTCGGTTCATATCATTCATTCATTCATTCATTCATTCATTCATTTATTTCTCCATTTCTCCATTCATTTCTTCATTCTTTCATTCATTCATTAATTTCTTCATTTTGCCATTCATTTCTTCATTCCTCTATTCATCCTTTCATTCATTCTTTCATTCATTACTTCATTTCTTAATTCATTACTTTATTTATTTCTTCATTGCTGCATTCATTCATGCATTCGTTCATTCATTACTTTCTTCATTTCATAATTCCTGGATTAATTTCTTCATTCATTCATTTATTCACTCATTCACTTCACAATTCATTCATCCATTCATTTCTCCATTCATTAATTCATTACATATTCGATTTGAAAAATGTCTTCTTACTGAGATTAGTCAGATTGAAGAATATGTTCGGATTGTTGGTGTCGACATTCTTATGCGTCTCGACGTCCGTGTAATTCAAGTGCATGTAATACACTCTATATCCGACAATGACGCCGTTTGCATTCTCGGGTTCAGCCCAAGACAATTCGATGAATGATGATGTGATGTGATGTGCAGTTAAGTTCAAAGGTTTACTTGGCACTGTAAACAGGCAGAAAATACAAATGAATATTTATTCACTTTCCCTATTCTTCAATTTTCTTTCTCTATTCATCATAACTGAACGGTTCTAAGTATTATACACATAGTTTCTCTGATCATCAACCTTAACCATCATTATCTAACCGAACGGAAGTACCTTATTAAACTCTGAGAAGGAATTATGATCTCTCGTATCGGATTACGGGATAGATAGCTATACGATGTTCTTCGTTCAATATAATACCATCTTCACTCATCGCTTCGCACACCTTCGCTATCATTACTTAGGTATAATTGTCATAGTTTTTATTTTTCAACGATCACGTTTAACCGGTATAGGAAAAATAGAAAAAACATTCTTTCCTTGTACGAAAATCGTGGAAATGATAGAAAAAATCGGTGAAAAAAATATAAAATAAAAAAAAAAAAAAATCATCAAACTGCGTCGATAACTAGAAAAAATATTTCTTTATCAAATATCCGAGCATAATATACGATGAAAAATCGAAATCGGTGACTTTTCATCAAGAGAAAGTCGTCGGACATGTAATTGCACTTTACGCGTTTGTGTGTTATATATTTATAATCAAGGATCGGTTCTGCAGCGGCAATAGCAGCTGTACATAGGAAGTGAAGGGACGTATAAGTTCCACCTCTTAGTGCGTGGGTATTTATTATTTATCTGTAAATTCCATATAACGAGTAAAGAAAAGAAAAAAAAAAACACAGTCAAAAGAAAAAAAAAAAATTCACGCATATACAATTTTTTCGTTTTTTCTTCTTTCACTATTGAAATTTCTTACAATTATTATTATATCTAATCAACTATTCGATGTATGTTATACAGTTTGCTGCTGCTGCGGGCTTATCTACCTTTTATCTAACTCCTCGATCTCACGCTTCCGTATACCTACTTTACACCCATTATCCCATAGATAAAGTCCCGTTTCAAAAAGCGATAAATATTTCGGTTACTAACGAACGGAGATCTGCTTTTACCATACCTGCGAGCATATTATACCTGCTTTTAAGCTATTCACGAAGATATCATAGTTGGGGCTTTTGAACCGGATAGTGATACCGATTTTTTTTTTTCTTTTTCAAATTTTCGACCGGTAAAATGAAACAATTATTCCTAATTATTACGAGTAAGAAGATACGTGCCGGTTTCTGTGAATGGTATTGCGCCGAAATTCTACATGGAAGATTTAAAATTTCAAAATTCAGAATGAATTGATTTTTTTTTAAATTCAAAATTGAATTTTATTCAATTTTAATCTTCAAAATTTGAAAGTTTTTTAAAATTCTAAACCGTCTCAAACGAATTCGGAACTTCGACCCAGCCCCCCGTGTGAATTTCATAGAAAATACTTATCGAGGTATGAGTGAGAAGTACATAGATGCATACATCGACAATTTATTCATTCGCGGAAAAAAAATCACACATACTATTATTATTATTATTATTATTATTATTATTATTATTGTTTCATTATTGTGATTATATATCTAAACCTGTTGCACGTGAGAAGATTTATCTGTATATGCTTATATACCGTGAGTTTTCCTAACGACGGAACGATCCGGGCGCCTATGGGCAGGCAGCTAGAATCACATAATTTTCAAGTGAACATCGTATCTCTCCACGGCCACCACCAACCTCAACGATCGTTTTTAAAAGTAACCGAATATATAGGGTATTTTTATAAACAATCGTTGAGGTTGGCGTGGCTGTAGAGAGATCAGTGCGGTCACTTGGTGATTATTTAATTCCAATTGCCTGCCCATTGGCGCGCGGATCGTTCCGCCGCTAGGAAAACTCACGGTATATATATAGGCACGTATGTAAGTTTCTGTTTCTGCAAGTTGTGCAATTTATTCATCAAATAGCTACCGGACCAAATATGGATTTCAAGAATTCACCTGTGAAGGTATAGAAATATCTAAAATATGTAGAAGGTAGGTAACGAGCGAAAGAATGATCGCGTACAGGTACGATTCCAGAAATATTTTATATTCCTTCATAAAAATGTAGGAAAAATAGTTGGCAAATAATAGGAATGACTTATTGCTGCAGGTACCAAGAATTTCTGTAAAAATGTCGTTCATCGAATTGAAATTCGTCGTTACACAGGAAATAAATTTCGATAAAATCGGTCGAAAAACGAGAGAAGATTCATAAATGCTTAATCACTTTATTCCACATGCATATTACGGTATTAGACATCAAACAGCGAAATTGGATCCGTTTCTTCTCCGTATTCCTCGTTCTCGACAAACTAACAGCGTAATACGAATCCGAGATCACGTCGTAGGTATGCTATAGAATAGAATCGCGTCTTTATAGAGCTATAAGTCTCTGCAGGTAGGTAATGAGCAACTGTAATTATTCATATGTCTGAGCTCGTGTATGGTAAAGATAAAAACTAATCTACGGATGTGTGTGTGTTTATGATAATGTAGAAACAAGAGCTGAGAGGGGGGGATGGGGCTGCCTTGTCTTGTTAATACGTATACGTGTACATGTAGGTATAATGGAGGGATTACACCCACGCCTACACATACACGTCGTATATTGCCTTTTAGTATTACTATCACAAAAGAGAACGAGAAATCCAATACTATGAAGAAATTATACCAGCATATACAGCCCATCGTATGTATATCACGTTGAGAAAATGCGCTTAACAATTCTCGTATACCTGTACGGTATGGATATATAAGAGAGAGAAATAGAGAGAGAGAGAGAGAAGAAAAAGAGGCGAAGCTAATTGCGGCTTAAAAACGTTGAGACATAAAATTGAGAGTATTTATTCAAGGCGCTATTCGTAAACCCGTGAATCTAATCACAGGTAATAGCATCGAGCACATGCCGAAGAGTTTAGATTTTCAATCTTGCGGAAAAATGTTTTATACACTCTATGGCTTGTTCGATAAAAATAAGAAAAGGATAAAAATATAAAATAAAAAATTTATAATAAACTGCGTGTTTGCGGTTTGTATAATTGTTCTTTCGATCGACTAGATTATATAAGATCGTACGATTTATAACCTGATGCAGTTTTCCTCTATATACCTATAGGCTGCGTCGCATTATACTGTCCCACACCGTATTAATTAATTAACATATTTGATTACGTGGGAGTATGTATAGATATACGAAAACGAGTTTCTTTGTCAAGGTGCGTCGCAAATAAAGAACAAATTGGGTAAAAAAAAGAAAAAAAAAAATATATATCAAGCCTGTGAAATATGTGACAGGTGATTATAGCATATCAAGATTTCCATAATTCTGTGCAAATTCTATGTATATATATATTATACACGTATCAAGGCATTTTATTTTCTCTATCAATCGCGACCATTGTCGACGATTATGTCATAGGCTAGTATATACGTATATCAGAGTGGGAATTAAGAGTCTTGACTGAATCAGGTATATAGTATATATGCAAATATATGTGTACGCATAGATGTGCGGATCGAAACGTCTCGCTTCAAGTTCGCAGCCTCTTAACACTCTGAATAAATATATGTATCGTGTATATACGTAGTATATATATACTTCGTTCGGTTCAATGATCAGTAATCAGTTGTAGTACGTATACAGGATGATTCAGAATCCGTGACGAATCTCTTGAGGAATTAATCCCCGTTAAAATTGGGATCGAAAGTTCGTCAGCTATTTTTCCAAAGAATGAATTTTTTTTTCCTTCAAACGATGTTTCGTTTTTTAACAATTTTGTTTTCTTTCTCCCTTTTTTTCTACATCAATTGTCAATTTCCAAAGAATCTCAAATGAATCCCGAATCTCAATGTCAGAGAGATTTATCGGTGAAAGTTTTCGATTTTGCGGAAGATGTTGAAAAAATAAAAAAAATAAATAAAAAAAATGTGTTCATATGGTCACAAGGAAAAAAAAAATTCATTTTTACGGAAATATAGCCGAGGAACTTTTCGTACATATTTTAACAAGGATTAAACCCTTCGAGAGATTCGTAACGAATTTTAAATCACCCTGTATAATAACTACAGCACACTGTGAAGGAGGAAACGCAGAATAGAAAGACAGAAATAAACGAGGGATTAAAATTCTGAAATCCTGACCAACCTTTACTATACCTATTTAGTTGTACATAGAGAAAGGGATACCTGAGAGGTAGAAAAATCGGTCGTTAACTTCCAGGTAGGTAGGTAGATAGGGATAGATACAACCCGCGTTAGAAACTCGCGAACAAATTTTGAAAACAATTTCTGCTCCGGCAACAACGAAGAAAAGATTTTTCAGTTCGACAAAATTTTCGAAGATGCGCTCAGAAGAAAAAAAGGAAAAAAGAACCAAAAAAAAAAAAAAAAGGAGAAGCAGGACTTCGAACGAATTTATTGCAAAACACAAACACGTATGCATTGTGACTTGTGAAAAAATGTTCTTTTTCACTTTTCGTTCTCTTCTTATTCTTCTTTTTTTTCGTTTTTTTTTCTTTGTTTCTTTTCAGTTGTCATTTTCAAAAAAAAAAAAAAAAAAATTCCCTCGCCATATCTTTCTCTCTCTATCTCTACCTCTATTTCGTTTGCTACATTGATTCCATACATGCACATATGATTTCCATTCATGAATTATTTCGTTACGAAATAATATATATATATATATATATATATATATATATATATATATATATAAGGTACTATGTAAATATATATGTATGATATCGTATGCGTATATATTGCGGTTTGTATGTTACATGAACTATAGCCACCCGGCATACGTATAGTATAAATATATTTTTTCATAATCTTAATCAGTTGATTAAATACCACACGAGCTTGACCCACGGGTATAACTCATAGTTTTTAAAAAAAAAAAAATTTTTTTTTTCAATTTCCATATCAAGAACGCAATGATTTGCAATAAGTACTATAGTATAAAATCTGATGAAAAAAAGAAAGAAAGAAATAAGAAAAAAAATTGTCACAATTTTGCAAAAAAAAATATAAAATAAAATATACTATAATAATGACTGAGACTGACGTAACGACGCGGACGCTGCTCACTTTTCTACGTATTCCACACACATACACACACACACGAATATATGCGTATAGGATACTCTTAATAGTGTGATAAGATTCATCAGAGCTCGCGTTTTATATCTATTGCTGTCTCGTGGTTGTTGCTGCACCGCGAGCATCTATATATGCTGCTGTATTAGTCATGAATTGTGAAGATGATGAAAAACAAAAAAAAAAAAAAAAAAGTGAAAGAAAAAATGAGAAAAAAAAAGAACCTAAGTCCGTATGAATATATATATAAACCATTATTTTCTTTCTCTTTTTTCCTCTTTTCCTCTCTTCCTCTTTCTTTCTCTCTCTCTCTTTCTCTCTCTCTCTCTCGGCGTTGTGGTATCTCTTTGTCTCTTTATCTCTTTATCTCACACTCTCACAATCCGTATTAAGGTCAGAGACAGACAGACATACTTCCCGGCAACATCGCGAACGCCAGAAGCCGTTTGCGCGTGTAATTACCATCTCTTCGCTTATTCTATATAAACTCAGTAGTGTAACTAGTCGCCGAAGAACTCGAGGCTGATTTATGATTGATAGAGAAAAATGAGGGTCAAAAAAAAAAAAAACAAAAAAAACAAAAAAAAATAATCTTTGGAAACTAATAAAATTACTGTAAAAATTATACTGGGATCGAGATGAAAAATTCGTGCAAGACTTTCATTTGATTAAAATATCTGAATGAAAAAAAAAAAAATTAAAAAAAATCAATAATTCTTTCATTTTTTCTTATTTTTTTTTCAAATTTTTTTCTTACTTTCTATCGTTATCTAATTTTGAATAATAATCGAAACTAAACGGTACAAATACCCTGCTGCAGTTGCCCTAGATTTACACATATATGTGACCGGATATGAGAAGAGCCGGTCGCTTCGACGAGGACCCCTCTTCTATGATCGCTATACTATATAAGAACACTGTATAGCTGTGCGCACAGATACTTCATATGTATAGGTACTCCGTTTGTTTTAACTATTTAATGCGATACGCGGACGCGGGAACCACTACCACTATATATACTAATCGGTTAATAAAAATATATATGTATATAAATGTTTTTTTCTTTTTCCCATTTATTCATCAACCGATAAGTTATCTCTGATACCAGGGTCGAGGACGAGCCCATACATTCATATATTACATATGTGACAGACGCATTTTCTCTATCCTTTTTTCTTACGTTTTTTTTTTTTTTTTTTTTTTTCTTCATCTCTCGCCGATTTGAACTCGCCGTATCAATGTGAAGTTCAGGTATATACATTAGGGCGCTTCGTTCTGGGCAAAGATTTATTTTTTTTCTCGCTCAATTGCCGAAATATTGTTGTGTGTACTCGAAAAGAGATTTGCTCAAAGTTTGAGCCCCCAATTCTGATCCTAACACCATCGAAAACAGTTTTCAAATTTTTTTCCATTTAAAAATCATGTAAATCTAACGATTTTGCTTCTCAACTATCCAATCCTCAGCTGCATTTCATAACGAAGATTAACATGCGGGGAATTGATTACTCTTCAGTGCCAATCGCGATCTCAGTGTAACTCGAGTTGTCTCGCCTGTATCAACCTCAAAAGTAATTATTCTATCACGAATCGCATACTTTCATTGATATCTGAAAAACGGCTGAAGCTAGAAGAAATATGCGAAGGACAAATTTACGGGAAATTTAATTACCCGCAAAAAAGGTCCCATTGTTTTATCGCCTAGAATTCATAGTTTTGAAGATAGATGGACTTGAATATGTGCAAATGTTATAAATACTTCTAAATACGGGTGGAACAAATCGTTTAAAAGTCTTCGCAAATTTCAGCCATGTAAACCACCGGAGAAATACTCGTTCCGAAAACTGAGAGGCGGTGGTATTGAAATGATGAAATTGGACCGGGTCCCCTATCCAGACAGTAGGTTCAAGGAAGAAGCCTAAAGTCGATGGTTTTAGGGCGAGTAGCTAGGTAGCTAGGTAGCTAGGTAGGTAGGCATGTTTGCAGTGTACCGTTGAAATATTGATCCTCTACGAGGCGAGATTTAAGGACAAGTAATAGTTTCTTCAATTCGGAGTAACGATGCGACTCGTTCGATTACCTGTATCGAGGGATTCGACGTAACGAATAATTCTC
Organism: Tenthredo scrophulariae; assembly: GCA_963978835.1. Classification (NCBI taxonomy): domain Eukaryota; kingdom Metazoa; phylum Arthropoda; class Insecta; order Hymenoptera; family Tenthredinidae; genus Tenthredo; species Tenthredo scrophulariae. Next base: position 1,594,441 of record OZ022236.1, on the reverse strand, counting down.
TTAAATTCTATACCTTCGTTTAAAGTCTCGTTGTAGTCTTGATTTTTATCACCAAAGTTTACGCCGTTCGACGTCGTCGTAGTCGCCGTTGTTGTTGTCGTAGTTATTATCCTAAGGGTGGTTTCCTCCTCGTATATTTCATCGGTCTGTGCGATAACGTATATTTCAAGGTACAATAACGATATTAAAACCACGGCCGTAGCCCTGATTATTTTTATTTGAGAACCGCTTGTCATCTTGGCATCAAAAATCTTCACCCTTCTTACTCCGTTGCAGCTGTGCTATGCACCCGCGTACCTACGATGGACTGGCGGATATCTCCAGCTATTAAATTTATTTCTATTATATATTCAAAACTTCTTTAGGATTATCGGTATTATATTTCACCGATTTATCCATCTCTTCTCCTCTTTTCTCATTTTCGTTTTTTTTTTTCCTTTTTTTCCCACCCTTAGATCATCCCTCGGTGTATTTAATCAATTTTTTTTTCTTCCCATCGTTTCGATCATTCTTCTTAATAATTTCGTAATAATGATTACACCCTAATCAGACATAATTATGTTTATCATTTTATATGCGTGAATATAGTAAAAAGTGAAAAGTAAAAAAAAAAAAAATCAAAAATTTTTTTTCTATTTTTGTCTTTGGATGATAAAATATTTTCGGAAAAGTAAATTTTCTTCTTTTTTCAGTCAGTACATCGCCATGGTATCGTATTCGGTCGATTGGCCTGCAGTCAGATTCACTCTCTCTTATAAATCTCGTTCTCTCTGTCTCTCTCTCTCTCTTTCTGTCGCCGTTGATATTCTGGTTTTTAACTTTGACAGCGACAAACGTCAGACGTTTAACGAAAGATTATCATTGTCGAAATCCTTTGCGTAAAACGAATGTTTATAAATTAAAATTGGTATAAAAAAAAGGTAAAAATCATCCCGTTTATTATTATATATGCGATATAAGTTTAGGTACCGAAGAACGTTTGCCTTTGTTAGATTGAAACCGATCGATATTCTACCTCGGTTGGTATATGTGCGGATATGCGAATTTTTTATTTATCCCTCAGCCTTAGTGTCGGTCCTTTGTTTCCCCAAATCTTCCCTCAAATTAATGATTATTATTATTATATTTTTCTTATTTCGTTCCTGCCTCCAGCCGTAAGCTTATTTCAGGTCTTTGTCCACGGTCGTGGTAATCGTGCGGTATGTCGTCCTCCTCTTCGGTTCGTCATTTGATAAACGGTTAACGTTACGGTGCCGATGTCCGACTCCGATTTAACGAATAATAATTAACCTGCAGCGTTGAGGCCTGTCCTGGTTATTATTTAACGACGAATTACGGAGCGGGAGTTCTCGTCGACATGCACACTTCGATAATCGAAGACGCGAAAACGCGGATGGAAGAACGCCGGTCTTCGTCTCCGATTCGTAAGGAATTCTCCTCCGATTATCCTCGAGGAATCATACTTTCGGGTATCAATCAGATATCGGTGAAAATAAAAAAATGTAAAAAAGACCCTAATCCCTTTGCTATAACAGCGTTTAAACCACCACCGCACCACAGCACCACCGTTTCCCCTTCACGGGTTTATAATCGACCCGAAACTCATACACCGAACCACCTTTGGGCGCACACAATTGCTCTTGCTACCCGAATCCAACCGACCCATCGGCTTGCTCGAAACGCCGCGGTACTGCGCTATGCTATACTAAACTGTACCATGTAGTACTATACTGTAGTTTGGTGTACTGCGCGCTCGCGCGCGCGCACTATGCGCCTCTTCAGTCTTCAGTTAAGTCAGACTTGACTATTCCCACGCACACAAGCGTGGCGATATCGTAGTATGAACACGCGGGTGTGTTGGTTCGTACTGTGTTTATGGTACGAAGTGAGAAGATCGTCGGCAAAGAAGGGAGCCGTTTCACTTTTGTTCGCTTCACTTCACTTCATTACACTTCACTTAACTTTATAAAGCTACGACGAATACGAGGAAGAGCAGAAGATGAAGAAGAAGAAGAAGAAGGAAAAAAAAATTTATATATATGGATTTGATTTTGGCAATTTTCAACGACTTCTTTCCCCAATCCTGCAGATCCTCGTACAGCGATAGACGAGATCGTAAACAGAACTTTGACGGAAGATTCTGTCCGGTGTATAAAACTGCGCACGGAAACCTTCGGGTTCCGTAACTGCCGGCTGATATACTGTCGATTTTTATTCACACATTTAATTATGCGCTATGTTTTATTTCGTCGATATACTATAATCTAAGAGCAACACGACGCTACTAACTGCTCTACGGGCCGATGGCATCCAACGACCCAACAGCTACTAACAGGGACTGGGGGGACTGAAGCGAACCAGTAATGTACATAGAGTAGCTAGGGCCTGGTGAAAAGTACTTTTAATGCGATAACGGGTTCAAAAAGTTCGAAAATATCAACGAATTTGAACGATTGAACATTCGGCGCTCATCTTCACACGTTATTTCGAGACGTTTCGTAATTTCGGAGCGAATTAAGGTTGAAAGGCCTTGTTCGAGCCGAAAGACTATGATCGCGGCTAAAAACTGAGAAATTCAAATTTGGCTTGAGAGAAGAAAAAAAAAAAATTAGTTTCAAAGATTTGGAAAAAGAACCCGGCCTTGCGGCTCGTAGATACTGCGTTGATGGATTCGTTCTGTCAGTCGAGATACACCCCGAAGAATCGTGGCGACATCTCTTCACCACGTGGAAAATCATCTCGACTGCCATGTCGCCCCTGACTTCGTTTATCGTCGGTAAGAGCGATTTTTAGATCCCTTAAGGATCAACACTAGAGTCTAGCTGGATCACTGCACGATATGATCCAGGAATCACGTTTCAGCTGTTGGTAAGCGGGAAAACTGCATTACCGCTGAAGATCACAAGCTCCCTTCAATATCGACGAGACTGTTTTCAGATAGTGTCAAAATTTCGCTTTGGATCTAGATCCAGCAGAATGATCTAGACTTTTTTAATTCTCAATTGTAGGTATGAGGGAAAACTGCCTTACCGATAGAGACTCGGGCGCTCTATCGGTACCTGGAGAACTGACTTATCAAAGGGGATCTGTTCTCATTCAACGCAGTCGCATAGCATGGCTGTGCTAGTATCTTCTGCGCTACTACTTTATCGACCATATAGTTTGGTACGAAAATTCAAACTCTTTCTATCCGTGATAAGAGTTATTTTGCGCTTTATTGCGCACACACGCGCGCGCACACACACAGAAAGATATATGGGTGAACCTAAACGTATAAAATAGTAGAATAACGTTTGAGTAATTGTCTTACCGCCTTCATCCGTCATCACTAACACAGTTGTAGATGGACCGAGGCCTTCGGGGTTGAAAACTTGCAATGAGACTAGATACTGGGTGTAAGTATCAAGGTTGTGGATAGTGTGGCTCTGTAAATTTGTAAATTATTGTTAATAATGAAATTGTGGGCTTATGAAGAGTGAAAATGGATCGAGTGATGAATTTGTTGTGTTGCGAACAACGTTGGGACTTAAACTTTTCTAGATAAAATTTTCCAAAGCAAAAACTAAGGGTTTTATGAAACGAAACGAAGTTTTAAGTCTGTATAACTGCCCTGGAGCACGATGTGAACCTTGTTTAGAGAATTCGAATGTTTGCAGGGGTTCCCGGACCTTTTTGGCTTATAAACAAGGCCTTGACCAGTGACCTTTGAATGCGACCACACACCCCTGAGGCAATAACGCCTCTAGCTAGGTCGTAGCAAAATTTGTTACAATTTATAAGAGGAGTCGGACCAAAATGGAACGAAAAATTTTCCTGGATTGTGCAAGGCAGAATAAATTTATAACCGTAGAAATTTTCCGACTCACCTCGACGTTAGCATCCCGGATGTATATCTCCTTCACATCCTCGTTCCCCCTGTCACGTGGCCTGTACGCTATACGATAGCCCAAAAATTCGCCATGAATTGTGTCACGGTTCGGCGGTCTCCATGCAATCAAAATCGAAGTCGCAGACGTGTTGTGGGCCGTCGTTATGGTCGGCTTTCCATCGGGAACTGAAAATGAAATATATACGTGCGTGGAATAATAATTTCAACGAATCTGAGGAAACGAGACGTGCGATTATTAAAACCGACGTCAAAGATCAGACGTAATTTTGGTAAAATCGTGCAGTTTGTTTGCGGAGTTTGAAATCCGCCGGTTTCAACTAGCCAACACCGACGATGAAGTGGAGAAACAATTCCAGGGCATTGAAATTCAGACAGGTGTGAGGGAACCTAGAGCCTTTTGCTATACCGACATGGCCAGACAACGGCGGACTCATTTAAACAACTGCTAACTAGAATCCTTCTATTAATCTACCAGCGACCATTTTACCTCCACGATTTCAACGTTGCTCCGCTCAACAGATCCAACTTCCAGGTGAGAAATTCAGTCCCACCTACCGCGAAACGTCGCGGCGTTTCATATATGATAACGATATACGCTAACCGCGTCCATAGTGCGCTGCACAAACCGATTGTGCACACTAAATTAATCATATCTCCTTATCCGATGGTCGGATATAGTTCGATGAGCGCTCATTGGATTCGCCTCAATCTTCTCTACAATATCATGCCAATACAATGATACAGGAGCTCATCTGTGCTGCGGATTTAACGGAAAATCAACCAGTAATTTGAGATTTTTTATCGCAGGGTTTTCCCTATCGAACTCAAACTACCGAAATTTATCGATTAATGTTTCGCAGAGGAGAAAGAGAGGGAGAGAGAGAGAGATATATACATAGACATCCGCGTATACATATTTACACGATGTTTCAGAGAAATTTCTTTTCGCTATGGATTTATATATGTCCACAAAGTGAAAAGGCAGAGGTACCGTAGATGAGGCAATCGGAAGTGTCTGGCCTTCTCTGTGTAGTGTACTCGTGCAGATATGTAAATATCCGTCGAGTTTGCCGCTGCTGTTGCTTTTGTAGAAAATGAAGTAGATTTTCATTTTTATTATAAAATACTTGTGCATATAGTAGAAATATAAGGGCGTGATGACTTTTTGAAAAACGTTCATGACTCTTGTAAATGGTGTATTAAATCACGAAAAGTGACTGTGAAATATTACTTCAGAATTGAATGAGAGGCCCAATATCTCATAAAACGTTGTGAATACCAAATTTCAGTTTCTATACTGTATTCAGCTGATTTGGCAAATCATTAATCAAAAGTTCGCGAAGAATCCGGGCCGGGAAGTAGGTAGGTAGGTAGGTAGGTGCAAGCCGAGAAGAAGAAGAAGAAGAAGAAGAAAAAGAAAAAGCGTGGAGGAGCCAGAAGTTATCCCCGATGGGAACCAGGGGCTCAAACTTTTGGCTGCCTGTACCATACCCTACCCTATTACTTTTAAGAAACCGTTCACGGGCCATATACCTGACTATATGCCTATGCACACCGTGCCACTTATAACTATAACGTCGTTTATAACTTCCCCGCTCGTTATACCGTGTAAGGAAAATTGTTCAAACATAAGTTAAGTCGGATAAATTCGACCCCTTTATCGTTCTCAGAATATGTCGTGACCCCATAAGTCATCGAAAAATTGAAGAAGATAGGAAGACGTGTGAAATGGATTCTGGATGATTAAATGCGAGCAAAAATCAGCCGAAAAATGTGTATTATGATATTAACAACCGGGTCCATATACCGAGAGGAATAAATGATGTTCGTTTTTAATTCCACAAAGGGAAGGTGCGCATACGTATATACGTGTGGTTCTCGGGTAAAAATCGGGGGAAAAATATGTGTTTTATTTTTTTTTTTTTTCAAAGTACAACTGAACTGTTTAATATCTCCAGCCTTGGGTGAAAATGATCCTGGATTATACCGTAAGTTTAGATACGAGAGTGAGATAAAAAATGAAGCGAAACCACCCCGCGCCGGGAGGCAAGATATAATGGGATTCACCACCAGCCACCTCCAGGTATACCGGCCATTTTCCTATTTACCAAACAATTTAGCACTGGTTTAATAAGTGTAAACTGTTGCTTTTACTACTACTAAATCTACGTTAACATGTTATTACCCCGGCTTTATACATTTAGTTTGCTAGACGCATATACAGACACAAGAAAAGTATCTGAGGCGAGAAATCTCGTAACACCGATCACCGAGGCCACAAACATCACGCACGTCTATTAAATCCCCAGATTTCTAGCGTCTGATAAATCGATTAACACTTTTCCCCATCTCAAAATTATCCTCGTAAACTTAATACAGTAGAAAAACTCTAAGAAATTGCCGACGCTCCTAGTCGCCTTTTGCACAATATAGTACTTTTCGATACTAGTGCGAAAGCGTTGATTCTAGAACGAGTGTAAAGTTTTTAGCACGTGTATCGGAATTTGTTTTATTTTTTTCTTTTTTCTATTCAACACAACGCGCGTATTAAGTTGAATTTTATGCAGTGCGCAAAATCGGAGTTTACGCACAGCGCGATGATGAAAAATTAAAGAAAAATCTTTCCCTCATTATTGCACCTCGAAATATGAACGTCTATCGAATTTCTTGCGCTGGATCAACCTCGGGCACATGTTTTGTTGAATCTTGTGGTATTCATGCGGGAATATATGCATCAATGAATCGCGGGCTACGATGTGTGTTCTGTGTTTGTTGTAAGTGTATCTATGTCGGGTAATAAAAATGCAGAATCCATAGCCAGGGTGGTGGAGGGATTTAGGGATTCCTACCCGGGTTGAGTGCGATTTGAGTCGGTGCAGCGCAGCATCCAAAGCTATTGATCCGCCAGCAGAAATTCAGTTAAAGCTATCAGAGTTCCTGGCCCGATCTGTGTGTTGGTATAGCTACAGATTCGCTGCTTCTACCTGTGTGCGTGAATAAACAATTCTCGAAAATTCGAGGAGATGAAAAATATAATAAGTCGAAAATAAGGACGAGCGAATTAGAAACAAGAGGTAGAAATTTGCCGGAAAATTATTCACCCATTATTCAAAAACGAGGACGATCGATGGCGAATATCCTTAGCTATGTGCACGCGACAGCCTCTGAGATCTGGTAAACCCATATAACACGTGTTTCTGAAATTGATGGTTCCCACTTTTATTTTCAATTTTCTTACCGCGATTACGATCAATTCTCACATTTTTATACCCCGTATTTATCCGCCCACCTTAGCTACCGAATGCATTTTCATTTTCATTTTTATTTTCATCTTTCTTTTATTAAACGATCACCGATCCCGATCCTCGTATCTAATATCGCCGTTTAAGATCACGTGTGTAATTATTGTGCGACTATCTGAAATAGTAGACGATATCCACCTTGAGCTTCGCAGTAAAATACGTTACATAAAAAGAGCGTTCAGTCGTTATTGCCATTTTTAACTATCCAATTCTGACGCAGTCGATACTTCTAGATGAGAAATTTTAGCGCGTCAAATTTATCTATTTGCCGATTATTCGGACTAAATTTTGTTCATTTATTTCGTACATTTCTTTGTTCTTTCGATCCTTTTCTGTTTTCCGTTTTATTCTCTTTTGGCTAAATTCGTAATGAGAATTGATCCGGTAACGGGGATGTTGACGCATTATGCAGTCATGTGTAACAGGTGATGAAATAATAGGGATCAAACCTACATGCATACATATGTGAAAAGGGCAGGGCCACAGATATCCGTTTTACTATTGTGACCATCGAACTATGAAAGCAAAACGAAGACCAGGGTCCTTACGACGAACGTTCGCTATCTCGGCTCTAGCAGCTTTTCTTCTTTTTGTTCTTTTTCGCAATTCGGCCAATATCTTTCTCATACCACCCCAAAAACCTTTTCCTATAACCGTGACTTACTTATCGTTCTGGCTTAAACGGTCTTTCGAATTTTCTTGGCGAATTTTTTTCCTCCCTCCACACCAACGCGATACCTTCAGCAGTTATTCACGTTATTCATTATTATTGTTATTATTTTTTTGAAAATTATTCTATCAAAAAAAGTTGAAGTTTCGAATTTTCAGAAACGGTTTAAAACTCCGTGAGGGGTGTTCTTCGTTTGGGAGTTTTTCGAATTGTCTGTATCGACTGTCCGGGAAATACCAGATTTTTGAAAATATTGAAATTTGGAATCTTGTGGTTCACATACGCTCGCAGTTAAACGAGGAAATAGAATCGAAAAATCACCAAGCGAAGGGCTTTCATTTCACTCCTAATAGTTTCTGCAGTAATTAAAAAAGGGGATTAAAACGATCCGGCTCTGATCGGTAATGAAAAAAAGATAATTAATCATTGATGAGTGTTATTCCTGTGGGGGCGATGAGAGATAGATATACAAGGTTGGAGGGTTTCGATCTCGTTTTCACCTAGTCTTAGCTTTGCTGAATTTTTAATTATCCTTACACTTCACCCTATCAAGACTCTCGAACTTCTGATCTCGGGGGAAACCCATTGAGTTTAGTTACGCGAAAGTTCAAGTAATTTCGAACCCAATCAACCGGTTTCTATTCTCGTAATAGGTGTACGTACTACCTATACAGGATTATACAAGATTATAATTTCTATCATTTTTCAAACACTCGAATTTCATCGCTTCTTCAACATTTTTTACCGCATAGTTAATTCCTCGTTAAAACTGTAACGAAAAATGACGAAAGAACGAAGAGAGAAAAAAATAAAAAAAATTAAAAAACCCTCGTACTTGTTCGTACAGCATAACATACTCCGCATCGTGGAGGAATAGCGTCGAACAGTATCCACCTACGTATCTACTCTCCGTTTGCACTAGAACTAAAATGTCGTATCGGTTAATCCGAGTCAGTGACCCATTTTTTACGCATTGTTTAATTCGTCGTTCGTTAGCTAGGTAGGTAGCCAGCTAGCAGCTACCTATCTGCCTACCTCCTCTTTCGCTCGAGAGGATGAAAAAAATTTTTTTTTTTTTCTCTACCGCTTTGATTAATTGCAGAAAAATGCGCTAACCAGACCTCAGAGTAATAGACACGCCTAGATATCTACTCGGGGGGATTTCCCACTAGCATTGCGTGACTCTCGATGTTGGAGTCGATGCTAGATTACGGCGAAAAAAAAATAAAACAAAAAAAACAAAAACGAAAAGACAAGAAAAAATAAAATAGAACCCAGCAGTTTGTCTGCATCGGAACGACAGTGAAGAAGTGTTCACTTTAAACGTCTTCTTTCCAGTTTTTTATACACATAAATATATATATTTTTTTACGATTATTTCAAAGTAGACTTACCCTCTCGAAGAGTCACCATGTAGTAAGACTCCTTGCTGGAAAGGCTTCTCCCCATCGCGTTAACTGCCGCAATGCGAAAACTGTATACAGTGAACGGTATCAAATTTTGTATCGTGTAGGTGGTGTCGTTCGTCGGTGTCTCTATCCCTCCCATCTCGTCCCAGGACCCGTCTTCGCCGACCCTGGAATCGAAAAGAAAAAAAAAAACCGAAAGGATCCATTACCACCTTTGTAGTTATTGAATATTTTGGGGTACAGTTTTTTTTATTAAAAAAAAAAAAAAGATTTCCCCCATTTACCGGTAAGAAAATATTCTATCAACACGATTTTGGACACGTCGCGTCGTCTATTTTGATTTTTTCTTCTTTTTTTTTTACCAAAATTCAGGAGCAGTGGTATCAGGGATCGAAATATCGATTTGTAACTTTGTATGGAAAATCCGGTATGCCTTATAGGGGTGAGTTTTTAGAACCTGATAGAAAAGTTCGGGAATCGATGGTCCCTTTCGGTCTCCCTCTATATCTGTGTATCTCTCTCTCTCTCTCTCTCCTCTCCGTTTAGGTGGTGTATTTTTATCTGGGACATTCCCCATCGGCAAAATCCCGATCATTTACCGCCAGATTGTTCTTGCATTTTTTTTATTCCTTTATGGTTTTTTATTTTTTTTCCTTTCTTTATTTTTTTTTTTTTTTTTCCACGGTGCCAATCAGCAGTTCGCCTCAAGGCATTTCCAACCCTTGATACCAATTTATAAAAACGCGGATATAAGAGCTGTTTGTAATACTATTTCAAAAATCTGATGATACAGCACGCGTGGCGTTGCTCTTGTTGCTGTTTTACTTTTCCTTGATAAAACTACTCATGGCCTGTAGAACCGTTTTATCTATTGTTCGATAAATATGAATCCATCCTATACTTTGCTAATAATGTTGAACGTAGGAGATACCGTACCTATACGCTACCGTTTTACAATCGTGATATATCGTCAATCTGATATTCCCCAGGTCTCACGTGATATCCGTTTCAATACCCATATAACGAAGAGTATCCAGATTCGAGATATAACTTATTGCTAAAAAGTTTTGAGAGAATATCCGCAGGCGTATATCCCGCGCGGAAAAACGTGCTTTCTGAACTAATGAAGTGGACCACAAAGTCCTCCGATTCAGCAACTCGACTTTCCATGCAAATCTAATCCAGAAAATCGACCAGAGAGTCCAGCAGGTCGTCGATATCGTCATGGGAATGACGGAGCCACACAGTCCAGGATTAATCAGAAGTCTAACTGAGCGACTATGATAGTTGTTCTTGGTTCGGTCGATAGTGTTAGAGTACACCGACCCGTGGAAGCTTCCAAGTACGCATATTTAGTTGGTAACCAATACCATTAAAGTCCGGAAACAGCCGCTACATTGGAATCGTCTAGGACCACAGACAATTAATAATTGAAACGGTCGTACCGCGCTGCAGTACCAAGTGGAGAAAGGGTTTTACCGTCTTCCGATTTGCATTCCGAGTACAACGCTTTGCACTAATTAATAGTGGATATTAATGGGCACCGATTTGTTAGCGAAAGTTACCACCCGGTCCGGCCGATATAATTGCTGCAGTTTACACTGGACTACGGAAGTCTCTATTAACACAGAGTCCGCGCAGCCGGAACATCAGGAAGGAAATAAGTAAGAAAAAACCTAAAAAAAGTGTAAAAGGATATATTTTTTAATCCACTACCGATCTCACCCTCCATTCCACACGGAGTCCGGACATCCTTGATCATGATCGGGCTTGCGTGGGCTGCGGTATTTAGTACCGTGGTCAATCTTTAAGACCGTTCGCTAATGCCCCTTCGGCCTACAACCACTTCTGAACGGTGTATGTAAGGGTAATGGACGAAGCTGAAGAAGTTTCGTGCAGGGCGATATTCTCCCCTTGTTAAACGTCCACGTACCGTTCAATGGACTGATACTAACGCCGAGTTCCATTAAATGTTGCTTTAATAGACCATCGCCATTATTAGGTCTGATATCGCGATCGGGCACGGTACCGGCTGGACTCTGTATCATTTACACATCAACTTGGCATGGCCGAACAGTGCAAAGACTTTAACGGCTTTATAAAGGCCGCTCGATAGTATTGACGGGCGATGGTCTTCGTCCGGGATTATGGACGCTATCAAATTTTCTACAAAATCATATTATAAGACGGTTTCGCGTAATAGTTTGACCGATTATCAGGTATCACCGTTATCGGACAGTAGGTACACACATCCGGCGAACACTCGAATCAACATAACACGGGTAAAACCCTAAATATACAATGTCCGGTCATCCGTGATACAAGGGTGTACAGATTGGCGTGTACAGATGCTGCACACTTCGTACGTTGTTTTTAGTAGCCCGTTCTATATCATGACTGATTGCATACTCTGCCCACGTTACACACCCATACTGATGGAGCAACCAAAGAGAGCTCCATCAATTTGAACGAGGATCAAATCGAAGTGTTTCGCGGAACCTTTTGAACATATGTATATACCTACTAGTACCAAAACGTCATTTTGACTGTGATCCATTAGCCGAATTTTACACACTTAAAATCATCTCCTCCCTCTCTCTCTCTCTCCCTCTCTCTCTCTTTATCTGTGTATTTTGTTAACGAAATGGATTTCCACTCCACACGCAAACGCATTTCATTGCATTGTTTACTTACTGATGATGAGTACTGTTTATCACTCGGTTTAAATTCTACTCTAACTAATGCATTTCATATTATAAACCCGAGAGCAATCATTGACACTTCTATTCATGGTGTTAATCCGGGGACAACGTTGCACAGCTTGGCATTCATACCGTGATTCGTAATCCAGAATTGACCCACCTCCGTTTAATCGAATGATGAAAATGATCACCGAGTTGTCTAGTCTTCGATATTCTCGGGCGTTTGAATCTAATTAATTATCAGTCAGCTGTCGCAAAATCTGTTTCAGACGGTCTTGGGTCTTTGTATAGCGCGGCCATACCAGGGCCAGTGTGTTCCGTGCAAATTGGTTTAACGGCAAGTCAAAGTAGCTAGTTGTTCCCTTAGGCTGAGGCTTTGGATTTCGCACCCTGAAGTATTAACTGAATTCATCAAACGGATTCCAGGAGCGAAACGACCCTTGGAAATTTGGAAACGGTTAGTCTCGACCGTTCTTCGATGAAAAATGAAACTTACCACCACCACCACGAAGGAAATAATAATCTAACCCTTATTTTGTCTTTCGGTTGGATTTTCCTTGCTACATCTTCGCATCCTCCAGTCACGAACGAGATCTCTTACTTTCTCGGCTCTTCATCCCCTGCACCTAGTCGATGCAGCTAGTTTTTACGAGATTTTGTTATGCAAGCCACCCAGTTCTTCATTTCATCTCACCACGACTCATCCAAGGTTCTTCCCCGGTCTTATTACATTCTGAAGAGGTCGTGGGGAGTCGGTGGCACTACTTAGGGGACACGACCTCTCGTGTTACTTCCTCAATTAAAACTTCTCTCCTATCCTCCATTCGGTCGTACCTACCCCTAGGTACGGTTATGCTATAGATATCGGGACTATCGATCAGAGCTTGTTTTACTGTTTCCGTATAACACCCACCAGCTTGATATATGTCGTAAATTTATTTGAAGAGTACGTTCCCTCCCTCGCGGGTATCGCCCATCAGTAATAGAATCCAGCCCTCAAGAATTTGATCTCAATATTAATGAGCCAACTTTGTGTTGCAGCTGTGAAACACACGTCTCCCAGTTACGCGCGCATCTCCAGAGACGAAGTTTAACTTCGCTTGTCTAGTTGTCCGTCCGCTGTCTACGATTATGCTAAGTTCGCCTGTTTAGGACAGGTCAAAACCGAGGGAGGGTGAGCTGGTTGGTTTCGAAATTCAATTCCTCCGGGGGTTCGCTGAGCTGGGCGTTGCGTTCGGCTCCGTCTCCGCTAAATCAGGATATGATACAACATTTTGGCACCCGGTGGGCTCGGATGAAATTTTCACAGAGTTTAGTTAGCTGTAAGGACATAGTGGGCATATGTTCAAGAAAAACGTTGATAAAAGAACGATAATTGCGGGATTGGACACGGAACGTACCAGCCATTAATTGAACGTGATTTTTATTCCAATCATTAGTCCACAACGAATCGGATTTCGGGTATTGCCCCGAAGTGACGTGTCCAGGGTGTACAGATTGCGATCAATCGGTCAAATAACTGTCAAATTCGTAACACCCAACGGTATTGGAGCGGTGGACAGATACCATACGTCAAAAGTCGATACCAACGTCACTACGCATTCGCAATGAATAGATTTCGCGACTTTAATGTTCGTTGCTGGTGCAGCGTATCAGAGGGTGATTTGATGAGAGGTAAATCAACCGGATTGATAGGTGGGGGGGGAAAATTTAACATTAAATCTGATTAAACACTCGAAACTAAATCGGGATGCATTATCTCTGTATTTGGTGACAGCAGAGTGGCACAATGCTGCACTCGGCAGCCGGCAGCGCCATCTACTTCGCAATTTTAGGGTAATACGCGTAGTGCGCGACGGCGCCTAGTATTCTGAGGAAAACGTAATCTCACAGCTACTAGTCCCCTTGGCCAACATCTAGCTAGACCCCCAGTGCAGGGTAATAATATCGTAGTAAACTGGAGGCATAAAGCGTGACTAGATTTCTAGTCTAGTCTATAAACTAACTCTTGGTACAGTTATATTAACCAGGAGGCGCCAGTTTAATCCGGGCAAAACTTACTTTTCACTCACACCCCACTGGCTCGATGGTCCTAGCTGCACTCTCGCCATTTTGAATATTTTATACATTCGGTGATACAGCGTATGGACAGGCTAAACAATATATCGATTTTTACCACAATTATTCAACTCGTCCCTATCTCTTCTACGCAAAATTCACACCCGTTTATTCCCTTTGGCGGAATGTGCACGCCGAGTATGTAGTTTTTGAAAATAGGATTCACTCAGTGCCAGTCATTATTTACCGCCTTGCCGATAACTTTATCTCCGTTATCTTATATTATTTACAACATTTATAGTGAATTATTTTTTATCCTTGAAGAGTCACGATTCCACCATAATGGTAGAAGGGGATGTGCGCGCCGGGTATTACGTAGCTTTTTGAACTACGATATTCTTGGTGCTAGGAATTATTTCCTGATTTTACTGCATACGTTTTTTTTTTTTTTTTTTTTTTTTCTTTTCAGTTTATTTCTCAACATTTGCATTGTATCTGTCCCCGTATTATGAAACGTCTTGAAACCTCAAGGCTGAGTGCTTCGGAATTGGATGCAGAGAAGTAAAACAGTAACTCGAGTAACGACGAGGAAAGTATAGCGAGGGAAATTTCTTTCCTCTCAACGGAAACTAGAAAGAGAGAGAGAGAGAGGGAGAGAATCGAGCAGACACGAGTTAGTTGATACGTCAGATATACGAGACGTACGTATCTTATACTCAGCTCTTGCTCAGAGAGAAGTAAGAGGAACGAACGGAGGCGGTTGGAACGGTAGAACGATCTATCAAATGTATCGCATTTCCAACAGTATATCTGCAAATCGCAGAGGTGCTTCTCAAGCAGTATGGACCCTCCGTCTTCACCGGGTAATGGAGCATAACGTTTAGCGATTGGTGCGTTAGCTGAGTCCTTCGACAGAAAATTTTCACCCCGTATTTTAAGGGAATAAGTAATAATCCAGAAAATTTTTATACGTGTATATGCAGATGATGAGGAAGGAAAGGGAAATAATTATTCCGCTGATTGGTGGAATAATTTCGTTAATTTCTTCCCCCCCCCCCCCCCACCCCCCCGTAAGCGAGGTAATTAATAAAGAAAATCTTTGGACACTAATTAAGTCCGAGATAACGGCGATAAAGGAGAATATAAAATTCCATCTAAACGCGTAAAGGTTCATTTGAATTACTCAAATGAAGAGAACTACCCTTAGTGAGATATAATTAAGGCCAGGCTTGTTCGGGTTCATTCACTTGTGCAATCGTCTCTCGACACACTGAGCTTTACACGACGAACTTTAATTATCAACCTGCTATATAGATACCTGGTCTATACAGGAGTAAATTAGTACCTTTGGCTTTGCTCTGGGTGTGGAATAAGCCTGTTTTGGTACAGGTCGAGGAGCGCCCCTATATCAATCCTATTGAAAGTCGTACCAATCCATTAGGGGGTGGAAGTTCGTTGAGTGATCAGGAGTCGACAAGGAGAGATGAAAATTTGAGCGTCTGATCGATACACCGATGATTTGAATGAAGCCGAATTCCGTGTAATTAACAACTCGGTGAATCGAAAATTCAATCATAAATTCGTGTAAGTCGAGGCCCTTTCGAAGCCGCATTAATAGCCGGCCCGCGAGTTGTACGGTTAGACAAATACCCGGCAGAGGATCGGGTCAATCCCTTGAGAATTTTCAAACTGTGAGACTAACGTCTAGCTGCAACCCGACATGATTTATCAGGACGTTTCCTAATACTTTGCCTCCAGGTACCCGAGGAGCCAGAGCCCAGGAGGCAGGAGGCAGGAGGCAGGAGGCAGGAGAAACCGAGGCTAGGCATGGGTGCAGATGTATGGCCGGTACATTTGTCTCTTGGAAACGTGTCTTCTTCGCCAGTCACCGGAGAGAGCGAGCTTCCAGGAGCTTTGGATCAGCCTGAGTTAGGGTAGGGTTAGGTTTTCTCGGAAGATTTCTACCCCCAGACGAGGGGGTATTAAGGGGTGCAGACGACGAGGGTGTGTTGCGTCTCAGGTGTGTCTCTCACCTAGCAATTTGGCGAAAGGACCCTCTTATTTGGCCCTTATTCAATCTCTTCCACGGTTTGCCGTTTGCCGTTTCCCGTTTGCTAAAGAAATCGGTGTCGTTTCACCAGGCGGGAATCTCTTCTCCTACATCTTGTCACATCTACTTTTCACTCTGCAATCTACCTGTGTGCACCGGATCCCCATTTATCACCTCTTGAGAAAAAAAAAAAAAAAAATAAATAAATGAATAAAATAAACAAACACCAAAATGCATGACGTTCTCTCTTATACCGATAACAATCACTGCAGTGTGATATCGAGAAGGGGAACCATCCCTTAGACGTGTTTATAATCATTATGATAAACCGACATCAATCATGCATCTCCACGTCGAATTGAACCGTAGAAATGTACACGGGAGTTGGGACTGATCGCTTGCCGATATAGGAATAAATCATAGCTTCGAAACGAATGACGTATTGTTTCTTCCTTCGACGGGGAAAAGGGGTGAAGAAAGTTTACACGCTTTTTTATCTTCTTTATTTATTTTTTACGCGGCTGTAATTTACCTCCAGGTATTCTTCGTCCAGCCTCATGCAGATCCGGTCAGATCTTCTACAGGCTTCGTTTAGAAATGCTCCATTTTCATCCTAGGTATGACCACTGACCAGGTTTATTCTGCCTTCCGATTGCCTTTCGTAATTAACAAGCGCATTGTCCTCTTTCAATGAAGCTTCGGACGTATACTTCCCATTAACGGACACCCTGCACCCCGACGATTTATTAGGTCCAGTTCATTAGGTCATTATTTCGCGGTATCTATACTGCTGCTGCAACCCAACCGGGAAATGCTTTATGTGCAAACCGAATCAGGCCTTGTCCCTTTCTCTGACCCAAACCGATTCGAGGTCTGGCATAGTCCCCCGAACTTTGCTTTCCGATACCCAAAAACAGGGGGTTGGCATTTTCCAGTATTCTGAGCCCAGCGTTTCGGAGGCTTAGCCCCAAAAATTTGCACTTTAGGTTTTTGGTAATTAAGGGAGGTCCTTTATCGCGTAATTCGGTGCCGTGCGAGGGGCTCGTGTGACGTTTTATCAGCCACGTGTCAGTGCCGAGTAAATGGAAGCCATTTGGTAAAAAGTGCGTTGAAAGTGGTTTCAAGAAAAAAGGCATTTACGCAGTCGGGGGACGGTGCAGGCGAAAAAAAAAAAATGAGGAGTTATTCGCACTTTTCCATCCCGCGATCCGGTTTTTTCTTTCCCTTTATTGTTCCCATTTCATTCTCTGGAAGCTCGGGAATCTTTCAGCCGAAAGGTGGACACGACATTTTTATAGTCTCTGCATTACGGTATCATTTCCTTTATCCAAGTCCCATCTGCAGCGGCAGTCTTTCATCAATCACTCGGGCTAGTCTCGAGCTTTTTTAACTTCGACGTGAACACGTTACCATTGAATTGATTTTATCCCGGATGCAGTAGGTATACGTATGTGTAGGAGGTGGAAATCGGCTCTCGAAGGCCTTCGGAGATTTTACGAGTAGATGATGACGCCGGGGAATCTGCCCTGTATCGATAGTGCAGATTAAACTTCACCCGAAATTGAAAACCGAGAATGAAATCATCGCGCAGTTTCTTCAGATACATTTTTCAGGATGAGATAAAGGCGCGGCTAGACTGCGGTAGGAAAACTCCGGGATTGCACGAAAGTCTTTCTTCTATAATATCTAGAGCTTATCAACCCGCACAGACAATAGCTTCAGACTTCTTGAGAATAGAACCATTGTCCTACGAGGAAACTTTAAAGGCAACAATATAACCCGGGTGGATGTGGTTCTCCCCTTCATAAATATCATCACAAAAATCAGGTTATGCTAAATTTTCATGATTAAACAGACTTTTGGTAAACTTAGTCGCAGTTCATATTCGAGGCGAATGAGTATCACCAACTAATTATATGACTCGAAGTTAGTCAGAAACAGGATACTAAACCCCACGATATACCTGATATACGGCATGCATGATTTATCACCTCGCATCAGACTCCGCAGGACTATTCGCCGATCCCACATTCCGAATTCGGAAATTACCGATCCGCAATTTTTCGGAATGGTATTTCCCCGGAAGTTCACATGACCGATTGAAAGGAATTCCGAAATCCTATCAGATATCTAAAATGGGTTTCCGATCGTGATGGACTCGCGTCCTGACAAATACACCGAAATTTTTGAATTTTTTCGGCTCGCAGGGGTCTCGACTTTTCACCTGACCTCGGCGAAGTCTGTCGTGGTTTGGTAACGGCCTGGTCAGTTTGATGGTAATAGATAGTCGATAAAACGGAAAACGGCTATGTGAATCGGTTCGTTTTAGTAGTCAGAGATTTTGCACATGTAGGTATAGGAGGTGGTAATGGACGTAAGGTAATTTATATCAGACCCGTGGACCCTGGATATTACCTAGTTTTAATATGTTAATCTCGGTAGGTTAAATAGTTTTATAATTAAAATACATAACACATGAAATGCATTTTAAATAGCTTTCAAAATTCACGGTTTCATATTTACGGTGGAAAAGCGGAAGCTGAATCGCTTCTGCATGGTGGTGCGAATTCGTTTTTTATTTATTTATTTATATCCTGTTTTATAACTTTTCATCACGAAAAACCATTGGTTTCAATAAAAAAAAAAAAAAAAATGAATTTCGGTATTTCCGACGGAATCGAAAGCTCTATTATCAAAAATTCTGAAATTCACAAAATTTATTAACCAGATTGATTCCAGGATGAAAAAAAATTAGACATCTTCATTTTTCGACTGCCAATCCACATCCTTTACACAGCTTATACTATTTCTAGTAATTCGATAAAAAGCACCGTTTTTTATTTATTTTTCTTTCCATTTTTTTATTCTCCTCATTTTTTCGTCCTGTTTCCTTTCTTTTTTGAGTTATGAAATATGCGATTGGATTGAGGCAGGGCCATATGGTGTATAATCATTTGTTACCAAGATCGCGAAATTTCTAGCGAACGGAGAGCCCCGTATAAAAACTTTTGTTAAGCATTAATCTCCTTTATGCGAATCCGAAAGAGGATGGAAATGGGGGTGTAAAAATCCTCCTTTTTTTTTTCACTCACAAAATTTATGTATTTGAATAGCGATTGAAACCCTCTTAGATAAGCTAGTCCTTAGATTGATTGATCGCGTCGTTATCCTCGAGGAAAATGCGATTCAAAGTGCTAGAAATATCCTTATATAGGTACATAAGTAGGTATATACAGCCGCCGATATATACCCCAAGCTTAACAGTCAAGAATATTTTTTTCACCAATAAAATTTCAATAAGAATTTATAAGAAAACCGTGAGAATTTTTCCCAGTGTTCATTCGAAGATTGGATCAATCCTGCGGGCGAAAAATGTAATGCAAAATTTCACCTTTATTTCATAAAAAATGAACCATGATCTAGTATATCCATATTGATAATCGTTGAACGAAACTTTATCGTTTATATAGTTTTTTTTTTAAAGAAACTTAGTTTCCGTCGTCAGTCTTTTTCTTCTCATTCTTTTTGAGCGAGACTGAATATTTGATATTTATCAAAAGTTTCCACAAGCCGTTTGTCTCCAATGCTGCCTTCTTCTTCTTCTTGAGGATAATGTCTTTCTGGTCTCACGGGATGGTCCGGTCCTTGTGATGCCTTTTTCATGTTTTCAGACCAGCTCGTGAGTCGGCACAAGTTTCGTTGAAGAAGAAGAAGAAGAAGAAGAAGAAGAAGAAGAAGAAGAAGAAGAAGAAGAAGAAGAAGAAGAAGAAGAAGAAGGAGGAGAAACACGAAGAGACTGAAAAAGCCAAGTTGGCCTGTGGATTAATCCTTAACGATCGTATAGCGTCGGTGTTCATTCTACCTTTGATGAGAATAAACTTAATGCATTACCCCATCTTACACTCTGTTGAACAGTTTTGCAGTCGGGCAGTGGTTACCTAGAAATTTAACAATGACCTGGTACTACATGGAGTTTGGTGTAAGAAGGTTTGGACTGGTTGGCTCCTGGCCAATACAGTTCCCAGTTCTAAATGGAAACTGTTAACTGCACGGTGGGTAGGTTTTCGGCTAGTCCATGATTAGGTGATCATATAGTGTACCAAACATCTCGAGACCGATTGCGAAGCCGTATTTCAAAATTCTGCACAAAATTTTATCGCAAAAAAAAAAGAAAGAAAAATAATTTTTCGAAGATGACTGCAGGTGGAAAGAGGGACACCGTTCATGATCGATGAGAGGCTATTTCACTCTCGGAATGTTCTTGGCAGTCGTTTATCGTTCGATTCTCAAGATTCTCTCCATCCCCTAACTCGACGACAAAAGATTTGGCCGAGTTTTGTAATTGAATTTTATCCGTTCAACTTCCTCCTTCTCCCTCTCTTCTTCTTCTTCTCCTTATCCTTTTTTTTTTTCCCACCGCAGAATCGCATCGGTTTAATCCTCAACATCTGGTGATTCGGTTCGCGTGCTTGAATTATTCGAGAAAATGGTCCAGCTGTCGTGTAGCCTTTCAGAAACCGCAGCTGATCTGCTCTTTGTCGCGATATATTTTTTTCCCACTTAATTGTCGGAAGGATCCTTTGATCGAAGGTTAATCTTTCGCAAATTTCTGCTCACTCCACTCGTCTAAATTTTATTATTTTTCTTCCTCCGCTCAATCGACGAAATATTGTTCTACGTACTCGGAAAAGAATTCCTTCAAAGTTTGAGCCCTTAATTCTACTTCGTAATGTGAACAGATTTCAAACATTGATTTCGCTTACATGTACATACAGATGCACTGGTCACTCTCTATGGATACGGAAACTAAACCGAAATTAAGAAAAAAAGATAAAAAGAAAAGAAAAGGGAAGGAGAAAAAATGACGATGTCAAGTTCACCCTCAAGAGATTTCTTGCCATATGCATATGCATGATAGTCTCTCCACACCCTTCGCCTATGGGTGTATATGGTCTGCAGGTTCTATATACACGCATGTATATATTATATACTAAAAAATTCCGGGTTCGCACTATTATTTCTTTTGAGACAATGAATTTTTCATCATCCCCCATGGGAGCCACCCATTCCCTTGGACCTCCCACCACTTCGTACCAATAAAAGTACCTTTTTTCGAATCGTTTTCTCAGACTTCTTTACAGTTTTTTATTATTTTTCTTTGCTTTTTTGGGTGGGAAATAGTTTGATGATGTTTTATCGATGAACGGTTCGATGATCGATACGCCATTCCAGGATATGCCTGTGGGATTAAGTTTCGGGAGAATCCTCGCACGCAGCTTCATCTATTGTTAGGAATTAGACGGAGATGAGGAGCCACTGCACTTGCTGGTTGGCGTAGTTATTTGTGCAAAAACAATGAGGACTAGGTATTTCTCCTGGGGGATTACGTCATAGCAAATTTGCGAGAAAGGAATTAACGAGGAGAGACAAGGACAGAGTTGGATAGATAGACAACCGCTCGTAAAACTTACAGTTTATATCTTAATAAAGATCTTTACTGTTCAGATGACGGTACTGAACAGTCACGAATTCAGTTCATAATTATTAACTCGAGGGTCCATAAATTCAACCCTGGGACACACAGGGTGGCTTCAATTGAACCGATCATTTCAAACGCCGCAAAATATCCGCGAAAAATTTGGCGGCAAACGCTTCGTTCCACTTTATTTTTTTTTTTTTAGAGAAATATTAAGCTGGAATTTCGTTTCTCATTTTGTCCAGTTTTTACGAATTTCTTAAACCTTAAAGCTCACGTATATCCGCAAGACTCTCGGTGTGATACTCGTATGCAAAAGTTCACTTCGCTATACCTGTTTTAGTTTTACGAGCTGAAACACTTTCCTTGTAAGACATAGTCCGTAGATTGTTAATTGCCACTCTACCCGCCCTTATACTTTTCGTTATCATTTCTTTACGGAAACTATTCCCTTAAGATACGATAAGTCAGATCCGAGAAAAATATTTCGTAGTTGAAAGGCCGTTTACGATCTGGGCTGTAAATTGCGAACTAAAATCGCCCCCCTTTGATCGGTTGAGTGTTCAAAATGTCTTTTGATAATTTCAAAAAACCTTCCCGGAAATTTGAGCTTTAAAAAAAAAAAATCTGACATTTACTCACGATCTACGAGAAAAGTTGCCTCGTCTCGGTTGATTCGGACTCTTGCTTTTGTTCGGAAAGGAAATTTCAAAATCGAATTCGTTTATCAAAACGATATATTCTTTAACCTTCCCCTTCGCGACGCCTTCAAAATCCACGAATTTATGAGAATTTTGGATTTGGGTCGGAAACGAAAACTCCAATTTTGAAATCCCGATGTTTTCTGTTCTTTCTTTTTCGTTTCTCTCTCTCTCTGTTTTTTTCAACGGCACATTGGTACGGATTTTTTTCCGTTTTGAGTTCGATTTAGCCTCCTGTGAACGTGACTGACTGACTAGTCGATGGTTTGAATAATTTCGTTCAGGAATTGAATGGAGGTTTAAGGCCTGGGGATAGAGGCAGGGTTCGAAAACCGAATTTTCGTATTGCCATACCGGTCGCCATAGGGGAGCGTAATGGTCCTTGAGCCAATTTGTATACTTCTTAAAGATACGGTCGAACGATTTGATGGAAAAAAAGGAAAATTCGTCGTTTCTATCGCCGCTGTGCAGCGGAAAAAAATTTCCGAACGATTATGAGCACTGTACGCTGCTTGTTGAAGAAAATCTGCGGGAGGGAGAAAAACAGATTTGAATAACCGAAGTAGGAGCGAGTTTTGAACCGATAAAAGAATATATATATATGTATTTTTTTTTCTCTCTCTAAAAACGGAAATAAAGTTACAAAAAAAAAAAAAAAAGGGAGAATTTTTTAAAATTAAAGAAAAGGACTCTCGTTCCTAATAACCCGAGCACGCAGCACCATGGCTCGCTGTACGTAATACGCGGGGACCTAATTTTTTGACATTTAAAAATAAATTAGACAAGTCAATTATACTTTCTCCCTCTACCCGGGGATAATAACACTCTGTCCAATTATCCTCTTTCATTCGTTCCCAGCTCTTGTTCATTCTCTGGCTCTGCGCTCCCCTGCCAGTAAAGGTTCGTTACATAAATCACTCAAAAATCAAGAATATAAATTTAACAAACCTGCAGCTGAATAAGAAAAAAGAAAGAGAAAAAAGATTTTTAAAAAACGGGGGCCGGGAGGGGAGGAAAACATTAATAAGCTCCATTCTCCGTTTCTCTCCCTCTCTTTCTTCTTGGTTTTGACCACGTTTTTTTTTTTTTTTCTTTTTTTTCTTCCCTTTTTGGGGAGAAATTTTCAGACATAAGAATCGAGTGAAACGCAAATCATGCACGAGGCATTCGATATAGTATTTTCAATAAAAATTGTTCCAGGGTCTAACAGGATTGACGATTTTTGTTTTCGCTCGTTACGAATTTGGAAAATAAAATAAATGAATATCCGATTATTTGGTAGGTAGAATTTCGATATTGCGCTGCAGGGATTTGAAAAATGAGTCAATATTCGAAAATTCATATCTCGAAATCCGTGTGATATAAAAATTTGAAATAAATACTGAATACTCATCGCGACTTGTTTGAATACAGGAAAATGATAAAAAAAATAAAAAAAAAAAAAGAAGAAATGAATTTTTCTCACATTCAACAGGTTTCAATTTCTCAACGAATACCATGCTGCGGTTTCACCTAGATAAGCCTTAAATTATCTCGATGCACACTTTGAGATGGGGTAAAACTTTTTTTTTTCTCTTTTTTCTATTTTTCTATTTTTTTTTCTTGCATCAAATAACGCGTTATGAGAAAAAATATCCGTACCTACTTTCATGGAGTGAAATTGAATAGGTGTTAACTGCGGTCGGATGGATGGCTTGTGGCAATACCTAACATAAAATGGAGGAAAAAAAAAAAAAAAAGAAACGAATTTTATGAAAAATTTAAAAAAGTCGAAAATAAGCGGGTGGTTCGGATCTATGGGGTAGCAGGCATGACACATCATCTTGAGACTCTCGCAAACTCTATTTAGAGACTTTATATTAAATTCCAGTTACGAGAAGCGGATCAAACTTTCAATATCAAACTCACCTCGGCTAACTGAGGAAACTCTTTTCTCCCAAAGTCTCTCTTCTCATATTTCTTCCTATCTTTATCTCCCCCTCCCTTCCTCTCTCTCTCTCTCTCTCTTTTTTTCTTCCCGCTACAGCCTCGTGCGTAGATTTTCCACCCCATGCTATTCTACCCCTCCCTTTCCCTCCCGCCCCCAATATGCCACGTGTTATCCCCAAACGCCAGTCGACCTATGCAAGAAGAACTTTCACCAGAATATATGACGTGACTGACATTTTATAGGTGTCGGGGTTCACCTGACACGAGAACATTTGATAAATATTTGACGTCCTCAATTTTGATAATCGAAACTAAATTTTTTTTTTTCCTTTTTTTTTTTTTCTTTCAATTCCATGTCTGAGAATCTGGATTGTGAAATTAGGGAGTAACTAATTTGTAAATTTCCCACCATCCCACTGCAGAGAATAGAAGTTGTAGGGTGGAGAGAAAGAAAGAGAGAAGAAGAGAGAGAGGAAGGGAAGACTTGCGGTCAGGTAAGAAAATAAGAATGAGAAACAAGTCTGAAGCCACGAGGGACGGAAACGAATAAAAGTTTTCCGATTTCGGCAACTTTTTATGACCTTTTTTACTCAGTTTTCCCGCTTTCCACGTTGAGGTAAACGAAATTCAATCCTTAATAACGTTTCACATGGTAAGGATGCAGCATCGCGGTTATAGTAGTCGGCTTCGAGGGGGTTCCTGTGTATGAAATATCGAAGATCACGTTGATCCGATGTGCGGAAAGAGGGGTAAGTAATCCCAGAAAAAATAAAGAAAAATAAAAAATTAGATCTCTCGTCGATGAATAACGCCCTTAATTCGATCAGTTTAGAATTCCAATGCTCCCATGGGCCAGGACGTTTCAAAATATACCGTGCGTTTTAGATAGCCGAACGTACGCCCTGTTGTATGCAACCGTTGCTTATTTTTAACGTTTGAGCCTTGACGGCAAGCCATCAGATGTCGCGTCTCGAAGTTTTGACTAAACGGCAATTGTTTATTACATGAACAGCCGATCGAGGACTGTGTAACCACTGAAACAATTGTCGATCCGACTCTAGGCCACCTCAACACGACTCATTTGTTTTTAGATCCAGGCAGGTCGTGCTTCCGCGAAAACGCACGGTATATGAAAAAAATTCATCCCAAGCCCCGGGCTGCTGTCTCAATTCAATAGGAGCATTGAAATTCGGATATGACCGAATCACGAACCCCCCTAATGCAGATATGTGGCTTTTAATCAGAACGGCGAATAACTAACTAATGCAATTAACTGTAAAATACATAAAAACATCCCCGTTTCTCTGCTTGGGTATCAAACACCGGGACCAGGACCGGGACCAGGAACAGGACCAACATCAGGAGCGTATATATTCCACAGGGTGAAGTAAATAAACAGATGTATGTATGTACGTGTACATAGATAGAATTAATCATCGGAGAGTAAAGCCTGGTCCTCTCTCTCTCTCTCTCTGTATGTTTTTGTTAGAAAGTTAGCTGAGAGCTTTTTGTTAACAATCCTAATACGAATGGTGCACTCTGTGTTACTACATAACAGCTCTATCATATCATAAATTCGTTCTATATTTGTGATCGAAAAATATTTTGCCCCGAGGACGATCAATTATCATTGTTTTTATCCTTTTTATTTATTTATTTTTCATTTTTTTACCTTTGATATACCTTTTTCGTACGGTTTTATACGCCGTTTTAAATCGGGGGAGGAAAATGGAGCGAATATTGCTTCGGATAAGTTTAAAGTTTGAAGTTTAAAGTTTCGAAACTAATATAAAGCTGCAGCTTTTTAATTGAATTAATGAAAATCTTCATCTTTTGTCTAAACGCACGATCATCGATGGTCAAATTTTTATGATTATTATTTTTTTGTTTCAAGAGAAACGAATATCAACGTAATTTTCATTTGTATTAAAATATCAAAGGTGCGATTTCTCGATCGTGAAAGAACGTTCGATGCTAACTGAAAATTGCAATTTTTTTTTGTTTCTCAATTATTCAGATTATTTAAAAAAAAACAAAAAATGGTTGAATAATTTACCTCGTTCGTCGTTAAAAAAATTGGTGGTCTGATTTTTTTTTTTCTTTTTATTTTATCGTCCGAATGAACGTTCGGATTGAAACAGAAATTGAAATTTTTCGTATCCATCATTCAGATTTTTTTAATATCGCTAGTATTCGGGACGAATCGTCAAATTTTTCATTTTTTTTTTTTAGTGGATTAAAAAATTTGACATAGTTTCGTTGTGTGCAAAAGTTTTAGGGGTGGATTCGATGCATCGTTATCACAGGCAGCTCCTGGCCTTTTGGTATCTATACAGTTTCGCACACGTTCTATAGGCATTTGTAGGAATTAGGAAGGGAGGGTAGGGCGTTGTGGGTACTGTCTACCCGCATTTCGGATTTCGAATTTCGAATTTCGGATTTCGGATTTCGAATTTCGGATTTCGAATTTCGCATTTCGCGTTCGAGTTTGAAAAGCAAATCGTGCCAGATGCCGGCATTTATGTAGATAGGGTTAGGCGAGCGGCTACGCGGGTTGTTAGATCCATAATGCTCCTCTTCTCCCAGAAATCTCCATATGAATATTACACGTTAATATGTATCACACACCCCTGTTCATATGTTAATACCTGCAAACCGGCATAGCTCTCAGGTACCTCATACGTATATATATGTGTATATAGCGCCTTTCCCTAACACAGCCAGAAATTAATTCATACAGTATATGTACACATATGTATATATATACATACATTTGGGTATATATAAAAGTATTTAACGGACACTCGTCTGTCAGGGATTAATATTTAAATATCTATGTATGTAAATGAAGGGAAAAAACGAAGAAAAAATGAAAAAAAAAAAACCTGGTAAAAAAAGAAAAAGAAACGAGAAAAAGGGAAAACCGGGCGAAATAAAGAAAAAGAAGATTATAGGTACACACATAGGTATAACCCCGTAACTGTGTAACACATGGGATGTAAAACAGAACAGAGATTCTCATTGTGCTAAATCTAGTCGACCGTTGGGTAAAGGATTTTGCATTCATGTAAATATATTTAACATGCAGATCGCGATCGTTATCAAGTCTTTGTTTGGTCACCTACATCGTATTCGAGTAATTCGGTCGAAAATGAGAATTTTTTGTTTTTTTTTCTCAAATGAACAAAAAGGTACGTTCGGAGCGTGGATTACATCACGATTCTCAATTTTTGAAGAAAAAATAGTGGGGTGTTTGTTTTTTTTTTACTTTTCTCCCTCACGATTCGGAGCAGCGTTATTACCCGTAATAATTTTCTTCACTGAGTGCAGAGCTTTCGATAATATTTTCTTGTATATTGTATACACGTGGATGCGGTAACATGGTCGAAATCTGTGAAAATTCAGGATTATAATTACCGGCCTGGGCGCGATTCGTGCGGTTACGGAAATAACATCAGTTACTAGTACCGACTGCAACTGGACTGGGAGAAACGGGGTTGAATAAGTATATTGCAATGAGGGAGGATTAAGATCGTAGAAATTTCCGACATGCAATGAACTCATACACGACCAACCAACCCGCGGTACAACATCCACATAATCTACATATATATTCTATACTGCCTTCTAACATTAACGCAGAAAGCTGTGTTTTTCGAGTATCAACTATATGCCTCTGATATATGGTTAAGTAAACTAGGTACTACGGTTAACTACACATTGCTACAAATAACAGGGTCTTATTACCCCAGAAAAGTCGATGGGGTAGTTTTAACCAGACTGCAGCAGTAGCAAGACAGTCACGGATTCGAAGAAGCTTTGAAGATCGTGGATTTCGTTTTTCTTCCTTTTCACTCAGAAATCGAATTCCAGGTAAAAATCGACGAAAATAAAATCGGTTCCTCACGCATCAGGTCTCGTGGTTTTCCCCAGAATATCCCATATTTACCCATTTTCATCACGCTTTTTGACCTCAAATCAAATTTCCTAAAAATAAAATCCTGGGTAAAAAATCGACGAAAGAAAATATTGTTTTTTCACCAAGTCCTGAGTCTTTTTTTTTTTTTCCATGGTATATCTTCTTCACGCGTATTCGAACGAAGTGTCGCTCATCTTCATTTTTACAACAGAAGTATAGTGTGCCCCGAGACTTATGGGTCGAGGAAGAGATCGAAACGCTAAGTACGTTTCAGAAGGTGCTTCAAACCACGCTGCGAAAGAGATGCCTTTCACTACGACGTCTAGAGAGATCCTCCGTGAGAGTCTCTCTTGGAGAGTATGAAAAAAATAAAAATAAAAAATGAGGTAAAAATGAGGAAAGAAATGTCCACTCTAATTTTGTATAAATGATGAAAGTGATAAAAACGGTATAAAATTGACAAAAATTATGGAAAATTATATCCGTTTATTAATTTGGGAATCCACGGGCTTAATTGATGGTCATGGAATGGAAGGAAGTGAATTTTAGCAAAATCAGTACAAATGACCATTATTCAGTACTGTACCTACCCCCGACACCCAGCTATGTGGAGTCTACGTGGTAAAGTGCAGTGTATGAACGGACGCATATAGCATATACCCATATATATGTATAAAAATATATATGCACTATAGAAGTGAAAATAAATTGCATTGGGATTGCTGTATGGGTAACGGGGTCGAACTGATCAAATTTATTATCTGGTTTATATCATAGTGTGAAAAGTAAAGTGCGAGTGAGAGGGGTCGAGTGTTAAATGAATGAATTATTTAATATCGAATTATTTGATTCATATATAGTTCGGATAATACCAAATGTTACATACGACATTATTATTCATCATATTAAAAAAAAAAAAAAAATGTTCATAATCATACAAGGGATGATAATAATTAATAATCGACTCGGATTGACTCGTCGAGAATCTAACGTTGCTTGAAACTTCGTATAAAAATCAAAGTTTTTGTCATCGAACCCTAATATTGACTGTCAAAAAAAAAAAAAAAGAGAGAAAAAAAAGCTGATCAATTATGTTTTCGGAAAATATGTTCCCCTGCCCTTACTTTCAATGATTCGGTAAATGAGACTCGAGGATATTAGAAATTGTAATTCTTCGATCCTGCGTAAAACGATTGAATATTGAAAAATTCTTACCTCTATATCCGGGGGATGAAAATTCTTTTTTAAAAAATGAAAAAATAGTATAGAAAGAAAAATTGTTGATTTAGTGAAAATTTCAAGTCGCTGAATAACCGATATGGAATACCGGCACGGATGCAACGTGTGCCGATACAGAGTTGTCGCGTAAGTCTCTCTGTCGAATAATATACAACATTGTGGAATCTCCGTCTATTATAACGTGATAATGAAATTCCTGAACAAACATTGATCGGAGAGTTAAATTACATTATTAAATTCAGCCATGTCTAATTTGCGAAACCTTGCCCCTGCAGAGCGAAGTTTACACGTGACCCAAACCCAGGCTTAGACCCGAACCTACTGTGGGCTAACCCAGCAGCTAAGCCAACTTCTAAAAGGTGGTTTACTTCGGCTAACATATACCTATCTGCGGGACCATAACTTAACGAATTTATTTGAACTCGGTGAGTTTGGAAAAAAGAAAAAAATTACAAGAAACAAAAATATAAGAAAAGCATTCGTCGATTATTGGATGCAAAAATCACGTTATCAAAATTTATTTTAAACACGTTCCGCTCGATTCTGAATGAATTTTTATTTATTACGATATACATGTATACGTGTGTGGGCCTGATCATCATTTGATCAATTAATATCGATGAGCGCAATTGAACGGTTATTTACAAGTCTATATTACATCCGTGTATAACATACATGGTGGATGATAATATTATAGTCACTATATGTATTTCGTATTGACGTTTAATAAGGGAAAAAAAAGTCCTGTTTACCGCAGGCTTCCACTAGCTAGATACATATTTGCCAAATGAAATTACACGCAGGAAAGCGAGTTAACGAATAATATGTTGAGGAAAAGAAATAAAAAAATAAATAATATGTTGGTACCTGTGGATTAATAATGATAAAATAAAATTGAATAATGATATCAAAGGGAAACTTGTAGCGCACATACCTAAAGGACATTCCGTGTCACTTAACCAACTACTAGAAAAAGAAAAAGAAAAAAAGAAAAAATCCTGAAGAGATTTCAAATTTTTTTTTTTTTACATTTCTTTCGACAGGGTTTTTTACTTTATTTTATATTTTTATTTTTTTCTAGTGATTTAAGCGACGCGGAATCCCCTCTATGTAATAATTATAGTGTATGTATCGGTACGTTGACGATAGGTAAATACGAATTTATTTCTAGAATGGTGTCGTGTGGACGCAGGTAAATACGGATAGCAGGCCAAATTCCGGTTGTCTAATTGGATAATAATATATAGATACATATTCGTTAGTTATGTAATTCCGAATTCCGCAGGTGATTTGAATTCGCGGAGGACGAAGGCGGAGAGGAAGGGAAGAAAATAGAAATAAATATAAAATAAAAAATAAAAATGGGAAGGAAAGGAAAAAGGAAAATCACAATGTCCAATACTCGGGGCAGCCAGCTCTGATTCTTCTAATTGGAGCTGAGCCTTAATCAGAGTGCTTTTTACCGCGACGAGAGCAGCGCGCAGGAGTGGAAAAAATAATAACTCGTCCCAGCAGAAAAGTCAAAGGTCAGAGGAAGAGGAGAGGAAAAAGTAAAGGAAAGAAAAGTGAAGAGGAGGGGGGGAAGGAGGGCAGAGATTAAAAAACTGAAATTAATATCAAGACCTCTGCATAAAGTCTGACTCTGTGAGAGTGAGTTGAATCAAGGATGGTACACGTACATGCGGTTATACCTGCGAGGGGTAGTTCGTCATCAAAGCCTTTTCCCTTTTTTCATTATCATAATCCTTTCAGGATAGGTATCATCCGGAATGACACCTCTTTTCATTTTTAAAACTCTATTTCATTGATTTATACTGAATTTACACTCCGCCCTTTCCTGTTTCTCTCGTGGTTTTCCAGCTCCACGTATAGATAGAAATTTTCAAATTCGAGACCCACGCGACCGGGCGTTTGAATGGAACGATTTTGGAATCCTGGGTGGAGATTTTTCGAGTAGGAATCCTGAAATTCAAAAATACAAAAATCGGCATGATCTATGATCGCGAATCTGACGTCTGAATAAATAGTTCGAAAACCTGTCGCAGTGAAATTGAAGGAAACTGATCTTTCTTTTATTTTCTTTACATCGAAATTTATAAAATAAAAAAAAAATATTTTGATGTATATAATTTTTAGCGAAATAAGCGGAAGCGATGGGGAAGAAAAAAAAGAAGGGAAAGAAAATGTGATAACGTTGGGTAAAGGAAAATGAGAAAACCGTCTAACGAGCCCCACGACAATCGTCTCAAATTCTCTATCGAGTGTCGATATAATAGACTCACTCGTTCGAATCGCGACCTCCAGCTTCTCCACTCACTTCGACTCGATATCGGATCTCTTCTTCTCATCCTTTTCGGCATCACCCTCAGCCTCTTTGCTGTATTTTCCCTTACTTGAGGGCTCTAGCTTTTCTGGTTAGGGTTGAGGCTCGGAGTTTCTGTCTTTTATTCCTCTAGTTCCATCCCACGACTCGCAACCTTTGTCAACGACTAATGACTCCTCGTTGTTATACTGTGCTGATTATTGTTCTTATTATTCTTGCCGGAGATGACAAGAGATATAAATAAATAAATAAATAAATAAATAAATAAATAAATAATCGAAATCGTCGGGCTCTGATTTTTCGAATCCCGGACGGTTATAAAATTCTGAATTTCACATCCTGAGAAGCGGGTAAAGATTTTCAAATTTTTTGACCCTCGATGATCCGGATTTTCGGAATCTTAATCTTAAAAGCCTGAACGTTTAATTGCCGTGTGTTTCATTTTTGGACAATTTTCCTTGGTAACCTTTTCCCGGCTGTATAATATATTACATTATACAAATGAACGCGAATAATGGTCTGGCTCAGAAATGTATTAATTATTACAAAAACGGTTCTGGCCAGGGGTTAAACGATCGTCCTAATTGCAAGGCCGAGTTAAGGTCGGGCTGGGCTTAGGTCAGAGGGCAAAAACGCGAGTCCAGAGTCGGTCAAGATTTATCGTCAAGTATTATCGCCGCAAGAATTTTCTCCAATTTTTAATTTTCGAAAAGTTTGAAATTTCATTCCGCCTTTTAGCAACATCGAGATATAAGGGTCGGCAATATTCCTTTCGGACTGAACCCGGAGGGGTTGAAAATCCTGGACATAGACTCCGAGACTGCAGAGTTTCCTGCGGAAATTCACTGCGTCTTCTCAGTCGGTGGCTAATCTCATAGAATTTATTAACCCGATTGGATAAGTGATAAAATCTTAGAGATCGAAGATCACCCCTGATATATGCTACCCCTAAGTCCTCACTCCCCCTTTTCAAAGATTAAGAATGATTCGAAATAATGTCGGTACCGTGCGATCATCCCCCCGAAAATTGAAAGAATTAAAAAATATTAAGATCTTCATGGACGCGGTTCATTTGGTGGAGAATTTGATAAATGAGGGTTAAATTATCGGACTCTCTTTACACATTACGATGACTGTGAATTTTGATGACAAAGCTCGGTGGGTTCCTCGGTATATATTGCCGATCGATTGATTGAGCATTTTTGAAACCTCTAATTAAATACCTTGATTATTGATTACCCCGTTAATGAACGAATCAATTTTCTAATCCACAACGATTGCTGAACGATTTGCAGAGTGTCGTGAGCCGAGTTATTATAATATATAAATCGATATAAAAATAAAAATCTGATAAAAAATTTGCGAATAAATAATCTTTCGCGTTTATATGTATATCAGGGTGGTTTTCATTCAGGGATTGGTGGAATTTGAATCGTCGCGCCCCCCTAATCGATCATAAATAATTAAAAAAAAAAAATCAGTGTAAAATTTGAGAAGAGCTCAAATTTCATCATGAATTAAGAGGGCGCGATGATTTGGAAAAAAAAGAAAAAAATTCGCATTTATCCACGAGATTTCTCACTTATGAATATACACGCGTGATATTAACCCCCTGGGTATATAATTAAGATCGGGTCTGTAGGAAGTAATAATTTGTATGTAATCCTTAGGTAGGCAGAGCGAGGTAGCCTACCCGCACCCTGCGTTTGGGGATTCCCCGAAAATGTTACTAGGACTTTGGATATACCAGGCTTAGTATGATTATTAATGTAGATGAATAGCCACGAGGTTTTGCACATTAATTGCTCTCTACATTCTTGATCAATTATATAGTCACTTGTATAGCCTAATTATTCGCGTTTGATGATCATTGGATATATACAAGGTAATTCTGAATTTCAACGAATTTCTCAAGGGGTTAATCCTCGTCAGAATTGGGATCTAAATTCCCTCAGCCATTTTACCGAAAGATGATTTCTTTCCTCCGAAAATAAATTCTTTTTTTTCTTCATTTCGAACCCATTCGTGTATTCGAAACGAAAAAATTTGTCCATAATTGAAATAACTGTTTGCGTTTAAAATTTGTTATTATTTAAAAAAAAAAAATATATATTTCGCGTATATTTCCGCGTCTCTAATTATCAAAACGTTTTATATATTCGCCTGCGGATGTGTACATACTGTATAATTTGAATAAATTATAGTTTCCACAAACTCATTTAAGAGAACTAATATTATTACCACTTAAAATAGTTATTAAGCCAAGGAAGAGATAATGGGATAAAATTTTATTAAATAAGAGAAAACTTCAAGAAAATAACGCTGAACTTATTTCTGTTTAAATTTTCGGGTTAAAGAGGGAAAATAAAAACTGTTCATAATTTTCAGTTTCAGTTTACTTTTTTTTTTTTTTTATTTTTACTTTTTATTTTCATTTTTCTTTCCAAACTAAACGACTAGCTTTCTCCTTAGTAGCATGCGGATTGTGTGGGTAAAACAAGAAGAGAGAAACCAAAAAAAAAAAAAAGGAAAAAGGAAACGGAAGAGAAAAAAAAAAAAAAAAAATGAAAAAGACTGCGGTGAATTTTAGCTTCATTTCTTTCCCTCCTGCACCCTCTTCATAATTTTTAATTTCATTTTCCCGAGATTAAGGTTGGAATACTTAAACAGTGCGTGGCATTTCTTAATTACAGATGATGCATAGGCCACCGAGTCTCTCTTATTCCTTATTTTATCCTCCTCGAGCAGCCATTCCGCAATTTTTACCTTTTTCGTATTAATTTTTTTTCTTTTTTTTTTTTTTTTTTTTTCTTCAGTACTTTTTTCCAACCCACTATACATAGATACTCAGTTTTATTTCAATTTTACTCTATCGAATCTCTCATACACCGTGCACTACGCATTATGCACTGACCGCCGGGCACTGTTCGATGTTTTTTTTTTGCATTAACTTTAGTTAGATATTTTTTTTTTTTTTTCTGCATTAATCACAGAGAAAAAAAACCGGTAACTCGTTTTTGAGATATCGTCGGACGAAAAAAATTGATCACATACATACACACCCACAGACGTCCATCTGAAAATTGTTGGAGGTGATTGTCTAGGCCTCAAAACGTTGTGATCTTGTGAAAATTCGACTTTTCATTTTAGGGTTGAAAACAATAAACTTCCCTTTTTTTTTTTTTTTTTTTTGAAAAAAAACGCAGGATCAGAGATCCGGGAAGTGGAAAAATTATAGAAAATTTGAAATAACTTGAAATTATATTTACGTCATTGGTATAGACACGTAAATATATAATTACAGATTGATCTTTCGTTAATTTTCTTAATTATTACCGTTTATCAGTGAGAGAGAAAGAGAGAGAGAGAGAGAGAGAGAGAGAGAGAGAAGTGGTACTCGCAGTAATTACAAGAGCCTCAAAAACGTGTCGGTTTAGATGGGATTATATCCTACTAAATAACGGCTATTAACCACTTGGTGAACCTTTTATTAGAGAGCAGAAGGCTCCGTAAGAGGTGGTTCGGGGTGAAAAAAAGAAAAAAGGAAAAAAAAAAAAATCTTGACCCTTTATAGTATATCCACTTAAATTTGTGAATTCCCTAGAGAGATTTGTGCAAACTGGCCGATGAAAAAGAAGAAGAAGAAGAAGAAGAAGGATGAGAAGAAGAGATAGAGAGAGAGAGAGAGAAAGGAAGAAAAAAAGGAAAACTACGTAATAATAAATAATCGGGGAGAAAGGAAACGAGTCGAAAAATTGGGGTGAAGAAAAAAGCATATTTGCAGATCGTTATATATTTTCTTTTTATTTCTTTAAATTGGGGGTGAAAATTCTGTTATTTCTTATTATTATTATTATTACTTATTTATTTTTCTATATTGAAAAATGTGAAAAAATCTTGGGACGGTTGAAGAAGAAACAGCCTAGCCACCTACACAGCTACATCGGGCATCAGGAATGGTATAAATAAATTAAATAAGTAACGCGCGAGTTTTGCGTCGGTGGGGTGAAGGGGGGTAGAGCCGGGGCGAGATGGCAAAAGGTGAATAATGAGTCTGTTTGCTTTTAAACTCCCTTAATTATATTTACTAACGTTCGAGTTTTGTTTGCGGAATGGTCGTTAAAAGTTAAAGGTTGGGGGTAGGTGGGCAGGTATATGTCTTACTTCAAAGCTCGAGTATTTCCACCCCTATACACTCGGATGATACAAATTACCACAAGTTCATTACGTGTATCGATACCGAATCGAATCAGCTCTTCAACAATATTTAAGGGTCGATGAGTGGACCGAGAATAAATTTGAAAAAATAAAATAAAAAAAGAAAGAAAGAGAAGGAATGATATCCTCTTTTCCCCCCTAATTACGTGGCCGCGAATGAAGTAATGAGTAAAAGCTCGGAATCTGAAATTTCTAATATTCAGGATGCATAAATCCTGCAGGGACTCTCGCCGCGGTGGAGAAAAGCCTGCGAGTGTTACTTCCGCCACATTATTTTCGGTTTATGACAATTATTATCTGACGCGGTACGGCCATGCAGCAGTAGCAGTAGCAGCAGCTTTGCATACTCTGTTGTTCAAACGAACCTTCCCTCGCCTCGTGTCCCAATGGGAACGGGCTTTTTCCCTGCTTTGAAAATTTTAACTAGGCGTAGTAATTTAGGGTTATTTATGCACCTTTTGCGCTTGAGTTTTGGTAACACTGCGCCAAATATGTAACCGGTATCTTATCCACGATCGGTAAAGAAGATCCAGCCAAATCGCATTTAAAAAACTTTTACCAAAACTTTTATATAAACTATAATTTATCACATCGCATGGCAGCAGCTGGGGGAACGGGGATATGGAATTGTCAATAATTTCAAACTACGAGTATCGACAGACTCTGAAAGATGTATGACTCCGGCTGATTGTGGATGTTTGTCTATGTATGTATACATTCATATATATACACACACCTATATGCTACACACAGGGTAAAGTAGAGCCGGAGATAATCCTGCTGAGAGAAACTAGCCGCAACGAACTGCAGGCGAACCAGTCAAAGATAATCACTCTAAGCTCTTGAAGCTACATGCTGAGGTCGAAGACTGATATTGGATGTCATATATACAGGATTTGTCTGAACTTATATAACTTCTTCTTAGATTGACAATTTATAGACAATTTATTTTTTACTCTCTATGAAAAGATGAAATTTCAACAGATTCATATACTATAGAAAAGATATCATCGTTTTGGATTTTCTGTAAGATTTTTGATCATTTTACATATCACATATATATTTCTGTGAAATTTCATCGGTTTTTAGGTTAGGACTGAAAAATTCAAGATGGCGTATCCAATCTGACAAACTTAAAATGATAAAAGTTACTAGATTTTGGTGAAAATTTATTCCCGAATGGTTCGAGGCCCGCAAATCACGAATCTGACCTCGGAATAACGAAATTCATCGAATATATCATTCCAAGTTTGAATTGAATAGTAAGAAACGTGAATGAATGAGGAAAAATCTTTATTTTTCATTCGAGAAGTAAAAAACTAAAGGTGGAAGGTAATAATGATGATAATAATTGGATATCGCGCGGTACGGTTCGATTGGAATTGCTTTTATAATTTATTCCAATCAACTGGATGAACCGTGTTAAATCAAGTTTCTTATTATACCCTGAAGCACCGCGAGAAGGAGGAGTTTCTTGGTAAAAGCAAGCAAGCAAGTTTTTCGCTCGGCTTTAACCTGAAGAGAAAACGATTTGGAATTGAAAGAGAAATTCTCCTTTCAAGTATCCTTTAAGAAATATTATATTTCAGGAAGCACCAGCTGCTGCTGGTCTATGCTCAAAGTTTTACCTGAGAGAACTTTGACACTCCTCATATGAGGATAAACTTTTGAGTAGGTATATATAGGTATATAATATACACACGTTCCTGCAGCAATTACCCAAAGATCCTGTCGTCGTGAATTAACTAAATGAATTACTAGACTCAATTTTACCTAATTAATTATTCGCTTGATTAAGATCCAACCACGTATAGTATAGTATATTTATAAAATTGTGCCTGCAGATCTCAGAAATTCGTTCAATAAATATAATAAAATTGTATAATTTATCGAAAAGGGTCATCGAAATAAATCGATATAAGCTCTCTCCCAAATAGCCGGTTAAAATTCAAAGAGATATTTTCCAGAATCTAGGGGCTCGGTATAAATCGCCTTTCTCATTTTTATATCGGTGAATACAATATTTATTCACCGAATTATTATATATATTGTGCAAAAAAGGAAAGAGAGAGAAAGAGAGAGAAAAAGAAAAAGAAAAAGAAAATAAAAAACCAAAAAACAAAACAAATTACGTAGGATCAAATTGGTCGTTACAAATAAAAATAATTAGACTGTGTAGAATCGACTAGATTTAAATCAGATTCAATTTTGAATAAAACCGATAGTATATCCGCCAATAAACGTCACCCGGGTAATACAATGAACGCTGTATACAGGTATGCGGGGGAGCCGTTGCAGTACGTTGTTGTCCAGTAATTAACAAATTAAGAGCAACGTGCGAGCGAAAATGAAAATTGAGTAGTCGACAAAAAAAGGAGAAAAAATAAAATAAAATGAAGAACGAAAAAAAAAAAAAAACTAAAAATCAAAACAAATAAAAAAATAACAAAAAAAGAGAGAAAAATTTTCAACCTCCGAGCACGTTTTGATATGCAGTGAATTAATACCTCGAATCGTCATTTTCGGCCCCACCCCGACCAACAACGTCGAGCACGTTTTGCTGGTACTTTTCGCCTCGACGATACATCGAGCGAGTGTTGTCAAATAGAAAGAACGAAAAATAAAAACGTTCGAAAAAATATAGGTAGAAAAAAAAAAAAGAGAAAAAATTCTAAAGAAAAAAGAAGATAACGCTTGACAAACATTTTTCATCCAAATATATATCAGATAACGTTTTCGATATATCGATTACTTTTATTATAGGTGCAGAGGGTCGTTAAAGCAGAAACTCACGTAAAAAATTGTTTCTCAAGACGCTTTTTTTCAACTATTAGGTACAGTACAGATTTAATTACAGGAAGAAATGGTGGGTATGCGAAAAAAAAAAAAAAAATGGCAACGTCCAATTGGTTTTTTTTCTTTCTGCTTTTTGGAGAATACCTTCGAATTTAACGAAATCTGAAATCTTATGAATTTTAAAGACCTTTAAAATCATCGAAGGAGATGAAAGGTGAAATTTTTTCATCCGAATTTTTATCAGATTTGAGAAAAAACCGGTTATTTTCTTTTTCTTTTTTAGAATCTTTGTCCTGAATAATCGGCTAACGGAACTCAGATGTTGTTTTTTTTTTTGTTTTTTTTTTTTGTTTTTTTTCCCAGACCGAAATCGCACAGACAAAAATCACCTTGAAAGTGTTCGAAACAAATCCCAGAAGCGTCCAGCCAATCAGAATCTTTATAATTAAGTTTTCTGTCTAATCTTTGAAATGGCTGCCTTGTTTCTCCCGAGTTGGGCACAGCGCTCGCATAAACATGGCAATAGCAGGGAATTCCCGGAATTAGTTGAGAGGTCAGAAGAGAACGGATTCCCACAGGATACCATCTCGCGGTTCTCTTTGACTGTATCTTTCCTGCACCGTTAGTTTCACCCGCTTCCTTTTCATCCTATTTCGCAGCTGAAATTTCGATTCAAGGATATCTTCATCCGCTTATTTTACATGGAGCGAAAACCAATCCCTCTTACTCAAAATTGAGATAGGAATCTGGAATTTCGATTATTTTTATTCATTTTTTGTATACATATGCAGAAAAAGTCTCATCAAATCGAATCGTCCATGGACACCTTTGGTGAAAAATTTATTGACGTTGCTCCTTCTTCTTCTTCTTCTTCTTCTTTGTTTTCATCTCTTTTTCTCTCTCTCCTTATCCGCCTGTAAAAAAGCACCGGATAAAGAAAGATGGGTTCGAAAAAAGCCAGAGGGAGTGTGCGAGGCCTACGAAAGCTCGAAGGACCCTTCCAACTCGAGACGTCTTCAACTGAGCACCAAGTCTTCGAAATACACGGTGAATTACCTAACGTTTCTCCCCGGGTCTCGCGTAGAGTCAAGTTTCTTTCTTTTTATTATGAACATTAGAAGAATCGTTGAAAAGTTCTTTCCTCTTCAGTATCTGCAGCTCGTCGATTTAAAATCGACAGTATTCACTGCTGAGAATAGCAAGTGGCAATATCATACTCACTCGGTTCTTTCGCAACTAATTAGAATTATTTTTAGACATGATTAACAGTTTTTTCAATTTTTACGGAGCTTCGGCTCAGGCACATGCGATGATCACCACAAAGAAAATGTCCAATAATTGCTAATTAGGTATCAAAGTACGAGTAACGATGTGCCACTTCAAGGCTTTGATGTGTATTTTAGACCCGTAGATATAGAGAATACCGTGACGAGTCATATGGCATGGTTAATATCTGAATTGGTGGTACTTCGTCCAAATGAATTCGACGTATATTCATCGTCAATATGATCAGAACTGCAGCAGTACAACCCCCGGATTATACACACAACTACAAACTATCTCTTCACCTACACTGCATCGGGTAGAGACGTTCAGCTGCTATGTTACAGTGCAGATATATAGTACCAACTATACCCACAGCAAATTGCAGACCGCCCTTTCGATTAATTGGAAGTGCACGGGTGGACGGAAGGACATTGAATGTGATTGCTTCGATCCATGAGCAAGAGTGCAGCCCAGGAATCAAGTGGTGGAAAAGATAGTAGCACATACTGATGCAACCCTGGATGCAATATTCGGTTATTTAATCATTTCAACGTGTTCAAGCAGTCAGAGATATCGAGCATTATGATGGCCACCCCAAGATTAGGCACTCCCAGCATGTGAAAAGTTCATTTTTTATCGGAATATTGGGGAAAGGGTAGTATCCGATGATCTGATGATGTGGACACGGTTGGATAGCAAGAGACATTAGTCAATTCCTGAAAATTTGAGACGTCGAAGTTTCGTTTTCGACGGAAAAAATGGCGAAAGTGAAGTACTTGATGATATGGACAAGCTCTAAAAATTAGAGAAAATGGTCACTACATAAAAATTGGGTACCTTCATAGAGTAGGGAGTTCATTTTTGATGGAAATAACACTGAAAATTTAGTACTTCGCGATCTGACGATCTGGGCATGCTTGAGTAGCAAGAGAAATTGATTACTAACTCGTGAAAATGAAGTACTTTTGCCAGAAGGCTTAATTTCGACCAAAAGAATACCGAAAATGAAGTATTTGATGATCTGATGGTATGTACAAGTTGGAGAAATGATGTGAAATGATCAGTCCAGGAAAATCAGGTACTTCCTAAACGTTTTAGGTTTATTTTTAACCAGAAAAACGTAGTACTTTACGATCTGATGATATGGACACGGTTGAATATCAATGGAAATAGATAACTTCGTGAAAACCAGGTACTCTGAACGTGTAGGAAGTTCGAGAAAATTACAAGAACCGATAATACTGACTATTCCACGATTCGATGATCCGAAAAATGTTTCTACAACGATAGAAAACGGGCCTTTGATGAAAACTAGGTATCTCAAAGTACCAAAGAGCTTTCTTTTGTCCGTACGTACATACGTACGTCTACGATACGATAACTATTCGAGGAAAATAAAACCCGGGTGATAAAATCCACGAGAAAGGTCTCTTCCCCGATGATCGTTGCGGCGTTATATACCTTATATATACGTGGTACATATATAGAATGAATAAGGTGTAACACACAGAGTGCGGAAAAGGGCGACTGTTCGTAGTCGGTGAAATGGCGGAAGCTGACAGAGCTCGTTAGCGAATGAAATAATAGCTGAAGAGGAGTGTAAAGAATGTCACTGGCGAATTAGGTCAGTGTTAGGACCTTCAGGGACGCGTGGGTTGAGTCCTGGTCATTCGTTGTGATATTGGTAGCCCTGACAGTGACGAATTGCACCATTGTTTCCGAGTTCGGATAAACTGTCGCGTCGCGTCGCGTCGTATAGCGTCGTATACCGTCACGTCACGTCGGTAAAGAAGAAGGGTAAAGTTGAATGACAATTCGGTAGGTAAACTAGCCATCGATAAGTCACGGTTGCGCCTTTACAACGGCTCGCCGTACCACGGTGTAAAAATCGGCCAGTCGAAACTAGAGCTTCGCGTATAGAACCAGGTGATTTACAAGCTTGAAGAAGATTTATTTGACGCGCTTAAATGCTTACTTTATCGCGGCTAGCTAGTCGAGTGTTTAAAACCCCTTTTATTGAGCGGAACGCCCGTCGACCATCGAACTGTGCTTAATTTTTAGCTCAAACGCTGTTTAAAATAAAAAAAGAACAAGAAAAAGTTGAAAAAAACGGAAAAGGGCGGCAAGGTTTTAAACCGCCTCAAACTGACGGGTGATCTATGGATCAGCCGGCAGCAATGAACGTGAACGATCGAACCTTCGACCTTTTTCAAACGTTACTCGATAACAAATTTTCAAATAACTGATATTCTCCCTCCCTGCACCCCCCGAATAATCCCGAATTACATTATCCTGATATTTTTTACTCCCGGATCGCCCTGATTTATCTTCCGTAAGAGATCCTGACGTCAAGGATCTCTGGAAGGTGTACACGTACATCCATCCCCAAAGATTTGTAGGAGTACGAAGTGAGGGTAGGCGGACAATGTACCTAGGGGTGGTCTATTATGTTTAAATTTGACACAGATGCGAGGAGTAGGCGTAAAGTTTTTGGCGAAATTCAACGTCGGGGTATGCCCAAGTTGGATCCTTTTAGTTTAGAAGCTTTCGCCGATTGATCTTTGAACACGATAGTTATGGGCAGTACGTACGGTACGGGTGGTTTTATGGATGCAAAAATTTAACGACAGAACCCCTGGAACGAGAGAATGAGATATAAACCCGCTGGGGGATTAGCCCGGGTTTGTTTCTTTATAAATAAAGGAAGGGTTTAGGTACGCGATAACGAGAAAGAGAGGGAGGTATATACGCGTATAGAGGGAGAGAGGCTCTTGCGGATTTTATACAGGAAATAAAGTGCTTTGGCGTAAGGTCAGAAATCCTTTACTACGCCGAGTTAAGGGAGTAAAGGAAGGAATAGCGTTCAAGAGGAGATGACCTAGCTTTCGGTTAAGCGTCGCGACGCTGGTTGGGTCCTTCCCTAAAACATCCGAATGAAGGCTATAAATTGTTAGCGCCAGAGCCGCGACCGAAGATCAAATGAAACTAAAATCTCTCGAGTTTCACCTTTTTAAGATCAAAGTTTCACTCTGGCTACCAAATTTATCTTTTATCGTATTAAACGAGAAAGCGGAGACAGAGAGAGGGAGCGTCTTCTTTTCTCACCCTCGTCAAGATACTCTTCTCCTTATCCGAATATACATCCTCTAATTAATTCCAATACATTTTCGTTTTTTTCTTTTCTTTTCTTTTTTTTTCCTTGCGTTTCCGACTCTTTGATTTTCGGTGAAAATTAAGGAAATGAAAGCGAGAAAAATTTTCTTTGAGAATGTTGGGCTCGCTCGAGTATTTCCCCACCACCACCCTTTTTTTGTTTTTTTTTTTTCAAGATTCGGAATATACTCCCTATCCTCTGCCATTCGGCTATTTATCGTAAATTCGAGTGCGTCCTATCCTAAGGGAAGAAAAAAAAAAAAAAAAAAGTTAGAAGAAAGGATTTCACTCGGTTCAGAGAAGTTTTGCCGATAATGACGTCTCCTTTTTTTTTTCTCCCCCTCCCCTTCAATCACGGATTCAAAAATATTAATCTTTTGAAAGGGGATTTTCGTACCCAGGAAGTATATTTTCTTTCAAGATTGATATAACAGTCAGAAGATGAACGTGTGCCAGTTATTATTAATCCACCCCACCTCGGTCTCTTCTTTCGTTTCGTAATTTTTAAAAAAAAAATTCAGACAAACATTATTTTTGAAGAATGACTGGGTTTTTTCAAAACTTTCATAACCGATCGGAGATACAGATACCTATAACGCGTCAAACAATTTGTCGAACGTTATGCGAGGCTGATCCGGTTGGGTATATAATTAATAATGAACTTTCTTCGAAAATGAGCTCAGCGGTCGAATGAAACTTCGTGCTCTTAAGTTTGAAACTTTATTATAAAACTAATATTTTCAAAACTTTTTCCCCCGGCTAGTCGTTCGTTCGTTCGTTCGTTCGTCGACGTAGGTAGGTAGGTAGGTAGGTAGGTAGGTAGGTATTAGAATAGTTTTTCCCTAGAACTGGAAAAGAAGGTAGTACGGGGTGAAAAAAAAAAACGGAAAGAAGAGAGAACAAAAAAAAAAAACAAAAAAAAACTCAAAGAAGTAAAGAAAGAAAAAGATAGAGAGAAGAAGAATGAGGTATAGTATAGGAGTATGAGAAGAAGAGAGAAATTCTGAGCGAAACTCCAATATTTGGCGACCCCTAACGACATTCCCTGATATATTTCTCGCAACTTATCATCTCGGCTTATCCCCGTGAAAAACATGATTAAAGATTTCCAACAAACGTCTCTTTCCTTTTTTTTTTTTTTTTTTTTTTTTTTTTATTTCTCTTTCTCTCTGAGCTCTCTGTTTGAAGAGAGAATAAAATAAGTCTCGTATATTTGGTTTGAGTTCAAGAGACGTCAGAGAGAGAGAGAGAGAGAAAGTTAGAGGGAAATTCCCTGCGCTTGATATTGAAATAAAAAGCTCAGTATGAAGAGAGAGAAAAAAAAAGAAAAAAAAAAAGAAACGAGGAAATACCTAAAATAAAATATCTCGTTATTAGCTGAAGAATAAAAATATAATTAAGAATAAAAACGTAAAGAGAGAGAAAGAGAGAGAGAAAATAAAGAGAAAAAAGAACTGAAAATAATATAAAAATGAATTAATCCTGAAGAATAAAAAAGCATCATCTTGCTGCGAGCTTTACGAGTCTGCTGCAGGCGCAGTTCTGCAGCTAGGAAGGGAAATTTTAAATTAAGTCAAGCTCGGATTTTCTTGGCATGAAGAAAATTGTACGTGTGTATGTATATGTATATATTCGTCCGTCCATTCTGCACTAAGTTAATAAAATATTTAATTATATTTCTTAACATAGGATATAGGAGGATAGGTAGGTACAGGCAGGTAGTACAATTAAACCTCGAGATATCCTCGTTCCCTTTTAACCTCCTGCAGTTTTGCTTCGCTAGTCTTATCCCCCGAACTCCAACATCTCTTATAATTTT
Source organism: Tenthredo scrophulariae (assembly GCA_963978835.1). Classification (NCBI taxonomy): domain Eukaryota; kingdom Metazoa; phylum Arthropoda; class Insecta; order Hymenoptera; family Tenthredinidae; genus Tenthredo; species Tenthredo scrophulariae. Next base: position 1,549,522 of record OZ022236.1, on the reverse strand, counting down.
CTCTTGCCATAGATATAGGTAGATATACAGGGTGATCCAGAATGCGGTACTTTACCTAACGCCATTGGATTCCTCGTAAAAATTTAAGACGATGATGATCGATGCTAAAATGTCGAATGTGAAGTGGTTTCCCGGTAGGAACCGTTCGAAGTAAACCAATACGAGAGTAGATACGAGACTGGCTCAGGGCCGCCGCCGCCATTTGGTCAGTCAGCGAGATCGTGGTCGCCGGTAACGCGTCGCGAGAACCGTCAGCCGGTGTTGGCGGCCCTGAGACAGTTCCGTATCTACTTTAAACGGCTCCTATTCGAAAACGGCTTTTCATTCGACATTTTAGCATTGATAATTTTCGTTTCAAATTTTCACGAGCAATTCGCTGATGTAAGGAAAGTACCGGATTATGGACCACCCTGTACATATATATATATATATATATACATTTCCCTTCCCGATTCACTCAACCAGGGGTATTCACTAGCCCAGACTGCTGCTGCTGCAAACCCTTGAGTATACGAAAAGCTCAAGTTTACATAAACACAAGTATATATATGCAGCTTTTGTACCTCGAAATCTAGAATTCCGAACCTGCACTCCAATTTTCGAATTCAACATACTGTATTCGAATAATGAGGAGGAATAATAAATTGGCATCGACCCTTCGATGAGAAATTCAACAAAATTCGAATTAAGGATCGAGTTTTCCAATTTCGATATGGTGGTATCAACGGGGTTCTCCAGCATACAGTACAATGGTTTTGATCGATTTTTGAAAATCAACCGGATTTAAGTGGGCCTAGAAAATGACGATATCTCGAAAGTTTTGATTTTCATTTTTTCTTGGATTCTTTGATTCTTCACTTGTTTAGAGTATAACAGTGATCGTGGTATTTCCCTCGCCAGTTTTAGTCTAGGATAATTCTTAGTTTTGTCCTAGTCATACCACGCAGGGATTGTTAACATCACTGAGTAGCTGGTGAATGTCATTAATTATCCCTGTTCCTACAGCACGTACGTGCAATTAGGGTCTCCTTAATAGTTGACGAGATAGTATTAGTATTGCGCCGCGTGCCTAGCTACCGCTCTTCAACTAGACATTTAAGTGGAATTGATATTAAGCGAGCATACATGCATAATCTATATAATATACACATACATATTCACATAATATACATATTTGCCTATGTATTGTAACTCCGAAGTTTGACTGCTTAATCTAAGCCCGAAGAACCAAAATTGTTTCGAAGTTGTACCGAGACTAGGTGTACCTTTATTATAATATGCACGATTAGGGAAACAGTTATACTTTTTACGCCTATATTCGGGAAGAAAAAAAAATCAAAAAACACAGAATACACGATCACACGCGTAGCCATTTGTATATAAATATAAATCATTGAATAATTTCATTATTCGACTCACCGAATGTAGATGACGTAATTGGAGATTGGGTTGTTGTGGGAGTTTGCACTCGCTGCCCATGAAAGATTTACTGACCGAGATGTGAAGGCCATTATCAGTGGACGTCCTGGGGGGTCTGGGACGTCTGAAAATTAAAAAAATTTCATCGTTTTGATTATTTTTATTTTTTTTATTTTATTGCATATGAATTTCTAAACTCTCACGAGCCGGGACGTCTCGAAATACATGAGAAAACATGTGGTCGAAATCCCGGGTTCCTATCTCGATTTTAAGTACTGCCCCGAAGCCTTTGAACTTTCTCATTTGAATGACACACGATTTTTAGTACTTCGGTGTTATCCTTTTTTTTTTTTATTTTGAGAAATTTCCGCTCATCGAGAGATCGAATTTCGAATATGACCTGATCGAGACCAGATACAGGTGTGTATCGGAATATATTAGGAGACATGAAAAAGAAATGAATAAAATGTGAGAAAAAAAAGAGAAAAGTTTTCTTCGTCAATTTATGAGAAAACTGATTCGACAGAAAAACGGAAGAAAGAACAGCGGCGAGGTGCCTAATCGCTCGTCGTGATCTGCGCGGTAGTTTTGAATGGAGAAACTTTGATGAAAAAAATAATATTCGACGTTGGTTTTTCGGCTTTTTTATTTTTTTATTTTTATACTATCGTGTAAATATTGGAGTTGTTAGAGAAAAGAAATTTCAAACTCAAGACATAAAATCGTAGAATTTATGTATTTACATAAAATAATAGATACTTTGACGTTTTTATTTTCCAATTTTTTTTTAGAAAAAAATTCGAAAATTAATCGGGCCTAAATAATCGTACGTCGAAACTCGGCGTACGTATGGTAGGTAATTAAGCGGATTTAACGAAAATTGAAAAACATTCCCTCCGACGTTTTTAAATTATCGATTAACCGATTTCCCAACGATCAATCATACCTACCCTATAACCGATTAGAATATTCATAAGCCACCTCGTCGCCGTTGTGTATAACTCTTTTTTTTCCTTTTTACCCCTTTTTCCCTTTTTTTTTTTTAAATTTATATATAAGAAATCTCTGACGTTTTTTCCCGCCGTTCATTTCGCAGTTTTTTTCTTTTTCCCATTTTTTTTGTTTTTTTATCTTCAACCTCAAAATAACCTCTCGAGGGAAATTGCTGGCACAGTCGCAGGTGATCGGATAAGTCGGACCGCTTAATATGCAGCACTCGCTGTTCCTCGCGCGATATCATATTACGACAGGGTTGCATAAAATCGTAAATGAGGTCGGCCAACTTTGACCGCTAGATTGAGCCACCAGTTCGCTATGTTTTTTAATCTAAAAATCCGTTTCGATACTACCGGTCGATTTAAATACCCGGATTTTCTTATCCTTTGAATCTAATCGTTTGGGGAAGAATAATATGGCGAAAAGATAATTTGAAAAATAATTTCGAGTCTGACGGGTCTTTGAGAAGAAAATTTTTCGTCCACAAGGATCCTAACTTTTCTTTGTAATTCTTCAATGGTCATTTTATTTTATTCTCTTTACTTTTTTCAATTATCAAATTTTCTTATCTCTATTTCGCATTTCAGCCGGTTTTGTGATTAAAAAAACAAACGTGGTCGAATCACGTCCACATCCTCTTAGATTATTGTCAAGTTTCATCTCACATGAATCTCTCGGCTGAGCTCTCGGTTTCGTATAATTAAATTTTGGTCGTGCCATGCTTGCTGGGCAACGCCCTGGCATGGGCCCTGGTGCAGTTAGATTCTGTACGCGATGACCTCAACTTAAAGTTTGCGTGTTGAATGTAAATTAGTACTTATATGTATGTATACATACATATGTGTCTACTTCAATTATTTACCACCGTTACGTTATTTTATCTTATGGATAAGTGTACGGGGGTTGAAGAGGGAAAAACGTCCAAAAAAGAAAAAATCAAAAAAAAAAAAAAAGCAAAAGTAATTGGTCAACAGATTTGAGAAATCAGTTTTACCACTAGAATTAAATTTTCCAGTTCATTTACTCAAACTTAAAAGTCGTGCGGTTATTTTGGGCTATCTCTACTTTTGGGTCCGAAGATTTCGGTGCTTATGAGGTTTGGGAATAAGGAGCGTGAAATGAAGCGAGGGTGCCTCGAGGGTACAACAACCTCTTCCTTAAACGTTTAGGTACGTTTTGAGGGAAATTAAAATTCATTTTTAAACCCATAAACTCAGGGGGTATTGAAGCACAGTTTGGTTTATACGAATTTAGTCAAAAGTCAATATTGAAAGAGAAAGGAGTCTCGTTGGTTGAAGAAAAAAAAAATTTTGTCGTTTCAAAAAACCGAATAAGTAGGCGAATGTAAAAATAAAAATAAAAATAAAATGAAACAGGAGAAAAACGTGGGAACGAAGATGGAAAAAAGATGGATAATCCAGTAGTAAGCCCAAGGCTAAACACGACTGCGAAAGCCTCTAGCTGCATCTGGTTTTGTTAACGAGAAAATATACATCTTCAAGAATTTTCGGGTTTTATTTTTTTTTCTTTCTTTTTTTTTTCTGTACAAATATTTGACCAGAGAGCTCGAGGCGCGTATATCGCATCGCTACCCTGAAACAACAAATCGTAAGAGCTGGGAGACCAATTAAACGATTCAACCGAATAAAATAAAAAAAGGAGAGAAAAGAAAAGAAAAGAAAAAAGAAGAAACAAAAAAAGAAAAAGGAAAAAAAGGTGAAGAAAAGAGAAGACGAGATGAAAAAAACAAAAAAATATATTCGGCGAGGATTGTAAGACTTGGAGTTATGGCAAAAAAAAAACAAAGTTGAACCAAAATTCGTACGAAAATACTGAAAAAAAAGAAATTTTTTATTTATTTTTTTTTATATGTATATATACAAACAGAGAGCGTATTCTTGATTTTGTTATAATATCATATTTTAATGCCTAAAGCTAGCGCAGTAAGGAAGAACAGAATTATTTTGAGACAGAAGATAAGGCGATGTCCTCGCGTGTTTCGTAATGGAAATACGCCAAGTGGTTCTGGGAAGAAGAGGGAAATTCACCCTCAGGGGTAAAGGGCGAAATTTACATCGTCACTTCTACACATATTCCAGGAGGAGACAGAGAGAAGGGAGTAGTACTTCTTGTTATGTGGTACATGGGCAGATACGTACGTCATACATATATGGAATCCGTAGAAAATACGAAAATACATTACGCGTACCTTATTCGTGGGAGAATGGAATAAGTGAAGAGAAGAAGAAGAGAAGAAGAAGAAGAAGAAGTCAGGGAGAAATTTATACCGGTAAAAATACGTTGAGATAGAACGAGAAAATATGGTGGAGAAAAGATCGAGGGGCATGGGGGGGGGGGGGGGGGGGGTTAAGGAAAAGAGCGTGAGAGACAAAGAGAACTGTAAAAGTGGCCCCGTTGTTTTTGGTGGCAGCGGTGGGATCGGCAAAGAAACGCCCGTCACTTCCGAACTGATTTATAACAGCCATTCTTGTTTTCGGGGGTTCGAAATTCGACCCGAGTATCTTATTCTTCTTTGAATGTATAAAACTGAAGAAAAGAAAGGCAGAAATAAAGAAATAGAGAAAAAGAACAACGGAAAATGGTAAAAAAGAAACGGGAATGTTTCTTCACACATTTCCGGACAGATATACGCGTTGAATAAAATTCGTTTGAGTGAAACGAACGTCAAAGGTGTTTGAGAAGAGGAGAAAAATGAAGAAGAAGAAAAAAAAAAAAAGAAACCAAAATCAGTGACGACAGAAGAAAATAAAAAAAAAAACTAAATAAAAATAAGAAAAAATTTAAGAAATCCGCTTTGGTTACTACCGGGCGTTAGGTAGGCGCAGTACAAAGCGCGTTACTTCAGTAAATTTTTTACGACTCCATTAAGCAAACGCGAGGGAACAAAGCACCAACTAATTTCTCTTCAGAGATTCCGTGCCGTGTGTAATTAGTAGCGGTGTTTGAAAAGAAAAAAGAAAAAAGAAAAAAAGAAAAACAACAACAGCAAAAAAAAAAAAAAAAAAAATCAAAAAGAAAGAGAGGAGAAGACAGAACACGATATAGTATATGATATAGGCGCACCTATCTCTTTGCTTTTAAAATGGATCACACTTCTCTCTCGTTCAGGGAAAGTTCGACTTCGTTGAATCGAAGTAATAATTTATGAGCAGTTGGGTACGAAGATTGTGTTAAGTTTAGTTTCCGGAATTCGATGTAATGAAACTCGATAAAGTAAGTATAACTTGTATAAATGATTACTCTGAGAAGAAGAAGAAGAAGAAGAAGAAGAAGAAGAAGAAGAAGGAGGAGATGGAGAAGAGAAGAGAGCATCTCTCTTCTGGAATAAATCGCGTAATGAATGATTTTACCGATAAATTACCGACGGCTTCTTATATACTCTTCAAGGTATATTATATGTATATATTATTTAGTAACAATGCAGAAATATTCACTTCATTCGCATCCAGTAAAGCAGCTTTTTCTTCTTTCCCCGTCTGCAGGCTCATTTTATACTTGATCGGCTTATCAAGTTAAAACAAATTCATTTTCACCATCTAAGACAAACGGGGAGAATTCGAGAGCTCATTTCATCCCCTGAATTTTCTCAAACCTTGGAGAAACGCAACCATTGAAGACACTGTGTTTCATCTATATATCATACAAATATACCTCCATTTGTCATGGGGAAAACCAAAATTTTTTTTTTCTTTTCTTCGTCAAGTTCAACAGGATTTTTTGAAAATATAATTTTTAATTAAATAAATTCTCGAAAGCGCATTTATAGCTCTACGTATTTGTAAAATACAAAAAAATATTCCAGCTTTTTAATTCGAAAAAAAGAAAAAAAAAAAGAAGAAAACAATTTTTCTTCTCCTGGGACTTTTATTTGCCTATACATCGCATCAAATGATTATTAACTCTTTTGAAAATAGGGAAGCCCGCCCGGTTTTTTTTATATATTCTTTTTTCTTCAAAAATATTTACTTCATTAGTCGGAAACATTTGCCCTGGAGTTTTTTCATTTTTTTTTTTTTTGTTTTTTTATTTCTTTTTTATTTTTTGGCCGTCGTTTGTTCGAATTTTTAGCGAAAAATTGTGAAATTTAAAACGGTGGATTCAATACGCTGGAAAAACAGATGAACCGAAAGTTAACAAAACAGTAATCGCTGGTTACGAGTTGCGGGTACGTGAAAATTGTAAAATTGAAGAAAAAAAAAAAAAAAGAAAAAAAACGAAAAATTGTTCTATCGTCTTTCCAAATATCGGATTTTCCAATTGCTTTTTGAATCTCTAAGAGAAAAAAAAAAAAGAAAAAAAGAAAAAAAAAAATAATATATCTGATCTCCGAACTGTTCACAGGGATTTGATGATAATAATAATAATAATAATTTCAGTATGAATTGAGCTTATTTTTTAAGTTTGTTTCGACAATTCTTATGCGTTGAGGATGTCTAGGAAATGTGGCTCTTTCTGCTAGGGCGACTAACTCGCTCAGGAACTGTATATAAGTATATAGCCTTTGATATATTTATTCGAGCTCTCATTTCGGGACACAAATTTTTACAACTTTCTAAAATGAGGTAGAAATATAGCGCGAGTTGGTGTATAGATAGAAAGAGGTAGATTCGGGAAAGATACGATTCTGGAAAAAATTTCAGATACTTTATAAACACGCGGTCGGGGTCTCTCACCGTGTCGTATATAAACAAGATTACGACACGTGGAAATAGAGGAAAGTTTTTCAACTCGTCGGAGATGAAGGTTTTGCGAGATCGCTAAAATTCGGAAGTAATCGACCCGAGAAACCATTACCGACTTTATAACAACCCGAGGAATAATAAAAAAGAAAAATATACAAATTAGAAAATCTGCCCGGTATAATCTGAGCGCCGTTATAATACTCGGAGTTTATTTTTTTATTTTATCTTTTTCAGTTTTTGTTTATTTATTTTTTCAACAGAAAATACCCACCCATCCCACCTATATAAGCTCACGCCCGAAACTCGATCAAAACTTTATTCGTTTAAGTTTTTGTTATTTCGACAAAGTGCAGGGTGTGACGAAAGGGAGAAAAACAAAGCAAAATAAAAAAAAAAAAAAAATAGAATGAAGAAAATTAATCAAAATTATTCAACAAAGGAATCTCCCTTATCCCGAGTTACTATACACAAACGCGGAGATCAGTGGCGAGCAGTAAAAGCTCCGAAGCTCAGGGACCCTGGTATAACAACCTTTCTACACGTCGGTGAAAATAAAAAAGAAAAAAAAAAGGGAAAGGGAAAGGGAAAGGGAAAAAAAGCTCTCAAGTACCTTTACCAACCGCAACCCCAAGAGTCGAGTTTCTAGTACGTATCTCTGTAAGCCCTTTTATGCACGCTTTGTCATGGTCCGGTTTGTCCATCCCCTACGATTACATCCCCTTTGGAATAAATTAATCATTGAGCTGTTTGGTCGTTTATTTATTTCCTTTTTCGTCAACGAAAATGTGTGAAATTTAATTTTGAATCCATGTACCGCGTGCTGATTCGGGTTACGGAATTGAGCGGGGGATCAAGGTTGGGATGGAAGGCCACTACTCAATCGCCTACCTCATTACCAGTGATCATATTTACCCTGGATTGCCTGTCTGCGGTATTGGGTATAACTATTTATTTATAATTAAGAAAGAGGAGGAGGGGGATGAGGTGTACCTGGTATACCACGATAATTGTATGATGTGGTTCTTAACAACCAGCTACATTCAGCAACCCGTTCCACTCCCGCTACCATTCCCATTTCCATTTCCGTATACACGAAGTAGGATTTTAAATCGTTATATGCAAAGCGTTTCCTACTACGCGACAGTTAAGTTAACAGATATTAATATAGAGCGAACGAAACAGGAACATGAAACTGGTACATAAATAGCCGGGTAAATAGCGGGACGATTACCCTATTACCCGACAGGGAGCCATACATTTTCATTAGGAATAAATAATCGTTCAAATTGGCTGTTCGCCCGCGAGCTGCTCAGCAGCTATCGCAATCTCTCGTTCTCCTGTATCTATCCGCGCGTGGTATACATCTCTGCTTTCCTAACTAATGAATTAGCCACATTTGCGACACTCCGTTTTAACGTACGGCTATCCAATGGTAATTACAATGAATCATATACCCGCTAGCCATAAGGGTGGCTGATCGATAAAACATCGACGAAGCCAAAATATCCCGCGTCGATGTATAAACCGGGTGAAAACCTCACGGATTACACCCATGGATCCTCGACCAGTGCCCAGCTCCGTCGAATAACCTCGCGAAATCTCGGGGGCGGTAAAAACCGGCGAGATACTAAGCGAAGGAGGTAAAATATAAGGGGACTGTTTGTATCAAACCGCTTTATCAGTAAGTAGTAGAGTGACTGTCTTCTTCCTATCAGATGGAAGTAAACGCTTGAAGAAATATCCTGCACCAGATAACTTCTTGGGGAACCAGTATATTTCTTACCAACTGTTCCACAGAGAATTCACCAACGTGACGCTCCCTACGTACACAGCTGGTGGTTGTCTTCCTTTCTCTTCCCATTTTCCTTTTTCCTCTTTCCTTTTTTTTTTTTCGTTCTTTAGTTTTTGGTTTTTGCTGCCTTCTCCTCTTTTTTCTCTACTCTAGTTTTCAGACATCCCCCGGTCGTCCTCGACCGTACAATATCAGACCGGACCAAACCAGGCCAAGACTCGTAAGATATTGGCGCAAGTCTCTCAGGCGACGTATCAGACTGCAAAGGTCGATTGGGTTCGACGATGTACGAGTCGATATGTACACCAGGGGCTGAAATACTGCCACTCTTTATGTCCGGGGCTTTTCATCCCGGATCTAGTACAGCTAACGTCTGACTCAAGCCGTCCTCCTCCTCCTCCTCTACATCTGATTAACGATCACCAATTAACCCCGTCGGATCGGATATACCGTGCGATGGGTATCAACGAATGATGATATGACAAGAGGAAGGAGAAGCACTGCGCTATAAATTCTTTGCTTGTTATTGATACGCGTGTATATTTACCACATCGGTATAGCATTGTGTCTGAGGATGATTTACGCGAAGCATGTGAATGCAGAATAATCCGGGAATATGAGAGAAGTATGAGTTCCTCTTTATGATATGTAGCGATCGGGAGATGTCTTAAAACACGCTAGCTGTGAAATTCGCGAGCTTGAATATTGCGCGGAGCTTTTACCCTCTTTACCATTTTTCTCATTTTTTTCCATTTTCCTTTCTTTTTTTTTTCACCCTTCTTCTTCTTCCTCTCCTTCTTCTTCTTCTGGCGCAGAAGTACGCGAGACCCTCTTCTTGAATTTCCCCCGAAGAATTAGACTCCGGTTTATAGCCGTACCACACCGAGCCTCCAAAGCAAGAAAGATATTTGTAACGACCCGGGCGATAAACGGTGTCGGAATAATAGAGGAGGGAGCTTTTAAAATACGACACCATTTTACCACCAGTTTTTCCCTTCAAATGTATCCTTGAACGATAAAGAGTCCAAGTATATATACTCCTCGATGATACACGGGTAACTCTTTACCAAATCACTTTATATCATTCCAAAAAATTGGAGAAAATAAAACGAAAGAAAATATCTAACGATCTTCTCCTTCGTTATTTCAAACCCAAGACCAATCAACGCCTGTATTAATTATCGGAAATTATCGAACCCTATTCCCACTGTGCAACCAGACCTGGAGCTGATGTACCTCCGTGATCATATCAGGCGCTTGTTTGACACTGATTATCGTGTTCCGATCATCCCGTTCATAGAACCAGACCGAACAATGGGGTTCGGTATAGCGTCAGAAATTCAGGGGCTGCATGCGACACTGAAACGTTGTCTTTATTCTATAAATCTTCACCAAGTGTTCCCGGATTATTTCCTCTCATTTTATCGGGGAATCCTTTTCTCCTCGAGGGGTATGACTAAAGGGAATGCACTCGAGCTCGTAGTTCGATATATCGAATCTTAACGGAGGCTATAAATCGAACATTTAACCGCCCCGTTTACCGCGGAGACACGCGCAACCGGGTATTTCAAAAATTTCATTACCCAGGAAGCATCGCATCGGTTTTGCGCGAGAGGATGAAGGACTGCCCCTGCACCAGGACTGACAAATATATCACGAACGGTTCGACGATTCCACGGAGGAAAACCTCCGCCTTTAGATATTTTTGCCCGATTTATTCCACGCTTAAACATTTAGGACATATGATAATCTTCCATTTACTTTTTTATTTATTTTTTTCGTTTCCCCTTTTTCCATGTCTAATTTTCATGATATTCTTCCGTTCAAATATACCCCAAAGCAAATACCCGGGCATATTATGTTAGGTACTGCAGCCCTTCTTCTCCATTCCAGGCTTATTCTTTTTTTTTTTTTTTCTCTTTTTTTTCCTTTCCTTTTTTTCGCCTCTTTCAATCTAGGGGTAGATAATATTTTCAAAATGGCTACCCGACACATAAATATTGAAAGGGAAGTTGGATCCGTAATGTAATTAGGCGCGATGTAGATTTTTCCAGATATACCGCTCTGCCTCTCTACTCTACCTATACCTATCCTATCCCACCGCGTTGAGAGGATACCAGCTACCCCCTGGAGGTCGGAGATACCGCAGATATATACCAACCTATAACGTAGGGGAACGACCCTGCAGGCTAATGAATTATTTATTTAACGAATCGAAGAACCACCGTTTATGGCGTTACGAATATATTTACAGTACTCGCGGGGGATGATCCTCCCCGCTGACTCTGACTCGATCTCACTCCGACCAGGCATTAAATTTTTCGGGTATCCCGAGGGTCGAGGAAAGATTACAAAAAAAATTATACAAATAATCGTTTTCTGACAAGTTTCAGAGAGAACTGGAACCAAAATTCAAAAAAACTTTCATAGTTTCGCCATTTTTCCCGAAACAGTCAAGGGCAGACTGTCTTAAGGGAGGGAGAGTCTGAGGCAGGATATATTCTATTATCGTTCGTAGCTGCAACGGGGTGTGCCTTAGCCGCAATCCCAGAGTTTCAATTTTGGGAGAACCTATACGCAGCAACCCCTAGATCCTTGAAGTGTGGAAAAAAAATAAGGGAAAAAGGGGAAAAAGGGCAGGGGAGAAAGGGTTTTTGATAACCATGGTAAATCGAACGCTACAACACCCTGTGCCGGGTGATACGTACCTAGTATGAACTTGCACCAACGTAGGAACGAAGGGCGCAACGGTGATCCGCAAGCTGTGACCCCTTCCACTAAGACCATAAATATACTAGCTAGCGAATCGAAAAATTCCACCATGTTACCGACGTAACGTCGATGCGATATATTGACCCAGGATGGCTGCTGGGGAGTTGGATTCCCCCTAGTCCTACACGTTTTCTGGTTGTCCCTCGCTCTTTCTGTGGAAGGTAGTAAGCTCGGTATACGTACGTACGATGCTCGCGGATCGGATCGGCACACATATTTATTTCAGCCACGGTACAAGGGAGTATTTGTGCGACGATTTAACCAGAAATTCGAAGAAAAATAAGAAGAATAAGAAAGGAAATGTAACCGATTTTAATAAGGGAAAGAATTTTGCCAAAAAATTTCCAGGCCCTGATGCATATTCATATACAGAGCGATTCTGTGGATAGTCGTCTTTTCGACCCCTCGAGGGATGCAACGAGTCAGTCAATCACCGAATAAATGCTCGGTTGTATTTTATGAGACGCTCCGTCGTTTAAAAAAAAAAATCGTACCCCTAGGAATGTCAAGACGCCAGTGACGAGCCGAGAAAGAGACTCCGGTCCCAAAATCGACCTCAAACGAACGCCAGATCCTTCGATTGCCCGTAAGTTTGGCTCGGATGGACGAAAAGTATCGATGTGCGGTCTTTTCTTGAAGGGCGTGAGACGCTCCGTCGTTTAAAAAAGAATTCACACCCCTAGGAACGTCAAGACGCAAGTAACGAGCCGAGAAAGAGACTCCGGTCCCAAAATCGACCGCAAACGAACGCCAGATCCTTCGAATGCCCGTAACTTTGGTTCGGACGGACGAAAAGTATCGATGTGCGGTCTCTCCTTGAAGGGCGTGAGACGCTCGACCCCCTCGGTGCGTCATTCCGATCCCTCGAGAGATGCAACGAGTCATTCAGTCGCCGAAGAAACGCTCGGTTGTAAATAATGTAGCAAATAAAGAGAAATTCACACCTGAAATGAATTCATAAAGAATCAATGTCGTATGCCGTTGACTTATTAACTTCATTACTACGAGATGCGTAAATTTCACCAAGACAGTTATTCATCATTATTATTATTAACAAGAGGTTTTGAGGATCTTCCGATATTTTTTTATTTCTCCGTTTCTTGGCACGGGGAAACCTGAGTCTGAGGTTAAATACGTTTTACAAAAGAGCTTGCAAGTTCCCATGGGGCACAGTGAGAGGAGGGTAACCTGATTCCGCTGGTGTGATTCGCGCAACAGGAACAAAAACAGGGCTTTTAACGGTTTTTATTTTCTCGTTTGATCCGCCGCGCACCATGCAGACCGAGGGTAGGGGTGAAAAAAGAAAAGAGAAAAAAAAAAAAAAGGTATGAGATCTGGTCGGATATAGGTGTTATTATTACGCAGGGCACACACATCCTGCCAGGTCCATACCCCTACGCGAGGATTTAGTCCTCAGACGTGGATATTTCCTGGAGGGCCCATAGGGGTTTCCCTTCACTCCCTCTGCACCCTCAGAGAAGTCTCATTTCTCATAACTGCTATAGCCGTTACAACGTACCAACGGTCTTGAGGGATGCCTCGTCAGTTTTCCCATTGTTTTTTCCTCCTTTATTTTTCGGTTTTCTCTGCCACCCCCATGTTTGATCTTCCCCATTTTCTCATTAATACCCTTTACGCTCTAATTGATGCATACCGCTTACTCTCACCTTCGAGAATAATACAAACAGCATTTTCTTTCCATGGGTTTTAATTCCCCCCTTCCTTTCATTCCTTATTTCCCCTCACCGCGTCAAAGGGGTGTTTAAAAATCATTTCCCTTTCAATCAGATCCGCCACCTCATTTTCGCCCTTTTCATTTCTCCCGCCCCCGCCCCCTCCCCCGTCGCAACCCTGTGAGATGAATTTTTATCAGTCAAAGTATCCGTCCATAAGATGATCACCTTTCGAAATGCTGTTTATTGGTCCGTGTATTATTTTTCTCTTCTGTTCTCGGCGTTTTACCAAAGTCCAATTTTCATTTTCTCTCTTATTATTTTTTTCTTTTTTTTCTTTCTTTCTCTCCTTTAACGAGTGTCAATGTTCATATTCCGCGGTGAAATCCGTCCCCCGAAGTACTCGGAGAAGAGACGAGAGAAAGGGAGGTAAAAAAATATTCGGGGATAACAATCGTCGTCATTAGTTCTTCCTGCTCGTTAAATGTCGTATCCAAAATCCAAAAAGGAGATGAATAAAAACAAGAAAACATACAGTTTTCGCAAACGAACTGTTATTCGAGCATGTAAGCTTCTATGGTTCGGTTATCTAATCGGAGCCCATTTATCAACTGCGTGCAGTGCTTAACTCGGTGTGATATTTTGAAGGCGTTTTTCTTTTTCTTTTTCTTTTTTTTTTTGTCTGCGTATTTTATTTTTATTTTTCATCCCCCGTCCCTTTTCAACCACCGAGAAGAACGCCAAGAAGAACGTATGCGTCCCAAGGGTTTCGCAGATGAGGTATCGTCGGAAAGAGACACGAGTATAGGAGGGTGGTTAGAGGTACCTAAAGAAGAGAGGAGTTTAACCGGAGCAACGCAACGTTTCCCCATGCCTAAGGGGAAGGGTACATTAGGTTAAAATATTACGCAAAACGTAGCTTGCCAGGCTGGTGATACAAGTTAAGATAAATACTTGATAAGGAAGAAGTCATGCTGCACATTTTCATTTCCTTCGCATCTTAGCGAGAAGAAACTCCGCAGTTTTATTCCCGACGAAAAGAGCTGCGCTGGGATTATTTTCGTTTTTTCTTTTTTCTTTTTTTCATTTTCACCAAAATCAGCATTCCCCGTTTCTATTTCTACTAGACCAAAAGTTCTACTCCGAACCAAAGGTTGGAAAAAACGGCAAATACACTATCGGAGGTGAAATTTTACTCCGATAAAACTCAGGGGGTAGTTATAGGTGGGGGTACGTCAATTCCTACAAAAACATTTGTCCAAAGAGTTTTAGAGATCCTAAGAGACTGTTGTTTCAGCGGTGAACCAACTCGATGTTTTCTCCGGTTGTTAAAGTTCCAGGGTAGAAGAAAAGCGAATGAAAGAAAAAAAAAAAAAAGAAAGAAAGAGAAGAAGAAAAAAAGAAACCCTCAATCCTCACGATTTTTTCTTCCTCTTCTTTCTGTACCGTCCATAATCTTACGATGTGTGGGGTGCATCCTCTCAGTTGGCTTCTTCGCGAAATTTTCATCCCCTTCTCTTCCCCAATTTTTTTATTATTTTATTTTACTTCTTTTTTTTTCTCACGAGCGAAAAATTTACCCCGTAGGATTCATCCCTCGATCATAAGGGTCTCTGGTTCATCGAGCGGAAATCATCCCCGTATCCTCGCACGCTCCCGTCCCTTACCCCCGTCCAGGAAACAATAACGATATATCAAAGCGCCAGAAGCTAACGGGTGTAAACTGTTAAGTGAGTGTCCCTAGGGAGTGTGGAAGGGGTAGGGATGGGGGTGGTTTTCTCAGCTCTGACGCTCAGACTCTAAAACTCCTTTGCTAAAGGAGTGTGTATGCAGTTTACTCCCGTATTTGTACCCCCAGATGAAACCCCTAAGGGACCCTAAACGAATACCCAAGACACTGTTTGTCGCCATGGATAAGAGAGTCGAAGGGATGTAAAGGGGGGAAAAAATTCTCTTACGCTTTTCCGCCTCACGTTTTTCCATACTCCCATGCCGTCGATATCATGATATGCAGCTGATCATTAGATGATTGAAAAACGAACGGGGAAATTTAAAAGCTGTTTAGATTGGTGTTAGAATTTGAATTAAGGGTTGAAACCCGAGATAAATAAACTGCGAGCATGAAGTTTCGCGGTTTTGGTTCAAGGAGTTTCTCGGGTATCTAAATTGACCGATGTCACCCGATTCCCGTGACAGTCGAGGCGTTGATTCCTCGGTGAAGGTGCAATTAGGGTGTCTGATTAATAGATGAAGTAAGAAGGAGTTTCGCGAGGGTTCCCGAGCCGATTCCCATTGGACGCGATTTCCTCGCCTATATTTATACTCCCCCGAGATTTTCCCTTCGACTTTTACAAAAGTTGTACATTTTTCCACGCCCGATTTTTACCACCGATTCGAAACGATATCGAAGAGGGAAAACCCGGAGTGCTTTCGCGAATCGGATATCGAATAATACATTAAATATTTGAGGAATAGGTAAAAGTAGTCTGACCACGAAAGACTCTCTAGGTATATACGGAGCTCGGTATATACTATAGCGGGCTACATACATTAGAAGAGATACGACCGGGCTGCCTTTACCCTTGAATTACGATCCCGGAGTCTTTCGTTTTTCAATTGCACCTCCGGTTGGATGATTAATGTCCCTTTCGAAGCCAGTTCCTACAGTCGTTTGTTCGAAAACGTTATATTTTTTTATTTTTTTTATTTTTCTTCAATATGTACTACGTATAACTAGAACCTGGAGCCTAGGTTAGCCGATTGAATTCCGTATTACGTCTGACCCCGTCAGAATTACCCCTACAATAATTTGAGAATAATAATATATTCCTTTTTACTAAAAATGAATGGGAAAAATTTCTTGTCTACTTTGCAGACAGTACAAATCGCCCTTCGCTAATTAAAACTAATCAATTGCTTTGTCTAAACAATCGGTTACCGAAAATTGCACAATAATTATTACCCACATAGGGTCTGAGGTTTTCGAGGATCTGATTGAATTAAGGTAATTGGAGGGCATACAGTGTTTGCCTATCGCTTTGATCAGGGGTTCTGTCCTCGCGTATTCACCGCAGAGAAATTACAGCACTGTATATTTAATTGGTCATAATTTACGCAGATGTAATTTTTTTTTATTTTTTTTTATTTTTTGGGGTAGGGGGGGTTTATTTTTTATTTTTTCACCTTTTTTTTAGTCTCATATTTTTTTCATGCCACACGGATAATGATCAAGTTTGAGATTATCCGCATACATGTGTCGTTTTACCTTTTGCGCTGATATTACGGTGTCCGGCCTAAACCATGTCGGAGTATCAATTCGCGTGACAGTTTAAGGGAGAAAAGTCAGAGAATGGGGGTATATAGCGGTGTTCGAAAGGCATTTGGGGAGGCGCGTTCGCGGATATCTTGATTGATGCGTCTCCTCAGGTTAGCTACGAAAGTGTTTTCGGTCCGGGGGATCTTGGGATTTCGGTTCAATTTTCAAGACGTTATAAATACGAAATAACCCTCGACGAGGTGAAAAAAGAGAGAGAGAGAGAGAGAGAGAAAGAGAGGGGAAAGAAAAGCAAAAAAACTGAAAGTGCCTATAAACCAGGGAGAAAAAAAAATCAGGAAAAACTTACTGAAAACAAGCTTTCGTCGCTGTTAAAATATGCCCGACGTATTATATTAATCAACCCTCCTATACATGTAAAATATATAACGATGATCAAAAACCCCCGGATTTATTCTTCACCCTCTACTAAAAGCTCGCTGATTCAAACAAGGGAGTTTTGTATCTAGCTGTGCACATCCAACAAGGGTGGTTTCTTTTTTTTTTTTTTCTTGTTTTTTTTCTTTCAAGTCAGCCAGCTCGTTACTACTGTCGTGCTTACTTATAATTTGTTAAACTGCCATATAGAACACAACACAATAACACCGAGACGGTTTTAAACACCGGAGAGAAAATAACAAGGAAGGTATTTGTGCAGTGTCATTAGCTTCTACACCTTTCGGGGGGGGATACGGGTTTTTAACCAACGTTCGTATATTTTTCACTCTGCATAAGGCAGGAAAAATATAATCGTTTACTATAAATCCTAAAAAGAACAGGTGCAGGAAACAAGATGGTCGGATAAAAGTAATAGGCCAACAACCAACACCAACAACCTACAGCCGCTTTCATATTATATATATATATATATATATATATATATATATATAACACTTAGCTCTTCTCAGAGGAAAATGTATAACTACAATTATTTTCATGGGTAGAAGAAGAAGAAGAAAAAAAAAAAATATATAAAAACAAAAAAGAAAATACTTCGCGTTTCCCTTTCTTTCCTATTTACTGATTTTTTTTTTTTCTTTTCTTTCTTTTTTTATATTCTCTACTAAATTTAGACAATTTTATACAAAACTTGAATCTTTAATATTTAAATCTAGTATATGTGACAAAAAAAAAAAAAAAAATTTCCACCCCCCTATAGCTATACTATCCTCGTTTATATTATATTAAGTATATAGATATTATACGAACGTCGAGGGTTGATCGATGCTGACGTATTGGATTCAAAAGCGAATTCTCTTTGCTAAATAAAACAGAGAAAACCTTTTAACTGAGGAAAGAAAGGGGCGATAGATATGGGGTAGACAATGGGGTTTGAAATCTGATCGACACTATTGGGCTTGAAATTATTATTCCGTTTCATAGGTCGCGGTTTTTTCGTTTTTTTTTTTTGTTTCTTACTTGTTTTTTTTTTTTTTCTTTTTGTTCTTTTTTTTCGGGAATCGGTAAATGTCGGCGATTCGCTCTCGGGATGAAAATTCGAAAGAAATAAAGAAAGAAAGGAAGCAAGGTTTCGCCTTTCCGGATAATATCTTAGCGGGTGAAACTACCAACTCGGATCGTCAATTTTTACGATTACTTTCTTCCCCAGTCGCTCGATTCAATTTCAAACGCACCGGAAACAGTATAGAATTCCCGGAAAGACACAACTAACTGACTTCATACTTCAAAGACACATATTTTTCTTTAATAGAAAGTAGAAGAGGGTGAAACTGAGTTTTCCGATATACGGGACGTCCAGACCATCTACATTTACACATTCAAATGATAAACGGGTGAAAATGTCGAATTTTCCGAAATTTTCAAATTCCGATAATCTCAATCCCCCCAAAATAAAAATTCTACATTTCTAGGCTTTGATCCTATAATTGTAAGCAACTACTGTACCAAATTTCTAATTACTTCATCAATTTTAATCGAAATTATGAAAATAAGAAAAAAATTAACCACCCAAATGAAAACCACCCTAATGCGTGCGTAGCTATGCGCGATATTCACAAAGAAAAATTAGTATTGTTTAGACAACCGAGGTTTGTCCCCGCATAGCTATGTCACGGAAGAAGACAAACAGTCGAACAAACAGACGAATGAATGAATGAATTAATGAATGAATGAATGAATGAATGAATGAATGAAGGAAGGAAAGGAGGGAGGAACGAACAAACGAACAAATAAATAAATAAGCAAATAAACAAACAAGCAAGCAAGCAAACGGGGATAAGGGTGGTGGTGACCAAAAACCAATGATGGATATGCCTCGGCAAGCTAGATATTCCCTTAAAGCTTACAACGGATTTATTACAGAGCCCTGCGCGGAGTATGATACAAAAAAATGTTCAGACACCAGAAATATCAAAAAAAAAAAAAAAAGAAAAAAGAAAAAAAGGGAACTGAAAAAGAAAAGAAGAAAAATTCTTCACCCTCGGATTTGAACAGAAGAAAACATTCCCGGCGTAGTAGTACGTCAGTATGACTAGTCAGCCAACTCTGGAGGTCAGACATACGCTAGTGAAAAAGGCAGGCAGAAATCAGACCTAAGAGATTCGGACGCCTCTGGGCCAGACTGCGTCAATAAATTTTCCTTTAGGGTGTTGGACAATTTGACCTCGAGAAAGAGAGAGAAAAAGAGAGAGAGAGTCCTTTCTCTGAAACGTTTTGCTATTTTTTACGACTGATTTTCTCATCCATTATTTTTACTTTATCAGCTTGAAGAACGACTTTTTCTTCCTTTTTTTTTTTTGTTGTTGGAATAATTCGAAAGCATTTTTTTTTTTCACTTCTTCTTTCAGATTTAAAAATCTGAGTAACAGCAGGGGAATCAAACGTAACACTGGGTACAGCTGGTTTATAAATATTTCATCGGAAAAGGTGGCAGTGCAGTAGCTGTGTAAAAGAAGGAAAGAGAAGAGAAGAGAAGAGAAGAAGAGAGAAGAGTATAGCGTAGTGTTCAGTTCGTAGAATTTACTACGTCGGGTAAATTAATTAACCCGACCCCGTCGTAATCGCTGACCGTTAAGGTTAGAACTTTATACCGTTGATAATAAAATTCGACTTGGTTAACGTACGAGGTTTTAGACTAAAAGGTCTGTAACTGAAAACTGAAAACTGAAAACTGAAAACTGAAAACGCGCTGTATAATTCACTGGCGTTATTTCTAGTGATAATAATAACTACAGCGATAATAATTCGCGACGAAAATATAATGACCAGAAATCAGCCTGGACAGCATCTACCGGATTACATGCATATGGGAAGAACCGATTTTTCACAGAAGTTGTTCGAACTTGGCACAACTGGTTGTTGAAAATTTGGTGTTCCAATTATCTTTTCACCCCGACTGACCATAGAACGATAAAATTGAAGTGAAATAAAGATAGATAAAATAGAAAAAAAATTAATAAATGGCACGCCTAGTTTTCCCCCGTATAGAACCTAATCGAACGGTTCAAAATGAAAACCATTATCAAGTTTGGATCGAACTGGGTTACAGATATGGTATATGCAGGGGAAAATAACCAGGCAATTTGAAAAATATGAGTTATCGATTGAGCCGAAGCATACTGCACTCGATGCTGTACCTCCTCTGAGTCTAGTGGAAACTCGAAACGACTTTAACCATCCTTGGTTTCTACGCGGTATACTGGTAAGGGATGAAAATAATTTCGTATATGAAATGCGAAGAGTGTAAAAACGCCACGGTGATAATCTTAGATTGTTCGAATTGAACAGCTCGTGAGTATTGGGTTTGGATTGGATTTTTACCTACGAGTTGCTATGTACGTAAAAACTCGATAAAATATAACGCAATTTAATTAAACAAAATTCATCATTACCTTACGTCATAGGCTTATTGGTTGGTTAATAAGAAAGAAAATAATTTCTTTTTTAGCGGGAATGAGAATCCTCGAGATGTTTAAGCCGGGGAATAACGGAGAGACTTCGGGCTGGAACATTGCCATAAATTTCATTAGCTCGTAAAAAAGTGGGCACTCTCTCCTTTCTAAATTTAACTTTTGCTACATCTTGCAGAAGCAGAAAACACCCGTTAAGAGAGATAGAAATAGAGGGATGAAGAGATGGAGAGGGGAGGGAGGAGGGAGGAGGGGGTTCCACCCCGGTAATTGTCCCGAAAATAACTAAACTTTTATTTAGCTGTCTTTTAATTTCTCATTTGGCAACCCACGCCGTTAACAGAACCGCCGGTATACCTAGGTAGCTCTTTTACACTTATCGATTTTGCTCAGACTTGGGCCACATTCTGTTACCCACCCGGTTCTCTCCACCCTCAAGCATCCCCAACTTCTTCTTCTTCTTCTTCTTCTCCCTCTCTCTCTTCTATTCTCTTCTCCCTTCCGCGGAGGGGATGAGTTCTGTTTCGGAGCTACCTTGTAAACTTTGTCTAATTATTGCTAATTTCTGCCGCCATCGCGTCATTTATTACCCTAAAGCTTGTCAGCAATTTGTTTAAGCGATTTCTTCGCTACCCCTTACTAAGTAAATATACATAATATATATATATAAGCCAACGAATTGCTTGACCCTGTCTATTCTCCCCTTTTTGGTGACAGTTTTTATGAAAAAAAGGTAAAAATAAAAATGAACAAATCGAAAGTGTTGCCAAAATTTTTGCTACTAAATTCAGTTCTTCATTTCCCTTTTTTTTTTTTTCCTCGCATCCGCGTACCTACGTAATAACCGAATGATCTCGAGGGATTTCTCCACTGTAAATCGCAAAATCTCTCTGAGCAGATAATAATTATATATATGGGAAAACATGGTTTCCGGCGTATCCCGCATGTGTATTTCAGTTTCCGTTTTCATTAGAGCTAAACTGTGGCCATCGGAGCGATATCACTACCGGGGTATGAACAGGCTCTCCCTCTAAATGGTAATTAAAATTAAAAATAATCGAGGTAAAAGTCGAATATTTAATCGGCACGTTGGGTTACGTTACGTTTCGTTTCGTTTCGAGTAGGGTCGATATATTCACCCGTACAGAATCTGCTGAGTTAGCATCACGTACTAGAAAACCGTTCCACAGTCTCTGCAGCATTCAGTGACCGAATCTAACATTTCGATCGAATCTTATTCGAACGTCTTTCGGCAGTGTGTCGTGCATTTAAATCACATCATCTGGACGCCAATCCCGACCAACGGATATACTCAGCATCAGGAAAAGCCCGAATATCGTCATCGAGGAGTTCGGATAACCAAACGTGACATTCAAACTCGGAAAAATTGCAGAAAAATAGTTAAAACCTTAGATTTTTTAGCCTAGGGTCTCGCTGTGACCTGGTGAAGCGTGCTATGCCGTTCATAAATTCCGGACTCGAGATCTCCTCCCGTTAATTAATAACCGGTAATCCCATAAGATATGGAACTACAGCCAACCGCCGATACCTCAGGCTGCAAGAATCGCACCGCATACCCAGATGGAGATACTAGACTAATTAAGGATAATTAGATACTGGTGTATGAAGGGGTAACCAGCCGGTCATTCCGGGAGATACTTTGGTGCCCAAATGATCATCCGATACGAGAAACGTACGAGGGTGACAATCGAATTGCACCCTCGGGCCTTAATCTTCGGCCAGGTCCTTACGCTTAGGATACCCTGGATACGTGACCTTTCCACGGATGTTGTCAACCGCCTACCCCTCCCGGCCAGGTAACTGTCACAGCACGAAACCACCGCGAAGATATACCTATTAGAGATTCGACTTTGCGTCAGGATCGGGTTTCGAAAATCGTAAGAAAATTTACTGGATCAGATGTTTTAACCATCTCAATAGAGTAGAGGGATTCAACCGCTACTGGGCAGAGTCTGGGATCACGTGCTGCTTATCTTCCTTAGAGAGATGGTCTTGTGCCTTGTGCTTGTGCCTTGTGCCTGGTGGCTAGTCGGACTGTAAAGGGCTGGAGATATCAAGAGTGTTCATCAAGGATATCTGGGCGCGACTTGAGGCCAGATACACCTTTGATAAGAGCTGGGGTGGGCATATCCTTTAGCGTTAGCCCCGAGGAGCTCGGAACAACAATAAAGTTATATTGATTACTAGGACGTGGGTGTTTAGCTGTCATCCGTTTCTCCGGTACGATTTTGGATGTTATTAATTTAACGTTAGATCATGGGATTGTTATCACCGTATCAAAGGCGAGATCAGAGGGGTTTCCAGACCATTACAAGGCACGAGTTCAGCGCTGTACAGCCACTCTCTGTTTCTTCATCATTTACAGCTTCAGGATTAACATTGGGTGGAGGGAATACCTCCCCAGCCCACCCTCCGCTATCATATGCCTAGCTATATCCTTCGAGGGCCCAATACACAATCCCGGGCGTATACACACCCTGTGTTTCTAGTCTCGAACCATTTAGGGTGGTAAACGGGACACGGCTTGATTGCAGACAATTACTTTTCGCCAACGGAGCAATCTTCCTCCACGCTTTCGACCTGGGTATTACCTACACGTATGTCCCCACCTATATGTACACGTATGAACGTGCAACAACAGCTATAGGTACCAAAAGCTACACCTAAACCCCCGCGCGGACTTTCTAGTTTCGGTAATTTTGTCACGTTTGAATTTTACCGGAGTGTTATATCCTCGTCAGTTTTCTTCCTCGAACTGGAGAAACCACTTGTTTTTTTTTTTTTTTTTCTCAGGTAGGTTTCCCTCGCGCTACGTACCGCTCTTTCGTTTTTTGAATTATCCGAAGGATATTCCCTCGCTGTATATGGGAAATCTGAACGGGAACGATCAGTTCCGTTAAAGTGTCCGATGCCGGGCTATCGCCTTACTCGGGAATTCAAATATCTGACAATCATGAAGTGGAGGTACGTGTCCTTCTGGTAATAATAAATAAAGGGAATCGCTCCTTGCCCTGCCGAGATGGGTAGGCTGCAAGGTACCTACTGGTCGAGCTTTTAGGCAGTTCGAAGGACCACTGAGCGCGTGTTGATGGATCGTACGTGATGGTGGCAGCCCAGTCTCCCGGACCACGAAGAGTCATAAATTTTCATCGACTTTCGATGCGCGGCCGACCGCCTCTGACAGGGGATAGACCCGGCAAGAACGGTTCGAGGATCGCCACGTACCGTATACTCGAAACGTTCATCATCGTCGGTCGTCAAACGAAAAGGAAGGCTTTCTCCACATAGAGCGCAGCACATCAGATATGAGAAGAATTCCTCTACCACCGGTTCCAAAAAGTCTGTAAAATCCGAAACTCGAAATTCGCTTTTCGGAAAATGAAAAAAGAAGTTCGATTACTTATGGCATGAACTATCCTCCCTCTTGGAATGGACCGGAATTTTTGAATCCTTGAAATTCCGAACCCAAACCCGTTCCCTCCGGGCCGATGAATTGATTTGTTGTATCGACGCTACAAAGGTGCGACGGAGACCGGTGCAGGTCGTTTTTTTTACTCGATATTCCGACCTGAAAGATTATGAATAAATTAAAATTAAAAACCTGGTAACAATTTGCCTGTAATTTTCGTACCGGTGTTGCCGACTCGGGGGAATATAAACCGTAGTCGGATCGATCCCGGGGTAGCAAAGCGCTAGGTGGAAAACTATATTAACCAGAAAAAGCACGGGTGCAATAACCAGAACGAAGCCGGCTTGTCATATTCAGCAAATTTTTTTTCATTCCACGTATACCTACCTACCTACCTACCTACCTACCTACCTTCCTTCGTATCAACCTACACAGTACGGATTTTCTCATTCGCATGCGAATTTTAGTGCCTCTAAATATTGCCACCGCAGCATTCTATGTTTCTAGATTGAACGAACATACCACCATACATATATGATTGATGGACGTTGCGCCCTTCCCACTTCGCCGATTGTTTATCCAATAAAATACTACAAAGATTAATAACTTGTGCAGTGATAAAACAAAATTTTCAAATTTTCAATCGACGATCACGTGGTGTAGACAGTTTTTTCACTTTTTTATCTTTTTCTTTTTTCCCAATTCATAGACTGCAGATTTTTATCTTTACATCTGTCGGATTTCGCCGACTAAAACTGTCTGATTTTGCACTTGCACATGCTGTGCTACCCTCTGCCCTAGTGCAAGAGAAAAAATTCAACGGACAGAAGCGTCCCAAAGAATTATCACGATTCTATTTCATATTTATCAAATTTTCACCACTCTTTCACGCAGCTGTTATATTCATCAGCAAAGAAATTCCCTGGTATATCATTGTCGGGCGAAATTATGAGCGCGTATATCGTGAGGGAATTCTGATTTTTTCACACCAGAAAAGAACGGAAGAAACCCTAGCTGCAGGCGGGAATATGATCCTAGAGTATAATCATGGAAAGCTCGCGTTTCCCGCAGCGGAATGATCTAGATATAAGCCCGCACAGGCTTTGATATGATGTTACCGTGCATGTACATATATTAGGGTGGTGCTCAATTCGATCATTTTTTGAGTAGAATTTTCCCTAAAGAATGAAAAAAAAAAAAAAAAAGAAAAAATTGCAATCTCTAAATTGCGGTAATAAAATTTTGTCGTTAATAATCTGCGAATTTTCTCACGGATACCTGCTAGCTACAGGCAAGAAGGGTGCGGAGTTTCGGATTCAGAGAAGCGGTAATGCGATAGAGGAAGTTAAAAATGAACCCGAAGTGCCAAAAATCGTGTGTCTTATTCGGATGGGAAAGTTCAACGGCTTTGTGGCAGTGCTTAGAGTTGAGATAGGAAGCTGGGATTTTGACTAAATTCTTTTGTATATATTTCGAGACGTTCTGGACCATGAGAGCATCGGAATTCGAATATGCCAGAATTAGGGAGCACCCCAATGTGTATGTATAAAGGTTTGCTTTAGCAGCTACCCTTGCGTTACAGATAAGCCTTTCTGTCGCAGGAGGCGTTGGAGATGTATAAGGCTTGGGCGGCGTGGGAGGTGTTATAAAACCCGTTTTTGCTTGAATCGTGGCATTAATATCATCGTCGCGAAGTCCCACCCTAGCGCGATATACAAAACCAGTTGACCAGGATTTTGGTAAAGGTCTAGAGGGATTCGGAGAGGGCCCGAGCAGCCGACCAGCCTGACGGAAGCCATGTTTTATTCAACCCGTCAGAAACTAATTCGCGTGAGTGAGAGAGAAAGACAAAAATAGAGACAGAGATAGATATATATATATATATGTAGAGAGAGAGAGAGAGAGAGGAAGAGAAGGTTAAAACGAGAGAAATGTTTGCCGCAATATCGTTCGGTCGAACGTTTACACGTGTGTTGCCAGATACACTGTAATATAGAGAGAAAATTTCACAGTTTTTCACAGAATTGTTTTTCCACGATTCCTACATTTATATATATATGCCACTTTGTTATAGAAGTCATTTAGTTCACCGAGGCTTTTCTCCTTCTATTATTTTTTATTTTTTATTTTTTTTTTTTTTTTTTTTCATTTTTCATTTTTCATTTTGTTTTTTATTATAATTTTTTTTATGCTCTTTTTCTCTCTTTTTTCTCTACTCAACAACCCAACTTTTTCTAGTCCATGGTCGTCGTCGTCGTCGTCGTCGTCGTCGTCGTCGTCGTCGTCGTCGTAGCAAAACTGCACAGTTCAATCCTGGAAAAACTAACGGGTCTTTAGGGGTTCGGTAAATGACTCGCAAGGGAGTGCAACACTACTGAATTGTTCCTCTCTTATCGTTTAACTCCAGTACCTCAACCTACCCTACCTATCTACCATTGCTAGATATCCGTGGCACGAATTCAACCACCTAGGGATAAAGTTCGACGTTACGTTGTAAATTTATAAAAATCTACTACTATCAATTCGCACGTATAGGTAAATCGACTCGCAAAAAAAAAGAAAAAGAAACAAAAAAATAGTAAATATTTTTAAAA
This sequence comes from Tenthredo scrophulariae, assembly GCA_963978835.1. Taxonomy (NCBI): domain Eukaryota; kingdom Metazoa; phylum Arthropoda; class Insecta; order Hymenoptera; family Tenthredinidae; genus Tenthredo; species Tenthredo scrophulariae. Next base: position 1,522,961 of record OZ022236.1, on the reverse strand, counting down.
TACACAAAAATTCTACAGGTTCGCAAAAATAATATTCATATTGGATTACCTACACACGAATCCATGAAATCGGGTACTGGAATTAGTGATTTTCCGAATCGAATTCGAGTTAGGTATATGAAAAATGTCGAATGTCAGTCAAAAATTAGAGAGGTTCAATTTACTCTTCATTAGAAGCAGTGCGTTTTTTCAACCCCATCATATCTGCGGACGTAAAATTCTGTGAATTTAAGTATTTCTTATGCCCCCTGTTTTAGAAATAATTCATCGAGTATTTTTTTTCTTTTTTTTTTTTTTTAGGATTTATCGGATCAACGAGACATTGGCAGAAGAAAAGTGATTTTTTGACCATAAGAGAAGATCTTCCTATGAGAGGGAGGGGGTTGAGTAAAAGACAAAAATAAAATTAATGAAAAATAAACCTGCAAGGTTGTTGCAGATTCTGTAATTGAACGAAAAAAAAAACAAAAAAAGAAAAAAATACTGCATACATTTTTTCCACTCGTGATTTCCTTCTTTTTTTTGTTTTTTGTTTTTCTTTTCAATCGTTAGTTCAAAGTAGAGAAAAAAAAAAAAAAATCGAGTAGTCCCTCACTACGGCGTGAAAGATTACACGGATTTAATGACGAGCCATTACGTCGACCGTTAATTGTGTCACAGTCGAGTCGTTCGGTTAAATTTTAGCGGAAAGTTTTCTAGCTTTAGTATATGAGGAGAAAAAAAAAAAAAAAAGAAAAAAGAAAAATGAAAAGAGAAGAAAGAAGAAAGGTCAGAAATTTAGATTTGAAACCGGTGTCTTATACGTCCCCGGGTTAGAATTTGGTATTGATTTTCTCTCAGGGAGGTATAGCAGTAGTTGTCCTAGATTCTTAACCATCAGCTATAGCAACCCTAATCCACTGGCTAGACCTCATGATCATGTTCAGAGCTCAGTTCCTAACGGCTTTCGTATAACACAACCAGATGAATTCCTTGGCTCTTTAGATTTTGAATATTTTGGAAATATCAACGGGGTGAATTTCTACGAGTAGAAATGTCAGTTGTGAGAGATGGAACTCTGACAGTTCCAGTTTTCATCCACATCCAAGTCTCCGGACTTTCTTGTACGCTAGTTGCAACTTCAACTTCAACTGGAACTGGAACTGGAACTGGAACTGGAACTGCAAGGTGAACCCGAGAGACAATAGGTTCTGTATGACAATGTGTTCCATCAATGAGAACTCCCGCTTCTATATCCACCGACACAGGCGAGATTTTCTCTGTTTTTGTTTAGCCTCATTTCGCGCAAAATTGCTAAGCGAGCTGCGTCCGTGTCCAGCTATTCAAAACGTCATTTCCAGCTGCCCGGATTAATATTTGATCAAAACTTATGCTAGGCGTTCTCTTTATGGTGAATTTACACGGTTTTTTAAATTTTTCTTTTTTTTTTTCTCTCTCTCTCTCTCCCTACATTCCCTTCTCTCGTGATTTTTGATCGCTTAAAACAGCTGCTACGAAAACACTCAGACACACAGGTGTAATCAGCATTCTTTGTTTCTAATTAACGAACCAGTTACCAGATTCCCGGGGTTAAACCTCGACAAGAGAGAGAAAGAGAAGGATAGCATAACGGAGAAATATGAAATTGTAAAACCGAGCATGATAAATCCGGTGAATGAGACTGAGACACGCAACATATTCGTTAGTTGCTTCACAATGGAAAGTAATGAATACAAATTAGCGAAACGTTTGTTACGGTTGGGAGCCGGCATAATGCTCACGACTTCTGGCACGAAGCAATGCTAAAATAAAAGATTACCTCGTCCGAGGAAATCGGCAAATTTTTATTTATTTTTATTTATTTTCATCTATTCATCTCCTCATCCCCATGGTCAATTTTCATGTACAGTTTCCTAATCAAGCACCCTTACGCCTTGTCATATTTTACTTTCTTTCTTTCTTTCTTCTTTACTTTTATTCGTCGAGATTTATCAGCTAAGGGCGAACGGAATTAATCAGTGACTTTATTCCGCCAGTTAACTTGGATGAACGAATTGAAATCGTTTTCATTAATCAACGGACAATCTTTAATTAACTCCTTAAATGAAACCCGAGCTTTGTTCGCGGTCCAAAACTTCTCGTCCTAATTATCAGCCTTCTTAAACCACCCCTTCAGGGTTGGTTCGCTACTTCCTCGGGGTAACGTCTTGACTGACACGTGTCAAATCTTCGATAACCAATCAACATCCCTGCACAGTCAAGTTTCTAGCCTCTATTCATCGATTTTACCTTTAATAAACTCGGTGACAGCGGTGGGATGGATAGATAAAGAAGTGAATTGAGTTGGGAGGAGATAAGAAAAATAGAAAAAATTTATCTTCCGCGTATATTCTCTCCGCATTTTCACCTTGTTTTACACGAATTATTAGTTCCTGTCTCATTGCATCATGGCGTCTTGTGAAACACCATCCACGCACGTTCCTACGCGGTTCCAAAGGGAAACGAACCGAAATACAGCCCTCTCTAGCTCCCAACGTTAGTGTCTGTGCACGTGGCCTCCCGTGCATACAAATATCTTTGACTTTGCTAGAACCAGAGTCCTCCTCGTCAAGGATTACGGTTCAAGCTCACTCGGATCCGCCTGAATAGCCCGGAACAAATCCCCCAAGGACTTTTGACGAGCGGCTGTCATTAACGCTGCCACGTTTATCTGGAAGTAAGGAAGAACTCACACGTGATATTAGTACGCCAGGTTAATTCCACCAGGGTCGGTGCTCTTCGACACCGAGGCTTTTTACCTTTCAACGTGTCTAATCATTTTTCAAGGTCGTTTAGAACCGGGTGGAACGCCGTTTTCATACCACCGTGGAAAACCTCCTGATTCACGCCTTGTGTATCTCGAAATACCACCAGACGAGAACGACGATCCTCTACCTAGCCAGCTAGCTAGCGAACTTTATCAGGCGACAGGAATTCCTCAGCAGAAATATCCCGCTATATAAGGGTAGAGACAGAATGGTTCCTTTGGCACGTGCAGACAGGGTGAACTTGTTTCGTTCAGACGAGACCCTGTGGCCACTTTTATCTTTCGTTACAGTCAATTTGGTAGTGGGGTTTAATCCAACGCAAAATCCTAAACGAAATCCTTTATTCAACCGGACAGTGTGGCGAGCCGCTATTACGGGACCTAGTAAAGCCTGTAAGGATCCAAAAGGATTCCGATTATGAGACTGAGGGGCATTCTTCCGGCTATCAGAAAATTTCGAATTAGTATATGCGATTCAGTGGTAAGAAAGCGGCCCGGGATCAAGGACCTTCCCCGGTGATATTTCGATCCTGATTTAGGAGCCATCGACTATTTTCTTTATTTATGGGAATAAGGATGTGTTTCGGGAGTGACCAGCGCGGTGACAGGGCCCCCTTATGTCACAGCCCGTTTTCAAATCCCATTTAAATCGCATTAGGCTGATCTTGACGTATTGGTCTCTGAGCCGAAACGAATTACCTGTTTCCTAGCCGGTATTAGGTTATTCATGAACCAATAACATGCAATCCAAACTTGATGCCGGTGGTAACCAAAGTATTCCCTCGATTCGATTCCATCCGATTCCATTCGATTCGATTTCTCGTGGTTCAATCTGTCGCTATACCTTGCTGCCGGTTAAAATAGACCATCTTCGATTACGCTCCTATCTCCGATAGGATTAGGTCGACGTCAACGGTTAAAGTTCATGAATTTATTTAAAAATCAAGTAATGCATTATAAAATCAGAATATCAACATTCAAATCATATATTTTAAATCCAGGATTACGAATGAAAAATTTCATCATCATTTATTTTCTTCCGCAGATATTAGTTTTCTGGTTTTTTTTTTTTTCTTTTTTTTTTTCTTATAAAAAATACGAGACCCGAGTCTTGAATGCAACGGGCGTCGCCGTTGACGAGACGCCATGCCGTTGTACCGTAGCGTCGTTTACTCAGATACTCGTCACGTCCTTCATTTTCTGACGGGGTGCATCTTTATTTTTCATATTCACCCTTGTTTTTTTTTTCTTCTTTCTTTTTTTTTTTTTTTTCCCTTTCTCTTTTTCTACCTATATCCTTCGCCTTACCACGCCACACCACGACTTCTTATATTCCTACAAGGCACAAGATATTTTCATTTTATTTTCCACGTTCCCGTCCTATCAGCTTTTCTGTGCTCTGGTTTATCTCATTTCATCCGTCACTTTCCTCTCAAGGATTTTAAAACTTGGAGAAGAAAAAATGAGAATGAGAAAAAAAAAAAAAAAAACCAAGAAGAAAAAATCCCAACACTATTCTTACCGCTGACAATATTCACCTGAATTATTATTACAAATATTATAATAATACTCCAACGATCATATACTAACCCTTACTTTGAATATTTATAATTCCACGAAAATTATCAGCAGAATTACAAAATTTTGCAAAATTATTATTATTATTATTATTATTATTATTTGTATACCGCGAGGATTGTTTCTCGGTGACTGATATTTATTATTTGGTAACGTTTTGGAATCTGTTCGTTAAAAAAAAAAAAAAAAAAAATTAATAAATAACAACACGAATACTCGGAGGGGGGGGGGGGGGGGGGGGGGGGTGGAAAAAAATCAAGCCAACCTCTTCACCTTCGGCCGCTTCAAGATTCTGCAGGTATAACTAATTGATACTCAATTCACCCCTCCCCCCCCCCCCACCTCTGGTCCTCAGAAAAATAAAGAAGAAGAAGAAGGAGAAGAAGAAGAACGATCAAGAATTATTTTTCAACTCGAGGAAGTAGTAGAAAATCAGCGACAATTATTACGTGAGAGGGAAAAAGAAAAAGGAAAAAAAAACAAAAATTCAACCATGGTTCAGGATTTTTCGTTTTTTTTTTTTTTTTTTTCCAACTTCTCTCGTTCATCGGTAATAGCAATTATTATTCTCAGTTAAAATAATCGAAAGATGTCTTACGGGGAGGGTTTTTTTTTTCTTCGATTTAAAAAAAAAATAAAAAAAACAAAAAAAATAAAATAGAATTTGATGTGGTGAGAGGCGGAAAAAAAAAAATGTATTCAAAAAAGAAGCCGAAAAAGAAGAAGAAGAAGAAGAAGAAGAAGCAGGAAGAAAAAAAGGGAAAAAGATAGAAAGAATAAAGAGAGTGGAATAAAAAAAAAAAAAAAAAAAAAGAAGAAGAAGAAGAAGGAAAAAAAAAAATCACAAGAGTTAGTACAAAAAGCAAGGGGAACAAAAGACTTGCGCCCAGCATTGAAGCGTCGAGTCTCTGGAAGTTGTCTTCAATCTGGAGCAACGCTTTTTTACTCTCCGGGAAATTAAAGCTTCGACTTGCTCGTTTTACCTCGCGCGTTTGATTATATTCCTAGAAAGACGTAGAGAGATTCACGGCCTTTATTACTCCATTTTCCATCTGTGCTATGAAGATAGAAAAAGAAAGAGAGAGAGAGAAAGCAATTTTTCATAAATCATATACTTATATATATATTAAAAAAAAAACTGAATAATGAAGAGAATATTTTCTGCCAATGATTTCTTTTTCAATTCGAAAGACGATTTTCTATTATTTTTTTTTTCCCTTTTTTTTTTCTATATATTCGAGTATATAAAGCAGTGCCAGGACCTGCATATACCAGATTTAGGAGTAAAACCCTCTAACATTTGGATAAGTCAAGTCAGGTTGGTTGTCATCCGGTAAGAAAACCCGGCAGGATTGTTTCCAGGGTGTAACGACCCACAGAGAGTAATTGCTAGCCTGGTTTCCTCGTACCTTTGGATACTGGATAGCGAGGGTAGCTGGTACATCGTACCCGCGTACGAACGGTGTCCGATTCAGTGTGCCAAAAACCCATTCGTATGATCACGACGCGGTTACACCTCGGAATAATAGATTTTCGGATATGCGGTATTGGATAATGTCCACATTGGATAAAAGCTGCGCTTCACTCAAATCAAAGCTTACCTTCAATGAACGTAAAGCACAATCCCGAGAAATATCCGGGATAAATAAAGGGGGGGTTCCGTCGGAGGAAATTACTACCATCACCAATCTGGTGGGCAATGATCAGTATAGGTACCTATCGCTTAATCGTTATACGCCCTAACGCGTTTCTGATCGATTAATAGTCTGGCAGTATCGATGATACGGATTAACAAACCCGAACTAACGAACGAATCTGTTTAGGGTGTAGCCGGATGGCTGGAGCCGACAAAAGTTCGGTGGTTACCATCCACCGACATCCACTTAGTCTGGCTGAAAGCTGCAGTTTAATTGATTGGTAAATCGGAAAGATTGGCGGTTGCGATACGACTCGCAGGTACGCGAACTTTAAGAGTTTAACCGAGGGCTTTGTGTCTCTCGATTACCCGATCCCTCTAAGCCAAACCATAAAGAACCGGTGCAGTGTCTATGCGGTGTTCGTACAGATCAGATCCGAGAAAGGGTTGAAAGTCATGAACTGCTCTGGAAAATGACAATTTGATATCCTTCGTGAATTTCATTATCAGGAATCAGGATCTGCCCAGGATAACTGACCATGACTCGCAGAACTATAGCTCCATCATGCGAACGTATACTTGTTTCATACCGAGCCAATAACAAACCGGGCTATCTGATCCTGGCACGACACCTACCCTTGGCACGGAGCCACTTACTGATCTGACGTAATTATTTTCCACGTTGCAGTTATAACGTCGACGTAATCGTAAACTGTGGTTTTTATTTTCATCCGGTATATTTTTTTGTTTTTGCTTTTTCTTTTCCTTCTTCTTTTTCTTTGTTTTCCTAAAAATCTCTTGACCGAGAATAGGAGGAGAGTTTCAGAAGGCAATTCCAGTTTTAAAAATCCCTCACGGTTCTCCTTATGGAGGATGTCATTAAATGCCTGCTTCTGAGAAGAGAGCCAGCTGGTAGTAAACAAGAGAGACTTTGCGGTGGGAGGACGGCGTGGTGCGTTCATACTAATTGGGTGGAGGAGAATTATGGAGTATAACCAACACCAGACCGTCGAAAACCGGGTCAAGATTTCATAATGGGTCATTCGAAGAGAGACCCCTAGTAGAAACTTGACTTTCAAACGCGTGGCCGACTCTCAAGCCATTTGGTTAATTCGAGTGGGCACTTCTTTGCTTTGCTATGGACGGTAACTTTGAACTGAACATACCCCCCGGGTTATTGTGTTGAAATTTTCGCCCTCACTGAATGGGCGGATGTCTCGTCAATTTAACACCCGGCAAAAGGAAGAAAAAAAAAAAAACAACTTCGCAATTTGGATGAATTTATTTTTCAATATTTCGAAACGCCCCGGCCCATGGGAGCATTGAAATTCGAAAATGGTCAAATTAAGGACCACCCTAGGCGCACATATATGGCGTATACGCTGCTGCAGGATCTGTCGTCTTTCTTAGCCAAACAACGCAACGCAACCCTGGGGTAATAATTTAAAGTTTAACTTGCGCGGCGAAGAACGCCTAGCGTAATATTGCGAGATGGTGTAAATCATCTTCTACCCTTCTTACATGTGTCTCCTTTTCCACGCTGGTTTGCAAGACTTGTGCTTGTATATATTACCTGTCACCTTACGCGGAACAGCGCGATGGTGTTGCCGTCTCGGAAATACCTCGAGACTCGAACCTAGTGGAATAATTTTTCGCCTTATTTTGACTTAAAATTTTCTGCCCCCCATGCCTCGACTCTATTCTTCCTATATCCATCGTCGTTTGTCGTTTCTTGGTCAAATTCACCATGGCCACATATCGACCCTCCACACCCTCAGTCTCACCGAGATCGAACTCCTGGCTGAAGGCTAACCGCAATCCGAGGCAATTATTATCCTTCTCTTTGTTGTTTAACCATATAATGTAACAAAGACGGTGGGTTTGGTGCAGTGCCCACATACATTGAAGACGAGACAGTGGCGGAATGGGACGTAAGGAACTTTGTTCGAAAACTTAGCCGCCGGCAGCAGCATCGCATGGCATGGCATCGCATCGCATCGCATCGCAAGGCATCGCATGGATAGTGAGACGCAATAGTAAAGGGTGAGAAATGGGAAGAGCCAAGATAAGGCGAGAGAATCGACGATGTTCCGTACACAGATATAACCACGTCCTGATACAGTCATAGGGTGTCGCATTGGAATATATTTTCATGGGTGTATATACATGTGACCTAGCCGGCTAGATCCCGAGGGGATACAGGTGAATCTTTTCAGCCGTCTGAAAAATATGAAGAATAAGATCTCCCCTTAACGGATAATCCCAATTTTTCCCACCAACATCCCCATTAGAAACTTCATCCGCAGTAATTTTCATGGCGTTAAATTTAGGGCCGTTTCGTGGCCGGAAAGGGTTATTTTAGTGACCGTCAAAATTTGCAGATATCTTAGTCTAACGTCCCTCGGAAACACCCCTGTGATACGCCTGGATATATAATCCATAACGTCAGAGCATGTCCCACGCCTGGTACTGCTAGACATTTGTAACGACGTGTGAGAAGGACGTGTACAGTGCCTTTGGCGTGGTATGGGGGCGGATAATATACATGGATATCTAGGTACACGAACAAGCCTCCGACCTAACGCAATTCCCGTGGTATGAATATCAAGGTAATTGAATCCCAACACGAAAATTAAATTCCCAGAGGATTTTTTCTCTTATCATACTATACGGGAAGGCCATACTCCACCTTTCCGACTTCTCGTCCTCCGGTGTGCGACCTCTTGTTTATTCCCTCGGGCAATTGACCGCGTCCAACCGACAGAAGGAATAGAATGGACACAGCCACGACTTCGAGGGTCAAAGATGAGACACATGAAACGCGGAGCTTGCACCACCGTGAAACACAATCAGTCCATCACTCCGTCTCATTTTGTATGAGGAATTTTTCCGCACTCTGGTATAGCGGCGGGTATAGATAGGGTTGGGGAGAGGAAGGGGTGAATTTTGATAAAACATGGACATAAGAAAAAAGGGAAAAACCAGGGCTGTTCCCTGTTGGAGTTTACCTTTTAAATCGAGCCAATAAACTAGAGTAGAATTTGGGGAAAAGCCAATCTAATCTTCCCATTCCCATTTATTCGAACAAAGTGTTGCTAGGTTAACGAACACGAACCTTGTAACAGTGGTTCGCCTTTCGCCTTTCGAAACTGTACAACTGTGCGAGGATATAACAGAGCCGGGGTTGATAAGCCGTAAAAAGTTTCTCCCCGTTGTAGAGAAAAAGGGATATCCACCTCGCCCCTGCCATACCGGCTCGTCCTTTGCTTCATCAGAATTGAGGCAATCGGTCAACGCGGGCCCAAAAGGCGGGGCTAAATTCTTCCATAAAATAAACTCGCTGCCCCCACCCCGAGAGAAAGAAAAAAAAAGAAGAAGAAGAAGAAGACGAAAAAAAAAGACTAAACCTGCCCTTTCTCTCCATCCACTTAAACCGTAGAAGAAAGGCTCTGCGTAGAGGAGAACCTATCCAGGAAATCTGAGAGCTTGATAAAAGTACAGTGGAGTAGGATAGTCGGGTAGGTACCTACCCCCAAGGTTTACGATTCCCACAAATTAAGCTCCCGCAGGGGTTCTTTCCTCCTCCTTCTTGTATCCATCCCGTTCCGGTACATAGTTGGTTCAGGAAAACGAAGACGAAAGGAAAAGCAAAAATGCCCGAACGAAGGACTGCGCGTGTGGCAAAAAGTAAATGAATGAATGAAGGAATGAATGCAGCGTCATGAGGACCGCAGCCGAAAATAAGGGTGCAACATAATAGATCTCGGAGCGCTCGGGTATAAAACCAGAGGAGTTTTTGGAGTGAGTGAGTTAAGGCCTGATGGGTTAAGCCCTTGTGCGAAAAGCCAGAATTCTTCTTAATTCCTCTTAAAAGAAAGGCTACAGCCGAGCAAGTGGCTATAATTTAGCAGTGGGTCTTTCCCCCCGTACATGGAAAGAGGCCAATCCCCATTCCCGAATTTCCCATACCTAACCCCCCGCAGCTCATCCTACTAGACATAATTAATCACCGTATAGCGCCCACTGGACAAGACAGTATAGTATATGGCGTCAGGAAGCGCCACCATATAAATGCGTTTCCTAATTTATAGTGTACCGCACACTTTGTCTCTGCCCACCTCTTTGCCTCGCAAAATGATATTTAATTACATATACCGAACTGTTTCCTTCTTCCTCGTACTTTTTTGCCTGATTTTTATTTTTTTCTTGCTTTTGGTTTTCACTCTATTCATTTCTATCCTCATTTTTCCCGAGCTAATTGACCCCCTCATGTCTGACCCAAGCCAAAGTTATACTACTGTCAATTGGCCACCACTTACTGAACGACGTTGGTCCATTGCAGACGTGCGTTTCAGTTCAGTCGATTCACTCCAGACATTAGGTACCACTAGAGTACCTAGAAATTTATACATGTGTGTATGTACGTTCGTGTCTGACCATTCACACATACTATATACGTAGTATAAAGCCGTATTCAGGAGTGACCGAAAGTAGCAGTGCGGTCGAAAATTTTGCATGTAAATTTTCGAAAGCCAAGCTTGAAACGGTGGTGTTGCAACCTGCAAGCCCGAAATGCAGATTTAATCTCCGACCGCTGGAATCGCACGGAAAACTCATTTCACATTCAATGTGTGTGCGTGTGTGTACCTCCACAGTGCAGAGGACAAGGGAATTGTTCAGACTGGAAATAAAAAAAAAAACAAACCAGAAAGACAAGAAAAATTAAAGATAAATAGAAAACCAAAAAAACACCCGAAAATTTTCCTCTTATTCGAAGATTTGCTGGTGTAAAAGTAAAGAGGGGATTTCGTCTAAATTTTATGGAGAACGAGAGGAGAATAGAAAAAAGAAGAAGAAAAAAAAAAAAGAAAAAAGTTCAGAAAAAATAAAAAGAAGGAAGGGAAAAAAAATCTCTCTCTACGTAATCTATGACTACGTTTTTCGTAATACTTTTTCTTTTTTTTTTTTTTCTTTTTTTTTCTCTTTCTTCTTTTTGTTGAAAAAAATGAGAATGGCGTGAGTGAGAAACGCTGCCATACATCAAGCTTTACAACCACATTTCACCAAGCCCCATGTTCTTGTAGTACTACGTATATACGTGTACACACACGAGCGCACCCCTAATCTACGGTCCCTTTACGCTTTGACACTCATCTATATATGCCCCTTTATTGGTTGGTGTAGCTAATTTTCGAAAGGCTTGATGATACTTTTGGTACTTTCGGTTGTTCAATCGATTATTTTATTCTGGTCCGGTGGCGGTGGTGGTAGTCGTAGGGAGAACGGGGGTTGGAAATGAAAAAGAAGAAAAGAGAAAGTAAATGGTAAAGGGATGAGAAAATTGATGAAAAGTTTTTAACCTCGTTGTAATAACTAATTAGCGACTTTGGGGTAGGTGTATATTTTTCGATAGAGTTTTTCGCCCCTGATGTTTGATTCACGGTGGTAAAAAAAAAAAAAAAAGAAAGAACAACAACAAAAAAAAAAGTTACGTAGAGCTTTTTAAAACGATGCGAATAACAATAACGATGAATTGAATTGCAAAAAAAAAAGAAAAAAAAAAAAAACAACAAATAATAAAAAATTTATAAAAACGAAAAGGAAAAATTAGAAAATGAAAAAAAAAAAAAAACGATAAATCGCGAAAGGCACTTGGAAATGAAAATACGTTTCAATACCGAAGCACAACAACGTATAGTCATTTTTTGTTTTTTTCTGTTTTTTGTTCAATTTATTTTTAGTTTTTTACTTTTTTTTTTTATTACCGAACAAGCTTCGTTAATAAACCGCTTCAACGAACTCAGGCCGAATATGTATAACAGCACAAAGAGAACTCTCGCGATCATCGATCCGTGAATAAAAAATAATATACCATTAATAAAGCGGATGATCATTATTCTCCGTTTAATTTAACTGGTGCATTAGGTAAATTATTTCAATTTTTAACATAGTCGTAAATGGAAATACACCTGGGGTGGGTATCATTGAAGAATGACCCTGCTGATGAGAAGAGAACGATGCACTTTTTCGAACTGCGTATAACACACCCCATTCAACCCCCCTGGATCCGGGTCGATTTACCAATTCGGAATTTCCATATTACCGAATTGCGATTTTGAGAAATAGACTGAAATTTCCGGACCCTTTGGGCCTTCGAGGATCTGTACTTTCGGAATTTTTATATTCTAAACTCGAACGTTTCTGAAAATTGGAAATTTTCTAACACGAGTTCGGGACTTTCACCCGGCCCCCGACCCCCCGCAGGGCGATTTGTTCTATCCAGATCGTGTGTGTATACTAAACTGATCTTTAGTGGACCATAAAGCCCCCTAATACTTTGGCTAATTCATTTTTACGATCACCCTGAAAATGACCACGATATAAACCCAGGCTATTTTCTTATTGCACGAAACCTCGAGTTTCCGATACGTTCCTATACCTATACCTACTCCTCAAGGTACTTTACCTCTCGTGCCGATGTACACTTTCATAATTCACACCGTTACACGCGATTAGATAATAACCAACACTCGTTTTCCTCATGTCCAAGCAATAATCAGAAGCACAAATAATAACGGACACTTATCTTCCATCGGTTCAGGTACCAGAAAAAAAAAAGAAAAGGATAAAAAAAGAAGAAGAGGAAGATAAAAGACAATTAAAAGACCCTTGATCCGAAGGGGCGAAGAGGTGAAGAGGTAGTGTTTTCCGTCGAAGTACCAGGGTGTATTTTTAAGCGAGAAATAGTGGGTCTAGGTAGTAAATTTTCCAGGGCAGTCAGCCTTACTCCTCTTGGGTCCATTCCATGCCCAGCAGAAGACAGCTGGGCAGGTTTGGCAAGGTTGGTGGTAGCGGCGGCTAGGCAGCTGTGCAGGAATGGCAGAGGAGTCCCGTCAGAAGAACGGTTAGATATACAGTTTGGCCCACTCGAGGGGATTCCCCTGCCAAAGTTATACGTCTATCCCTTGCGAGCTCACACGCCCATCCACCAGCGCAAAGGAACGAACGGCCGAACGAACCCCTCGCGAGCACCCTAACCGGAAGAGGGCTTTATTAGAAGCTCCTCTTACCCCATATAGCAAAAGAGAGATTCCCCGTGACTTTGTTCCAGCTATATCCACTCTTTGAATCCACTCTAGCTGTTATCAATAAGCTCCGGTCTCACCCTGACTTTTGGTACGATTTGACGATTGCCGATGAGACGTTATCGTTAGCCGTAAAGGGATGATGGGAAGGTGCGGATGATCAAGATATATACGACGTAACAGGTGCAGAGGGGAATATAACGTCTTTGGGCTCTTATAAATGTCGGGAAAAGTAATCTATATCTGATTCGGTGACACTGTCGAAACTCAGCTGCCTATCTGTAAGACATCGATATCCCATAATACCCTATAATCTCGTCTAACTCCGGTACAACCAACCCCAGACATGATCACGGTCTGTATCCTAACGGCACTGCCGAACTTTCGGAGAAGTTACTTTTAGATATATAATCAATTATCTTGAGATACTATCCAAGTGCAGAGACCAGCTTTGGAGGACTGGATTTAGAGGAAGTGAGCGGGGAAGACTCTTGTGTCTTCAGACCCGACGCTGTAACGCTTCCATGCATCCGCGGCACAACGTGTGTTCGAAGTACTTCGAAACAAGTTGGGTACAGGGTAGGGATGAAACCAGTGGGCATTGGATCTTGATTTTGTTCAATTACGTCGGGATCTTTTGCATATATTCCGATGTCGAGTGGGATAAGAAAGTTGAAAGAAAATGTTGGCTTTGATTCGGTTTGAGCCCTTTTAAATTGTGGCTCGTTCTGTGGATATGGAATGACTAGTTACCAACGTAACCTAGTTGCGGGAATAAGAGTAGCACGAGATGTGCACCGTGCATTCGGCATTGAGACGTAGTTGGTCTTCTCCGAAGTAGTACATTGCATCCAACTATACCCAGATACTTGAAAAGGTGTATGAAAAGGATCTCCTTTTCGTATTCCATGCAAGTATTTATCCACTTGCACTCGGTACTAGTTGCAGCCCTGGCTGAAGGCGCCTATATCGTATCTTCAGTTCGTACACATAGAAGGTGAATAAATGATGAGGGTATATAAACATACGAATACATACGGTTATTTCGTTAAGGGTAATACCGAACCAGACCCAGACCTTTCAAAGCATTCATGGCTATTCATACTCTCGTGCTACAGATCCCATAAAATAATCATGCATGTCCTCCTCCGGGTTTCATTCCTCTTTCACCCTCGCACACATAAGGTAAGACGACGTTATGATGCGACGACGTTAATTGGGACCCGGACATGAATTACACCCTTCAATTGATCGTGCTCCACTGATATTGCGATACTCGAGAAATTCAACAACTCGAACAACACACAATTCGAAAAAACTATTATACCACCTAAAACTCCGACCAAACGCGTTATTACTTTTAAAACAAAATTAATATATTTCCATATGTCCAAATATGATGATTAATAATGGCGTATCTCGCGATGAGGCGAATATTAAAATTCATTCATGATATGATTTTCGTACGAAGATGAATTTTTCGTATGTATGTATATGTATACGTGCATATACACACACCCTCCCCACGTCAGTTTAATTGCGAATAAAGCTCGTAGGTAGGGAATGGGAGAGAGCTTTTCTCGATAAATCATGCCGGCGAAGAAGAACTTTCTGTGAAATGAATTTTTGATGAATTGTTAGGTATACGTGGTGATCGAGAAACGTGCAGACCACAGAGTGTGCGGCTTAGATTTGAGCTACTTGATGTAGTATATCATTTCTTCGGTTATACCTGCCGGTAATTTATACCGTTAAGACGTCTTCGAGATGTGCGTGGACGTGACAGCTACCAACGAACCGTAGTTGATGATCCTATGAACTCCATATATTTCGAGTTCAAGTATATAATCGATCCTCCGGACTGGGTCTAAAAGGTTTTGATCAATAACGCCAGGGACTGGCAACTCGTAACTCTGACTCAAACCCGCCGGATTGATTCTTAGCTGATAACTTTGACCTGCTGAACGACACCGTATGGACAAGAAAAAAAGCACATTTCGCCCAACCGGACCCCCTAAAACATTTAATAAAATCACGGTACTGGACCGATGCTGACCAGTAAAGATGGCCGCTACCCTTTCGCCAGAATCTCTACTCCTCTTTATCGCGGTTGGATCTGACCGAGTTCTTGGGACTTTCGGTTAAGCCACAGGGTGAACGGTAACCGGCCAGATTCTGAAAGGGATTTCTTTCCGCGGATATCACCCTCAGATAAGTTTCGGCTAATTATAAAACTGCTTAATATCGTTCGTCTCGGTATCGACACATCTGGGTGTAATAGCTGCTTTCTTCCTCGAGGAAGAGATCCTCCGGTAATTTACCCATCAGCTACGTATATTCGCGAGTGTGTTCAAGCCATATACCTAATATGCAGATATACTGCAAGCACCGAGACTAGAGCCATTATTTTTCACCTCAGCCAGGTTTTTATTTTTTCAAAATAAAGTCGCGGGTTCAACTGATTTATACTACCATAGAAGTCCGCGGGGACGTAGAGAGAGCCGCTTGGATTAGCCGGGTTTTACCCGTCAATGGTATATAGCTACCAGAACGGATTTTGAGCCGAAATTCTGGCCATGTTTCGCGGGCCATTAAGACAAGCTTGAGGACCCTAGCTCCTGCAGGACAGTTACCGAAACCGTTTGCTGACACAGTAATGGAGACGGTATAGGTATCCATTACCCAGAGATCAACGCTCGAAGCTGTTCATTGAGTAACAGAAACTGCTGCTACAATCGGATTTGGAAAGTTATTTTCGTTTTTTCTTTTATCCTTTCGATGGGATCAGGATTTTTGGCTGTGAATTATGAAGAAAATGTTTAAGCCTTAAAGTAGAGAGTTTTGATACGAAAGTTTAGCAAACGGTTTTATACACCGAGTTACAATTTAATCATCAGTTTAAATCCCGGACACAGCATGGTGGGAATTAAGTGATAGTCAGGTTCTTTTTTCATTTACGAGGTAAAAATGCAAATTAACTTGGGTAGTAATATACACGCAGTTGAGGGGGTTGATTTATCGGCGTTACAGCTTTGTACAGTTTCGTTAAATTCCCTGGGCTGGTGGTGCCGGCGCGAACGGTGGCGCAGGATCATTCAGGAACGCCATTTATAAGGCGATATAATACCGGCCGAAATCAACTATCCAGGTGTGTAGTCGAGTTTTATAATAAAACTATGAACTCCGGGCGGTACAAGACGGCCGACAATTCTTCTTCGCGACGAGTGCGGTCCCTCGATAACAAAATTCTAATAACAATGTAATTTAAACTTTACCGTCCAAGGTACCTTCCCCCTTCCATTTTGCACCTCGACGCTACGTCTGGTACCCACCTTTTACATAATAGGAAGAGGACCAGCCATTCTGCTGCGTCGACTCTTCATATCCGCGCGATAAACTCTCGGAAAACATATTAGCTGGCACATAATTTCCTCCGCCTTTTTAATACCCAGTAAAAAACTAATGACGATTATTCCCCTGAACTTTACCGGCTGAATGACGAGGAATTCTTATTCCACTACCACTGAACATCCGCAAATGACTTCGCCGCTAGGGATCTCATTCTTGGCTTTGGACCTTCTATAGTTTTACCTTAATTGCCGTTGACGTTAAACTTTCCAACTTTCAACACTGGCTTGGTGAAGGTCCTTCCTGGGTATGTTGTCTCGAGGTTAGCTGGTACCCATTGTGTCCACAAACCACCGCAACCCTCTAATTCCCACTCCGACCACCCTTGTTTATTTATATTATATAAAGGGGAAATTTCATGATGCGGAATTAAACACCTCGCCATCATCGCTCACGTCCCCTCATAATTGTTCAAGGAATTTATTTTAGCCAGCTACCAAATCAACCCTTATATACATGTAATACATTTCTGATTGAATAGGGGAATGGAACAGCGTCTGCACCACCGGTATAAATATGGCAAAGGCAACTTCCTCAAGGTGTGGCGAGTTGGCTGGCTGGTTTAATAACTTGGTACCTGAAGTTTCAACGGAAACTTGCACCACGTTATTTCAACGCCGTGGCATGGCATGGCATGGCGTCGCGGCGTGGCGCGGCGCGGGGCCCCGACGTCGTATTAATATTAGTCTCAGATTAGCACCGCTTTAACTACGGCTTCCTCGGTGATAAACGACCGAGCAAAGACTCTTTGGGGGTGAGGAAAATCCTCGGTAAGAGACGGTAAATTCTCTCCTCTAATAAGTGCGTCTATAAACGGAAAGACGCGATAGAATAGATTGAGCAGAGAAGATGAATGGTGAGGAAGTAGCGCCCAACTTTCGTACTCTCGCATACTGCTGCCTCCACCCCTACCTCACTCGGGATGTCAAACTCTTTAATATCACATAGCCACCAGCCACCAGCCACCAGCCAACCCCTCACCTCTCACACCTTTCTCTCGTTCTTTCTTTGACCAGTATGAAAAATTTCCCCTTACCTGCAGGAATGAGTCGGCCTCATTCCCCCAGGGCTAAACCACCTTCTGTACTCAAGATCTTATCGGTGCAGAGCACATCAACCGTAGAACAAGAGGGTCTGTGTACATATTTATAGGGACAGTTTGCTTCCGCCTGCTCAACCCCTGACGCACTCCTTCTTCCTCATCCATTTTCTACTTTAATCATCTCTTTCGATTCTTCGAAACGCCGAGAGAATCGTATTTGTCTTTGCCGGAAAAATCTAGGCCTCGAAGATGTTTCTTGACCTTTTCTATCCCCGTCTGACAGCTTTCGAAATATTTCCGGAGCAGTGGGTTTGGGACAGAGGAGTGCCAGGAAAATTGTTGAATAATCCAAGCTTCTTTATGGTGTACCACATCAGCATTGAAAAATGTAATGAACAACGACGGTTAGTACCCCCCGGAGGCTTATGTCCGTGAGAATTTTAGCTACTTCCTGATATACCAGCAGGGTGTCGCTGGGGTAAAGCTGGCATCATCTCATCTGCTAAAATCTTGAGATCCGCACGAGGGTTGGGGGTAATATTTCCCCGGCGGAAGTCAAGGAAGCAGTAAAGTCCCGGCATGATAATTTACTGTGAAACTCGTATACATAGGTGGTTTAGAGTGAGTGTAAACGTACATAGGAGCTGGAGCCACGTCTATGTATATAAACAAGATGAGGAGTACCCAGTGGAAGTGAGAAGCCAGCAGACATTAGGTGAGTAGATACATAGTGATATTTCATCCTTTGATGAATTACAGAAACTTTAAGCCCCTGCATCGTGGAAGTTGGTCTCTCTCGGGCAACCCAGGTGCCGGATAGTCAACTCGACTCAACTCAACTCAACTCAACTCAAGTACGGTGGTGGTATGGGTGTAAGTAACGGGGGTTGAAAAATGTTAAACAAACTTTTTTACCCCCACAGCGTGCACCACCGCCAAACGCTGTAGCAAGATGGTTTTAGAACGGATGTCCTATCCCGGAATATAGAAAATAATTCCTGGGCTAAACTCCTTGGAGATTATCATAAACCATTCTAAATTCTCCCACATCAGGGACGTGGCGATAATCGCCAAGGGAGTCCAACTTAGATTTCCTGGTTTCCCATGGGCCAGAGAAACACCTCGCGCTACCCTATTCTATCTCGAATATAACCGTTGCCTGCAAAAGCACATTACTGAAACCTCGAATATTTAATCAACGATCCGAGTCTCGCCGTCTCATGAAACCGAAAAATTTTTACATCGGCTAATTGAATGGTGAAAAGAGTTGTTCCCTCTGATACCTTGCGAATTTTCCTACACGGTGGGTTAATTCTGATACACTTATCACGCGAATCCATAACTCCATTTCTGCCGATCGATGCGACTTTAGCAGCACGCAAACCCTGAGCTGTGCAGAAGGGACATGTTATAAATACCCTCCGCAGACTTGGGGGTGAATGTGTTTTTTTCCTCTCTTTATTTTTATCCTTGAGTAGCGGCTGAGCGGTTGTACAGTATCCTTACCGATCATAATTGCGCGGTGTATAACGTTTTATCAGATTATACGAGAAAGGTTGGGGGCTTGAGGTAACTCCCTTAGCTACTCCTTCTTTTCCACTAATACCACAACAGCTACTGCTGGGTTCTTACCGGAGTTAACTAGCTCCATCAAAAAGGGTAGGGTGGCCTTGTCGTTGACAATCTGATTATAGTATCAACCGGCAAGAAACTGGAGGACTAACAAACACGAAATCCTTTGATCGAAGGTACGACGTGCCAAAGTAACCATTAAGAGACCACTCTAATTACATTATGGAATATTTAGTTCACTTTTTCATTTATGGCCAGATCTGAACATCGGATATTAATACTAACTCGACTCGCACCCTAATCGATCATCGCTTCCACTTTCACGTTCCTTATTCTTCACAGAAAAACAGCGCCCTTTCCAGCCGGTATCAAAACTGTTGAACTCCTTTTCAGGTACCTCCTGTGCTTGGATCGAAAAACAAGTTGGCTTCTTTGATTCGGTTGAAAATTTCGCATCGATCGTTTCTGGCCCAATTGTTGTTGTCGAACAGTTTTAGAACTCCCGATTAATGGTGAATTGATTGATCGATTGGTATCAGCGTTCGGTCTCGTTAGTTAAAATCTACTTCGGTTTCAATACGGAATTCGTTTCCTTTGGGTAGATGTGTCATGTTGTACCAACACGAAGCCCGATGCCTCGTCATCGCCCATTGTAACGTCTTATGAAATTGAACACCCTTTAAATTGTATTTAAATAAATTCAGGCAGGCCGAGGAACCGGGTAACTGAGAATGAACGGAACCGATGCAGGTTGTCTTGGACGGTTGCTAGGATTAGCTCCACTAGCTAGAGATTCGATTTGGCGTTGCACCAGCGCAATTACCCGCGCCACCCTAGGCGGTCCGCGAAGGGTGACATAGTGTGGCGACAGTAAACCCGTCTAATCAACCATAAAATTAAACGTGCCCCGTACGTACGGTGGAGTTTGGCATGGAAGGAACCCAGAAGAGACTAGAGGCGGTTCACGTCTCGACAGAGTTTATAAACTAAAGATTTTGCAACAATTTTGCAACAATTTTAAGGGGCTTTGTGCCACGAAAGATCAATAAGCCCCCCGTCCTTCTTCGTGCATTTTCTGAAAAAGGCATTTCATCATATTGGCTGATGGAGATAATGGTCAGATTTTCTTTCCCTTTAACTATATGACTATCCTAGACAGGCAAGTGGTATATCTGCATGGGGAATACTTTTGCATGATTATTCCCGCGACTTAAAATAGTGGAGTAAATTCCTAGCGAATTCCTGAGCACAACCTCATTACAGGCCTTTGTCGAGCCTGGTCTGGTCTGGTCTGGTCTGGTCTGGGTCTCTGGAATGGAATGGAATGAAATGGAATGAAACGGAACGAAACGCGGTCACCAAGAGGTAAAACCAGGTCTCAACGAGGCCGTGGGTGTACTAGCTGAGAGGAATTGCAAAAGTAACCAAGTCCGGGCTCGCCCCGGCTTTGACCCCAGTCACGTTACACCGCAGTCTTTGATTCCTGCGCTCGAGACGAGTCCAATTTGAAAATTCCTTCCCGGTTATGTCCAATTCGCGATGACGAAAGGAAGCAGGAACTGTATGACCTCGGTACATGGTGTAACTAATCCCAGTACTGTGATATCTCCGCTTTAACTACCACCTACTCAACGTGGAAACTTCAGCCATACCCACTAGCCAAGCTAAACAGGCACGAATACGATAAGGAACACAAACCTACGTCGCTGTGGGTAAATATCAACGGAATTAATGCACCCTGAGAACTTGGAAAATGAAAATACTAACCAGCAGAAGCACAACAACCATTGCAACTACCACTACCACTACCACCGCCATGTCAACCCTGGTGGACGACCCTTGACGGCCGGGGTTGGTCTCTCTGCTCGTGGCTAACGTAAACAACAAAGGATGGCTCCTACATTTCATCATGTGGGCTTGGTATAATTGCTAGTCCCATGGCGAAAGCTTTCCCGGTTCACACACGGCATGTCCTTAGATCTTGGGGCAACTAACAGTTGCGATATACTCATGAACGACTGGCGGATGAAAAATGACATTTCACAGCCGTTCAGAAAATCGATTGATCGAAGGCATAGTCTAATTCCCAACTGGAACATGGTTCCAATAAACGGTTGCAAACAAAGCCGGACATCGAAGCTTGGTTGCGTGTCGAACCCCATGGACAGTGAACTCGTAAAGGGCTATTTTGAGGAGAGGAACGTTGTGTAAACTTTGTTCAACAGCGGAGCGGTGAGAATAACAAGTTTAGAATCTGAATAAGGCGAGAGACGAGAATTACGTGTTTTTTGAACCACACTGCACCCTTGATAGATTGATTGATGGTACTCGGTGCTCGATGAAGCTTGAACTAAAGCTCGACACATTAATGGTAGTGTGCAGGCGGTCGTAGCTTATCTTGCCACGATTGAAACAACTCGCTAAGCGAGCAGTAAATAAGAATATCAATATCTGAGGATCGTGGATTGGGGATTGGGGATTGAGGATTGAGGATTGAGGATTGGGGCGATGGAGTACGCCGTATAGTAGTATAAGGTGAAAATAAAATCGATTTGGTAAGTAGGTAACTGTCGGGTTATACGATTGGCTTGTGCTAGTGTAGGAAAACAAATGAACGTACCATTGAAAAGCCATCTAGCCAAGAAGTTGGGTTCGGGAGGTGCTTTTTGGTTCAGGTGCTGTCGCGTATAGAATCAGAGTTTAATGGGCATAACGATTGAAAGAGTGGTAAGAGTGAAACCCTATCGGTACAATATATCAGCCCTTTTGATCCCGGAAAACCCGTATAAAGTAAAGCAGTCGAATTGGAACGGCAAACTCCAACGAAGTGTGACTACCGAAATGAAAAGCAAATCTAAAGAGTGCAAATACTATGGTGTATACGGATTGAGTAGAGGCCGTACCTACGTACCTGATACCTGTTTCATCATCAGAATTACTTTACAGCCCAAGGGCTGATGACATTACGAGGAAAAAATAAAATACTAAAAAATAAAAAAATCTACTTTCCTTTGATCTCTACAGCTGGCTTTGGAAATAAATTAAAAATCGATGTTACGCGATCAGAGTTACCTTCCCTCGATGTACCCACCTTCGCAACGAGATTGAATTCTGGCCCCTCTCTCTCTTTCCCCTCCGCTCTCTCTCTCTCTCTCTTTTCCCTCAGCCGTAAGAAAACCATCACGTTCTGACGTCCCGGTGAGAGTACTTTGCCAAACTCTATCCTCGGTGAAAGAGGGAGGGGGATGGGGTGCCATAGAAGTCCGTCTAATTAAGATTGAAGAGACGATTGCAGTTCTGGTCACGTGCACTTTGTGCAAGTGAACAGCTCCGCGAGCACCTCTAAGTGATCACGTGTCGAAGGAATTCAACATCTCCTCAAATAAAAAGAGGAAGAAGAAAAAAAAAGAAACTAAAAAAAGCACCATTTAAACAGCGCCCTGTTACCTCAGCTTGGCCAACTATAACTAATCCCGTTCAATTTTACGAGTGATAATTACCCTTGTTAACTGATTAACCCGTCCAGGTGCACCCACTACCGATTTACATCCTGTTTAGGAGTTATCCAAGTACCTAGCTCGGTCTTGGACTAGGTTTGTGGTTATTAGCCACCACTGTGGTCGCCCCGACCACAAACGGAACGCATCGCTTTTGGTTGGCCTCTTGTACTATGTTGGTAATTTCCTATGTGCAGTAACACCATGTGCCATGTATTTATGTAGTATCTACACAAACTCCACCATACTTTGATCAATAGATACATACGGTGTGCTTCGATGATCCTTGTTAAACGGTGAAGGTATCAGTCGATGCAGTTAACACAGTTTCCAGGTAACCATGGATACTGGTCTTTCATCTAGTCTGTTTCATCCTTCATCCTCAGTTGGGGAAGAGTTCGGATAGCATACGGTACGGTACGCGAAGTATAAGAAGAACAGGAAGAGGAAGACGACGAAGAAGAAGAAGAAGAAGAAGAAGAAGAAGAAGAAGATGTAGTGTAACAAATAAGCCACGTTATTTATTTGGACACTCGAGGTGTCAGGGAGGTAAAGTTGAGCCTGTTGGCACGCAGTGTCTTTCCACCCTGGTTGAATTATCTCTTTTCTCAGCTTCCCGGATGTTGAACACGTGACTTTATTCTCTCGGTAAAATTCCGCGGATTAAACATTTCAGAGACACAAACGACGAGAGAGGCTGGTTTGATTCCGAAAACTATTATCGGATCTCATCTACGAATTAGCAAATCGTCAATTCGATTGAACATTCACGTAGGCCTTCACTAAGAACAGTTTTCCAAACTCTGTCTCGCTACTTTATTTGAACTTCTGCGGAATGATTTACTTCCTTGGACTCTGTCGTGGGAAATCAAATATACGCTATGAGTAAACGAAGACTGGAGGTGCAATGCGAGAGGTCAATATGCCAGGAAAGTGCAGCAGGGCAGGAAAATCCTGACGTTTTCAAAGGATAAAAATACAAGTACCCGGCCCAGGTCGCACGTTGGCAATTCAATTTGACAGTTGAAGCATGGATCTGCACACCTCGGTGATGGCAAGAATTTGTAGAAACCCTAGCGTCCTGACGCTCAGGATCAGGATCAGGATGTACGCGTCCTGGGCGGTTACTGGTAGCTAATCCATCACCAAAGGACAGCTTCGCTAATGGTTCGGAACCTCGAATCGATTTATCGACTCTGAGAATTATTACTAATTTTCTCCTCTGTTCAATGAGATTAGCGAGCCCCTGGTCACGTGGGTGTAGCCAATCCATACGCACTTAGGGTACTACGTACGCACTATAAGGGTGAAGAGATAAAAACACTCGGAGAATCTGCTCCTTCTCATTAACGCTTCGATCAAGATTCTACCATAGTTTTTTTTTCCACTCCCATCAATCCTATCCCTTTTTATCCCGGAGGTTTCCTCTTCCTATTTTTCATTCCTCGTACTGGAGGCGAAACGACGGTGACGGCGACACCCAGAAACTCCCTTGGGAAAATTTGGCGATTAAGCCCAAGTCCACAAAGAAGATTCGCCCCGGGGTGCCCTTGACAGTTTTTTTTACCTGCCACGGGACCGGATTCGTGATCCAAGTATCAGAATCAGGTGCAGGTTAGAGAAAATGTCATTTAGGTACCCATCCCAACTTATACTTCTCCCATGTTCTGATAGGCATATTTTAATCATACTCTTCGGATAAGTTCCTCCAAAATTATTCTCCGCGATTATTTCGACCCTTACAAAGTTTATGTGACGATACTTCCGTGGCTGTAAAGGACCTCATGATCCTCTAAGCTCCAAAGCGTAAGAGACAGCCCAAGTGCTAACATTTGTAATGTGACACTGGCGTCCATCGATCTTTGGCAATCGGTGTCTGCCTCAAATTACACTGATATAGGATCTCACTGATATGGGATCCAACTGCGTTGATTCAACCACTATGAGCAGGTGGGGTTCGTGCCCTGGGCTTAAATGTAGGTTCGCAAAGGCATCAATTACTGAGATGCAGTACGAGCACCAGGGGCAGGAGTACCAGCAGCAGTTGCATCATCTCCGTAAACAGCATCACTAAACGGATATTCACACTGGACACAGATGCGCGCGTGCAGTACCAGGCCGTAATACGAGATCATCCTTATTGCTGCTTAAAAGCACATATCGTACATTGCTAAATGAATAACGGGCGTGTTTAAGAGGCGAGTGAAAATTTCTAAGCGCTTTTAACGCTCCCCATAATCTATCTCGATAAATTTTTTAGCCAATTCGTTATCCCCATACGTGGAATGAAAACCTCCCGTTGCCCGTTTAATCCGCTATCATTCGATTCCTGTTTTAAACCGAAGTCGCGAAGTACTTACAATACCTGAACAATAATTTCATTATCCTTTTCCTCATGTTTTGGTTTTTTTTTTCTTTGATAATATTTACCTGTCCAATACCTTCCACCGGCATCCCCATGATGCCAATTTGTTCAATTAGTTGTGCTTTAACCGTGCGACGTGCTATCGATCCTCTCTCGACGTATCTACACCCCTTTGCACCCTCTCTCACCATCGTATCCTCGTTATAATTTCATTCTAACAAATTTCGTGTCGGAGTGGCCATTATCGGTCTAGATACTGTTTCACCAGAAATAAAAAATATAAAAAGTCATAATAATTTCAAACAAACGATGAATCCTGCCCTTTTTATTTTTTTCATTTTTACAACCCCCACCTATCAACGGGCCGGTGATATAAATCGTTGGATTTATTATCACGGTTAGAAAATTCGTCATTGTAATTTTGGAAAGGGATAAAAAATGATTATTATTTTTTGTTTTTTTGTCATAACCGCTGTCGACTGCATTATGCTAATGCAGGCATGCACCGACACTGTATTAGTCATCCGTTTATCTGTATTTCGTCTGTCATATCCATTCCGCTCGCTTCAGCTGCCGGAATTATTTCGGGCGCAAAACAACAAGCCCCAGGATTTTAGTCACAGTGAAATAATTCCGGTGAATTCGACCACTGCAGCAGCAGCTACGCGGGGGAAACTGAAAGGCGAGATAATTCCTCGGCAACACCGGCTCTTCCCGCTTCTTTTGCAGAGAGATGGAGGGAAAAAGAAAAAGAAAAACTAAAACTAAAACTGAATAAATAAATTCATTGACTGCAATCTAGATGAAACTCGGTTTTCTCACAGAAGTGAAAACGGAAGAATCTCTTTGTCAAATTTCCGCCTTTTATATTTTTTTTTTCCACCCCTTTCCCCCCGCTTATTGACATCGGGAAAGGAAAGGGTCGGGTTTGATGAAAGTTTGGAGGCGGTGTTTGATACTGGAAAATTGGTATTGTTGAAGGTAAAAATCAGGTGGGTAGGTACAAACATTGAAAAGGCTCGAGTTTAAGGACCCCCGTCAATCCTGGAGCTTTACCCTTTGACCGAGGCGGCGGGGGGGAGAAATAAATGTATAAAAAGGGGCTCTACGAGGGTGGAAGAAGGGCCAGGAATCGGAATGATCTTTCGAAGAATTTCGGACCCTAGAATTGGGTGACGAGACGTTGGTTAGACGATAGCATGGCTTAGGCGTCGGGGGAGTAACCACCTAGCCAACAGGGTTGCAGAATTGAAATACGGCGAGAGGGATGAAAGGAGAGCCAAAGCGAGAGATTTAACAGCATCACAGCGAGCCAGGAATAACAATTGAGCAATAGAAATGAAATTTGGCTTTCGTCTTGTAGTTTGGAGGGTGATGTAGAGGGGAGGTTTTCCTTGTCGTAGGTATATACTCCGTAGAATAATAAGGGGGGAAATAAGAAGTAAAAATAAAATGAGAGTGAACGGAGGGAGGGGAGAAAAGAAAAAATAGATTTTTTGAATACAAAAACGAACTCGGAACTGTTTCATTTCACTTTTTTATTTTCTTTTTCTTTTTCTTCTTCTTCCTTTTTAACGTAAAGCTTTCTTTCGCCCCTTTTCAAGAATCAGAAGTCAGAGGCCGTTACCATACCAAACGCGACACCTGAGAACAAGGAATAAATGCGTCAGCCGGGATCCCGGGAATTTGACTTTCATGAAAATTTTAAAGAGATGACAGGTGCGACTATTTATCTTATTTTATTCCTCACACTTCACTCCCACTGATGCAGGGGCTACATGTTTCGCCACGGAAATTCATACCTTTCATTCGGCGCAAGGTAGAGGGGCTGAAAATATTTCGACAATTTTCTAATGATGAGAAAAGAAAGTTTTTCACCGATGATATTCTCTGCCGTTCCCAGAATATTGAGATTAAATAATTTCGGCCGGCCAAGTAAAAAGGATTTCGAGTTTTCAAATCCAAAAAATTCGGATATGATTTTCAGAACTCATCGACGCGTCGTGAAAAAACAAAAAAAAAAGAAAGAAATTCAAAATCCTAGGAAAGCTCAGTCTAAACTCGGAGCAGGGATCTAATTCGGGTCTTGGAATTGTTCCCGTTCATCCTGGAGACGTATAGTAATATTAATTCCGTGTATGCGTCAGGTAGACCGAAAATAATAGCTGAATTCGTCGCGTATAGACGTACTGGGAACGTTTCGAAGTCTGGGAAATCGGGGGAACCGCTTATCTCGAACGATGCAGCCTTACTTAGGGTTACCAGTCTCGCACGGTTCGCCGGTCAATGATCTGGGATTATTTCACGCCGACGACGGAATGCGTTCCAGAGGCCGCCTTATTACAATCTACGAATATAACGATTCCCCACCTTCAAGATATCCACTGGATTAACTACTCAATTTACGTTTAATTTCCTGCACCAGTTACCTACGAGCCCGCCTCTCTACCCTCTACCCTCCAGCTAACCGAACCGAGAGAACTGCGATAACCCTTCGTTATAATTATTATCATTAAAGTATATACGCCGATGTTAGACAAAGAAACGGGACCGCTGCGCTATTTACCGAGGACTTGAGAATCGGCTATTTTTATTACCGAATGAAATTACGCTAATTGAAGAAAACAACCCGTCGACGGTGATCGTCGCGTTCAAAAACCGAGATAACCATCACCAGCCTTGTATTCCGCGGCTTGATTACCCGATTAATTAACGTTAAAATCATTCCGTAATGCGGACTACCATTTTTTCGGATAACTTATCCTGGAAAGGATAAGCTGCGAGCATGTCGCCCTCGACCTCCTACAAACCTCAGCGAATTCTCATTCGTCCTCTACCAGCCGAGTGGTGAACTCTCTGACAAAATGAGACTGTAAAAAAAATACTCCACGTTTTGCAGAAAAACAAAAAATGTGCTTTTGATTGTAAAAAAATGTCATATATTCTATGATATTGCGAATAACAGAAATTCCGGAGACCCATCTTGCAGGAGATTGTATACAAGGAGAATAACCACCCTTGATGCTCTTCACATATTTCAAAAAGTGACCGAAGAGATATCCCTGAGGATGATATGCGCTTATGGAGTTTTTCTGACTTACATTCTGATCACCGTATCTTATTCACATGATTACGAAATGGTATTAATTATAGAAAAGGGAAGGCGCAGGGGTGTTAAGAACTTATATTTGAAGTAGAGAAATTGTTGGCATTAAGTTTAATTCGGGTGAATATTTTCCTGGGGGTTGTAGCGGGGATGGGAATTGTGGTGGTCGTAGTGGTAAGACAGGAAACGTAAAAGCTGTTTTAACGTCGTGTAAAAGTTATCGGTCGGCACGGGCGAGTGTAATCAAGCGTGTTAATTGCCGGAGGGATTTTAATAGAATTTTATCGTAACTTAACGCGTTATACGGGGTATAGAGAGTAGTTCAAGAAATTCCAGGTGATTTCCGTTTGAAGAAACCGGAAATATCCCGGCAACTCTTGCTTTCGGGATCTATAGTCTACCGCCGAATGCCGTATACCACCGAGTTTTATACTTTATCGATCTTATAAAGTGTATTTGCTAAGGTACACGCGGAGTGACCTCGATATAACCCTAAGTCAACCCTAAACTCCCTCTACAGATCCAACTGTCGCCTTAAGGCTCTATACTCTGGTATTGACAGATATTGCAAGTACCGATCACCCCGATAACAAGAACAAGAATAATCTCTGAGAATACGGTACCCCATTGTCTCTACCTCGAGTTTAAATCGAATTGACAAAGCTCGAGGAAAGATGGCGCTGCTGTGAATTAAAAAGAAGAAATTATAGACCGAGGTTGACTTTCTATTAAACATTTCTTACGTCCACGGTAGTTTTTCAAATATGGCCGTTATAGCTTCAACGAATTCATTATTCAAGCACGAATAATGTCTGGAATATAGATTAGAGGGTTTATGTTTTATCCAATCAGAAAAAAAAAAAGACCGAAAGAACAAATTGATTATCGAGAATCGAGGCTGTAATTATGGGATTCAAATGGCTCGTCGATTTAATCGGCAAATACTTTTCCTGTATTGTTTAGTTTCGATGGGAATTATGATCGTGGAATATAAAAGGAACTTGGGGATGTGTATCATTGGCTAAAACGTAGAGCGATTTAAGTAACATTTTTTTCAATCTGATCAAATTCAATTCAATTCGATTAAAAAAAAAAAACGGGGAGAAAAAAAAAGAGAAGAAAAAAACTCTCGGATATATCCATTGCTCGAACGATTCTGGCCGAAATCTGGTATAGATTATCCCTGGGAGAACGAGAACGTACGAATGTAACCATAAAAGCAGCAGCTAGTCTCGATCGACATACCGCGCGTAGGGAAGAAGCCAATATTCTTTTGTCGGAAGAACCCGTACCCAAGAAGTCGAAGCAGCCTTGGAATTTATTTTCCCACACCGATATTGGCCTCGAGATATATCTACTACGAGTTTTCACCCACTCTATCGATACCCTGAAATTTAGTTGCCAACTAAACCTGCACCTATACAAACCAAGGCCCAAATCTGCAACGTATGACAAATTTTAGTTATAAGTGAAGAAGGGAAAGGCCTTTCATCTGACTCTTTCAATCCAGTTTCTTCGTCTAACTCTTCTACCAGCTAATTGTCCAACTGCATAGTTGGACAAGATAGACTAGATAGTTGGACACTTTTATCGTCTAACTAAATAGTTAGCCGATATATTTTTTTTTTTTCTCAAATTTTTTTTCCTCCTTCTTTTAGTTCCCGCATTTATTTCTGAACCCCCGTAAATATTTGTCTAACTAAATATATAGTTAGATGGATAAATAGTTGTTGTCTAATTAAGTAGTTAGCCGATCGATGCGTAGCTATAGTTGGAATATATTGCGTGTTATGAAACACGTTATGGTTTTGATGAAAGCATATTGTTGGAGTATTAAAAAATAGAAAAATTCTATAAACGAATGTAGAGAATGAAAGGCATGGACACAAGCACAGGATATGTGTATCTCGTGTAAGGTGGGCAACTTTAGCGGCACTTTAGTGTTTGCGCGCTTTTGCCTTTGAGTTCACACTCCAACCTCTTATCTCAGCTAGGCTGTGCTCTCTTCTCTCCTATTCTATTCTCTTCTCTTTTCATATATTCGCTTTTCTCTTTCTAACGTCAACTTCAACTTCGACTTTATGCCTTCGCTTTAAACTTTACTTTGTGAATTTTCAAAATAAACATTACTCCAGGAAAAATGAGGACGCTACAGCTTGCAGGTTGCAGCTCGCAGCTTCTAGCTTCCACCACTTATATACGACTGCATTTCCGAGACGAGACAGATGAGAGCATTTCTCGGCACCCTTAGGAATTATACTTATTATTAGAAGGCGGGGACGTACAGTGAATTAGAAAGAAAATTCATCCTTCTCTCAGAATGTTTCCTGCCTTATTTCGTTCTCTTATTCTTCATTTCTTTTCCCCTGCTTAAGATTTTTTCTTCTTTTCTTTTTTTTTTTTATATATACTCATTGTGAGCCACGGGAAGATTCAACAGATTCAACATCGTTTCATCCCACCGTAATGTTACAAGAATATTATATCCACGTAGATTTTCAAATCCTCAAAATATCGTATCGATATTCAATCAATATTAATCCGAAATCCGGATTACAAAAACGATTAACAAATATGGGCAGCTAATATTTCTGATCAGATAATAACCCGAACATCAGATATTCCCGATTGGAAATCGCCCCCATAAATACGGCGTCAGTGAGCTTGATAATTCTAGCCGATCGTTATCCCGGTGAATTCAAAAATTCCTCATTTTCAACCATATTTTAATCCTAATTTCTAAAATGAATCCAATAATCTATAATCCGATAATAAAATGCGGTTTGCGGAAAGGTGGAAATAAAATTGAAAAAAAAAATAAAAATAAAAAAATGTCCACCCAAAAACATATCTGGTTTCAGAAAAGCGGGGAATACTACCTATAACCTACCTATAACTGCGAGACGGGGTAAAATCGACCGCAAACTTTTTAGTACGATGAAAAGTTTTCAGAATTGGATATCTCCGGTGTGCGGGGATTGAGGATTGGTGTGTGTGTGTGTGTGTAAGGAAAGAAAGAGAGAGAGAGAGAAAGAAAGAAAGCTTTTGCGTATATATACGTGTGTAAAAAGTTGAGAAAAGTGTCGTTCATAAGTCCAGCCATGAATTTTCTAACAGCTGCATGAAACATGCGGAAGCGAAGCGCACGGAATCCTTAGCTGGGCGCAGGGACGCGTCTCTCCTTTCTCGATGGTTCGATGGGCTGGTGGGTTGGCGGGTTTGAAGCTTGCAGGAAGCTTTCTGGTAGCTCCTATAGCAAGGTGGGTACGAACCAAGACGATCACGATGCCACGGCTGATTGCCCGCGTTACCGATCAAGAAAAATTTTCACCGAGAGTTTTCAAAGTGTCATATACAGAAGCTGCTCGTTGATTCGAAGTTGAACGAGTTTTCAAGCTGGCCTTTACCCACACCGATATGATATACGCCGCATAACTCATACTGGAAACTAGACTGACGCCAGGATTTGAGGTTTTTTAATTTTTTACTTCATTTTTTTTCACTACTTCGAATTCGCATGTATTTAGAATATCGAGGAATGGATAACACTTCGAGCGAAGACGTCTGATGAGGTTTATGTTGTATTATTTGGTTGCTGCAGCTTCAGTCCATCTTCAGACTATCTTCGATATAGGTACTATTTCCGAAGGAGATTGGTAAGTATCGTTGAGGAACTGTGACGTGTTTAAATGATCGCTGTGAACTTTAGTGAACCAATTTATTCTTATAGCTCGTTGAGCGTCGTTCTCGTCCCGTTGTACAGGATCTCGAAAAGTTCGTGTATCACAACGTTAGAGATTTCGTTTCCTCGCTATACTTCGCCGAGTCTTCCATCTGGTTCTTGAAGAGTGGCGTATAAAATAAGAGGATATAAAGAAAGAAAAAAAGGAGAGAAAAAAAAACGAGGAAGAAAAGGGGTGGCAACAGCTTAACGCCGGGACAACGTGCGAGACTCCTGAAGTATACAGTATTGGAAAGCTTTCGAGCCTGTTTTCCCGGTGTTAAAACCTGTTCAAATTTTAATGTTCAACGGTGTATATATATTCGACCCAAAGGTACTTGAGCCTCCTGCAGTATAGCAGCAGATGGATTTCGCCAAAGTGTAGGTAGGTATGTATAGAATCGCGGACCTTTACCTCGGCGTAAATCTCAACTGGAAAGAAAAGGAAGGAGGAAAGAAACGCGGAAGAATCCCGGTTTTGTACCGTGGATATATCGGGAGTCTGTTTCCAGTTTTTTTCGAGTGAAGAAACCACCGAGCCAAAAGGAGAGCAAGAATAAGAAGAGGAAGGAGACGAAGATGGCAAGTGAAAAAGTGAAGAAGGACGCTCGGATCGGGGTCTGTTAAGTGGCTTTGAGGTTTGGTATCGAAAACCAGGGAGCTACTACCGTCTGCCATTTTCACAGTGTAGTGGCAAAGAATATTGTCCGCGGTTTCTGGGCCGAACTGATGCAGGGCGTAGTTTGTTGCCGTTTCTTCGTTCTTACGCTTGTCCTTTCCCAGCTTCCGTGCTCCTGCTGGTACATCTACTGCTTCTGCTCCTGCTGCTTCTGTTGCAGCTTCTGATAAATCCCCGGTGTATAGGTATACCAAAGGCATCTTTACAACCTCGTAAAATGTGATGCGAAGCAAATGTTTTAGGAGCTGTTTCCACCAGCTACTACTAGTGCCAGAGAGAACACAACGGAAAAGAACGAAATCCCCTTCTTCAGGGATATTCGGTATACATGTATCTATAGTACCTTGAAATATTACCATAACACGGAGTACCCGGGCTCTTTTATTTCTCCTTTATTAGCAGATTTTTGACGATAGTGGAGGAGGAAGAACAAAAATAAAAAAGAGACGACAGCATCGTGCAACGTGTAATTTACAGCAGGAAGTCGAAGCCCGGAGGGAGGATCTAGGAGTAATTTGATCATAAACCTTTATTCAATTTAATAGTAATATTGCCTCTGTCTCTTTTAACGGGCATATGCCACGTGTAATTTTACTAGCACGTAATAAAAAATTATGCCGTCTCTATGGCGCCATTAATGTGGTGGTTGGCTGCTGGTGCCGGTGGTGGTGGTGGTGGTTGTGGTGGTTGTGGTTGTAATAAATCTATACTGGCGTAACGAATATCCCTTTGGTGAATTTCTTTTAAAAAATCTAGAACCAGGTGTACGAAATTTGGTAATATGACCGGGGTATTGGCTGAAAATCCTCGAAAATCCCAGCAGGTTTTACGCGAAGAGGGAATAACGGGATGACGATGACGCCAGGCTTTGAGCAGATCATCCCTCTGTCATTTTTTTTTTTCGTGTATTTACAGCGATCTGAATTTATATGCATGTATGTATATTATGTACTGAATCTTGAAATGCTGAAGGAATAACGGAGCCTGGGAATAACAAAGTGCAGTTTGTCGGTTGAAACGATTTTATTTACAACACGTATCCAGACAAAGAAAACTCCACGAGTATAAAAGGTATTTTCCTTCTTTATTTACTGCAGAGCACAGCGTAGCGGCCGGAGCGGGCGAGTTGTATCCTGGTTTAGAATTCGATTCAAGACTGGAGCTAGCATTTCGTCGAGGTAGACGTACGTAGACGGTACCTCGGCCCTGTACCCCCACGTATATACATAGTAGTAGGAAATTTTTCTAGACGTGAGTTTTTCGTCGTTAAAATCCCATCAACCCATTCTTCTTTATTTTCATTCCGTTGTCTCTCTCCCGGTCCTCCTGCTGCCCCTCTATATTCAGCCATTGCCCCATTTCTCTTTGTCGACGAATTCGTTAGCGTCGTTGACGTCGTTACCGGTTCGAGTAATCCACGATTAGAGAAAGCGCGCCAACATTTTTTGACAATTGATATAAGCTGTAAAAACTGAACTGGATTTCATATTTTTTTTATAAAATAAGGTAAAGACGAACGTCCGCGTCGCCTAAGGACAAGAAATATTTGGAATTTTTCCGAAGGACGATACCACGTACGAAGCCACTTTAATTCGCTCAACTAACTCGCCCGGGCTTTAGCCACTCGCTCCATCTTACGTCTAACTATTGCATTAAGTTTTACACCGACGTTTAGCATTATCCGGTTTGCGAGACGAGCGAACTCTCCGGCAAATGTCAACCTCTATTCATAATATCGTCTCATTTCTACGCCCAGACCTCGGCCCAGCCTTTCATTTTGGCTCTCGCACAACCAGGACGAAGGATTATTACCAAATTACCTCCCGACCAGCCGACCTTATATCTAGCTAGAAGTAAGTGGCTCGGTTCTACGAGTTTCTTAGCTAGTACCGCTCCCGGCCGCACCAAGTAGTGGCGCTGGTGGTAAATATTCCGGGGATTTCCCCGACTCGGGATCGAGTAATCGCGAAGAAATTCATGAGAATAGAACTACCTCTTTATTAACGAACGCGTCTAACGGCACGAGACATTAATCCGTTTTCTATTTATCTACTCCTGATCATTCTCCGCGAATGAATCGGCGAAAATGAACGAAAATAGGTGGAAAATCTGAAGGAATAAGAGATTTCGGGATCACATCACCTCTCACGGTGTTTACCGATCAATTTACCCAATACGAATCGAGGTCTGGACGATTTCCTGTCGACTATATCGCCCAGCTTCTCTACCCACCTACACCTTCTTTTCTTACTCCCATCAAATCGCGCGTATAAAATGACGTCAATTTAGAACGGTATAGTATACCTTATGCCCGCTATTGTATCGGTCCTAACGATCCACTTTGGGAAGCCTATTTTTTTTTTTTTTTCTTTTCTTTTTTTCTCTTTCTATTCTCTCTCGATATTCTCGCTTTTTACCTTCTCCGTATTTCGTTCCTTTTTTCTTCGTTTTCGTTTTATCTTTTCTCACTTTTCATCGCCTCGGTGATCATGAAAGTAGGTACATTGGCTCGGATCGAGGAATGACTGCTTTATATATATTTTCGAAGATTATGGTAACATGCGTGCGTCTATATGGTGAAAAATTAAGCTCGCAGTATAGCCGTAAGAAAATCCTTGCTGTATGCTTCCTCTGCCTATATATATATTCACCGTGGAAGCTACGTTGGGCAAAGTGGTGTAGTAATAATATATTTTTACCCGGCACAACGCTTCATCCGGTGAATAATTTCGCTCAAGCTGAGTGTGTTGCAGTGATAGGATAGGCAGGTTGTAGGATTTCAGGCTCGGAGGGTTCGGGAACGGCTATATACCTATTACCCCAACTTAGGCTCGCCTTGTACTAGATTTCAGAGGAGGATTTACCCGCGTATAGATAATATGCAATATTTAGTATCGCCGATACAGTGAACTCAAAGTTGACTAGCTATACAATTAGGGTCTTCCTTAATTCGGTCATATTCGAATTTCAATTCTCCCGTGGGCCAGAACGTTTCGGAATATATGCAAAATAGAAAAAAATGAAAAAAATGTAGTCAAAACCCCGGGTTCCTATCTCAATTCTAAGTGCCGCCTCATAGCCTTCGGACTTTCGAATTTTAATAAAAACACCATTCGTCACATTTCGCGGTTACATTTTTTCGGTCCATGGGAGCATTTGAATTCGAAAATGATCAAATTGAGGAGCGCGTTAATATACAGGGGAGTTAAATTAATGCACTGAATCTTTGCATCCGGGGATAAATCATTCTGACGAAAAGAGGGAAAAGATAGAGACGGAAGAAAGAGAGGGAAGAAAGTAAGTTTTAAACGGATCGAATGAGAGCTTTATAATGTATGCCGGGACATATAAATGCGGGGATTTGTGGGGAAAATCTTTGAGCTTTAAAATGATCCTTGTTTCAAGTCTCTGCAATTTTTCATTTTTTTTTTTTCTTTTTCTTTTTTTTTTTCTTTCTTCCTCACTTTCCCGTTTCTTTTTTCTTTCTTCCTCCTTTTTCTCTCCCTCAGTCGAAGCAGAGCTAAGAAGCCTGAGAAAACTCCGTGAGTGAGGAATGGGGAGGGAATAAGAAAAAAATGTAAAGTAAAAGGAAAAGTGCGAGCATATCTACGTTTTGGAGAAACACGCCCTCACGTTATATGTATTCGGGGTTGTTAAAGCGGGGAATACATAAAGTGAAAAAATGGGCAAAACCGCTCCGGGATGAATAAACTGGTTCGGGTTGGTTAGGGGGAGCTTTTAAAAACGAAATGGTGAAAGAGAGGATTATTAATTGATGAAGACTTAAACCGTAGGATAATTAGGAAGGAATAATTGTCTCAATATCCTGGCGGATTTTATTATTTTTTTCCCCCTTTCACCTTCCTTCTTTTCTTTTTCTTTATTCTTTCTCATCATTTTTTTTTAATTCGTTCCCTTACCCCCGGGCTAAGGGCTGAAGGGCTGAAGGGCTGAGGGGTAGGCGGGTATAGGCAGGCGCCATTTTTAATTTGAAAATAATTCCAAGACCGGGAGATAAAAAATAATATAATATATACTTTTATGACACATTTAACCAGCAGCGGGGGCCACAACCCCTCGGCTAAGTTAACCCGAAAGTTAACCAAAGTCAGCTTGATCTTTGGTCCTTCAAAAAAGGGTCTTTCTAGTCTCAAGAATATAACCCACACTCTTGGAAGTTGAAGCGTTAAGACCGAGTTAAAGCTGAATTTCTAAGGAGGGTAATCAGTGCTAACGCGTTATAGAAGGGCTCATTAGCGCCGGGAGTTAAATCCAACCTCGTAAAAAATGCATGAGCCTTTGCGGAGAGAGGACGATTTATAACGCGTGCATATACCTACCTTGGGACTAAATTCAAGACCGTTTTCTTACGGGTTTAGCTAACCCAACTGAAGAGAAGAGAAGAGGAGAGGAGAGGAGAGGAGAGAGAGGCGGAGCACCACCAGGATGAGAAATCCTTCAAGGAACTAAACTAAACTTTCTAAGGGATGAGACGCGAGGCATATACCCCGAAACGGTTGATTTTAATTACAAATCAGCATCCTTCGCTTCTTTCACCGAGCTCCCCTATCCACACATCACTTTCCCTTACCATAGGCTTTTTTTTCCCTCTTTCTTTCGTTCTCTTCTTTATTTTAAACGATTACACGAAATTGGGGTAGGAAAACCTGCACCCTTCTCTGTGTATATATTCGCGTTAATTTCACCCTTCACAATTCTAGACCAGTAATTTCTCGCGAGACTAAACTACCTTGTTGGTGTTTCTCTCTTTTTTTTCTTTTTTTATCTTGGTCAGCCCCCCTTTTTGTTTTTTTGGTTTTATTTTTTATTTATTTTTTGTTTTTTTCGTACGGAAAACGTGGGGAGAAAAATTGTAAAGGATTAACCAGGCGTGGCGTCGAGGAGATGAGGGCAAGAGGGAGAAGGGATGAAACTAGCTGGATGATGATGCCTTTTAGTATACATACAGCTATTACGCTATATATGCGTATGTATATAATACGAAGGGAGGAGTTCAACTGATGCTACTGGTTGAGGTAAAACTACGTTAGCACGTTTAGAGCAAGGAACTAAACGACTATGACTCTCTATGGTTACTCTTTGCCAGGCTTGGAGGTAATTATATGTACGCGGTTCTATAGCTTTTTGGTTTTTTTTTATTTTATTTTATTTTATTTTTTTGTTCCAGTAATTTAAGGACGTAATTATTGTATGGAGATTGTAACTACCTACGACTAGTGAATGAGAGTGAGAGGGCGAGGTACAGGGGTGGTTTTCTCGCACCGAGTTGAACACGGAGTGGAAGCTGCAGAGCAGTGCAGAGCAGACCAGAACAGAACAGAACAGAACTGAACATGCTAGCTGCAGTAATTTGATGTCAAATGCTTTAAAAGTTTGCCACTTAAACTTTTGTCTTTACGAACCGACCAGCCAACCAACCAACCAACCAACCAACCAACCAAACTGCAAATATTCAAACAAATTCGCCAAATTACTTCAAGAGTTTCAGCGAACAACGCGTTTAAACAAAACTGGAGAATTTGATTTTTACTATTATTTTTATTTTTCATTTCTGTTTTTTTTCGTTTTTTTTTTTTCAAAGGAATTGCGAAAGATAGAGTCAAGTTTATTTTTCGATTACCAGCGTATTGACTATAATTCATACGCTTGAAATTTATTTTTTTTCGAAATATGAATCTGCTCGGGTATTTCAACTCTTTACCTAAACGTCGGTTAATATCAAAAATTGGTGGTATTAATTTCGGCAGTAAAGCGCGTAGATTCGGGTGTAGTATTTATTCAGTAAATAAACCAGGGGGATATTATTTATTCGGTGTATTTTATAACCGCAAAAATTATTTATAATATACTTTAAAGCATAATTTTTATAGATATAACAAAAAAAAAAAAAAAAATGAATAAATAAATAAATAAAAAAAAAACCGTACATCGTGTTTCTATTATAAATACAAAATTTGTCGATCTACTTATCTCCTTCGTCTCTATATTCTTATCCCCGTTTTTCTTCTTCAGCTATACGAATAAATATTTTCTTCCAAGGCAATGTCCACCGTGTATATAGGGGCTCGTCTATAGAAAACACCTTCCTATACTGAGCTACACGAGGGAGTCATGGAGAACAGAGAAAGATCCGAAACTGAGGGTATATAAGAATGAGAAAAAGCTCGAGAAGGAGGCAGTGGTTAATAATATATAAGTGGGCTTTATCCCAAGATCAATAACAGGGTATATCTAGGCTATCAATCGATACCCTCGCAACCCCTAGCTGCACTCCTTTCCGCTCTTCGACTGGGAAGGAGAAAGAAAAAAAAAAAAAAAAAAAAAAAAAAAAAAAAACCAATTCGTTCCAAAATATTCGTGAGACTTAAAAATTGATTGAAGAAAATGAAAAATGAAAAATGAAAAAAAAAAAAAAAAACTAAAAATTCTCTGCCTGATATTTGGGGAAAAGTATCGAAGGGGGTCGTAGTAGTCGAGGGTCAACGCAGTTTCGATAAACCCTCACCTCCTCCGTCTTGGACCTAATTAAATTTCACACCGCCAAGAGACAGTAATTATCGCGGGGTTCAATTGCCTCTATAATAAGGAAAGGGGGTAAGTCCCATCATCCCCGTTCCTTCAGGACTGCTGCGCCGTATTTAAATCGTTCCTGAAGACTCGTCGTCGTAGTCGGTAGCTTTTATGAAAAAAAAAAAAAGGAAACAAAAAAAACTCTTCGATTATACGCCTGATGTATCATTACGGCTGTCAGTAAATTCGATTTTTCGGAGAATAGGTAAACGGCAAAAAAAAAAAAAAGGAAACGAGTAAATTCACTTGTACAGTGGGTTGCACTGCTTGAGCAGTAATGGCGAAGTGACATTGATCGAGACTCGTTCTGCTACATTAAATGCTAATTTATTCATTCGAGGTATAGCCGGTTTCCCGTTAAAATTTAAACAAATAAATATAAAATAGGGGTGAAGTGAAACTAACAAGAGAATCGACAGCAACATGTTAGGAATGACTCGTTACTATTTACAAGGGTTGTCAGTGGGTCGATATATATCATTAAATTTAAACGTAAAATCAATCTCGTATCCTCCCGATAAGTAGCTATCGATTTTTTGTAATATGATTCCATTTCTTGGCCGAATCTAGGAAAGAACTATCGAAGCTTACCAATTGCCCAAACGCATCTATATATGTGTGTCGATATGTAGGATGAGAAATTCTATCAATTTTTTAACTCGACTTATAGCCGCCTGTCAAAGGGGTAGGGATCGATTTTTCACGTCAAGAATTCACATCCGGAAACGGGGTGGCTTTCAGTAAATAATAATCCTGTGATGGGGTTGATAAAAATGAAGAATTTTCTACGTACGTAATAACGTGGCGTAATTATGCGGCTGGTTTTCTATTATTATTTTATTTTATTTTTTTTATCTTCTTATTCGGCTGGTCGATTATTTCGCATCCCTTAACCAGACGGAAATTTTCTCCTTTATTTTTTCACGTAGTTTAGCCGACGATGAGGACGAAGAGATGTTAGAATTTTTGAAATATAAAAAGAATTATGTATTCATAGAGGGTCCTTCGGCTGAAGTCTGAAGGTATGAATATGCAGCTGTCCAACGAACAAGGGTCGCGTTCGAGGCGCGAGAAATAAAGAGAGAATATCTAAAGCGGAGAATAAGGCGGAAGGTAGAAGGTAGAAGGTGGTAGGGGTTGAAGCTGACGAAGAGTTTGCTGTCAAAGATGGAAAGAGAAACTCTTTTATTCATAGATATTCAATATCATCGCGACTCTTTTGTTTACCTTCGAATGAACGGTTCCCGACCTCCACCCTCGGGCTGAGAAAACAATAGCGACCGAACCGGTCCTACCCCTGCCTCTACAGGGATTATTTCATACATTTTTTTCAACTTTTAGGGGTTTGGCGACACGCGATCCTCCCGCCTCTACATCGTCTACACATACCGATTTCCGAACTTACCCTTCCGTCCTTCCTCCCCTAGCGCAACGAGATTCTTGACGCTTCGTCTCAATGGACGTCTCCTGTACCCATGAGTTATTCAGTTTGGGTAATGGGCCCAACCAGTCAACGAAGAAGCACACGTCTCCTTTCCAACCGCACACCGCAACCTCTGATCATCCCTTGTCCAAGTATTCACGTCTGGGATCTACCCCTCAATAAATTAGCGCATTTGAACAAAACTGTACGTCCCGTTGATAACCGAACGAGGAATCAACGGCTGTATTTTTTTCATCAAAGTGAGAATCTTTCCGCGTATTTTGGTTCCTGGAACAAGTCTCGGTCCCAAATAGTTCCAGAGATATGAATTTTCAAAAAAGTCTCTGTGATCAAAAACTTTCTCTTTCTTTTGGACTCTCGCAACGAAGTCGAGGGCGATCGAATTTATGGCACAATCATCAGCCGCTCACGGATTCTGGCCGAATATACCCAACTCCTGGGGCTATTTTCTGCCTGTTCCAACGAGGTTGTCAGCTCAACGGAAAGGAGCCGGGCGCATAGTTTAGATCTTATCCTAATCTGCGTGCGCGAAAATCAACGAATAATTACCGGCCGGCTATACGTGTACTTGTGGACATATATAGGCCAGTATTTTATGACCTGACTGCCGCTTGTCTGACCGAGTCAAAGGGGCGAGAAACAATAATTGGTAATCAACCCCTTCGGGTAATCAAGCGGAAATAGTTCCAGGCGGGATATAAAATAGGAGCTTTTTCTACCCCTATTTTGAAAACTCTTCGGTGGTAGAAGTTCCGGCTAATCCACTCCGGAGAACTGCGTTTATTTACCCTTATTTGGTTTTCAATTTCGCTAATAACTTTGTCAACTTTGGCAAACGACCGAATGGATGTACGCGCCGGGGTAGCTGTAGGTAGCTGTATAGCTCGTATATAGATATAGATATAGAGCTTTCGAGAAGTGAAACTTAAGCCGCTTTTAAAGTACTACTCAACCGCGCTACCCGCGTGTCCTGAGGCACCCGTGCCCGAGAACTTTGCAGAACTAACTTTTAAATGTTTATTTAAAACCGCACAGTTCAGTTTTGCCTTGAATACCTTTCAATACCTTCGCGCCAATCTGATGCTTTTACGAGAAATCGAACTTGTTTTCAAACGGATTTCAACTTACCAACATTTTCAATTTAATATACGAACCCTCTGTCTTCTCTCATCTCTCTCGCCCCTCTTCTCCTTTAACATATATAATAAGTGTGTAGGGAATTATTTCGACATAACTTGGACGAAAATTGATCGCGCCAAATTTCGTAAAACACCCTCTGATTCATCCGCGAGATAATACCGGAGAGAAAAGTCCCGGAAAATATAAGATAAAGTTATTCGGGTTTCCAGCGGCTTCGAAGAAGCTTGGAAAATTGCAGTTTTAATCGCTCACTCCGCGGTGGCTACGGGGGTAATATATTTGAAAGAGAATTATCTGACTACGAGGGTGCGAGTTGGTCCGCTTAAATATCATTTCAAGCACCATCAAATCTCTCCGGTTGATCTAGGCGAAATTTTTTCATCCCCCAGCCGTCTTTTTATTTCTTAAAATGTAATTATTGTTTTCGCTAAATCATGGAATAATTCAGCGGGGAGGGGGTCGCCCGGTTTGTCAATAAGCGAAAAAGTAAGTTGACAACTGGGAGGTCGGAGCCTCGCTTGAAATCGTCGAGATACTGAGGGAAATAAATAAATAAATAAATAAATAAGGGAAGAGACGAAACGCATTAGTCGAGTCTGCGATTTTTAGCGATCAAAATCAACCCTGAGAAATATTTTTCTGTTCAATTTATCTTTTGTATGTAGGTTGAGGGGCGAAATTAATCGAGTCGATTCCTCTTTATCGAATCGACCAAATTGAAAGAGGAGGAGTAAAAAAAAATTCGCATTAACCCCGCGTCTGACTTTGACGGAAAAGGTAGCTTATCATCGATGAGGTAAGACAAAGAGATCTCGTGACGGGAAATTTTCAGGGCTGAGAAAG
Source organism: Tenthredo scrophulariae (assembly GCA_963978835.1). Classification (NCBI taxonomy): domain Eukaryota; kingdom Metazoa; phylum Arthropoda; class Insecta; order Hymenoptera; family Tenthredinidae; genus Tenthredo; species Tenthredo scrophulariae. The sequence continues at coordinate 1,480,469 of OZ022236.1, read as the reverse complement.
ACGACTCTTTTCTCTTCTGGGGAATGGGTGAGGGCGGCAAGAAAACCGAGCTACCTCGAGTAAAATGGTGTTTGTTTTTGCGAAAGTTCTCCTCTTCTATTCGCTTCTCGAATGCGGGCTACCAGGAATCGCGCAGCGGGTCCCCCGGGATCGCTGGGACTGATGACGTGCATTAGACGATACTGAAATATTGTCCCGTCTCCAGGGACTACGGGAAAGAGACAACTTGTTACTTTTCTTCCGGCGAGATCCGCTCCAGGTTTTCTTCAGACTTGAGTTAAACCAGGGTTCCTCAACTTTCACCACTCCATGCTCGAACCACCAGAAGAAAACAAAAAAAGAACTCGAAACCTAAAGAATACCTGATCCTCCACGTATTCTGTACCATTTTATTTCCGAGGGGATCAGAAGCGCTCGTGGAACCTTTCGGGAAGGGGATTATTTTATCGATCAAATTTATAGAGACGTAAGGCCCAGTCCTGATCGCCATGCTCCAAAAATTTCGACGAAATCGGCCGAGTAGTTACCGAGATATTAATCATCGAATTTCTCTCCCTCATGTGCAACTTGCAAGCCGAGTATGTAGCTTTTGAAATGACTCGAATTTATTGGGTTTATTTTTTGATTTCGCGAACAAGAGGGAGTATCTACAACGACTGTAGCAAAGTGGCCGCACGACGGTAAGAAGGGAACAGAACAATACCGATTTCGTCGCTTTTTGATAAGGAAATGAGAGGAGTAGGAGGAGGAGGAGGAGGAGGAGGAGGAGGGTTCTGAGGGAAGAATATATCCAGGACTGTCGAGCACTCGAGGACCCGTGCATCAAAGAAGATCTGAGACGAGGTGGGAGTCTTATGTTCACTCGGACGAAAATTGAAGGCCTTTTTCTGCGTTAGCCTTCACCAAGTTCTCTTTTGAATATTGGAGCATATGACGCGGGCACGTACCCGTTTAAAGTGAAAGACTTCCGCGGGTGATGTGAAATGTTTAAGAGTTTAAAAAGATGAAACGATTGCGAGATATAATGTGAAGCGGACGATATGTCCTTTGTGGAGATAATCGTCCCTGCCGCGAGGTGCAATTCCTTAATGAATTTGTTCGCAAAGGTTTCCATTAAAATCTGAAAGAGGTCCTTTTCCCACAGCTAGGTTTTACGTCCTAGTTGGTCACCAGATATCCGCGAGTTAAGCTCTCCGGGTTCCATCTCGGTCTAGAAAAGCTACAAGGATGTATGAGCCCATTGCAGGAAGCCAGCTATATATGCCATACCTGCAGCCCAGCTCCGCTGCTGTGTTTCTCCGAGCGCGTGATTCAATTACAAAATTAACTACTAATAACGTCCCGCCATCTTCCTCTCGCGGAGTCTAGTAGCCTTGAGATCTTAATTATATTTCCCATCCTGTAGGAGGTATTCTCAGCTCTCTTTCTCGCCAGGACTACCGGCGCGGTGGGAACCTAAACGTCAGATTATCTCGAAACCGTCCCATTTTTCAACCCGCGTCCCATTATCTTGGTAACCCAAGCCACTTCCGTAGCCTTACCCTCAAGGCTTTAGCCCCAGAGTATGGTGGTGATTCTATGTCGCGTGCAGAAACACATGCCTAGAATCGGCCCTTTATCTGACTGCTAGCTCATCAGTCAGTTTTAACGTAGCACCACGCGACCCGTAACACCAGTATGGGGCAGTGTGGTAGCCAGTGCGGTTTGTCCTACTGCATGATGGTACCTCTACCCTCTCTTTCACCTACACTGATATAACACCCCCTCTGGTGTTGGTTGGCAGAATCGATACGAAATATAGTGCCTACCAGGCAACACCGTTGTGTCCTGTGCCCACGGGACATTCGCCACACAAATTACCATATCTCGCCTTCCTATTACACCGGAGTAATTCTACCAAAGCCTCATACCAGCACGATACACCCCAGGATTTCAGAAAGGGTTGCTCCTCATTCCGACACTGCTTTGTTTCATTGCAGTCTTTTTACTTTATTATTTTACACACACACACACACATATGTGTAACATGGATATGCATATGATATGTGCCAGCCAAGTATGTGCCTTTCTGACCGATTCTCACCCTGGTTATCTCGTCAAATTTTTTATACTGTTTCGTTTTCACGGTGATTTGTGGAAAAAAATTAAATAAGAACATGAGTGATTTTATTTTTTACCCCGTGGGGATCATCGGGCTTGGAAATATGATCAATCGCTTTTGGTTTGGGGTACAGGGTTGTGTCATGAATTTAACAGCAAGTCTCGTTGAGGGTTCTGTGTTACGGGTGTTAGCTTGCATAAATTACGAGCCAGAAGTGTAACAGCGATTGAGATTTTTGTATCAAGGAAAGGCGGAGCTGGGTATACTGTAGGGGGTGAACGTAAATCAAAAAGATTATGTCACTAGAGTTTAATCTCATGCGTGAGCTGACTTCGTTCACATTTTCATTACACCTGTGTTTTTTTTTTCTTCTTTTTCTTCCATAACCACGCGTATATTAATTGCAACGAATGTTTTAGGGGTTGATCTGTTTAAAAATGAATCGCGCGTTGCGGTTGTCGATTTTCGCCTAACCCCGACGACCCGAATTGAGGAAAATTAGGTTTTAATTAATTTAAACAGAAATTGGCATCGCTCTAGAACCACGCGGTCCATTCATCTTGCTAGCTGGGTTCGTGGGCATTTATCAAGCTGCTAGGTACTCGACAGTGTGAGCCCTCCTCGCCCACGCTAGGAGAAACTCTGCTCAGGAACACAAGCGTCTTCGGAGCAGAGCGACCAATTGAATTCATCCCCCTAGTGTAAATTCAGTGCCGCAAGGATTCACCGGCTTCCACAGAAAATAGGATCAAGGAAATGTAGGCTCCTCCCTGCTCCCTGCTCCCTGCTCCCTGCTCTCTGCTCTCTTACCTTACCGCCCAACGACATCCCTTCCCATTCAACTCGGAAGATGCTTGACAAAATCTATCGATTCGAATAACAACGAACACTTCGGCTGAACAGTATTAGAAGCTACCGAACAATTAATAGTAAACCTACTTTATACACGGAAAGAGTTTTCGCTTGTTGGTGCTGTTTATCCGACTAGCGCCAACGAATGAAAATTCTTACCGCGTATACCGACAGCAGGAACTTCGACAGCTGATAATTTCTGAACGAAAAATTGTAGGAAATTTTTTGAGGGCTCAAACGAAAGAACGTTTCTAGAGCTTTCAAAAGAGTCCCATGTCGATAGGGATGCTCGAAATTACTGACGATGAATTTTTAATTCATTTTTATACCGAGCTACATACTTGGCGGGTGCATTCAGACGGCAGGAACTTCGAGAGCTGATAGTTTCTTAACGAAAAATTGTAGAAAAATTTTCGAGGGCTGAAATGAAAGAACGTTTCTTAGGCTTTGAAGGAGTATCATACTCATTTGAATTCCGTTTAAGGACTTCGAGGTAACGAAGCTTTTAAAACGGCGTTCTCAAAAACGATATTTTACGAGTAAAATTTTTCGCCGTCTCTTATTTGCGACCGAATTTAGCCTCGCTCTTAAGATTTTATTTTTTTCCTCTCCTTCTTCTTCTTCTTCTTCTTCTCATTCTTCTTATAAATAAATCCTGCAGTGAGCTCGTCTTTGACGAAAGAGTGAATCTCATCTCTTTAGAGACTTAAATCTTCCTGACCGGATCCACTTGCAGAGGCAGGACGCTCTTCATCCAGGTTCGTCCAGTGCGTAGATACCTACGCGTGTCAGATCTTGCCTGTGGAAATCGGATAAGCAAAATAAATTTGATGGATTTTCTCAGAGCTTCTCTTCCCGTGTGGAAATAAATTTAATTCAGTATACCGTCCCCGGGCTCGGATTGCGCTGCAGCAACCTAGCAAGCGCTTCATCCACTACCACCACCATCGTATCCTGTAGAAAATTTACTTAAAACCTAAATATGGCTAAATAAATTCAATTTATAAGAGTTTTATTTACGGCAACTTCTTCTCCCAACTAATTCCAATCATTTTGACCAGAATAAAAAGTTCCGAGGCGCCGATTAAGGGTATGTTTTTCTGTACATCCCCGAATGAGAAGGAGAGAGATTTTACTTGTCTCAAAGGGAGGCATTCCTCCTCTCCAGTTTCACATTTCTCCTCCTTTTCCTTTCCATTTTTTTTGTTTTTTTTGTTTTCTTCTTTTCTTTTCGGATTGAGGATTTGAATTTTTCGAATTGTACAGTAGATACGTGTTGGTTATTTTCTTTTTTCTTTTTCCTCTACTGCGTATTTTTTTTTTTCCCCCAAATTTATTGTCCAGATTCTCTTTTCATTCTGTTCACTGCGGTTCGGTAGAAAATATTCTTCTCTCTATGTTACAATGGAAAATTGATTCTTTTCATGGAGTCGTGTTTCTTCTCGTCGGATTAAATTATTCACATATTTCTTTAAGAAAAAGAAAAAATAAAAAAAATAAAAAAATGGAAAAAAAAAGGTACGAAATGAAATGAAATGAAATGAAATGAAATAAAATAACCAAGGAAGAGTTTCCTCATTTATTTTTCCGACGAATCTTTCATGAATCAAAAGAGGAGGGAATAATAATTCCGATTCTTTGATTGGTACACAAAATCGAGCTTTCTGGCATAGATCAAGCTGACAAGTATCCGGGGTAAGTCCCTTCCAAGGGACTTCCTAATTGATTGCACCCTCAAGACAGGTCCGTGACATTGATCAAATTAAACCCTTAATTTACGGTGAAACTTTTCGTTTTTTTTTTTCATCCCCCTCATCGCCGCTTCTTCTTCTTCTTCTTCCCATTTTTTTCTTTTTACTTTTTTCGGAGACAACCCAACGAGCGTTGAATAAAAATAAAAATTTTCGACCTCGTACTCCAGCGGTTTCGTACATTTTCGGGGCAACGAATAACGTCAACCCTCTGATAACAACGGGTCCGAAAGTACGATTGTTCGATACCCAGAAAGATTAACTGCCACATAGACGGCGCGAAACCTCTTTTCAAATTCCTACACCTTATTCTATCGAGCCAATCGATTGTCAAACTCTTTACCCCCGCAGATTCCGCTCGATGAATGTCCTGACGAATCGTGGATTATTCCTCGGGTCACTTTCGACCATTTTCAAACTCTTTTTATTTTTTACCCGAAAGCCACCGAGTCTCATCAGAGTAACGACGTTATCGTCGGAAGAGGTAAAAAGAGAAGTTTCGTTTTTTTTCTCTTTTTTTTTCAACGCATCTCATCGACGGGGACATAAGTCGTCTACAAAGTTATCATCCGGACAGAGCGACGCTTTATTTCCCTCTCTATTTCTCTCTTCGATTTTCTTCCTCTTTGTTTTTTCTTTTTTTCATTTTTATTCATATTTTCAAAGTCGAAAGCACACATGCGGAATACTCAGCGGTGATTTCAAGTCGTTCACTAGGTCGCTCTAACGAACCGAGATTTCTGGGTTATCCTTTGCGCGAGGAGTCCGCATGAATGAATGCAAGCAATTTGTAGCAAGTCTCTCGGCGCACGTTCAATCATTCTAATTTCGAACGTTGGGACGTCGTTAAGCGCTGCAGCCAGAAGCTAAAAGGGTGGTTTGGCGTGCAGGCGTTCGTTCTGGTCTCGTTACGACGATGGAAACACAACCCCCGTTGTCGAAAACATCATTTGGCTAATAGCCACGACGCTCTGGGCGTCGCGTCGCGTCGCCTCGCCTCCCCCCGCCTCGGACAAAGACGATGAAAATTAGATTCCAAACGTTCATTGTATTTAAAGAAAAAATCAAAATTTAACAAGCTAATTAATCATCTAGAAAATTATTTTTCTACTCCCTTATCTTTTCCCACATTTCTTCCCCGATTTCACTCAACGCGTAAATTTTACCGCGATTTTTCGTCTCCATTATTATTTGACACAGAATTTTTTCTCCAAACATCGTAGGAATGGGTCATACCTATACCTACCCTTGACATCGATATACCCACCCAACTGCACCTACCCCTTTTTTTTCTCCCTCGTTTTTTCAAAAAAAAAAAAAGGTCTCCAGACCAAAAGCGAGCATTAATATTCTGAACGAAATCCAATACTCACTAATTCGATTACCCCTCCACTCAGCTTGTGTAGACCACCTCGCCTCACCTCAACGTTGAATAAAAAGAAAAAAAAAAAAAAAACAAGTTTGAAAAAGGCACGAGCAGCTTTTTCACTTGTTTATTTTATTTTATTTTATTTTATTTTATTTCGTTTTTTCTTGTGCTTTTTGCATTCGCAAAAAGGAAGCAAGAGCACGCGCGGTGATTTTACGTTTACCTAATTTACCACACAACCTCCAAACTAATTGCAAATACATTAATCACTAAAGCTAAAGCCGATAATGAAGAACCATATGTTATACGTATGAGGATAATAATAACGAACGAATAATAACACGATACTTTCATTGCTTAGAAAAAGGTTTTCCACCACATTTATGAGAAAGAAAAAAAGAAAATACAAAATCGATAAAAATTCATCTCCGTGGACGATATTCAAATGGGGAAAAAAAGATGGGAAAAAAAAAAAGGAAAATAAAACGGTACAATCCATGTATCGAAAGGGATTATCTTTTACCTACCCTTATAGAGCTGGTATCTGCAAATCAAAGAATCCAATTTGTTTCGTTGGATTTCCAATAAATGTGGTCCTTTGACAAGAGCCGTCAAAATATATCCAGTATACAACCCCCTGCAGCACTAAGGTATTACATCGGAGAAGACATTTCGACTAGTATCTACCTACCTACCTACCGCGTAGACTTGAAAGGTAAACCTAGTTATCTACCTTGAGTTGTACTGATGGAAGTTTGAAGGAGAAAGAAACAGAAAAAAAGAAGAAGAAGAAGAAGAAGAAGAAAAAGAAAAACCAACGAAAAAGAGAAGAAAGAGGTAAACCAGCTCAGGACGACGCATAGGACTCTTTGTATTGTGTAGCGGATATTGCCGCGCAAAAAGTTTTCTAGGATTTGTAAATACTTTTCTAAGATAAGTAAGGCGTGCGATAGAGTTTGCAAAATCTAATACCGCCGCGGCGGGCAGGTATGAAGATATAAAACGTAGTTGAGTAGGAATTTTGTCACGTTAAAGAGCCCCGTTATACCATCGACTTTTTACTTATCTTGACTATCTGACTTTTTCCTACATTTTTTTTACTTTTTTATTCCATTTTTTTCTTCCATTCCTATCTCCGTCACTCCCTCTTCCAGTGAAAGCGACGCGACGGTAGGTACCTACCGTTCAGCTGAGGAAATAAGAAAAATGTAACGCCGTCTGATATCCGGAACGTGTCAGGAAAGATGGCCGTAAGCGGAAGCGAGCCAGAGATTGAAAGACAGAAGAAGAAGAAGAAGAGGAAGAGGACGACGACGACGACGAAGAGGAGGAATAAGGGAAGGAACAGGGCGAGATACGAGGATTTCAGAAATATTCATTTTAATGGTTGACATAGCGGGGATATTGGTTACCGCTGGGACTCTCTACGTGGGCGGAATAGCCGATGCGATTTCACCGCGTCTCTGCAGCGTATCACAACGATTCAAAATTTCACTCTCCCTCCACTACCGAAACTGAACTAAACGTATTTCGTTGTTAGTTTTTGTTTTTACCCTTTTTTTTTTTGTTATTTTGGCAAACGTATAACTACGGCGTGACTTGATTACACTCCGAAATAAATTACCGAGTATTAAATACCGGGGGAATTACCTATATAGAATCAGCGTGCCTGACGGTATGAGGACGGATGGGCCTGACATACGACCTTTCACCTGTAGTCTTTTTTCCAGCTAATTTCAATAAATCTATAAGTCTGAAGTATTTTCGTAGCGAATAGTGCAAAAAAAAAGAAATTATACGACCTTTTACCACCAAAATCGCCTCTTCAGCACATACGACCTTATACCATCAGACACGCGAATTATACATCTGCTAAGTCCAGTCTTCGGGCTCAAAAAATCCCTGACTCTTATCTTTTATTTTTCATTACGTCAAACGAAGTCACGCTGATTGTCTGCTTTCAATATTTCGACTGTTTGAAATTCACCTTATATACATCGCTCTTGTTCGAACGAGGACCAGGCAGACAAAGTTTAGCGAGAAAAGGATGAATTTCCATTTGGTAGTGCACACCGAACGACCGGCTCCATCCCATAAAGGGAATAAGCGTTTTGAGCCAAGTTATGAGATATTTTTTTATTTTATTTTTTCCTCCTTTTCCGTCTTTTTTTTCCATCCATCGGGATCAGGTCGATCCTTGAACAAATTTAGTCCGACGAAAATCTCCACCAGATCAAGGTTCACGGTTAACCTTATTTTCATTCGAGTTCTTCGTCGTAGAGTTCGGGTAGTCGTCATCGTCGTCGTATTTCTCGCCGACTCTGTTTGTCTTCAACGAACAATTTCATCTCGCGGATTTTACCGCGGACAAAGGAATCCGTTTCGTTTACATTTCCAAAGAGATCTCCGAGCCACAAGACTCCACTACCAGAGTATCACTCGCGCTTATCCCACCGCTGTCACCAAGAACACTCACCAGCGTAGGACGTTACTGTTACATACTCTCTCTTTCTCTGCCTCTTTTTCTGTCTCTTTATTTCCATTCACCGTTTGTTTATTTCGAGCAAGCTTCCACCATGACGCCTGGCGAAATTTCACCCCAATAACTTAGCCCAGCGGCGATAATAATATCCCTTTTGGATTTATTACCTGATTTATAAAATACAGGAGTAAATGTCGTCCCTGAGCCAACTACGGGGACCGCTAATTACTCGCGATCGATTGCACCTTGGAAAAACTCTTCAACGTCGTGTGTCTTTTTTTTTCTTTCTTCCCCCCCTCCCCATTTTTTATCTTCTTCGTCTTCTTGCCCGTCAGACTCTAGGATCTCTGCTTTCAGCGTGAGCTTCGCGATGTGAAACCTTTCCTCGTGAAACCTGTCGTCAGTTTAATCTGCAATTAAAAACCTTCGATAGGAAATTTACGAGGATCGATAAAAAAAGACCTACCCTCTACCCGCATGTACTAGCTAGAGTACCTCCGGGTGATTTTAGAGCGAGGATAGTATTCTCACATTTTCTTACCTACCTGCAGGCAAGACGTCTACGATGTCAAAATGTGAGAACCAGATGGGTATATCTAGAAATATATATCTTCGACGGGTGCCTCTAGGTATACTTCAACCATGATGCGAAAATACGATCTCTCAAAATGGAGGAACTGTGTCGATACGTTACATGCATATTATACCTCGAAAATGAATAGCTGCGTGGGAGTGTATTTTTTAATTAGTAAAATTGATGTGAATTTTTTTCTTCCTCCATATGTATCTTTCGCTTCTCTCTTGTATTTTTTTTTTTTTTTTTCCTTTTTGTTTCCTCCCTTTCTTTTTCCATTTGATGGACGTTAGGACATGTGGTACACGTACGTGACTCTTGACGGTTGATGGAATTATCTGTCGAGAAACAAAATCCCTTCTTCTTACTGATGGTGTTTCAGCTGTGGCTCCCCACTTCTCTAGTCGGATGTAAGGGAATAGAAAATAAAGGGTAAGAGAAAAAGAAAAAGAATACAAAATCTACACACATTTTAGCCGACCAACTCGAGAGTTACACAGAGCCGCGCGGTCGCGAAAGTCAGCCAAGATTGAATCTTTTGGTAAGGAAAAGTGACGGGTAAAAGGGAAAAGGCTACGCGGGGGCAAACGAGGTGACGCGGCGGGAAGAAGAGGAAAGGGAAAAGGAAAAGGAAAAGGACCAGAAGGAGGAGGAAGAGGAGAGGAGAGAAGGTTCGGAACTCGAAAAGGTTTCATACCCTGCCGTATATATATATTTCAGAGAACTGAGAAAGAAGGAAAAGGGAAGATGACGAGCGAAGGAACAAGAGACAGAAGGAAGTGAGAGAAGGGAAACCTTGGCTCACTCCAGAGATGGCGACGAACCGAAAGATTTTTAGAAGACTCAAGTCAAGGACCTGCCCCTCCCCGACATTTTCTTCTCTTTTTTTCTGTTTTTTTCTTTTTTCTTTTATTTCACCCAACTTGATATCTTTGGTTGGCTCACAACAATGGAAGGTTAACAGTGTAATATTACCATTTCCCTTCCTTTTTTCCTTCTCTCCAACCTCCTTTTTCCCATCAGATATATATACACGACGAATATCGCTGTATGAGATAAATGCTCTAGAACCATGTTCCGTTTTTTGAGTCCAGGATGATAAACGACTGCAGGTAAATTGAAAATTGATCGTTTGATATGTTGGAAAGAGTTTCTTTTTTTCTCTATAAGAAACGGGGAAAATGAGGGAAAAGGTACGAAAATAAAATGAGAAAAGAATAAGACTTTATTTAATAATGATGATGATAATAACGGTTCACAGTTTTGTTTGATTATCAAGAAATGAGGGCTTGTGGGCCAGCTGGTTAAAGTCATTGAGTACAATGCAAGTTAATCTTTGGAAAGGAGTTGAATAAGAAAAAGAAGAAAATAAGAGGGAAAAGGAAAAGGAAAAGGAAAAGTAAAAGTTGGAAGTTAATCGAGACATCTGAAGAAGAAAGTTTTTCAGAGAATCCTCAGTCAGCAACAGAAGAGGAATAGGGTGGGGGCCGGTAGCTGACGACGCAGTAACCACCAACTTTCGTTTTCTCTCTAATTTAATAATAATTCAATTAACTAACATCCGATAGTGATATTAGTGTGAAAATATAAACCCCGACGATGAAAGATATTTCAATTCGTTTTAATATTCGACGGATGGGGAAGAGGAGAAAGAAAAAAAGAACGGGAAAGATGTGAAAGGAATTACCTACTTTATAGAAAGCCCATTTCACAACTGCAAGCTCATGGTTTATTAGGTGGTAGATAAATTGCCTCGCTTCTGACAACTGATACATCTTCAATTAGGTCTGCAGTGGTAATTATTTCATTTAATTTGGCGTCTCTTCGTGGAATTATGAACTCTGTGAATATGGGAATAAGAGGTAAAGACCAACCAAGAGCCGTTGCTCAGTATAGCGATGCACGATTAGGAACTGTAAAGTAGCAGTCCAAGGCACGCGAGCAATGAGAATCCAGAGTTTGAAAGTCAGGCATTAATTCCATTCGTCAGAAGTTCGGAGATAATTACCCTTTGCTTTGGAAGGGTGGATCCCTTTGCCGAAGCGAAATTTAACCCTCTGAATGAACGCCGTTGATATTGTCCAAACAAAGAAACACGGAATAATTTATTCTCCTTTGGTATTCTCGGAACCGTTTGGTCCGTGGGAGTTGAAAGACGAGTGGGTGACTGTCTGTCTGTCTGTCTGTCTGTCTGTGGCTGTATTAGAACATGAAGAGCTCTCGTAGAGTTCTTAGAATCCTTAGGAAGCACCTCTTGACTGTTGAACAGGAAGCGATATCACGGAGAGGAATACAATGAGGAAATCCTCCGCTCTGATACTCAAACTATCACATCCTCGCTGTATCCAACACAGTGAAAACTGTTTTCCCAACAACCCATTTGCAGCTGGGAGAGCTGCACCAGCAGTTTAGCCCCGTGCGGTGCCGTAATAAGCTAATTACCAGATAATTCGCAAGCTCTGAAACGCGATACCACAAACTTTGGACTTTGCCTCCAACTCTGATTCACGGTTCATCAAAATCATTCCCGCGTTCCATTATAATCGTTCAGAAAGTATTAACAGCTTGTCATTGCATCAAGTGGATCTCGTGCTTGTTCCGACTTACCTTGAACCATGAGCTTGACGATGGCCTCTGGCATAGGACGGTTGTTCACGAGACAGTAGTACTCTCCACTGTCGAGTGAGGTAACGGGATGAAAGAACAGGGCGAAATTGTCCGCAGTTAGTGAGACTCTGTTCCGGTGTTTCCATACCGTAGTACTGCTACTGCTATACTCAAGAATCCTAGCGCCATTTGCTCGCCATTCTAGCATTAGGACCAGCGATTGCTCAGTGACACCTGGACAGGCGAGCGATATGTTCCCACCAGCTTCAGCATTCACAGGCTGCAGTGGTATCACGGTCACGTCTGAAACATCAATGAAATTGAATGAGGATACGGATGGCACGGTGCACAGTCACGTGCATGTGAAAGGATTTGCGTTCTTTCATTTGAATTTTGGATTTTTTTTCAAATGTATTTACCGATTTGAATGAAAAATGAAAAAAATGAATGCGGATAAAAAGAGGTTTTCCAATCGTCGATACACTGATGGAATTTCAGTAACAAGTTACAGCCCCCTGGTATTCTTTGTTTGCCTTCCTCGAGCAAGCCGGACATCTATGGTCAGCTAACGCACGACTGGACATCGAGACGTGATCAGGGTTCAGATCGGATATAACCTAGGAACCGATTCCTTCTGGAGTCTTGCGAACGACTTGGAAATCGCACGATGCCCTACGGCCACTAAATCGAGTCGTTTTCACTGATTGGTTCGAGGCGCGTTCGTCCGAACCGAGATTTTTCCTCACGGTATATAGAAAAACGAAAATTAACCAAAATGACAAACGGTCGATAATTTCGGCCGGATTATTTATAACCGATGATGTTTTACATTCCAAAAGCTTAGGAATTATCGCCCCTATTTTCACCCCAAGTACGAAAAATCAAGGTGACGTTAACCTTCTGACCACCGATGTGACGTTTGCGAATGTTTACCTACCTGATTAAATTTTTCGACGGTTGGTTTCCTACCCTCTGGAGGTTCCCGGCCAAGGATCATAAGGGGATTTTTTTCTTCCCCTTTTTTTTTATTTTATTTTTTTATTACCTACAGAATTGCTTTCGCCAAAGAGACTTTCATTATCGAAATAACGTATTAATCTCCTGTTATAGTTCTTACTCAAGGGAGGCTGGTTTCCCCAGGCTTAAGGCTTTGAAAAACACGTTTTTTTTTTTCTACCGAAAAGTGAATTTGGTTCATGTTCTGATATCGAGGTGGAAAAAAAAAAAAAAAAAAATCAAAACTGAGAAAATAAAACGACGGACCACTTCAGCACATAGAACGACACGAGGGCTTCGAAATAGAATCGATATCCTTGTAATAACGTGCAGCCAGCTAGCCAGTACCCAAAGTCTGGTACATGGTAGGGCGGTGGGTGTGTGGGTAAAAATACATCGAAAATACGTACAAAAAGGTATTGTGTCCCCCAAGCCAGGCACAATGGACGTACCTCTTTCATTCTCGAGTACACGCGTCCAGTGGTGGTCGCAAAGGATTTTTCTATCGCAAAAATTCTCTCGATAATCGATACCGCACGCGTTATGATGGAAGGCGAGTACACCTTCCTCGATTTACCTCCTCTACTGCATCTATGATGCAAAACGGGCCGGTGAACAAGCGCCAGTTAATTATGAATCCGCTTGCCTTTTTTCTACTTTTAGAGTTCGAAAGCTCCGGCTGCCGATCACCCGGGTCCCAAGTCCCGGGTCCCGGGGATCCCCGGATTCGAACGTTTTAAACTTGGCCAGTTAGTTTAGACGGTAAAACTGTGCTGGCTGCAGTTTGAAAGTGAGGTGCAACTAAACCGAACTCCACTGCGAGGCATTGGACCACAGAGTCTCTACTGCATTGCACCACTAGGTACCCAATTTCTGCATATCGACACCAGCTATACATTTCGATGAATACAGAGGGTGCGATGTGTGCGACTGTGAACTTTTCCGGTTCGTGACCAAATAGCGATTCAATTCTACGTATCCCAGCGGTCTCTCCTCTACCTTGACTCTTCGCAGATCAAAGGACCAATCCATGACCAGTTGCTGACCGATAAACGACATCGTTGCTACAAAAGCTCCGAGCGTTCGACAATGCAAACGGTTCGAAAACTCGGTGCCACTTTTTTTTCGTCGCGTTATTTAACGGGCGGAAAACCTTGACGAAGTAAAAAAATTACGGTTAACATTATTTTACCACCTTTGGATCGCGGCAAAATGCGGCCTCATAGATTATAGGATATCAAATCGCGCGCAATGTTCATGGGGAAAACGTTTCTGGCTAAATACTTTGAAGGAGGTGCGAGGAGCGACGGTGCATGGTCTCGAATTCGTTTCAGATCAGTACGAAAAGATACTTTCAATTTAATTTCGTTGAAATCTTTCGACGAAGCCACAGCGTCTTCTTCTTCCTCTTCTTCTTCTTCTCTTAGGGATATATACCAGCTACTTATCCTCGAACTAAAGGGCGGAGGTAGGTACCTATATCCAACCAACGAACCAACGAACCAACCTCTACCTTTCGGTAAGTTTAAAATACATTTTACGAAATGAGTGCAAAGCAAATACACTTTAGGTAGAGCTTCATCCCAAGATGATGGAATTGAAAATTATTACCACTCGAGAATGGAAGCGGGAAAGTTAGTCCTTGTCCTTCATTCATCGAGCTTTTAACCACCGACTTGTTATATACATATACTATATATATATATATATGCTAAGTCGATATTTAATCAACTTTGCATCGCGAAAAAATATCCTCCGTTATCGATAAGAGAGGAAAAAAATATAAACTTTGCTCATCATTATCGAGTCAAAATCTCATTGATCTCGATGACCTCTCTCTCTCTCTCTCTCTCTCTCTTTATTTATCTTCAGGAATAAAATCCTTTGGTTTCTAAGTAAATTTACCATAAGAAATCGCATAATATTTTTGTACCGAGAGAATGGGGAAAAAGGTCGGGGATATCGCTGACGCCAAATTGTCATGCGTTATGCTATAACTCCCTCTCTCTCTCTCTCTCTCTCTCTCTCTCTCTATCCCTTTCTAGCTATCGCCCCACTTCCTTCCTCCCTTCAAACATCCTCATATTTATTCATGGTATACTTTGGCTTAATTTCATAGAGTGCATCTAAAAGTTCTGCAAGCAAGTCGGGGCAATCCATATATATATATAGACGTAGGATCGAGAACTGGCTTCAACCTCACATATGTATATTCATTCATTCATTCATACATTCATTCATTCATTCCTTCACTCATTCATTCACTCGCTTATGAATATCTCGGCTGTAAAATTCACCGTCTATAAAGTTCGTCTCGTTTATTGTTAAAATTGGAAATCCTCTGGTTGTTGGTCAAGGTTTTTTCTAATCCCGAACGATCATTAAGAAGTCCGAAGTCCGAGTCATTCAAAATAGTAGGAGAAATAAAAAAAAAAAAATAATAAAAACTCGCTACATAGAGAGACAAAGTAGTGATTAAGTAAATTAGCACCGCCTGCAGCTTCTCCTCGGGCATATTCGACGCTTATAGTATAAAACAACCCCAAGGTTAATTCTTAGCCATAATAGGTAAGTACGAGGCCGAGGCAAGGCTGAGCACGACGTATTTGCATGAAATATAGAAAAAAAAAAGAAAGTAGAAAGAAGTAAAAGAAAAAGTAAGAATAAGAATAGAAGAAGAAGAAGAAGAAAAAAAAGAGATTAAAAAATTACAAAAATTAGAAAAAAATCAACCGCGAAACTCGACTTCTTACGAACGACTGCTATTACGGTTAACCCCCCCGCCCCTAAAATTACTATAACATATTCATCCGACAGTCGAGGTTGCGCTGTTTTCCTCGGAACAAGAACTATAGGGAAAAGAGGGATTCTGTATAATTAATCTTTAACTATAGTACAGAGCCTTTCCCCAGCTGATATATTAAAGAGCTTGATCAATTTTTTCTTCTATGCTCTAGAATATCGCTTTGAAAAAACCAAAAAAATTAAAATTAAAGAAAAAAAAATCCAGGCTCCTCGGTGTTGGTTTTTCAATTTAAATTTTCTCCCCGACTTCCCGTATATCGGAGAATTTAAAGGAAAAATCTTCTAGCTCAAAGCTGACCGATCAAAATTCGTGAGGCATGATTTGAGGTCCTCGTTGCGGGTATAAAGCTCGGTCACTATCGCCCGAATTTTCCACACGGTTCTGTAGGTAGGTATTAGGCAAAGTGTGACGTTGGTAAAGGACGGTGGCATCCCTCGCACGCACTGTTCACCGACTCGGCAAAAACAAGATTTGACGGTCGACGAGGCCCGGCTTCGAGCCTGAGGATAATTTGCTTACGCGACCAAGATTTCCCACCGCGAAACTGCGAAAGGTGAAAAACGAAGGAGAAAAAGCTTCGAAACTGGTGCCGGACGCTGGACGATAGATAGAGAGAGGATCATCTGTGCCGCGCAAACTCCTGTGAATTTTTCCGAGCGAAAATCGGGACGATCTATTTTTTATTTTTTTATTTATTTTCATTATTATTTTATCTTCGTCCAGGAGAAGAAGAAAAAAACAATTTCATCTTCCTCATATGTATTATTATATATAATTTAGCTGCAGAGATTTCCGGGGTAAAAGTTTCCGGGATAAAAAGGAGAGACGCAGAAATAAAGAAATAAAGAAAAAAAGAAGAAGAGAGGTAAATCTTAGCCGTGGCCAGTCAGTCAGTCAGTCCACTTGGTGTTTATAAGTTGGAATAGAAGAGCGGGGTTAATGCGAAAAGTTTTCGATAGATCGAGGAAAGGGAGGAGGCAGCAGGGGTGGGTATAGGCGATCACGCGCCGTCGACTTTCGTCAATTTCTCTGGTGTTTGGTTCGATTTCATCGGGGAATCCCCGTATCTCTGTATATATATATATATTTTTTCGTACAGCTACTTGGCATTCGGGAGATCCTAGAGTTTTGGTCCTCGAGTATAAAGGCGGTAGGAAATGCCGGTCGATAATTCAGATCCTACGTCACTTCCAATCTCCCCAACTTTTTTTCCCTTACCACTTGCAGGTCGCGGAATACCTCTTGTGTTCAAAAATAAATAAGAATAAAAATACGAGAAATGATGAAAATGAGGTAAGGGAGGAGAAAATAAAGTGGAAAAAAAATGAACAAATAAAATAAAAGAATAAAAACCGTCCGCACGAAGTCGCTGGCTGTCACTCAATTCCCAAAATAACCATTCGAGGACAAAAGTGGACTTCTTTTTCCACCATTTCACTGCACTCTCTCCATTTCGTCCACGGCAGGTTGAGGCGAAAATGATTCGGGCTTTTTTCCATAAAAAAAAAAAAAAAAAAAAAAAAGAAGACGGTAGAATTATCTGAAGAGGAACCTGCAGTGACTTTTATTTTCATATTATATTACGGTCGTCCTCAATTTGATCATTTTCGAATTACAATGCTCCCATGGGCCGGGACGGACGTCTCAAAATATATGAAAAAAAAATAGAAAAAAAAAAAAAGAACCCCAGGATAAAACACGATTTCTGACATTTCGCGGTTAATTTTTGTTCCTCATGCTATCCGGAAAAATGTAAAACCTGCATGGCAGCCTCCCTAAATTCTCTGTCCAAAAATTAGGTCACCTCTATGAGTAGAGGGGAGTATCGTCTTCCCCGATAAAAGTTCGGAAAAAAAAAATTGAAAATCTAACGAGAAAAAAAAATTACGTACGTTACACGTATTACCTAACGGTGTATATCAAAACCTGAAAATATAAAGGGGGGTGAACGTAATAATTTTTATCAACCGGTGGGGGTATGGGGTGGTTATCGAAGTGCATTTTGATTGGACTAACTTGACGTTATACATTCTGATTAACCTTTGAACTCTGACCTCGTTAAAGCCGAGTTAATTCACCGGTAGGATAAACCCGAATATTCCTTTTTCATCATCCTCCTTTTTTTTCTTTGTTTTTGTTTTTTTGTAATTCGCCGAAGCGAGGATCAAACTGTGAAAGATTAGCTACACCTATCGCAACCCTGCAGCTGATATGGATGGTGGGACCAATAGCATATCGTGTAGCGTGTCCACGGGGTAGGAACAGAAATACAGCTTTCTCCGAGTCTTCGAGTTTAATTAACCTAAATTGAGGAAGAGACACTAACTGCTAACTAAGACCCTTTCTCGTAATTGGGTATAAATGCCCATGGAATTCAGATCTGACCGTAAAGTTTCACGGATCTCTGCCCTTCGGGCTTTCTTGAGTGAAATATCTTCACGGATTGTGGGATAAGCGCGACCTTGTAGAGAATTTATTCAATGTCACGGGGGTCCGTCCGGGACTTCGAAATACACTTGCATCGTTTTCCAAATATGTTGAAAGAAAAAAAACAAAAAATAAAAGAAATGTTTGCAGAAGAATGAACGACCTCGACTCTGTACACTTCGGAAGTTCTTCGGACTTATCCGATGTATCGATGCTGCAGAGAATCTAAAAGGGGATGAAATAGGGTGAAATTTAGCGGTTTGTTAAGATCCTGTTCTTCGTTTGACTGGAAAGGCTTGAGGAGGAGTTTCGTGGTGACTTTTGATACGGTCTAAGCATCGACCCTAGAAAGGGAGCTGCGTACTTTGATGGGATCAATAATTTAGGGGTTTAGCTTGAGAAGGTAATAATTTATTGAGGGTCGTGGAACCCCGAACGCCTGATTTGTTCGAAGCTGGGCTCGGCTCGGTTTGGCTTGGCTTGGCTTGGCTTTGCTATATGCTGCGGCAAGGACTATCCTCAAGGAATTACCTGATCCGAGATCAGTTTCATCTCGGGAACGATCACTCGTCCTCCTCTTCCGGCTGCGGAGTAAACTTCTGTGTTTGACGACGTATAAAAACGATTTCCGGTTAGAACCCGGACCCGGGACGAACCGATACCGGATGTTGATCACATCAAAGCCTGTCTGTGGTCGATACGTCTGGAGACACTTTCAGCACGTATTTATTCCCCCGTTTCCCTTGGCTCGGCACATAGTCTTTGATTTCCGTTACTCGACCGGGTGAAACACCCCCAGCTGCCCTTTCACCCCTCAGACATTTTATCCACTGAATTTTGTCACAAATCGAGTGTTCCTCGTCCCATCTCCCTCCCTCCCCCCCTCTCTCACCTCCTCTCTCCTAATTAATTGACATCGAATAATTTCAACTCGAGAAGTACCTACGCTCACCGAGGTATTGTACAAACGTTTTTAGTCATTCGTAGGGAAATCTTGCCCACGGTCAATTACCCCGACGCTTTTTTCACCGCGCTTTCTGATCTCGTTCTTCGTTTTGTCGAGAGGCGAATTCTCTCCCCGTAGTTAATTTTACTACAGGAACGATACCTCCCTGCTGATGGTTGCTCTCGACGTTTTATTGTCACATTATAATTACCTCGTCTCGGGCTGTTTGTTCTCGCAATTTTTATCTCCATCCCCATCTCCACCCCCATTCCCATCCCCATTTCGTTCTCTCTCTCTCTCTATTTTTCTCTTTATCTCATTCAACTGACTGGCTATCTTAATTGCCCCGCACTAAGGGCCGACAAATTTTTCACCTTCCGTAGAAAATTTTCATAACGAGATATCATGACGTGATAAAAAAAAAATAAAAAATAAATTAAACGAAATAGTAGATGTATCAACGAAAAATTGCCCCCCTTCCAACTCTCGGAACCTTTCCAGTCCTTGGGGTGAAAAGGACGTGTACTGACGACGACCGATCATCAGATCAAACCAGAGCGTGAAGAGAGAGAGGAAAAAATGACTCTAATCTTCGCCGGGGTGAAAGAAGAGAGGAGGAGGGTTCGTGGGGAGTAAAAAAGAGTGAATGGTAAGGGTGGCCTAGGCCTTTGGGTAAAACGTTGATTGAAATGATCCCAGCGATTGGCACGTCATAATCTTGTCCTTTCTTCTCTTACACGCGGATCCTCGTGCGGTATAAGCCTTCAGCTGTGGTTGTAGCTGTAGCAGCTCCTCGCTATTTCTGTAACCAACCCTCACCCTCAGATCGTGGATCCTTTTTCTGTCTCACGTTTCCTCGTTAGTAAATTACCACGAAGGTTCTACCCTGTCGGAGGAATGGAAGAAGAAGAGAAGAGAATAAAAAAAATAAATAAATAAATAAATAACAGCCAGCCTACACCCCCATATACCACGCTACCGTACACGATTTTCACCCCAAAAAATCGAGGCTTCCGGTCAATATTTCTCACAACGATTTTTACCGCCTCGATATCAGTCTGGAGAAAAGTCTAGCAAAATTATATACGCGTATGTATAAGGCGGCATGAGAAGTGGGGTGAGACAATTTTTCTAAGAGAGAGAGAGAGGGAGGGCTTCTTCCCTTTATTTAATATATTCATTTCCAGAAAATCTCCGGTCTACGGTACCGCGGGATATCCATCTGTTTCTCGGTATTCTGACGTCAGTAACTATATGTGCTTGCGTGTTTATTGGGATCATTTAGAACGAAGCTATGAGCCACAATAGTACGTTTGTGAAGCTACACAAGCCCTGAAAGCACTGTGTAGCTGCCATGTTTAGGGTGAGAAATTACTCCTCGTTATACTATATACATGTGGACGGGCGTTATACTTTAAGAGATGAATGAGAGGACTGAACAAAAATTATAACAACATATATATAGTATGTATATATATATACATTATCGAGTATATAGTATAGTATATAACTATACTACTGGGGTAGTGTTACTTCCGACACGCGAGAATTTCGTATATAGCTATATATATATACCGTTATATACATGTACGAGGGATTAATTATTATTTCGATTAAAATGGTAAAGAATTATGTATATATATATATATTTTTTTATTCTCATTTCCCACCCCCATACGAGTATATACATGTATATATATTATAATGCCTATGTATGTGAAGATGAGGAAAAGCTGTACATAAGTTTAGTGAAAAGCGTTTAATTTTCCTTTTCTTTTCTTTTCTTTTTTTTTTTTTTTTCCCCACCCCCCTTCTTGATTATCATCATTATATCGTTGTTATATTTCACTATTTTTTTCTTTTCATTTTACATTATTTTTTTTTTTTTTTTTATTTCTATCCTTCAAACGATTGAAAAATGAAAGTTGAACACGCTACTCATGCCCGGGCCGGACCCGTACCTGGACGCGGACGCGGACGCGGACGGCTCGCCATACTCAATGGACAATGCCGCTACTGGTGTCGTTAGCGATTATCGAGCTGTTTTCATACAGCACGTCATAAACAGCGATGACAGGGACAATCGGCAACAACAATAAATAAGTTTTATCGTTGATTCGTATCGGAATATTATCACATCCTTCCCCACCTCCACCTCCATCCCCACAACCCTACCTCCGCCAGATATCGTAAAGGTTGCGCGGATGAGAAAAAAATTAAATTTTCAAATAAGCCGGATGAATATATTTTTCGAACAAAAAGAAAAAAAAAAAATAAGGTAACGTTTTCCGAAAAACTGTTAGACTCCTTCTTTCTCTTTTTTTTATTTTCCTTTTTGATTATTTATTTATTTATTTTTTTTTCTTCTTCTTCTCAAGGGGTGAAAAAATGTTTAATAGTGCAGTTTCGATTGAATTAATCAATAGACAAGAGGGGGTGGGGTGGGGGTGGGGTGGACTGCAGAACACCATCAATCAGGCTCACGCGGGACGTTGACGGAATTCCTGAATCTTTTAATCTCGAAGAGTTCCTTCGCGGGACAAAAAGTTGTTATTCCATCATGGGCAAGAGACCTTATAGGCTTTTCCTACAGCTGGGAAAGAGAAAAGTGTTAGTCGTTGTCTGGTTACTCGAAATGCTTTTGGAATTTTTTTTTTTTTTTTTATATATATATATATATATATACACCCCCACCCCTGCGTATCCCACCATGGCTATACACGCGTGATCACGAATTTCTTAACTTATCCTTAATCCGCACCAAAGGGGCGAAAGTATAGTCGTCTGACCTCGGAGATATTCTTTGCAGACAGTGAAAACAACTTTTTCCATTTTCTTTTCCTCTTCATTTTTGTTTTTTTTTTTTTCTTTCTTTTCGATTGTAAAAAATAAAAGACAATTTTTCCGTGTTCGAATGGTATCCGTAGAATCACGAAAATTGTGTAAAAATCTAATCCGGCTTGTTGTGCTTAACAACAATTTACTTGATTGATAAAATAATAGGCAAAACGTGAAGGGAGAAAAAAAAAACAAATATATTTTTAATTGTGAAGGCTGAATCGCGTGGTATAACGATTAATGACATGACGTCACGTGACCGGTCTCGGACGGTCATACGTTAGTTTTCTAGGTAAACCCCAGCGGGTAGCGGCCGTAGCCCTAGCTGTGTGAACACAGTGTAGAATGAGGTAAATGATACCTTGTCGAACATGTAATTACCTTCTGTATTAGCTTTTTCATAATTACATGTCCGCTGTCATTTCCTGCCTCGTTTCACCCTCCATGTTTCGAAGAAAAAAGAAAAAGGAAAGAAAAAATAAAGGAAACACATACTCAACTTATAAAGTTGGAGGTAACGATATACGGTACCTTTTTTGCAAATTTTTAATAGTATTATAAAACCACCCTGAACTCTTGGATTAATCGCAAGTTATAATATAAAGCAAATAATTATTAATGAGAAAAAAAAAAACTACAATTTTTAGACACGGAATCATCATTCTATAAAACGTAACATGATCCCAGAACAGTATAACATGACTACAGAGTAGCGTAACATTATTATAGAAAACGTGACATGATTCCATAACAGCATAACATGATTACAGAAGGTTTAACGCGACTCGAGAATGGTGCGACATGATTTCATGGTATCGTAACATCATTCTAGAAAACGTAACATGATCCCAGAACAGTATAACATGATTAAAGAAGGTTTAACATGATTCCAGAATGGTGTAACGTGATTCCATAGTGTCGTAACATCATCCTAGAAAACATAACATGATTCCAGAAGAGTATGACCTGATTACAGAAGGTATAACATGACTCCAGAACGGCGTAACACGATTACAGAGTATCGTAACATGATTCCAGAGAATATGTTAACATCGTTCCAGAAAGCGTAACATGATTCCGGGATATCGTAACGTAATTCCAGAAGACATAACATGATTTCCGGCAGTCTAACATGATTCGAGAATATCGTAACATGATTCTGGAATATCGTTATCTTATTCCAGAGAGCGTAACATGATTTTTGAATAGCGTAACGTAATTCGTAAATACATGTGGAAATCAAGAAGAAGCTTCACTTGACTTCAACCTAAATCAATCGAACTACACATCAGATCGGAAAAAGTTTGGAACAAAAGTTCTAGATATTACCAAGACGCTAATTTCGTGTTCAATACTTTTTTCTCTACCTATAGTAATCGACGAGTTATTTGACCGAAACTATTCCCAAAAGCCTCAGTGTTCACCCATGAGCCATAGGTTTGAATAATAAGAATGCCTCAGCTTTTGAATGTCCATCTTCATGTTCCTGTCCGGCTTTCACAAGAGTGACGGAAACGGCGTCTCGCCTTCCAGCTGCGAGGTGTTCAACGAGGAAGAAATACGAGGGGGGGTAGTACCGTAATTATTATGGTCGCGTGTCAGCAGGGGTGGCTGGTTCGCTGGTTCAGCCGCAGCAGGCAGGCAGGTAGGGCAGCCGGGTTGTAACTACGTATTCCAAGTGTAATTATTTGCGTTGCTATTACTGTCAGAAAGATAACGCCCGCGCGTATCAATAATAGATTAGCCGAGTTGTTTGTGGCGAAAACCATCAAGATACGTTGGTTAGTACCTCGTCGTGGCGGCTACGGACTACAACGGAGTTGACAATAATACCATTAATATATAACACCTGGAAAACCCGATAACGGACCGTCCACTGATGTACATCATGTTCGTTTCTTTCTTTATTAAAAGACATCGCAGGGTAGGCCGGAGACTTTTTCTCCCACATATAGTATATATAAAAAACTACTCCTTCCCTCTTCCCGGAACCAAGGTACAAGCTACCTCGTTAGCTGACTCAACGCGTGTCGTACTTTCTGGTATAAAGTCTGGTCCCTTTTTCTCGTCTTCAGCTCTGTTAGATTTGAAATCAACCCCCGTAAAATAGGGGTTGAAGAAGTAGTTTTTTAACGACTAGTATCGATGGAGTGTTCGAGTATGTATCAGTGAATTAGAGGCTGCAGGGTATACCGATGGGTTAAAAAGCACCTTGGGTGGTACCAGGATGTGCATTTCTCATGAATTCCAAATTTTGTTGGCAAAGGAATAACCGGGGGAGGAGACCGAGACCACGTTGTTTGAATTCAAAATTTATTATGTATTCAGAAATTAAATTCGTGCAAGAGACTGGAATAAATCGATTTATCCTCAATCTATTGATCGATCGAGGGTAGCTGGTATGCACGTACCTATATGTAGGTGTACCAGTGATAAGAATTGCAGGCAGCAAATTTTCAACTTGGGAGAATCCTGCTACCACTTTTTCTCCTTCTTCTACTTCTTCTTCTTCTTCTTTCGCGAAGAACTTGAGGAGAGAATTCAAAGACTGAAGGTACGGGCCATAGAACAAGTAAAGTTTGCAGCTCCGTCGCGCGAGCTTAACCCCAATCTATGGTAACGTAGTTACCTCAAATGCACACATACTCGAGGAGGGGGTAAGGGTGCAAGTCTTGATTCGCACCCCATCTTCAGCAGAGTCTACCTGGGTACCGTTGCCCCTTTCTATCCGAGTACCTCGTCCTTCGTATCCCTCTTACTCTTGCTCTCTGTTTCCTTGCATCCCGCTTTAATCCCACGGTAGATTCCGGTAGTTCTGAGTCAAGTAGGTATTTACATAGGAACTCGTATCTATTCGGTGTCGCTTGTGGAAGGCCTCCCATTCCCATCCTTCTTCATGCCCGTTCACAATGTCTCCCGTTCTCGTACCTAGATTGAAATTAGATTTCCGCTGTTCCACCTTGGCCAAGCCACCGTAGTTTCTCCCTCATCCCACCTCTCAGGACCCAGACTATTCGCTCAGAAATCCCACAGAGAATCTTTCTACACTACCGCAGAAGAGGAGGAGGAGGAGGAGGAGGAGGAAGGAGTTACTCTTTTCATTTCACTCGTGACGAATTCACGTTAGGAAAATTTTATATCAATCATGTTATCTTGAAGAAGAGTAAATACAAAAATAAGACTTTGTCACCTCAAAGACTTTAATTTCCCATGGCGCCGTTGGGGTGGAGTAATGCGAGGTGAGACATGTTTATGTACAAAGTATGTAGGTACTAGAGGAGTTATGATAACTGCCATGGCTAGTAATCATCTCTGTTAGCCTCGTTTTAGCTGTAGCAAAAACGGGGGTGAGTCCCGGAGTTTCCTTGTCCTGGGCGAAGACTAAATCTACTTTTTTTTCCTCCTTACCCTGTCGTGGAATTTCTGAGAAACACTGCTCCGAGTACCTAAACACTAAGCTTGCTTTTCCGCCACTCCCCCTGTAGTAGGCTGTACACCAGCTAGAGCTATGCGGTAGGATAAAGCCTCGAAGAGGGCATTTTTCACCTTGTAACAAAAAAAAAAAAAAAGGATGAAAAATGAAAAAGAAACGAAAAAAAGAGAATTTCATGCGCGCCATCGCGTGCAGTTTCGCGAAAAACTCTGAACCTTTTAAATGAACATTCCTGCGGAAAGGGATTATGAAAAAAGTGAAAATTACGCTAATGGAACATCCGCTGAAATTCTGACAAATCTCCAGATTTTCAACATTCATTTTCGCTTCAATTAATCAAAAACCTTTTTCGAAAATTTCATCCCACTCTCTCTTCCTCAAAAAATCAACTAGCTTTGCGTGTATCAGTTCTGAACTCGTTAGATCTCGGTGAATGTTTATCCGTTTTTGAAACGGCGTTTTCCTCCGTCCCTCTTTTTCCCTCGTTTTCCGTATTTGTGGGAATTCTTCCCCTGCGGTCTCTAAATCGACTGTATGGGTTTATCTACTAATTGGAAAAACGCTAGCTGTCGTAGACCGGTAGTCGTGCAAGGGTAGGTAGGTAGGTATACAGCGGAAGCGAGGAGAGTCGGGGCGAAATCACACCCTGATTTCTACGGGACGCCACCCTTTGTTCGGCTCTTAATTAAACTACCAAAATCCAGGAACAATGAACGGATTCGGACTGATTCTAGTGCACAAACCCCTGCAGGAGTAAGGGATCTCGATGTGTTTACGACTGGCGTCGGTCCACGCACGTTGATTGGTACATATAAATCCCCATGAAACCTTGCGTTGCGTTACGGCATCCTTTGTTATCCTCTCTCTCTCTCTCTCTCTCTCTCTCTTTCTCTCTCTATTTTTGTTTGAATGATTCAAAGTTAGAAACCTTTTCGCCACCTGCTACAAAAGTCTGCTAAGTATCCGCCGAAAGACGCCATATTTGTTCACCCTGCAGAATTCTCAACCGTTACCTTCCCAACTTCATTGCTCTGCAAATTTAACGGGCTTTTCATGAGCAAACTTTTAAATTACCAACCCAACCGGATTGCTTCTCATCCAAGGTAAAACGAGGACCTATCACAGCGAGATGACACTTTTGCTAGTAAATTATTATCCTGAAAATGGCGAGAAAAATAACCAACCCGAGACACCCCTCTTCCTCCTTCACCCCCTTCCGCCATCTCCTGCAGAACCCAATGATATATTATATTATACATATAATAATAGCCTTGGTAATTAATCAGAAACAAATATCCTTAGGGATGGGAATTACGATTCGGTATTCACATTCGCAGTTCATGTTACATTAGAGCTTACTAGGTCTCGCAAGTTAATTGCACTGTGATTTAGTGCATGGGTACCTTCTGCTAACTGCAAGGTAGCCTTCGACATTATTCCTGCAATGGTAGTACAACACCAAGAATTTAGATTGTCGACATATCGGAATAGGAGAAGAAGTACTTCTCAGCTTTCCGTCTTCCGTGCGGATGTGTGTGGGTGTGTAGATGAAGATGATTTTTGACCCAATTCTTGAGCGATTTAATAACGGGAACGTCGAAGCTGATGATTTTATTATGATTGAATTTTCATTTTAAAAACTTTGGTGTGTAGCCAGTTGAGAATATCGTCTGGTTTACCTAATTCAAAACTGCCATCATGGCTAGATGTACCTCTTTACCTCATCTTGCCATCCCGTATTATTCTGGATCTTCAATTGTCGCGTCACTCGTCGACGATTCGGCTATACGTCGAAGAAGGAAGGAAATTTAATCACACTAAATTTTTCCACCCACACCACGGCCCCGCTCGCAGCTAGTGTCTTGGAAATATCCTCTCATCCTCATCCTTGCTCCTCTTCCTCGTCGTCTTTCTCCTTCTCTTCCGCCACCTCTCGCAGGAGGAGCTTGTAAAACGATCTAGTAAAATGTGCGAGCGTTCTTGAAGAGGGTCGGAGCCCGGGTTCGTTGGGTTTAATTAAAAGAAACAATAACCTCCCATCTACCCATTCTTCTCCAGAGTTTAAAAAGTCTATTTCGCGATACAATGAACCCCACTCTTCACCCTCCTTTGGGTACCCGAAGTCTTCCTGGTCCGCACCTTGAGGAAGGTAACAGAGGATGTCTTGACCGAGTGACTTTCCTTCTTCGAATTCACCCCCCATGATTATATGATGTTTGTGTTGAAGGAAGGGGGAACGTGGAACATGGAACATGGAACACGGAACACGGAACACGCTGGCTAACTAGTTCAGAAGGGAGTATAAACCGAGGGCCAGAAAGTTTGTGCGGCTGTTGAGATGACATCAGGGTGAAATTGCAATAATTATATTATACCCAAGTGGGGTGGCATCGCTGGTGCACGAGTATACACATGCATGTATAATATACATGTACGTATATGGAGAAGGTACCCGTAATTTCTGAAGGTATCTTGCTCGCCCCTGAATGGGTATATCTTGAGAGCCATACCCCGTACCAGGGTTTAACCCAAGGTGGCAACAATGGGACGCAATGACAGATTAGGAACTAAGCGGTAACAAAACCCTAGCGGCTACCTCGGATTAAGATACCCCCGAAAACTTTGTTACGCAAACACAAAGGCGAGCTTCCTACCGTAACTCGCGACGTATCATCCTCGAAGATGTCTTCGACGCGTGTGAGATCCGAGGCTGAAAATCCACCCCGGAAACATCAAGGTCCGAGACATTGGGAGTAAGGTATGAGGATTTCGGGGATAATCCTGGCGCGAAAGCTCGCACATTCTGGATTCTGAATTCTCTCCGTATATGTCGAGTTGTGTGCATTGCGGTTTTTGCTACCGAGTCTAAACCACACATGGTTGTAAGTGGATTGGGCAAATACCCAGCACCGTCTTGGAATAATTATCAGGATCGTAGGACAGCAAGCGTCGGGTAAGGGTTAGGTCGAAACGGTTGACTGTTCACGGACAAACATCCTAATTGAATCTGTGTATACGCGGTACGGTGTGAGCTCGACAGAATTCACGATGCGTTATCCGCACACTGGTTTCCACCTCGGCTATTTTCACCCTGTTAAACCGTCGCCGAATCGAGTTAAAA
This sequence comes from Tenthredo scrophulariae, assembly GCA_963978835.1. Taxonomy (NCBI): domain Eukaryota; kingdom Metazoa; phylum Arthropoda; class Insecta; order Hymenoptera; family Tenthredinidae; genus Tenthredo; species Tenthredo scrophulariae. The sequence goes on along the minus strand of OZ022236.1, from coordinate 1,452,166 downwards.
GAGTCGACAAAGAAATTTCGATAACATTTTTATCTTCAATCCTGGGCCTCTTCCATTCTATGACTATAAGTACAGCGGGTGAAAAGTACCATGGAATTTCGGTTAAGAGTACTACGCCAGTAATTGCACCACGAAACTCACTGCAGTCTTAGTCGAAGCCACCAGACTCCACCACATTCGTTATCTTTAATTCATTCACGTCTCCAGTTGAGAGTACTCATCCACCTCAGCACTACCCCTGTCTGTCCGAATAAAGGCTGATGGTAAAGTGCGGTGATTTTCAGAGTGTGAGAGGAAGCACATTTCTGAGCTCGGAATAAAACGATATAACGTTTACCATACATTTCTCATCAGAATTTCTCCCAGATTTTCGTATCCAACCGAGTGCTGTCTGCTTAGGATGAAGTTATTTCCTACTTGCAGATAATCAGATCTGTGGTTAAGCTGGCTTCGCTCTGCTCTGCTCTGCTCTGCTCTGCTCTGCTCTGCTCCGCTCGCTCTAGACGCGAAGTACAGTTGTGGGAATAGAGAGTCTGATAAACGCGTTTACAGATCCCTAAACTATGGATTAGGTAGGCAAAGTCGAGCAGTGAATTCTAATAGCACCGTACAGGGACTAAGTCCCCAGAGGGAAGCGTGTATCGCTTTTAAATCCGTTAATGCCGGTTTATATTCGAGCGATTTGCATAGGTTTCGAAACGTTGCGTCAACCCCCTGACTACCTAACATCCACGTGACAATCTGCACGTGTCACTGAAGTCAACCGGACTTCGGCAAAGGGGACTAAGTAAACCTCGTGCCACCGGTGAAGTTGCGAGGCCGAACATCGGAGAGCTTTGACCCGCGGAACTTTCGAGCCCCATTGGAACAGAACTCTTTGTTTGAATCCGAGGTTAAAGGACGGTAATAACTAAGATGGAAAAAAATGAGGGTTGATAGTAGAAAAAAATAAAATAAAAAATAAAAAAAAACAAAAACGGTCTGACTGAGTAGCTCGTAGAGCTAATTATCCTAATGCCATATACTTAATTGCTGTTAACAACAGGAATCCTTCACTTGCTAAACTCTGTCCTGAGCTTAATCCGATTTGTTAAGCCATACGCATTGCTTCCTATCCCACTACTACGACCTGAGACCTTAAGGGGCCATAAGGACGATGGAAGGATAGACTTTGAGTAATGGTTCGAGTTTAGGTACTGACGAACATTTTTCTGTTGTTTATATATCGGCGTAAACACTGGCTACTTACAAACGCGAATATTTATTCGAAAGTATACATCAGGTTGGTCCTTAATTTTGTCGAAAATGATTGAATTAAGGACCAACCTACTATGTATTATATTATATATATGTATAAAAGTATGCAAGGGGCAGGAGAGAATATGGGGATGAAGTGAAACGGTCCTAAGGCGAGAGAAAGAGGGAAACTTTTACAGGCATAAGTTTATCTCTCGCGAGAGCGCGTTGTTACGCGATTCGCTGTAAATCACTCGAAGAGCTGGCGCCTTTTCGAAACTGTTATCTTTCCCTTCTACTTCGCTTCTACTCTCAATTTTATTCTTTCGGATTTATTCCGCCGGTTACGGTTGTATCGTCGTCGCCATCTTGCGGCCAAGGAACAGCTTTCGAGATATCGACCCTCTCGCTCTTCTCTTCTATTTTCAAAAGATTTATCCCTCTAATTTTCTTCGGCTATTCAAAAGGGGGATCGAATAACCGGAATTGGCTATGAATGAAGAAAACACAATGACGAGACGTGTGTACCCACCCATCTACACAATGATCGATAAATTGATCCGCGGTACTCGCCTGTCCGACCTACAGCCTACGGGAACATTACTGGCAAACGTATAACTGTAATTGTTTACACAGTGCTCGCGTGTTGTCTAACTCGTTCCGAGCGAACGGTAGAAACACTAAAACGTCATGAAAGATTTGTGCCCAGGCTGTGGAAATTATACGTAGGTACCGGTCTATTAGAGGAACAAAGAACTGCAAACAGGATATAGAACCAGAGGCCTGGGGTCGTTTGCATGTATGGTTAGCCGATAATCATTCGACACGCGTGATTATGGTTCGGATCCAACGGTAATTGATGAAGGGCTGCTACGGGGGTGGTGAAGACCGTCTAGGGTTCCCGTTCCGAAGACTGGAGAGATCACTTGGCTGTGTTTCGACTCTTTGATGAAGCTGTTTAGATCGGTCTGAAAATAGGGGTGGTTTATAATTCCAAGGTATATTGGGTACGGGAGGGTGGGAGTGAGACGTCGAGTCAAGCACGTTCGAGGGTCGCGTGCGGCGCCTTGGAAACGAATCAAGTTCCGAAGTTTGAGCGTTGGAGGATCCCTAGAATATTCAAGCCACGAGAATCCGCCGAGCTCCTAGTGATGCTCTCCTCCGAGCTAGCACTAGCCTCGCTACTGTCTTCGGCATCGATGTGAGCTGCTGCAGTCTCCTTCGTTTCCGAAGTACCCAAACTCTCTCCGAGTATAAACTTGAACGGGATAAAACTCCGGCGGCTGCGGGACATCTTTCTCCTACCAATGCCGATTTTATCTTAAACTTTTACGGAGCGCTATACTTTTAATCCGGCATCAACCTTTGCGCGGTGATCAAAGGCCCAAGCGAAAAGGGTGGGAGTCAAATGTGCTCGTTGTTCTCTGAGATTTATTCAATGAAACCTTTTGATCCGTCTCGTTGGCTCTCGTAGTCCTGCGGCAGAGAAGGAATCGGGGATTTTACGGAGGAATATACTATACTATGATAAGAAAAGTACCGTTCCGATTGATTGAATTAAAGCCGCGAATTGAAACGCGGAAGCCAAAACGTCAGTCAAAAGGACTTTGTGTATTACCCGGCTGTCGGGCGAGCTAGGCGCCGCGGCGTGTGTAAATCCCCGTAACTCATAAAGATAGGACGATATTTACTCGGCCATATATTACCAAGTCTCTCACTTCCTGTAACAGTGGTGGTAGTAGTAGGCAACACGCCACAGCCTTGGTACGAACGGCAATATACCGTTTTAATTAATTTACAGTTCACGCGCGCACCGCAGCCTATGAGCGCGAAATTACACGGATACTAACCAGTCAGTTTGAGGCTGTTTTAATACAGGTATGAGTATAAACTTCGTCGACCATCTCAACCGTTTCGCGTAGGTTAAATAAGGGGAACAACAAGTGATTGCGATAATTTATAGACAAACCCTGAGGAGTTACGAGCCCGGTATCGTTCGTCAAACTATAAGGCTCACCCCCTAAACCGGGTGCGTTATAGTCGCTGCGAAGTTTGACCCGAACGACGCCGCGACGTACACGAATCAGCGCGATATGTGCGTCGCGTCGTCCCCCCCATTTCCGTTCTTTGTGGAAAACCAGGATTGGTTTTGGCTCTTCTCTGGTGGAAAATTAGAAAGTGGATCGCGAACCCGTCGCCGATAAGCGAGACCCGCGCTGTCGTGCGCTTGGAACCCGATACGCCGGTTGGCTGAACCAGAAGAAGAGAATCAAAAAGAGAGATAACAACTTGAATCGAGCTTATTGCAGGTGGAATTGATCGGGAGCAAAAAATCATACCCGCGAGATTACGCGGAACTCGAACTTGTACGCAGCTCGTACGTGCATGTACATACGTGCCCATTAGTTTAATGATAACATTCCCAATCACGCACTTCATATACTTCAATTACCAATCGATTCGTTCCGGAATAACCATTCGAACGACAACAAGCATTAGCCAACCGCTCTTGTTTCCGATTTCGTACAAGCTCCGCGACACCCTTTCGCAAACGTTAAAGACCGAATTTACTTTTTGTAATTGAAACGATCGGAGTATTCGATAACGATAGTTCAACGATCGACGAAAACAGCTCACAAATATCATACATCACCGTCATACCACCGATACGAACGAACTATGAACGAAACGGCGCGAACAACCGGACGAAGAATAATCGCGAACGAATATTTCATTGCGATTATATCGACGTCGTGATTTCGACTGAACGTTTGCTCATTTTCTTCGAATTAGAGCCGTGGGAGTCTCGCGAATCAGCGTAGAATCTCCGCAGCGAATTGCCGATCGATCGTTTTTACGGTTATAAAGGAGTCGAAACGGAGATATCGATAGGCGAAAATTACTGATTTGTTGTTACGGTTAAGATTTCGGAAGGAGAAACCCTCCGGCGTGTACTATACGCCGTTCATTCCCACGGGAACAATTTCCATGGAATGACACGCACCCGAGCAGCCGAGTGAGTGGCCAATATAGATAATACGACGCAGGAACGTATCGCTATTGTCATCTATATTTGATGGGTGAATTTAGATATCGAAGTAACCCTCATACGAGCTCCTAGCCCGGAGCGTTTTATACGACTAGATTTCTCGAGGCTTTTCGTCCGTCTTCCAAAACGTACCTATATACGGTCCTTTGACGATTAGCGAAATTAGGCTCGATACGATCGTATCTATACGACGAAACTTCGGGATTGTATCCGCGATTTCGTCACCCCCCTTTGAAATATGACGAAATCTAATGCAGTTTCAAGAAAAATCATGAAAAGTTACCGTAGAGAAAATTTTTTAACCAAAAGGCGGAGAGCCTTCAGCCCAAAGAGGGTTTCGCTCTTACGCAACGAACTCCTAGGCTCTTCGAACCGTCGAGTTATCAACCGATATTCGCCAAACCACTTTCGCACGGTGCCACCGTCCCATCCGCTAAGAAGGTGTAAATCTTTCCCTTGGCCATCTTTAAACGAAATATGAGCTACTTCGGCGGGAGAGATCGACGCGATGTCGTTTCGTCGGGCTAAATTGAGATCGGTTGGAACAAAAACGGTGGAAAATCGCCGTTTCGAATGTTGAAAAAGGAGTTCTTAGCGCTCTCTGACATCGTCGCGACAGAGAACGGACAAAGAGAATCACTTTTTACCGGTTCTAAAGTATCGACGAATTTTCAGAATTTTCTCAAAACGTCTTTCGGCTATTCGACGCGAACCGTTCGCCCGTTAAAGGCCGTTTCGCGAAGTGTCGAGCAGGCTGACAGCCCGGGCAGAGGATTATAAACGAGCTGTGGAACGCCCAGAGTTTTCCCTTTTCGTTTACTCGTCCGCAACAACCGACTATATATACTTGTCCAGACAGTTAAAAGCTCTCCCTATTCCGTGTTCACTGTTCCCTCTACCCTATCGCCGTTCCTCCCTTCCGCACCGAGATCCTTTCGGATGCAAGTTAAACGCACGTGATACCCGTTCCGGCTTAATTAGCGAAATAACGGACGGACCGTTGCGTCGTGTCGGACGTTGACGTCCGCTTCGGAATATTTGAGGACGAGTTTCAAAACGATGTGGTGTTTTCAATTTTTTTTTCGTCCTTTATTCGAATAGTATCAATACGGATTACGAATACCCGTCGTTTCGTAGTTCGGAAAAATCTGTATCTCAAAATTACTGACCGCATGCGAAAACACGACGAAAGGACACTATTCGCAAGACGAATGATGAACGAGGAGAAAAGGACGATATATCGTGAAGAATGTACAAAGGCATCCGGCCTGTAATAACCGTAAATTTCGTCGTGGTATTAAGTATGGAGAAAATGGTCGAAAGTTGATTTTCTCATTCCGACTCGTCGGAATGACCGTTATTATCGTTGAGGGCGGAATGAATATGTATGAAAGATTCGGGACTCGTTAATACGTCGATGAAAGTATAATAACATTAATATACTTTCGGGGGAATAGAGGTGAATAGGGGAGTTTGAAATCCGGCGAAAGTTCAGTATTTGCGGGAAATAAGAAACGCGATGTAAACGTACTCAGCTGGTTCGAGGAGGAAGCAGGCCGGGGAGAGGAAGCGGCAGCTACTCATCGTCTGGAGTGAATCGTGGTCTGGATTTGTTTGTACGCCGTTTCGCAAACAATAAAGGCTTTATCGAGAGACGAGACGAGACGAGACGAGACGAGACGAGACGATATGAAATGAAACGAAACGAAACGAAATGGAAGAGAAGAGAATGGAAGAAAATTCAAAGCTGTATACCTTCCGGTTATCGTAACAGACTGACTCTTCCCTCAATTTCGCAATACATTTTCCATTTCCGATCGAAATACCAGAGAACAATAATTACAGAGTTTTATCCACCCTGCCTTACCTTACCGTTCCGTTCCATTCCATTCCATTCCTCGCCTTGCCTTTCCGGCGAAGGACTTTGAAGTTAAACCCCCGAAAGACTTCCGTGGTATTACCCCGTCTACTTCATCACTTACCTGAAACAGAAAACAAACAAACAAACCATTAGCCCGTTTGAGAACACATTACGAGCGAATATCTCGTTCATCAAGAATCGGTGGGGCGGAATGGGAGGGGTTGAAAAAGTTACCGAGATGAAACGCAATAATCTAAATTGTCGGAATGGAATATATTCATTCGGCATTTGTCAGACGGTGAAAAGACCCGAGGCAATTGAACTCTTGGTAGAAAATGGTCTTGAAAAAAACGAAATTTCGAAACTCTTGGTTCTCGGATGCGGAATTGGGGATTCTTCACCTCTGAACAAGACGCGACGCGATATGATTACCAGCTACTGCAGCACGCGAAGAGATGAGGAAGAGGGCTACGTGGTCGCGGTTGAAGAGATAAGAGGTGAAAGCGTTGGGTTTGATAGGTGGAATGAAACTCCCTAGGGAAGATGCGAGCCCAGGTTTGGCCTCGGCTCGGTGATCTAGTCCTCCTTCAAATTCTACTCGAGCCTAACTCACTCCTGCCATGCCGCCCTCAGCGTTTCCCTCCACCATTCGCCATCGCATAAAGAGGTCTGGCGTTAAGTTTCACCGCGGTTTGCACTGTCTGCGATTCGGGTTATTCTTCGCCCCTGGAAGCGTTGGGCCAGGGGTGAAATTTATGAAAACACGAACCCCCGGGTCCGGGTGTAGTTCTTGTTTGCGTCCAGCTCTCGAGATTCGTTGACGTTTATTGCCCGGCTTTTTATCACACTTGGGGCATGTTGTGCGCGTGTTTCCTTCTGCTTTTTTTTCTTACCCTTTTATTGAACCCCGATAAGATCTGCGGCTGTACCCGTAGGGACTTATCGTTAGCCACCTAGCTGACGGATATCAACTATAATGCCTCAGCCCTTAAAGGAAGAGCCGCATAAAGCGAGCGCGGAAACGTGATCAGAGGATTTCTTGAACCAAACCAATTGCTTCCTTCGCTCGCTCACTAGGTTCTCCAGTCTCTTCGACGAGATGATATTGAATTTCGACCACGTGGACCACGTGAGCCGTAGGACACGGGCCTAGTACGATATCGCACAAAGGAAACGCTTGGAATTTATGCGGGATCCCTAGCAATAAAGAGCGCCTTTGAACATTAGCATTTCTCCTAGCAAGCCGAACCAGCTCCTTCCTCAATAAATATCATCCCTAATATCGACGAGCGAACGAACGAAGACGAAGAAGAAGAAGAAGAAAGCAGAAGGAAAAAGAGTCGCATCGAGCTTTCAAGAATATCGCATAGACCAAGAAGAAGTAGTAGAAAAGAAGTGAAACATGAGTGAAAGAAGGCCAAGGGACGTCAGAAGATAGCGGTTCTTTTCTGAGTGAAAAAAAGCTCACGTAATTTCTCCCGGTTCCTTTTCCATCCTCCGACCTTACGCTCCTTTTTTCTAAACTGAAGTTACCCACCCGTTTCTCGTACGCCAGTCAATGGAGACGGGTTCTCTTCGGTTGTTTCGAAAAGGTAGAACAATCTTCGGTTACTCTAAGATGACCAACTTGGGACTCGTATCGTCCCGGAAAACCTACGCGTCTTATACTATACCTTGCCGATATTTACGTCAGGGTTGAAGGGAGAAAGAAAGGTAGACAGATACCTGGGACAGAGTTTCACACCCTAGCTTTTCCCCTTTTTTTTCTTTTTTTCTTTTTTCTTTTTTCTTTTCTGGCCTTTCCCTTTCTCATCTTTCGTTCCGCTTCCTGTCTTCATTTTCCTCAAACGTTATCCCGGTTAGCGGAATATTGAAAATTTCACTACGAAATAGATTTTCAAACCTAGTTATATATTTTTAATCATCATCGCCGCAGCCATGTCACACCGTGACGTAGAAGAGCTGGGTCTCCTCGGGCCCAGCTCGTAACTGTTCTCTGCTGTGCTCTGCTCTGCTACGTACCGGATATTATAAAACTAATTAAACCTAGTTACCGCAACCGTAATTGGTGTCACTTTGATAGTTAATCAGATTTCACGGTTCGGTCGTCGTCTATTAGGTAAACCTCTGCAATTCGGAGGTGTGACTGACGCCGAACCAAGGGATTCTGTGCTGCTCGGTACATAGATTTCTCGGGTAGGTACCTATGTACGACTGATTCAGCTGAAAAAACCTTATCCGATAAAACAAGTACATAATAAAGTTTGTGCGAAGTATAACAAGGCAGGATTCGTTGTTTTCATAAAATCCGAAGAATATGGCCTATCCGCAACTATGAAGGGGACCGGAATATTTTGTTGTTAAAATTTCTGGAATCTTTCTAAACCGCGCGAACAATTTTCACTAAATTTCGTGGAACGGAGGACGGCATGTTGAAAGGGGTTGCGAATTTTTGGCGAATAAGGTTTCGTCCGTTCGTTAGATGCGGCCAGAAACCGGAAATCGCATCTGTACTTTTAAATCGTTGATTATTTAAGAGAAACGTATGACGATTCGGGGCTCTTATTCCTCCTCCTATTTTTTTCCTCATTCTGGGTATTTTTTTCCTCCCTCTTTCTCTTCCGCGGGGATGAAAATGAAATTTCATTTTTATGTTTATGTTTAGATTTTAAAACTCGGGTTAAATTGGGTATGAAAAATGGGAAGGGAATAGAAGGGTGCTGGTGCTGGTGCTGGCGCTGGTGCTGGCGCTGGTCGGGCCGGGTTTCAGGGTTTCGCCGTTTTAGGCTCTGTTGATCGTTTGTAAGCTACACGTGTTCCCGTCTTAAAGAGGGACTTTGGATTACATCGAGCGAAGAGATGGCTCTCGGGCGTGTTGAAATTATTGATCGTTCGTAGAGAGGATTCCGGCTTTGGGAAAAGCGGCCGGAGCCTTTTTTCAGGGAAAGGGTGAAGAGGGGGTGTTGTAGCAAGTGAGAGGAGGAGGAGGAGGAGGATGAGAAGGGAACGAACAATAACAGCAAGAGCAGAGGGAAGAAGGGAAGAAGACGAATGCAAAAAACGTACAGAAACAGAAAAAATATGAGAAAGAGTACAAAGAGGGGCAAGACAGGGGAAACGGGGCGGCAAAAAGGTGAAAAAAAAAGTAAAAAATAGGAGAATAGACAACGGAAAATACACGTATAACTCAAGGATAGGCAAGGAGCTAAAAAGAATCTTCAACTTTCCCATGCTACACAAACGCGACTCGCGAGCCTTCTAAGCGTGAATATTTCACACTCGCATCCACCCACCCTTTGCAGGAGGAATACGTATACACACATGTGCATGTGTGTATGCCTAGGTTCGACGCTCAGCCCAACCGACCGTAGAATATTGATTTCAAGACACGTTATTGTCTTTTCTATTGTCTTTCCTCAAGAACGGGGATATAGCGTAGAATTTCAAACGAGGAGCGTATACCCTGGTGCGCCGTACTCGATGTAGCCGCCGTAGCCTGTACGCAAGTATTTCATCCCTGTAACAGAGCTACGTTGAGAAATTGCGGGACGCTGAAAATTTGTTTTCGGATTTTTCCGCGCCTTAGAATTTTCGGGTTTTTTGTTTTTGTTTTTTTTTTTCTTTAAACTTATTTCGCTCTCGGTACCGAAGAGCGTGGAGAGAAATGGGAAATGAAGAAACGAGGAATAGGATGAAAATTAAATAATTCCCAAAGTACTACGGCATGCGAATTCCATTTTCTGGTTACAGGCTTTTCGTTTTACGGTTTAGCAGCCGGCTTCAACGAGGCAGCACCGGTATTAATACCCGACTAAAAACGCGGTTTTGTCTTTATTTAATATCAGCGAAGAACCGCCGAGTACTGCTACCGTGCCGCGGGTGCTGCTCGCCATTGCCTTCAGGACTGGCAAAAGTAAATTACATTAATCCCGAGGCCCGCGTTAATTCTTCTTGACAGACGACTGGATAGCTACTTGATCGAGTACCGTGGAAAAAAAAAAAAAAAAAAAAGGTAAAAGGTGTGCCTTTGTCGGATCCCTTTTCCTATTCTTTCTTCCAGGTTTTTTTCTTTTTTTTTTTTTTCTTTTTCCATCCCCCGTTTTTTCCAGCTCTGAAGCTTATTTCCAATTTTCATTATCCCTGAACACGGTGTGCTGGACAGCTGGACGGAAAGGTCAACTGTTGTTACCGTCTTCATAAGCGATTCGATTTTTCACACACCCCCTCTTCTCTCGACGCTGACTCATTAATGCTCTATAAGCATTTAAGGGAAAAAATTTCAGGCAGTTTCCCTTTAAGAACCACCAGCCCTAGAAATGCCGTAACAAAGGGGCTGTAAAACTCGTTCGAGTATCGTACCGTATCCTATCCTATCCTAACGTAACGTAACGTAACGTAACGGTGGTGAAAAAAAAAGTTGATCCAATTTATAGATGGGTTTTCAATCCTTAATCGTTAAATCTTTATATCCGTTTTCTTGAGTATATTCTAGGAGTATGAGACCCTCGATATATTTATTTTTTCAAAAACCAGTGCTGTGATTTTGAGAAAAAAAAAAAATAAAAATAAAACATTCCAATTTTTTATTTTTTTTTTTTTTTTATTTTTTTAATTAGATTTAGAGATCATAAGGGTGTATATTGTACACCTCCCTATATATGCGCTCCCTGAAATTATTGCTAATTTGGATTAATTAATAGTTAACTAATTCCGCAGTGTAACAAGGAAACAATTCAACTTAGAGTTTTGTTTGCTTAGTCAAAGAAAAAATTATAAATTATAAACTCCCTTTGTATAGTTGAAAATGAATTATACTGTAAAAATGTTGTTCATGACAAAAAAAACGAAAGAAAATGAAAAAGAAAACTTTTTAATACGTCAAACGAGGAATAATATACGTATAAAACAGAATTTCGTTTCTACATGTCATGTATATATATATAATATACGATTATTCCCTTCACGTTGGTTACGTCATGCCGCGAGGATCCGATCGATTCTAGATATCCTAAATCGGAAATTTTACCGCAAGAGACACAAAGCTCCGTCGAGGACTCTCCAATTTTCGCATATCTATCATATCAGAGAATTTAATTAATGTCAAACAAGTGTGAATAACCGGGTAAGCCTATACGTCGCTATACATCGGAGCTATAGGTTCTAAAAACGATACCTAATTCATTTTAACTTTTTCTTATTTTTACCCAATTTTTTTTTAATTTCTTTTAAAATTATTGAGAACATTTTTCTAACACTTTTTGAATTTTTTCTTTAAATTATTATCGGAAGCCCCAACCGCTTGAAATTTTCTTTCGGGACTTATTCGAGCGTGCGAATTTTCGGAAAGCCGTTTCTTACTTCGAAATATAAAATGGATCTGTTAGGCTCGAGTTGAATTTTAAAAAGCACCTACACAAGTAGAGCGGGAAAACCAAGAGGCTTTTCGTTCCCAATATAATTCGCGGGAAAATTTCAAAACGCAGACCTAACACACCCCCCATTTTCACGCGAGGGATAATTCCCGCCTCGATATATTGAAGAGAGAAGAAAAGAAAAGTACAGCAAGGCCGGAAACTTATATCCAACAGTTTTGATCCCATTTTTTTTTTTTTTTTACTTTTTTATCTTTTTTCCTCCACACCGATTTGCATCATCTTATCTCATCTGGTTGTGGAATGAAAAATATATTCTGTCAAAGAAGCATTTTCCGATTCTCCGAAGTGCAAAAGAGAGAGAGAGAGAGAGAGAGGGGATTTTCTCGGGGGTTCGTCTGAAAACGAGATGACGAATTTAGCAATTGATCGTGAATTCGCGTTGGCACGTCGACAAAGGTTCGTCGCTGTTTCAGATCTGGTTAAGCAGAGGGCGATCCCCATTGGTGCTTACGTACCCGTTATAACTGCATTAGAACCAGGAACCCTTCGTACGTCCCCAAACCTTAGACTCGTGTTTTCACGTTCTACGGAAAGCGGAGCTACGAGCCTTCTCAAATTTCACCCTCAAGCATCGTCTCATTCGTTCTTTCCATATAATTAGAGTTTTTGATATACGGAATTTCTATCGTTATTCCGAATTTAACTCACGGGAGGAATTGCGAAAAGAAAAAGAAAAAGTAAATACGGAAAATCGAGAGAGAGAGAAGAAAATCCAGAAAACGTCATATAGAAGGGTGAAAAATATATTCAAATCACCGAGCTTTTCCTCAGTAGAATAAGAAGGAGAGGAAGAAAAAACGAGGGAAGTAAAAAATAGAAAAATAGTATAAGCAGTGAAAAAAGCGAAGACGACAAGGTGGTGGGAACACAATTTCAATCTAACCAAATTTAGCAGACGATTCAGGAGCCCCAGCTATAAAAACCGGGCGCGATGAAATTGCGAAATTGCTATTTCTACCGTAGTAGGAAACGAGAGAGAAGAAAACGGACGGAAACAAACGGTGTGTACGCAGAAATATATCTATCCGATGTGTACGTATGTGTATACCTACGCGATATGAGATCAATAGCGCATTTCAAAGGAATAAAAATGCACAAAATAGAGAATTTCAAAAATAGATATATAAGAGAGAGCTTTGTATTTGTTTCGAACGTCTCATTCTATATCGGCTACGATTTGCAAAATAGATCGAACGAACGAACGAACGAACGAACGAAGGGAAGCACGTCGTAAAGCGGGACTTCAATAAAAATTTTCCTACCCCTAGGGATTCGACTTCATTCGACTCACAGTTGAAAACTTTCAAGATTTAGATACCCCCCTCCCGATTTATTCCTCAAAGATTCATTCGCTCATTAATTATCGATAGTTTTCTTTCCGAGCCCGGAGAAGGGTTGAAAAAATAACGAATGATTTTTTCCTGACGGTGAAAACGATAACGGAAATAAATTTTCTTCAAATTTTTTAGGGCGGACTTATGACCGTCGAGAATCGTCACATCGACGGTATGTATGCATACCTATTCATACGGTATAATTGGTTGAAGTACCGCAAATAAATTGGTAAATTTCGCACGTGATTAAAGGCCGCTTTTGATCGTTTGCGAAAAAGAAAACAATTTTATTTTATTTATTTATTTTTTTCTTTCATTTTTCCCATTTTTTTTTATTTTTTTTTTTTATTTTTTTCGGTTTTCTTTTTTCTTTTCTCATTTCATCAAACTGGAGTGGATATCTATAGGCTACTCGATTTTCAAGGTATATAATATTGAAAGGCTATACCTACCAGCCTGAAAACCGAGTGCCATTCTTCTGACCCGTTCAGTACGAATCGAAAGAACGAACGAACTGACGATAAAGAGAGAGAAAGAAATAGAAATTTTACTTCCCTCGTACATTCGACTCAATTTTCCCGCTTTGAGAGACGCGGGCTTTTCTTTCTCAATGACGAACCCACCTCCCTGCCCTTTGAACACGATTTAGGTCTCTGACCCGGATCATTGGCTTGTTCTGGATCATTTAAAATTTCATTACTATTGTTCGCTGCCTCTGCCGTGCACCCCAACGATAAATGGAAATGAAAGGGGAAAAAAGTAGGAAGAGAAGGTGCGGTTTCCAGCCGAGACTCCTTTTCTCCTAATTTCCGCCACTCTTTGTATCCTCACTTTCCTTTTTTCATATTTTTTGTTTCATCTTGTTGGTATTATTTTTGTACAAAAATCGTGACTCGAATTAAGCCCCGGGCACTAACCCAATAACGTCGATAACAAACTATGTGGATTTGGCGCCAGTTCTCACGACGCTTTTCCACCTCACGTACGTACACTATACTTTCCCGCAACTAAATCCCTGAATTTATAGGTCAGGATGGCCCTGGCTATAACTATACGATCGCTTTAACTTATCAATAGTTTTGTCCACGACAGAGGAGAGCCCCGTATTCCTTTCGCCGCTAATTTATCACCCCAAATATATCAGCGGTGTATAATTTCGGCTCTCCCTCTTATTTCCGGGAATCTTTTCTGGCCTTTTTTTTTCTTTTTCTCTTTCTTCACTTATGCTTCGCTGAAATAGATCGTCAGCAATCGCGGATTTCCAAAAAAAAAAATAAGGAAAACCCGGTGTCCACTATCTTACCAATCATCTGGCCGATCTTTGAATATGCCAAACGGAGAGACGGGATGTAGGCAAGCTGTGTAAAAAATAATTGACTGAGGGTGAAAAGGCTTTGCGAGTTTTAGGAGTTCCGGCTTTTTGGAGTTCCTACCCCAAGAGAGCTGTGACTTGGTGGATTTTGAAAATGATTAAAGATCTCGTCGGAAGTTTAGTTGGTCTGGTTAAGCGAATAGGAGGCGTCGACGTTGGCCCCACAGCATCTAATGTATGAGAGAGTATATGGTAGGATGGTGAGGAGAGACCCTCGAATACTTGAACGAGAGAAAACGTTGTTGGTGAACATTTTCCAGTACTGGGAATGAAAATCTCTCGAGAATCCGTAGCACAAAGAGATTAATATCGAGCTCAGAGAGTCTGATTTTCTCTCTTTCTCCGTTTCTGTTTCTCTCTTCGAAGCAGTTTGTCACCGTGAATAGAAAGAGGAACGAAAAGGTCTTTGGTAAGAGAAAGAGAGAGAGAGAGAGAGAGAGAGAGAGAGGGGGCGAGTAAGATCGCCGCGTCGTCGCGCATTACTTTAATTAAAAGTAAACCGATCAATTTCGCCTCCGTTCTGTCTCCGATATTTATTCATCGTCTAATTCTGATTCGATCTTCAATGTAAAATCATCATGTCTCGTAAATTTAGAAAAGACACAGGCATGGTTTCGCGTCGAGTAGAATCGAATCGAGTCGAGTCGAGTGGAGCGAAGTGGAGTGGAGAGATCAAACGGAGAAGTATCAATTTTTTTTCTTTCTTTTTCTCCAAAACTCGCTTTAATAATTGGTACAAAGAAACGGTTGAAGAATATTAGAAAAAAAAAAGAGACGCAAAAAAAAGAGAAGATTTTTTTTCATTATTTTTTTCTTCCATTTTCCTCATACCCCAGGAATTAATCGCGTCTGAATTACCAATTAATTCATACTATAAAGGCACCGAGGCACTCGAATGGTAAAGAGAATATTTTTCACCGATCGTGAACCGGCGAACGCGAAGCGATATATCTGTACTACTCATTTTTATTTTCTTTATGTAACCACGATCCTCGGAATTGATTGAAGGTTTTTTCTCTCACCGTATCAAAGAAACCGCAGAATTTTACCACTGCCTTTCCCTTTCTGTTTCCCCTTTCCCATTTCCCATTTCCCATTTCCCCTTTCTCCTTTCTTCTTCTTCCTCCCTCACTCGGCTCTCTGTAATCCATTAAATCGTTTGGAATAAGTGATCGAGTGTTTAGCATTTTATCAAGACCTGAATAAGAGAACCGGGACGACGCGACGCGACGTTACCGACCGAGGTAAACCAGCCCGGTTATTCCCCGGCGTTTAATAGTTGCGATTGGGAAATCCCCCGATTGAACTTTATACCAAATCCACGCCTTGCCTTTATGCAACCACCGCGCCGCGGCTATATCCAAATTGAAGCACCTAATCGGAACGTTTTATCCTCCGGCGCGATTTATTTATTTTTTATTTTTTTTTTTTTTTTTTCAAACGAAATAAAATCAACGTTTAGAACGATTTTGCTTTTTTTTATTTCACTCTACATATATATACTAACGCATTCGACATTTTTTTCTCTTCTTTTTCTATATTCATCAAATTATATGAAACGAAAAAAATTTCTAAATCTTAAAGATTTTTCATCTTTTTTTTTTTTTACACGTGAGTAAAAACCGTCGTAATTTTTTTTTTCATATCTTTTCGTTTGTTCTTTGTTTTCTCTCTTCCCCCCTCCCTGTCCCTCCCTTCTCCTCTTTATCCAAACGAGCGGTGATACTCTGTGTAGGTGGTACGTTTTCTTCTTTTTTTTTTTTTTCTCTCTTTTTTTCTTAGGAGAGGTTCATTTCAGGATCGTTTCGCGGCCTCCGTCGAGAGTTGCGCCAGCTTATTCAACCCCCGGGGTGGGGAAGCAAACTGGGCGTTTTATGACGTAATCAATTAGGGTAACAAGCCCAGGTAGTCGATGCTAGGTGTCTAGGGAGCTGGCGGAACGACCGTCTATGGATAACATCATTTAAGTGGAAAGTCCGTCTTTCTTTACATATTTTTTTTTTTTCTTTTTCTTCTTTCATTTTTATTTTCTTTTTTATTCTTCACCATTTTTCGTTCCTTCTTAACTTTCTACGTACCGTGAGGTTGCGTGGAGAGAGCTGCGGTACCAAGCGCGCAGGCGCTGATTTATTCGAATATTGCAAGGGCCGCCAATTTCACCCTCGCTATTTGTTTCCGATTGTTGTGACCGCGGCAGGAATAGGTTATGTGCGTTGGCAATCTAGCAGACGACAGAACTAGGGATATTACTGAAAAGTTGGCGGTGCCGAATCATCTCTTTCCGCGTAACCTCACGGTATATATATGAATGCGAAACTTTACTCCTTGCAGATAATTGCAGAGGAGGATAATAAGTTCTGACAAAGCAACCGAAAGGCAGCGGCTTTTCCTGATCTCTCTCTCGCTCGCTCTCTCTCTCTCTCTCTCTCTTTCTTCTGGCAAAGTGTTCTCCAGGGTGGCTTTTGACCCCTCTTTGAATAGGGAGAATTTCTCGAATTTAGTTTGTCAACTATTATCTCGACTCTTTGTACTAACGATCCTCGAATTTCTTGTTTCTTGGTACTTTAATATCACGCATGGAATAATCTCGAACGAGTATAATTAGTTGTACCCTGCGGTAAGAATAGTCGAGCCAAAGACTATGTCAAAGAATATACGATCGAGATGATGATGCTCTGTAAGAATCAATCTCCGACCCGCGCTTCTTCCGTTTCCGTTTCCTCCTCTTTCTTTCCTTTGTCACTTTGTCAAGAGTGCAGCATCCATGGCTGAAAATGGTTTCGGTTCAAGATGCCCGAAGGCTAAGGTGAGCCATCTCAACAAAATTTATGCATTATATACACCCAATTTTCAAAATAAATAAATAAATAAATAAATAAACAATTATTCCCATCGTTTTATAATTTTTCGACAAAAATTAGGAAAAAATTTTAATATTCGTGGATATGATCGCATCCGCAGAGATTAGGGAATAATTTTTTTTTTTTTTTTTTTTTTTGTACCGTATCCTCCGTTTCATACGATTCGTTCGATCGTTATCGGAGTAGAATGAATAAAAACGAAACGAAATGGTGGAATTTTTAGGGGATGGATAAAATCAAGTGTATTTCGTAAAGCGCGGAATAGGTACCAGCTTCAATTCCGATCGCAAAAAAGCGGGCTATAACAAACGCTTCAAACGGCTCTATGAGGTCGGATGTTTAATTCCGGAATTAAAGCGCGTGAAAATTTCTGGAAAAATGTCATTTTTAAAGAAAAGGCATCGCGGGTGGGGTGGCGCTATTGATAAAACCCTTCATCTCGTTTTCATGCTCCTTTTTCGAAACTCTCTAGTCCGGTGGCGCGGGCTCCAGTCCGGCTTAACGGGGCATCAAAATGGCCGTAGAGTACAGTGGAGGTAGAGTACAGTGGGTACAATGTAACCTGGTACATAGATACACACGTACTTGTATGTATACATAGATATACGTAAATACAACGGTCGTAGAAATCTCTCGCGTCTTTCTTCTCGTCTCTCTCTCTCTCTCTCTGATCTCCGGAGGTTCCAGTTCGGGCTTCCTCTCATATTTCCTCGCTCTTCTCTCCTCTCCTCTTCTGTTCTCTTCTCTTCTCTTCTCTTCTCATTTACGTGATATTATTCAGTGCCATTGTGAGACTCCTTACAAATGCCCTGTTTTATACAACCCTCGTACCTCATCCTGCGCCAGATACACAACGTCCCTATACATTTATACGCTTGCGTAGATTGGTATACAGGTACCCTATATATCCACGCGACTAAAAGCATTCACCTGTATCACAGGCCATAGCGAAGCCGATTACATCTGTTCTCTCCGAGTAATTTATGAAAAAATAATAATTACGCTCATTTAACGCTCAGATTTTAAATATTGAAATCGATTTTTTTCTCTCAAAGAATGACATGGTTGATAATTATCAAAAAATTAACAAAAATACTCGGATAGTGACTATCTCTCTCCTTCGAAGGACGATCATAATTTTCTTCATGATTCATTTTATGCAGTCACTTTTTGCAACCGGTTTTATGGATCCGAAAATACAAGTTGATATAGAAATTTGAAAATTCAATTGGACAAATATCGGAAAGAAATATGGAAAAAAAAATCGATGGGGGGTCAGGGTCCGAGACTGTCCAGGTTGGCACGTAACTCCTTACATAATATACCATGTGTATGTATATATATATAGTATACGTGCCTTCATACTTTTTACTGTCAGATAAAACAATTTTTGAAGAAGAATTTTCTGAAAGATCAGCAAATCTCTGAAATCTCATACCACCCCGCGACCCGCATCATCCCTGTATAAACGAATAAGTGTTTTCACCGTTTGCGGAGCTAGATTCTTTTTGACACTTTACCAAACTATCCCCATCTTGAAAAGATTTAAGAACACTTCGATTTTTCCACTTCAAAAAACTCCTGGTATTTCTTTCAACTAAACACACAAATACAAATACACAGACACAAACGGAGACATGAATTCTTTTTTAAAAAAAAGTTCATTCATCGTTAGGTCTTGGGTCCTGCAGTCCTGACCCCGTGCTATAAAACTTTTGGATCAAGTTTTAACTTTCAGACTTAGAATTGAGGAGCCAACATTTAACGGCGTTATACTTTCCCCAAAGCTACCCCTCTGCAAAGCCATCATTTATATAGAATAATATATATATATAGCATCGTATCTGCTGAGACTATAGTTTCCTATATTTCTTTAGATAAAATTAATCCTATGCCAACTAAGGGAAGAAAAGTTTTCTGGATGTGTTAAAATATTATTCGCGATACTTAAAAATCTGCGATTATAAAATTCTTAAAACTCCCTCTTAACTATAAAGTCTACAACTCAAACTACTAAAACAATTTTTCTTTTAAAGTACTTTTTCGATCCCTGATCCCTGGGGGTTGATTTCTTTTCTTTTATTTCTTCTCTTCTCGTCTTTTTTTTCCAATGAAAAAAAAAGAAAAAAAAAAAATCCCGCCCCTATTTCGTCACGAATTTTAGCTACGGCATTGCCTCGCTAATAATTTGCCATTCGGTTTGAAGTGAAATTTGATTTTCTCTCTGCCCTGTGAACTGGCCCCTTGAATTTTCTTCGGATATAACCGGGAGTAAAGTTATACGATATTCCGTTACCGGTGTTCAAATTTTTTCATTCAGTTATCCAGAGATTTAACTCTGATTTTATTTTTCGAAATCTCTTTGAGATTGTTGATCTTTGATGTGTACAGGAGTTAATCGGTTCATTAATTTTCTATTTTTCCTGTCTTCTGTTCCTCCGCGATTTTGTTATACTAATTGCGGTTGATACCTATATATTCAATCTCGCGATGCGGAGGAGAACAAAATTAGTTATAATATTGCCGGTGGCTAAAAAGCACAGCCTAAGCTCTCGAGAGTGAAAAATAAACAGGAGACTGAGGTAAGATTATTATTCCCTGTCGTAGTAATTCAGAATCACTTACCGCTGAAAGGTAAGAAGGCTTATACCCTACCTACCTCGCGGAGTTCGGTTCAGTTCGTTTCGTTTCAGCGGTAGGAGGACGAGGAATCGTCGAAAAGCTCACCGTAATTGAATTTACCTACTCGTGAAAATTTCAGGACACGACAGGGTACGTCCCCGCTTCCTGTCCCCCTCGCCCCTTGGCAACATCCCCCAACCTATTTCGAACAATAAATTATTTAGCCGAGGTCGCCTCGTCCGCAGGACCCAACCAGCGTGGAACTCTTATCAACTAAGCCTGTATTTCGGTTTTCAGTTAAATTATTATCGGACCCCCGGATCCTTTTCGTTGAGAAGAATAAATAAATAAATAAATAAATAAATTGATAAATAAGAAATTTGAAAAAAAAGAGGAAAAATAAAAAATAAGAACTTCGACTCCAGTTTCACGAGTCCGGAGGAGATCGACGCGACGCCGAGCTTTTCTTTGCGACCGTGCGAAGCGTGATGAGAGAATAATTCTCCGCAATTTTTTACAAAGAAAAAAAAAAAAAAAAAAAAGAAAAAAACTCTAAATACAGGGAAAAACAAAAAGACATTTTCGAAGGGAGTTCAGAAAAGCTCTCATTTTCCGTGCGTAACATACGACACATCCGCTTTAGGGGAGCGTTACCCTCGCCCTTACCCTTGGCCTATATTTATACATATACCTACATATTTCACCGCAAGGTCAACGTTCTCCCCGAAGAGTTGGTACAACTTCAATTAGTTCAGGAAGTACGTACCAACCCCCCCGACCCCTTGCGTTATGTGGGGCTAAAACCACTACTCGACACGTCTGAGGTCGCGTTTTGTACTTTGAAACAGCGATAGAAAACTAAAAAGTTTCTTGTGAAAAGCTAACAAGTTTGGATTGAATAAATTTTCATATTCTGATTCGAGGGGGTAGTTATTTTATTTTATTTTATATTTTTTTTTTTTTTTTTTCTCCATTGATTTTGGCGGCTCCTAATTTCGTTCACAAAAATCCGCAGGCAGCCTTCGAGTCATTTTTCGAACGAAAATACAGTTTATTTAAAACCACCCCTCAAAATTGTAGTACGATTTTTTAGTTTTACGTCGATAACGACCGAGCTACTAGTCTGAATATATGTATATGCGGGATAAAAAAATGAAGTAAAATTTTCTTTCAGCTTTAGATTTTCTGAAATACTGAGAAAATGGGGGGGCGAATAAGAGTCACTCAAAACCCGGAGACACCGTGAATGACTACGGGTATTACGAACAAGTGGTGGAAATTTTAACTCGATATCTCAAACAGTTCTTGAGTTATGACTACCACATAGGGGTTGGAAATGCGACGCTTTTTTCAGAAAAATTACGTTTTCTGTTTCCCCCTATCAAAGTTGATAAAAAAGGAAAATCGAGTCGCTACCCGTTCCATTTAAATCCAAGTTATAATTTTTCGTCAACTTTGAACTCTCGCCTTAATTTTTTTTATCGAAGTTATCGACTCAGATGCGGTCTGAATACCCCGATAACCAGAATGACTTGACTTATATCAATGGGAAACGGTAAGCCCCTGAGCCCCTTGTTCAGAAATTAAATGGGTCAAGTCATACGGCAGTACGCAAGCAATTAGGGTCCTCAGGTAAACGAGGAAATAACCTGTAAACCACCTGTCATGTAGGGGTTAATACTGTGCGAATACTAAGCTCAGAGTTTAGTTTATTTCTTATTATTTTTTCATTATTTTCTTCCGGTAAAATGAGAGGGAGAAAAAAAAAAAATTTCCGATATTGTTGTCAGAGGGTTTTAATAATCGTTGAAGTATACGAAATTAAATACGGGGTAAAAGATTTCCTTAATTGTTGAATTAATCATCGTTATTTATTTTCATTCTTTTTTATTTTTTTTATATTTAACCCTTGAGAGAGAGAGAGAAGGAGAAACTCTTGAATCGTGAACGAGTGTTTTGATTCCCCCTCGTTGTATAAACACGGGAAATTATGAAGAGACCAAATCTGCATTTCTATGAGCGTCAATTTGCCACAAGATCATTCATCAGCAGTCAGTGGGTACCCTAAAATAATCAACAATACTTGATCCAATTAATTTAAGTTACTCGGGTATTCAAGCCCCGATAACGAACGAACTCACGTCCTTGGAATTAAACTCGATTCTCGATCCTCGCCCCCGAGGAATATGCATGTATATTATACCGTACGTAGGTATGACGTATGAAGAAGTAAACCGCGAACAGCCCTTTTCGAATATGCAGAATGATAATTTTCCTCATTTTTTTCCCCCCCATCCCTTCGGCGAACAAAAATGTCGTGAGACTATTATCCAGATTAGAATATCTTCTCCCTCATAGCATATTCTATTCTTATCCTTTAAGTTTATCCACCGAACTACCCCAGACAGCAGAAAACCGTATCTCGCAGACGAGCGCAAGACCGCTGCTAGTCCTCTCAAGCGAAAGCGCAAGGATGCCCTGGCTGGTGTAAGCTAACCGAGAAAAGTTTCTTCTAATCGTTTTCAAACTTTGATAAGAAGGGCATTTACATCTGCGGAAAGCCCCCTTCCAGATTGAATATTCTAATTGTCGAATAAGTCCGCCCTATTCCCTCTTTCGATTTATTATTTTATTTATTTTCCAAATCGTCTGCACCTTTCAAAATTGCAGGTTTTTCAACTAGCCGAAGGGACGAAATATGGAATGTGCAATGGGTAAGGGCTGCGTAAGGTGTGGGTGAGGGTCGGTATCGGTGGCGATGGAAAAATTCCCTCGGGAAAAACTGCGTGCCTTTTTCTACCCTAAGCTACTTTAAATGGGAAAGTCTGAGGTCCGAAGCTACGCGACGGTTTGTAGCTATTCGTGTATGTATATAGTAGAAAGACTCCTCTCGCGCTTGAGGAATTGAAATTCAACCCAGATCCCTAGTCTTGGAAGCAGTAGACGATATGTATCGATAAAAGGCAGCAGTATTCTGTGTGGTTATTTCATCAAACTCACCGCGGGGAATCCGGGAGGTATGTAATCGGCGGAATTCTGCGTAGTATGAAAAAAAGAAGAAAAAAAAACGAGAAAAAATTACCGAACTATATTTGAATCGTGTAAACTGTTCGTATGAACTGAACTTTGCCCTGGTGCAGTGGCAATAATGGTAATATCGAAAATTTGATCCTGTAATCGATAGCGCGTGCATAAATGGTATATGTATCAATGTATGTGTGCAGATGTACATGTACATGTAGGAAGTGAAGCGGACAAACAAACGGGAGAATATCGGGGCCAGTTTCGATCGCATAAATATACCGAAAGCTCGTCGAAGCGATTGCAATGAAATTTGCATGAGGATGCATTGAATTGACAGTGTGGCCTGAGCTGCGTGCGTAACCCGGAGCTCCGCGCAGTCCGCATCCCTCCGCTGGCACTTTGTGTAGAAATTCTGTAAAATCTGCAGAAAGTGATGATCAAATTCTTGAAATTCCATCATCGTAATCGCACCGATATAATATCCGGTTGAATTCCCGCCGCTGTTTCAGGTAAATTTTTCCAAAACATGTATTTGACGAAGAAAAACATGTTCCTCAGCGTTGGAAAGAAGGAAAAAAGTCACAACATTTTCAGAAGTAATAAAACCGCGCCAATTATGGCGTACTGTTCGATAAAGTGGATTGCGATATCATCAGAACACTTTGGCTCCTAATTACGGCGTTTTAAATAGGTCAATTAGAAATCGCGTTTGCTGAAGCACTGCGTTTAATAATTAGCGAAGAGCTCTTCCAGGGGCCGAAGAGATGACTCTGTTGCACTTGCAGGGGTTTAACCGTGAATAATGATATCAGAGGTTCGGAAAATGGTCGAAATTCATTCACGAATGACCAAGAGTTCCCTCCTCCCCATCCTCTTGTTACGATTTCTCGTAGATATCTGTTATTACCTGATCCACACGCGCAGTATGAAAGAGGACAGTGTGTTTGTCGATTAGCTGAAGAAAGGGAACCGGCCTTCCAAACCGTAATCATATTAGGTGATCCTATAAAGGAAAAGGGCGACAGTGAAACCAGGTTATAGAACGGATTGGTAACTAGGGGAAAGGGAACTGCTGGTGCTACTGAACGTGAGAACGACCCAGACTGTGTTGGGTTCATCGTCAGGTGAGATGGCCTATTTGAGTCTAACTGCTGGACGGGCCTTTAGTGCAGTTATCAAAGTAAATGTTCCTACTTTATTCTATACTTACGTCGCTCTATTCAGTTAGCAAATATTTTTCCCTCTAGATCGGAAAGAAATTTCGAGAAAATTCCAACGGAGCCACCTGGAGCTTCGACCGATTGGTGCAGAACCTTTCCGACATTTGATGGAAGCAGAAGCTCCTCCATTTTGTTGTCGCTGTTTTCCTCCCTCGTTTCTTTCTTTCTTGTGTCTCGGGTAAGATAGAATGTATTTCACCGTGGATATTTCACCTCGGCCGTGATAGTACCTAGGTAATACTTTTGATGGCGGTTTCGCGGACTAGAAAAAGCGTGGAGGGGCATAAAAATAAGAATATGAGGAAAGGGAAAAATAAAAGTGTATAAAGCTTGGAAAATACAGCCGAGTTACCAGCCCGGCTCATAGAGGGGGATCGTAAATCTTTTTTAATGCCATTTATGAGGAAGAGGCACCAACTCCTACCGGCTATAAGGCTCCGAGCCTCCTGTAAGACAATAAGGCATACCGCTGGTTATTCTTCTTCTGCGTTGCGGCTGCGGCTACCATCGCCACTGCCACCGCCTTCTAGATCAGCTTTACGTTTCCCGTCTCGCGCACCTAGGGCAACTCTTAACGAGTGTTCAGGGGCTCAAACACTCGCGGGCAATTCCGCTAATGTATTTTAATTGGTCTTAAGCCTCCGCCGCTGCAGGCTCTCTGGCTTGTACGCTTCTTCCAACTAATTAGCTGCTCGACGTTTAGCTTTGCCGAAGTAACCGGCGGGCTTAAGTTCGTTCATTTCTTAAAATCTTAACCGATCTTAACCGATTTCAAATCTCAGGAAGCTCTCATCTTCGTTAAAATAATCTTTTATCTCTACATCGTACACGTGCTCAACCGATTTCCACAATCCCATGACTGAATAATTAGTTTTCATCAGTGTCCTTATTTTGTCAAGCATTAATTAGCCCGATTAATTAACCCGCCAAATATGGTTTGGTAATTATTCCTGCTGCTCTGCAATAATGCTGTACTGACTACCATCGCGTCTCTACATCCATATATACGCTCATACACCCCGCGTTTATCCGCACATGGATGAAATTTATAAATCATCACAATGATACATCGGATCAATTCCAATCAAATCCCTGACCGCCTACGGCTACAAATTCTAATTAACCGTATACTAATTAAACGATTCTTCAATATATGTATTTTATTAGAAAAACTAAAAGAGGGTAAATTCAAACCGCTAAATCGACCGCACTGATGTCAGTCAGAGAACCCCAGCGTGCGATAATGCTTGAGGATCATCATGTAGGTACATCTATATGCAGTTCGGACGTATTTACGATATAGAAATGAGCCATAGTTCATTTTTCGTTTTCATTTACTTATTTATTTATTTACTTTAATCATAACGAGTGCTTTTATATCCGCTGCTTCGTATCTCTAATTTCTTTCTTATTTTATTTTATTTTTTATTTATTTATTTTTTTTTTCTTCAACTCGCTTTTTCATTAAGATCCAAGAGCCCGTTGCACGGCTCGTAAATTGAGAGGTTTTTTTTTTTTTTTTTCAAATAATCGCCGAGCATTCAGTACCGTTTCTTTAATTCGACGCGCTTCGATAAGATATCAAAATAAATTTATATACATGTATTTGTATAAGAAAGAAAAAAAGGATATACAAAGAAATAAACAGAATAATAATAATAATAATAATTCTACAGACTTCATCCCCCGTTAATTATTCTAAAGGTTAACTTTGCACGAGTCGAAAGTCATCCCTCCCCGATTTCTTGGTATACTCCAGAACGCGCAAATCAACGAATGCAAACTTAATTTCAATTCCACGGATCCACGTAAACAGACGAGTATATAGCGAATAATTATTTACTCCTTGATGCGGATGCGCGGTTTTGTCTAAGCTCAAGATTATTTCCACAATATATCGAAGAATGAAAAAAATAAGATGAAGAACAAAGAAGGAAGGGCATCGGTTTTCTGTATCATTATTTTTCTTTTTAATTTTGCACCTCGGTTTTATTATCTTTCTTTGGTATGGGATAAGGCGAAAGGGTCCAGAAGTTAACGGCGAAGAACCAACGACTTTTAAACGGTTTAATACTTGTTAATTTAGACAACACGAATGTACGCTGCAGCACAGCGGTAAAAAAATAAAAATAAAAAAAAAAAAAAACGAAAAACTAAAAAGGAAGAAGAAAAATTCCAAGGGAAAAGAACTCATAACCCGA
Source organism: Tenthredo scrophulariae (assembly GCA_963978835.1). Taxonomy (NCBI): domain Eukaryota; kingdom Metazoa; phylum Arthropoda; class Insecta; order Hymenoptera; family Tenthredinidae; genus Tenthredo; species Tenthredo scrophulariae. Next base: position 1,425,951 of record OZ022236.1, on the reverse strand, counting down.
GGCTACAGGGCGCGACGAAAAGAATTTTCACAGAGAAAATGGAGAACGGAGAATGGAGAATTGAGAGTTGAGAGTGAAGGTGTACGCTCCGAAAGCTCGCAAAATTGTTTTCAACGCTTGCGAGATATTACACGGCGATGGTGCGAAAGTTAGCATCAGATTGCGTCAGCAGTGTTATAATCGGGGGTTGTGATGAAATTGACTCGCTCGATACTAAGATTACTTACAAAATTGTTACAATCTTCAGACTCAATGACACCAGAGAAAATTAACTGTGCCAGGACATCGTTCATTTCGTAAAAAACAAGATGGAAGAATAAATACGGTTCTTCATCTTCATCTTCACTCTTCACTCTTCGTCAACCCGCAAACCCATGTAGGTATGCAGGTATTTACCAGAACCACCGTCAAATCTCTCCTTTTTTTTTCTCTCTCTCTCTCTCTCTCGCCAACAAGCAGCCGTTGAAATTAAACGTTCTTCATCGAGTCATTTCTGAGCTGACGAGATCATTCGACGGATCAAACTTCTTCTTCGGATGCGGTGGAGCCCGAAATCAATCAGGAAAAACCTAGCTTACTCCAAGTCTTACTGCATGAGGAGTGAAAAAATTCGATGTAAAATTAATCAAGGAACGAATCATCCCTTAGATCAAACGGCGAAAATCCGCCCTGATTTAAATAAGAGGTATACTTTGACCCCCGAAATATCCTCCACCCTTAACAACACCTTTTTCAAAACTCATTACGCGTTCGGTAATACAGCGCCGAGATACTTTTCGGCGGTCATGAACCCCGGGCTGAATGGTACCCCGAAATGAACCCCTGGTGCAATGAATTAGGAATTTTTCCCCCCATTTCCTCCTCTCGAATTTCCAGAATCTCGGAAATAGCTACCGGTCGAGAATTGTTGTAAATGTACAATGTGCACACAATGGTTGATCGTGGGTTTTGATGAATGGCCATGTCTCGGCCAGGTATGACCATTAGCGAAACGTTTTCTGCCTTTTTACGGTCCTGGTGCAGACTAAAAGACCAGAAAGACCTCTTTTAGAGACTAAACTAACCGTCGACACGCGAGGTGGTAGGAGTTCTTTCATCAGTTTAAACCTGGCCATGGCCTGGCCTCGGGTCTTACAGCGGTATAAAAAATTAGCTGATTAACAATCGCGGGCTGTTAACGTTTACAGTCGGTATTTATATTGAGTTAAGACTGGTTTCGATCAGAGTTCTGGTATAGCATTCAGGGTGAGCAGCCCTGAAGCACCATACTTCTGGAACAAGCGTATTTCAAAGCGATTTAAGTAGGAGTTCAATTCACAGACTGTGTTCGACCGCATGAAACCCAGCCCTTTGAGGCTGGACCAGTCTCGCTTACGCTGTAACAATCAGTGAATTTAACCGTGCGAATGGCACGTTCGAATCCAATTTATCGCAAAATGCCCATACCCCCTTCCAATTAACTGTCGATAATCATAACTGTAATTTTCATTTCGAAACTCAGCGAATTAATGCTCATACCCGGGTCGATACAGCCCCACGTTTATTAGGGGGGAGCCAAAATTAGCCAGAAATTCATCATCCGGTATTCCGATACTGAAGAACGTCTCGATTAATACGAATTAACACGTTCATTTCGCACGTGTATAATGCGACCAAAATTCTCCTGAACCCCTAGCCGCCTTATTCTCACCGCATTAGGACCATTATTCGAACATGATGATGCCGATCGCACGCAGGCCAAATAGACCCGATTTTAAAGTTGGCAAATCGACAAAATTCACCGAAAACCAGGACTCTTAGCGTCTTGAAAATTCTGCAAACAGTAACCCCCGGCGTTTAAAATGGCCCCGCAATTTCTTCTTCCAGTCTCTTCCGGGCTCTAGATTAAAGCTGGGGTGCTTCTGTACTTCGGTTTAACAGTTATAATCATTTGAAAATAACAAACCGTACCAAGGAGAGGATCGAACGTTCAGTAATTGTCGCAAGGGTTGAGAAAAAAATTTTACCATAAAATCTCTGGAAAAATTTAAGGAATACTATATTTTGAATACATGCGAGCCCAGTTTTCTGGCAAGCGAAAATCTGCCGCAATATTTTGTCTTACTCGTTTTATAAACCCCCGTATAGTATTTCGTTTTCTCTTTATGTCTCTCCTGCAGGATCACGGATGGATGCGTTAATCAACGATCCGCGAGATCTGAACCATGCATGTATGTACATATCCTACGGTTTATTTGCGTTTATGGATATAGGTACGGTTTCGCAAAGCAAAAGCAAAGGAATATTTCTCTTTTCCTCGAGCAATATTCCTCCATATAATTCACATATACGTAACATATATCTACCTACCTGTGCACCACATTCCTCATTTTATTTCCACCTTTTTAAACGGCAAAGACTTTACACGGGTTCGTTCCCATCGATAGATATACATGCCTGTATACCCGAAATTATTCTACTTTACGAATACTTTTTCTGCACAATAATTCTCCTCCTCCTCCTCCTTCTTCCTCTTCTTCTTCTTGTATTCTCTCAAATTCTTGTCAATTCAAATCGAATAGAGGACCGAGCCGCTTCCTTTACGCACCCTTATATCTTCTCACAATTTTCCGTCTCTTCGTCTCTTCGTCTTTTCGTGAACGTTGGAAAGTAGGTACGTTCAACCATGTGTCAGTTTTAATCGCTTTTTCCTTTTTCATTTCCTTATCTTCTTCCTTCTCGGCTTGGATAATAATCGTGGACGTATGTACACGCGTATTTCGCAGGTTCGTAAGCTATTGTGCTTTGACTAGACCTGTCGTTGCGACGTCTGTTCGTTTTTTTCCAAAAAAAAAAAAAAAAAGAAAAAAAAAAAAAATACAAGAGATAAAAATGGGTAAAAATTCTTCGTCCCGTAGCTTCCCGTATGAAGAGGTTCTCGCGCGAGTGTGGAGACGCGTTTTAAAGGTGGAGAAAAATCGCGGGAAAAGATGTCGATATCCCGAGGGATTTGTGCGCATAAATAACCTCGCAACGAGGCGCTGAGAAAAATAAATTCAATGTACAAGGGAAAGGGAAAGGGAAGGTATGAGCTAGGGGGAAAAATGGTTGGGGATAAAGATAAGGTTGAGTAAAATAAAGAAGGGTGTGGGGTGGTTGGAATAAAAAAATATAAAAAAGGAAAAAAAAAAAGGCAAAGATTTGAGGAAAAGTTTTATTACAATTACACCGGCACATCAAAGCATGTTCTCCGATAGATTTATCGGTTTATGAAATCCGCTCCTTTAATCATTATTCGCATCAATATATCCCATCAGGTTATGAGGAGTTGGGGAACGGTGGAGTGGGGAAGCGAGAGTCTCAAAAAGGTATAGTAAAGTTCTGCAGTTAATAGTTCATGAAAGCTTACTGCACGAACCGATATAGGGGATAATAATAAATAGCCATACGACAATGGGAGCTTGCAAATAATTTCTAAACTCGTGGTATATCGTAGAGCCGAGAAACTGGTCTTAAGTTTTCGGGCCAAGGCGCATAAATCCTAAGATTTTTACCAAACTTTTAAACCCCTAGGGAGCCACGGGGTAATGGCGTTCGGCAAACCAGCTAGACCCCCCCGTTTATATTGGAATATGAGAGGACCTTGGCTAAGTCGATTGCGAAAGCTTCAAGATTTGAGACCCGGAGGGATGGACGTGGGTATATCATGTATAAATTCTGTAGGAAAATTGACATCCTGTGTTTAACGACAGATAACGGGATCCGGTTATAAATTTTCAGTAATATAGGTACCTACGTCAGAGAATACATCCCCTACGTCGACGTCGTGCAGAGTTCGATTAATTCTTCGCTTTTTCTATCACGCAGCTGGTATATGAACGTAAATGTAATCCCGTAGGAATTAGAAGACTAGTAATAAGATTAATTATAATGCTGTTTCTAAACGCAAACGGTATTTAGTGCTTAGTTACAAGAGGCTAGGTTAATTGCTGGCGTAATCCGTATATTAATTGGTGTACAACGTCTCCGTTCTCTTCCTACTTCACTCCTACTGCACAGAGATACGCCATAGACTGGGCTCCAGGTATGTGTACATAGAAGACAAAGTTTGAAAGCCGGTTGTTCGGAAGAGCAAACAATGCTACTCACAAACAAGCTATTCAAGTTATTACTCAGTACCGCCACATAGTAGCTGTACACGAAACCTATTTTCTTGTATTTCGATCATGCATGTGTTTTCGAGCGGGGATGATCCGAGCTTTCCTTTCCTAGGGTGGTACGCACGGTACCCTCATACCTACTAGATTACACGGTATATCTTCGCTACGTCTGATCTCATCAAGGGTCTGGTTGAGCACAATCGCCGGGTAGCGGTGATATTCTGCATTTTAATGCACCATACACCACATCAGGTTTATCGTGGTTTTACGATTTTCGCTTTTACAACCAGTGTTTGTATTTCATACTGGCGAAGAAGTAAATCCTGATGAATCCAACACTGTAGGATATAGCTTTATGCGTAGAGGATATAAAACATTGTCGAGGTTTTCTCGTTTTTTGGCTTTACAATAATTCCACGAATTTGTTATGCCGATGTTTTAGTGGTACTGATGGCTTTTCACCATCACCGTATGTGCACCGTGTACGTAGGTATACGAGACCTTCACCTTTAGGTGATAAACTTTTTACTCAGTCAGTCTTGTTCTGTCAGACTTCGGGGACGATTCTAGAACCCATCACGTCCTAGCTGAAGTAAAATTACGAAGAAGAATAAAAGAGCGAAATTCTTTTCGCTCCGGAGGATACAAGACAGGTGAAACGTTACCGTGTATATCACCGTCCGCCAAGAACCGCCTACGATCGGTTAAACTACCGAGTAAATAAGAAACGCCGTTGGTTCCACTTTGGGAAGTTTCAAACTGTCTCCAACTCGCGTCCTGGGCTGACTCGTGGTTCAACATTTTCTGCCTATTTTCATTCCCCCGCATCCTACGGTAAGTATAAATAAATGCGAAGAAGCGAAATCGGATGGTGTGCACGCGACACCTTAGTTTGCTGGTTTTACTGAATTTTCCTCATCAAAGCTCACGCCTTCTCACCATAAATCCCCCGGGGCGAATTCACCGGCGTACGCCTAATTTCAAAGAGCCAAGAGAAGAAGGAGAGAGGCCGGAGGAAAGAGATTTTGAAAGGTTTTACCCTGGCCTATTAATCCGGCGATGAAAAGTTTTCCTCTTTACGATAAAACAGCAGATATCCTCAGGCAATGCGGCGGCAGTGATCAGGAAAACGCGGAAGAATTCTTGAGCCCAATTCGCTCTCCTCTCCCTTAATATGTCTTCCTCGTCTGCGGCACCACTCCGAACCGATCATCCTCCGGCGGCGTGGTGTGCACCTCCTCTTTATTCTCCTTGTGATACCGCAAACCTCCGGCTTATTTATATTCAACAAAGAAGACGCGGAAACTCACCCTGCAGGGTAGTGTCGCGCCTTAGGAGCATATCTTACGCAACGACCCGCGTGACACCTTGGGCCTTGGGACTCCTGATGGCATTAGAGTCCCGAGAGGAGATCTTCTGCCCTCAAGGCTGACCTACCTCGTCATGCGTAAAACGTAACATAATGTACTCCGCCTTACGACGTTGGGTAGGGGTTACCCGAGCCAAGTTAATCGTAAGCCAGAGACCGCAGGCCACGAGATGATACAATGTTCTTTATTCGATTCACCCCGCTCCTGCGATCCCCCAGACAGAAATTCTCGCAGAAATTCTTACCCTTCTTATCTTATTTCGTTGCGATTTAGCCGATTATATTTATGCATAAAGGCTATTCACGGGACTCTAGACTCTCTCCGAGAGCTGGGATTGGGCCATAAAGAAGCTAACGCCGCCTGGATAGTGAAATTTGTATTAATTTCATCGACGCGCATGCGCAGGCTTGTTTAGACGCGTTTGCCAACGCGCAGAATCCCCGTAACAGCTCCGACGTAACCTCCTAGCCACGTCGCGGCTAGTTCATCGAAATCATTGTCTCCAAATGTGCCAAACCCTCCGTGACGTTTCAATAAAAGTAAAATTAATTTGCGGGATTAAATATATGGGGCATTTATTCAATATTATTGGACAGAAATTAAATGAAGAGCACTCTGCTTGACACACTTGATCGGACGCAAGGGTTTTAACAATTCTCCGAAAGCCCTTGAGCATGTTAATGTAGTGAAATGGATTTGAATACGTAGCAGCCTTTGGAATTTGTTTATTTACATTTTTCCAATCGATTTCAGTGGCCGTAATAACTTTCCTCATTTTTCTCATTCCCTGCACGTATAGTTTACACGTAGTTTCGCATTGAAACCCGAGGTAAAACTACCTGGCATAATTTTTGAACTGTCAAACTTTTTTCGAATATCTTTTCCCCCTTCGCCCCCAGTTAAAATATCATTCTTATGGAAGACGCAGTAGGTATATGAAAATGAAATGAAATATATCATCCTCCGGCCGTACGTCCCGATGGTTTTCTTCTTTCCCTTTCCATCCTCGATCCTAGGGACATTGTATTATTGTTCGTGATTGATGAAAGACGCAACAACAGCCGGAAGCGTTCGGAAGCTTATATTGAAATTTGAAGCTTCTCTTTCGCCAAGAAGAGCGAAGAGACTTTACGAGGAGGTACGACGTTGTAACAACATCGGTATTGACGCGGGTGGCCTCATAAACCATTTTCATGACTACACCCTCGACGGCACTGATACACAACGGGTCGTGTCGAAAGACAAGACCGAAGTCCAGGTGGTTGCGTAATATATTTACGATCCATTGATTAACGGCAAATACTGGGACCCGAGTTGGGCGTCGTTGATTCCTCGTTTCCTCTCCCCTTTTCAATATCCGGTTCGTCCCTTTTTTTTCCTCACCACGACGTCGTACCATTCCGTGAGGATTTCTCTGATCTTTGGAAAGATCGGTGTGCAGAGAGCGTCCGTTGAAACACGAAAACGTCAGAGAGACAGAAGCAGAAGAAGACGAAGAAGAAGAAGAAGAAGAGGGTGGCGGAAAGTTTGGGGAGAAGAATTTTACCAAAGTATATCTCAACGAGTCCTTCAACAAGTGTCCTAATTTGATCCTGCGGCTCTGATGATCGTGCGCGCAACCCTCGACAACGGAATACAAAAAAGAGAAAGAAAAGGAAAGAAAGAATACGAAAACTCTTGGTAAATATACAATTAGCAACCTACAAAATTACATCGTCTAATGGCCACGGGCTTATTTGTCTATCCACTCTTTTCCGCAGCTGGGAATCCCCTCTTCTCTTTCCCTTATTTCTCATTCTCCCTCGTTTCGTACTTGCTAACCAAAGGGGCCTCGTAATCGCTTGAGAATCAAATGGAGCACGTCTACGCACTCGCGTGCCACACCAAGGCGAGCTCGTGCGTTTAAATTAAATGAAATGCTTCAGGGTGATGTCTGTTGGACCGTGAGTCCTAACAGCCCGTCAGCGGCAGACATAGGCGGCCAGAAAGGATGAGAAATATAGGCGGGCAGGATTCCTTGTCAAAGAGATTCGCGCTGCTAGCTACACTGCTACTGCACGATGGACCGTATCAACTAACCCGCTACGATGAAGATTACGAAATAACTCATCGGATCGAAGTATAACCACAATATGCACAGCAATTTTAATGACCTGACAACTGCACAGGACTACCAACTCGTCATCCTGATGTGGCAGTGAAAAGCTTCTCCAATGTCCACCAGATGCTATGAAACACTAAAGTCTGCATCAATTCACAACATTCGCTAAATTGATGATGTGCAAAGTTCGGGGTAGTGCTGATCGTGCAGCATCATTGTGAAATGTCATGTTGATGTTTGGACGTCATCAGGACTGTCCCAATCTTCAGTATTTCGTTAATAATTCGTTTATTTTTGAATAAATGTTCGTAATCCAAGTTGAATATTCTCATTTTCAAGTGATTAGTGCGGTTCCATGATCGCTCTGACGGCGTATGCACATGGGATACGAAATTGTAGTTAGAAAAAGTAGAATTTTCGAATTAGCATACGGTCTGGCATATTTACGAATTTCAATTCGCTCGAGTTCAGCCATCCGTTTATCTTGTTCAGAACGGCGTTTCCGCTCTGGTGTTCCGGTGCTCAACAACCTGAACGAAAGAATTCTCTAAATGGTTTTCCAATTTTCGAACCTCAACCTACTACAGGACTAACGTAATTGCGCGATTCAATTACTGCAGCTGTCTTGTTAAACTGCTAACAGTTTTACAAGATTATATATTAAAAAGCCAAAGCGAGAAATAAAGAAAACAAGGAATGAAAACAGAGGGAAAGGTAATGGCGTGGGATGGAAGGAATGGAATGGAATAGAATGGAATGGAAAGAACGAATAGTGGGAAAACCTATTTCCTGAATAAATGACAAATTTCACCATGTCGCTTAGATCTGGAGCCTGAAATACTAACGGGATCCTCTTCTTCTCTCATATATGTCTTACGTTCGAACGCTCGAGGAGCTTTTTAGAAGCGTGTATTTATCCGAATACCAGAAGTGGATCTCTGGTGGTAAAAAGGTGCCATTGACGAGACGACAAACACGCAACAATTGACTGAAGCCCCAAAGAGGTTAGCGAGTGAAAAGCTAAACAAATATTGAACGACAACCGTTAAGGATACACTCCTTGATTGACTGCTCCAACATCCACAGCATCCTGGATGAAATCCAGCTGATCGATTCGGAGTATGGAATAATGAGAGGAGACTGATGAGAAGACGTCTTCCCTTTTCACGCCTGTTCTTTCTTCTCGTAATACTGCTTCGACTACGGGCTTCGATAACACTCGAACAAGAAGAGGGGGTATGATGCGGATGGCTGTTGGTGGTTGGAATTTAATTTTCAGATTCTTAGATTTCTATAAAAAATGGAAAAAAAAAAATAAAGAAATAAAAATTTCTTACCATTGACAGACCTTAGTCGGAAAAAGACGGTCTCAACGCTCTTTACTCGCGCTTAGGTATATTGCTTTTCAATTTCCACCCTATGGCATGGCGTAGCAGGGGCCGATATCTAAGCCAAGTTTTAATGACGTGTCTCGGCCAGTTATTAATCTCAGATTTCCTGCACAAGTACCTACCCGCCTCTCCGCCAGCCGAGTGAACAGCGGCTTGAAAATTAGTTTGAATATGGAAAAATGAAAGAAAATAAATAAATTACGGGTGAACGAATCGAAGAAAAAGCTCTGCAGAATGGTGTAATAGCTTGTATCACGTCGTCTTTCAACCAAGACTTGATAAATTCACGCTCGGAGTTGGTGACGCGAATTTAACGTCGTAAATTGCGATCCCACTGGGTATTCCGCGGAGCTCTTTCGCCAATCGCTATTCGCCAAGCGAAATAATCTAGTCAGCTACCTACTACTACTACTACTTCACCCCCGCCCCCTCTTTCCATCGGGCAATTGTATCAGTATATTCCCTTAGCTCACTCTAGCACTCGGCTCTGAAATAGATGTAGATATGTCGATGTGGAGGTAGAGCGAACGGATAGAGATAAAACATTCGCAATATCGATACGTCGCGGTAGCGCAAGCATGATGGAGAAGGGGTGGTCCTCCTACACCTTCCACTTGTCCTCGGGGAATCGAACGTGGCTCTTATTCCGTTACGATTGAGATGCTAAAATTACTAGACACCTCTTTTATCCGTTCCTCTTCTTATTCCTCATCATCGACATCCTCTTGTTCTCCTTCTCCTCCCCCTTCTTCTTCTTCTTCTTCTTCTTCTCCTTCTTCTTCTTCTTTCCGCACAATTTTTCCATATATTTTATGCACGGAGGTTCGCGCCGCCTATTGCTACCGCGGATTATTTCCCGTCGAACATTCCCCATTCTCAATTTCTGCGTCTCATCCCTATCCCGTTTTCCCCCCACCATCCACACTTCACGATAGAGTAAATCCGGGTTGAAGCTTTCGGATAGATTTTTGCTATGCCAGATATTTCACTAGCCATACTTTTCGCCAAACGCTGCAATCCCTTCTTCCTGGTCCTCTTCATCTTTACATCCTCATTCTTCGGCCGGACCGATTCCCAAACCCCCAGTTTCACAGAACCTCTTCAGTCCCGCAGTAATTGGTTCCGAAAACCGTTTACGCCCTAAACCACGTCGAATGAAAAAAAAAAAAAAGGAAAAAAAATTCTCGACCGAACTTTTACCCAAATGTTTTTTTACACCCCACCAACAAAAGTTCGGGTATATATACACATATATACGTGTTGCTGCAGTCTAGAGTTCATCCGCCATTCAGGTGTAACACAGAGAGAAATTTTAACTCGATCGAACCACCATACCAGCTAGTACCTACCATGCCCCTAGTTATTAACCAGGAGTTTTGGTAGTAGCGAAACTTTCCGAAGAGTTTCCAAGACTTTTGGGTATGGGAAAATTTCCACCCTGTATCCCTTAACTAAATCTCTTATTTTTTTTTTTTTATCTTTTTTCCTCTTCCTCTTTATTGTCAAATTTCTGTTTCTTTTTTGAAATTATAAAGAATGAAGAGAGTAAAAACAAAAAGTCGGTTTCATCGTGGACCGTTTTTCCTATGTTTTGACTAGACAGGTTTTCGTTTTTGTTGTTTTTCGGTTTTTCAGTTTTTTATAGCCATTTCTGTTCAGGGAAGGGGGAAAAAAAATACTTTACCAGACGACTTGGTACCCCGAGGGTGGTAACAGGGTGGGAAACAAGCGATCATACCTCGAGGTCCTTATCCTTATAGGCAAGTGTAATTTAATAAGGCTCACATTTGCCATTCTAAAATTTAATACGTCCCTTTAATAATTCATGAGCCCTTTTCCAACCCCCTACGGTAGTAGGTAGGTAGACAAGGACTTCGAGGAAGAGCTTTACTCAAAATCGTCCTTAAATATTTAATTAATAACTGTAGATAGCGGAGAAATTCAAAGCCGCTTTAATTTTAGATTTGTTAACTTTTGAATAAACGACGATTATTTTTTCCTCCCAAGTTTTCTTTTTTTCTTTTTATTATTTTTACAACCTCCCCAATATATTTTTTTTTTATATTTCATTTTTCTTCACACTCAGCCACTTCTCTTCTCTCTGCTAGGCTTAATATGTTTGTCGTCGAAAAATACTGTGAAATAACAAAAAATAAAGAAACGTTTTTTTTTTTTTTATTATTTTTTATGGAATACCGTTCACGATATGGGGGTAGATTTTTCAAAATAATCGTTTTACCGTAAATTTAATGGGATTTTTTTTTTCTCTTTATCATTATTATTATTATTATTATTATTATTTCTTTCTGTGTCTGTTTTTCTCTTTTTTTCTTTACCCTCCTTTTTGCCAAATTTAACAGGGAGCCAGGAATGTAAATCACTTTTTATGGATATTTTTAGTGTGGTCACCACCCTCGATGGTTCGAATCGATGGCGCTTAAGCCAAACCCTCTAACGACTTGCCGATAATAATTCATCTTTAATATTTCGCCACCCTAAACGGCACCATCGTCAAGCCTTCGAATACACACGAACGGACTAGCCATGGCAAATAACGTACCATATATATGGTATGAAAATAAAAACTATGAGCTATCTTTATACCTTTTTTGTTTTAATTTACTTTTTTTTTCCTATTTTTGGTAGAAAAAGAAATCAATTCGTTCTTCATTTCATCCCCCTCCCTCTCTCCCTCTCTCGACCGCGCGACGGGGTGAGATTGTTTAATATATTTCTGGCAGCTCGGTGTATGAAGAGTTGGAGGTCATGATAAAATTACGAAACGGACGAGCCGTATGCAAAATTCCCCCTGGGATATGGGGTATGGGGGTGTGCAGAATTATTTTAAACGGCGTCACCTCGCGTCCCGACGCCGAGGCAGAGCCAGAGCCAGAACCAGAACCGGAGCGTCGTCGTCGCCTACGCGCCGTAAAATGCAAAACCGACGCGCTATCCGGAATTCCGAATATATGAACCGTTTATACAATTATGCTAAGCTCCAACCATTCTCCCGTGAAACTTAATCGGGGATTACAATATTCCCAAGTCCGAGTCAAGCGGAACGCCGCCCGGTACGCTCCGCACCCTTTCGTCAAAAAATGAATATAACAAAGAAAGTCGAAATAAGGATACAAGGAAATAAGAGAAAAGGGAAAAAGAATTTGAAACGAGGATCTCATAGGAGGAATGTTAATAAAAGGGCGAATATTATCGAAAACCGAGAAACCTAAACCTTGAAAAAGGCATAAGGGATGAAGAATAAAATGAGGAAAGAAAAAAAACGTATAAAAAGAAATATCGGGAGATGATGCTCCGAGGAATTGATATTGTAGTGCGGATGGATAGAAATACAGGAAAAACGAGCTCGGTATGGTCCTAAATTTTTCTTTATCACTTCCGGTCCATCAGTCGTGAGAAGAATGAAACGAAATGAAATGAAATGAAATGAAAAAAATAAAATAGAAAGAGAAGAAAGTGGGTTCTTTTTTTTCCTCTTCTTCTTCTTTTTTTTTTTTTCTTTTTTGATTTTTGAGAACTGCTGAATGATGATTCTACTCCACGTTCTCCTTCGGCGGTATCCGCAATGTCTTCTCTTCTTCTTCGTCTTCGTCTTCTTATTCGGGGCTCCTCGAAGAAGTACGGACCACCCTAACACGTATTACCGTATCACGGATAGGCGAGAGTATCCGTTTCCTGATTATCAGAGCTCCTATTGTATAAACGTAACATACATATCTCGAACAGATACCTACCCACCTATCGCTGTCCTGCCCTGGTCGTGTGTCACCGTGCACCCTGACAGCTGTATGAAGAACGTTTGCCGCATTTGGGTTCGAGACAAGACCCGCAACGGCTGACCAGGTTGCGAATCTCGAGTGTTTCACCGAGTCTAAGCTCCTCGAAAATGGATAAATTTGAGTCAATATTAAACCCTCAAGGATCCGAAAACTTATTGTAAAAAGAGAGAAAGAAAAAATCTAAAAATTGAAGGATTGACACGAAACTTCAGGGTCGAATCTCATCCCCTGTTCAAAAGTACTAGAAATTTTAGTACAATACTAAGTACTCTCAAGTTTCGAGTATCAACTCCTTAACTCCTGGGTTTCCCGCCGAAAAATCAAGTACTAACACTCGAAAGCTGTCGAGTGCTTTTTCTGCGGCCCCATCCTCCGTCTTATTGTTTATAGACAGTAGTACATCGCGTCTCGGTTGAAAATGCATCTGGTTATTATTTCCGTGAAAAGTAAATCAAGATTGATTTTCCATCATGATCCATGTTGAACGGTGCATAAATTGTGTTGTTTAAATGGAATTAATTAACCAGGTCTTGCGAATGATCAAGAATTGATGCAATTCATATAATTGCGGTACATAGTACCAAAGATATTGCGTGTGCCACTGAGGTTTAATCTCGTAATGTAATCTGGTGAGCAAATTGTAGTTTGTTTGCCGCATCCAATGTTCTCTGTGAATCTGACGTGGCGGAGTTCTAAGCTTCACAGTAGCTTCAGCAAACACGTATATATCAAGGTGGTGCTGGTGGTACTGCGCCAACGACGTATGAATCAACCACTCGGATGCATCGCGGTACAGTAGTACCAGTTTCGAAGCTAGTCTCTGGATGGAAGTACTTTGTTAGGATGAGGACGAAAACCAGGAGGAGAATGACGGGGGGTGGTGGATGAGAAGAAGGAGGAGGTACGTGGAAGTAGAATTAATTGTGGGGACATCTGATGAGAGGTTCTTCGAGTACGTGGTCGTGGGTGTGAATGGGATTTTGAGTGACGAAGATGAGGATGTTTGAAAAACTCGTTAAAAGCCCTTGGCCTGAGCGTTTTCTCACCGAAAAGAGGAGCCTTCTCTTCTCTCGTCTTATTTTTCCTCTAACCTTCTCTTCTCTCCTCTTTTCTCTTGGGCAGAATCTCCCCCAGGCATCAGAGCAAGACTTAAGGTGGTTGGTAGGTTACACCAGCCGCCATTGCAAAACAATAATAGCGTAGTAAATTTCGTGCCCAAGAAAGACCGGGCGAACCCTGGCAATTTTCCTTAATTGTTTCGTTGTTTCGGAAAATGATCTCCGTGGGGGGTTCCCCTATCACTCTCTCGCTCTCTGCTACCGGTACTGGTACTGGTGCTGGTACCACCGTTCTCTAAGTGCCCTCTTCCAACCAGCGTTAATTTTCACGAAAATTGAACGCTCTTCAAGCAATTTGAGAACATCCTAACGATTTCACCTCTTTCTCTCTCTCATCCTCCTCATCCTCCTCCTCCTCCGAGGTATTCCCCTTTCTGGATTCTGCTTACGTACCTCTTTCGGATCAAATTCCAATCCCATGATGAAAAGGGCTCGATTTCACTTCGCCCGGAATAGAGAGAGAGAGAGAGAAGAAATCAAAATAATGATAATAATTTGGAAAAACAGCCACGTGGAATAAGCTAGCTTTTTCCTCTTTTTTCATCCCCTCTCTTCTTTCCCTCTTATTTAGTGAAAATGAAAGAACGAAGGTGGAGACCTCAACCCGGACTTAATTAGTTCACCATTCACGTTTCGTGGGAGCCATTTCCTGCCCTAGGAGAGCTTCTAGTTGTTATTTAAAAGCTCGAATACCTCCCGATTCGTCGAGGCGCCACCAGATTTACAACTTACCGGCTCTCAGCTGTGTTCGGTACCTATCCATGAACTGAATACCAAATAACCAATTACTTTTCCTCAGTCGCATCGGAGTCAGTCTGCAGGATCCGTTGTTCCATTCGTTTGCCTTTTAGCTTTTGCAAATTCCCATAATATCGAAGAGGAATTCAGAGAGGTACTTTCCTTCTTCAATAATGATAATAAAAATCGTCCATACTATATTTATCCATCCCCTATTGCTCTTTGGCAAAAACTCTTTCTATTCTTAATAGTTCGGGTAGAGGGTGGGTATACCCTTATCATAAAAACTAAGCTCCACGATTCTTACCTTCGCCAGTAAGAAAATCCCGATCGGGAAACTATAACTTGTGTAAATAGGTGTATTACTCGAGTTGCATAAAGCTCAGGTTTGTGTAGCGGTACCGGGGCTGGTTTACCGCAAGGTAAACCTGAGCCTTCCACTTCGTCCAACCCATATTTACAGCCCACTTTACATGCGGCTATATGTGTGGATGTGGATTTTTATGCAAATTACGATTTTCCTCATTCTTTCTTTCTTTTCTTCTTGGTTTCTCGAAGAACATTTAGCGGGAATTTAAATAGCTCATTTTTGGATCACAGCCGATATAACGCGACGTTATTGCCAGACCAAGACCTGTTTCGGCCTCATGTTTCCCAATGTCGAAATGATGGTTGCTCAAAGCTCGAAACTTCGTTCAAGCAATTAATTAATTAGTTTGAAGAGTTGGCAAACATCATTGCCGACAGTTGGGCCTAGATATTCCATCGGAAATTCAAATTTCGTCCATCCCTCTCTCTCGCTCTCTCCCAATCTCTCGCTCTGTCTTCCCCCTGGGGAAATGGCAATCGCGAAACGACAAACGAAATAATTTTCCCCCGACCCCCAAAGCGGCAGCTTTACGAACTAGGCAGTACATACCTTCCATTACCCAATTTTGTTTGCCTTCAATTCAGTTAATTGCTCTCGTCATCATCTCTCAATCACAATTCACGAGCGATGTTATATTACAAGTAAGTTTTGCGAGGGTGGAAAAGACGAAAATCGTTTTAAATTTTCGTTCTCATTCCCATCATAATTTTCATTTTGATTGTTTTATCATTTGACTTTTCAATAAACGCAGACGAATTTCGGCATCGCGTGTCGACCCCGAACTTCACGATGTTCCTCTAATGCTTCGAACCAAGATGTGCATAGGCATATATATATATGGTATAATCCATAAATAAGAGTAACAGCTCCGATGCAAATGTTGAAGATTATCTCTAATCCTGTTTACCCGACACTCTAGACTCTACAGGGCGGGTTGGCACCGACAACCGTTTTCTTTTGAGACTCGCTAAGCGAAGGTTTTCCCGGGCTGATCCGTGGGGGCCAATTTTAGGACTGAGGATTATATTAGAAGAGGGTTTATGCCCGTTTTGGTGAATATCAGATATTGTGTTATTCCTACTCTTCGTGTTTTCTTCAGCAGCCACCCTGCAATGCCAATTCGCCATAACGCCTTACGTCGTTAAGCTACGCTTACGCGTTGGGGCGCCCTCCGAATTTCCGGGACACTTTAAAGTTACACAATTTTTTCCACGGATTATACCGGCTGAGGTAAATTACAGCCAGATATCGTATCGAAGGCTAAGAAAAGAAAAGAAAAGAAAAGCGAAGAAAATCTAAGATGAAGAAAAGAATCCGTTAAAATGAATAAGTAAAATTATATCCCAACCGAAGTGGGGGTAGTAGGTAAAACCATGAGCTATAGGTTACTCCCGGTAAATATAAGAGAAGATAGAGAGACGTTGGATTGACATAAATCAGAAAAAGCTACACGCGCCGCAAAGGGCAATCAATAAGTTACACACCACCGCGCGGGTAGTAAGAAGGGATGGTATGGGGTGAGATCTGGATAGTGGATGGAATAACTTCTCAAATATATATAGAATACCGTATCAAAACGTCAAAATCTTTATCACTGATGCAACAGCGAACAGTCAGATCTAAACAAACGTCGTATCGTTCATTCTTCCGATGCTTGATGGATGGATGGATGGATGCGGAGTCGGATAAATTCGGCTCGCCATTTCCCGATGAAAATCTTGGAAAAAAAGTTAAAAAAAAAAAAAAAGAAAAGCATTCGAAATAGTGTCATGAATTTTTTCATTCTTCTTTTTTTTCGTTTCTCTTCGACCTAGGTCGAACCGTATCTCGTCTTTACGTCAAGCGCAGCTAACTGGCACAGAAAAAAAAATGAACAGAAAAGAAAAAACAAAAAAAAAAAAACGGTAAAAATAAATAAAAAACGAACGACAAGGTTTGAATCACAGAACAAACAGATCCATTGGGCCACCCCTTCTGGCCAGAAGCCAGCTTTTATTATTTTCCCCAAACTGCACTAGCAGTAGGTATACGCGGAGGTAAAAAAGGAAAAAAGCATTGTTCGTAGTAGAGTAACGGTGGAGAATAAATTAAAAAACAAAAAAAAAAAAGGGCTTCTATTTTTTTCGTTTTTTTTTTTTCTTCTAATAAAGCAAAACCTCGGTCATTTTTTTTATTTTTCTTTCTTTCTTTTCATCAAAATTTTGATTTCACGTTTCACCCAGGCCCACCCCAATTATCTGCAGTCATGTATTTTCGTTCTGTGAACCTCAGTTTTTTTTTTCGTGTGTGTTTTTTTTTTTTTTTTTTTTCGAAAAGTTGCTATTCTCATGCGATTCTCTAACCGAACTGAAGAGAGGGAGGTTGTAGGTACACCAACCCCGAACTCCTTAGATCCATAATTATACAGAGACTGTTTATAAAGGGAAAATACTACCACCGAAATTGCGATTTTCAGTAAAAAAAAGTAGGGGATGTTGGAATATACATATATATTTTTTCTTTATTTTTTTTTTTCTTCACTTTTTTATATAAAGGAACTGATATTAATGTCGTAAAATGTAATTGGGTTTCGTAACGCGTTTGGTTACCCGTCACGGTCTCTCCCTATATATATATATATATCGGTATAATATTACCCACATTTTCCTCCTCCCTGAGCGATAAGACCGAAATAACGCTCTGTCGGAAATGGTTTACTTAATCTTCGAACCACCCAAACCAGGGTAACAGGTATCTATATACATATATATATATATATTGGTTGTACGATCGTAAAGTCCCGGTTCTGGCAATAGTTGAACAAGCCGTGAACAATTGTAATGCGAGTATTAGTTTCCTTAATTTTCCCTGTTTATTAAAAAAAAAAAAAATAAACAAAAAATAAACAAAAATACGTACATCTCTTCCTCCCAGCCCCCCGTATAAGGGTACCGATTTATAATATATCATACCGAGTAATCCTCTCCCCAAAAACCAATAGATATATTCTTGGCGTAAGAAGAAACGGCAATAAAAAATGAAGAGATTGGGCTCTGCTAGCTGTAGGGGGTTTGCGGCCGGATTAGGGTAACCGGTGAAAGCCACGGGGTGGTATATACACCCCTCTATCCCATACCACATATAAATCCTAGAGACTAATTTTTACTGCCTCAGAAATGTCTAGGAACGTGTGACTCATCAGCATAAAACAATCCCCCTTCCTCATAGCAGATCGCACGTCGCACATCCACCTAGAAAATTTTTGTGGCGCCCAAGCCCCATAACACCCACGCGGTTTAGACAGCCCAGTATATTTATGGGTTGCGAAAAGGTTACCGCACTTTGGTTTTCGTTGGGAAATTTTTTCTAACCATATCCCATCCCCCATCCCTTGCACAAAGACACACGGTCCTATTTTGTCCCCCTAAGATACTTTTCTCTCTCTCTCTCTCTCTCGTTTCCTGTCTGTCCCGTCTGTCTATCTGTCTGGTGGTACGGGTCGCAGCTCCTGCGCGTTTGTTCGACTCTGGCTTTTGTCAGCCACTCTTTTCCTCCCCTCTTCATTCATCCCTATTGTCGTAATGTCACCGACATTCTCGATTGTCCTGTGCTATTGGCAAGCACTTATTGACAGGGGGCTATTGGGGCTTAAAAAAACTATAGATTATATATATGAACTGTGATGAGACGAGGTGAGGTGATGGACGTTACCAGGGGTGTAGGGGATGAAGCGAGAACACGTATCTCTTATACATATGTATGTACGGTCACGGAATCATCGATCTCCATCGGATATATCTGTGAAGAGGATGAGACAAGGAGGGGTAG
Organism: Tenthredo scrophulariae; assembly: GCA_963978835.1. Taxonomy (NCBI): domain Eukaryota; kingdom Metazoa; phylum Arthropoda; class Insecta; order Hymenoptera; family Tenthredinidae; genus Tenthredo; species Tenthredo scrophulariae. Next base: position 1,407,120 of record OZ022236.1, on the reverse strand, counting down.
AAATAGGGATACGTTACTTAAGGATTCGCCACTTCCTACTCTACTCCTTGCTTCGGACTGGCTAGATTTCGCGAAATGTTGTGTGACACAAGTTTCTGCTCGAGTGAACGAATAAAATATTCCAGTCCTTATTCGAATTTATATATGGAACTCTGCCAAGTGGAAAGTAAGGGATGACGAGGCTTTGATTTATCAACGAACCGCTCAATATTCTCGCAGATTTAGTAACCCCGAAGCTGAGGTAAATTAATTCCACGATAGAATTTTTTCTTTCTTTTTTCAAACGGATCGTTCCTCTCGCCTCTACATTGGCTTTACACTTTTTTTGAACTCCTATTTTTTCACGATAAACTGGGATCTCGATTTCCTCCTATCGTATCGCCTAACGGCAGGACGCGATAGCAATGTAGATAGAAACTGATTCCCAGAATTTTGGCCCCTGGGTAAAAGTTTGCCTTCCATTCTGCTCGCCAAAAATACAATTCGACCGTTCCTAATGGCGGGACGGCACGTTTTGCCCTAGAGTTTGTCGAATCTTTCGTAGGCTCAGTCCCGCCTAACGATCGTCACGAACGCTGAACGGGGCCTACCCACCCAAATTATAATCCTTATACCAGACTAGCACAACTATGTTAAGCCCAACGTACGCGTACCTCCTGCTCCACTTCTTCCTCTTCCTCTTCGGGTACCAAGCATCATTTCTAACACTTTAACCCCTTTTTAGCTAACGACAGTCCGAAACCCCTGAAGCCATACCAACAAAAGCTCCTGTCGTCACTTTAAACGTGAAAATCCCCAACGATATACCCAATTTGAACTCTAAGGGCCATTTCACTAGCGAGATTAAACGTTTTTGAAATTTTTTTTCATTTTTCCCACCACGCACCTGTGATAAATCGGTGATCCAAAAACGAGTAATACCTCTTGTCATCGGACATGAGCGTCGGAAACGAGGTCTGAAACTTTTTTTTATACCCCTCAGAATTTTGTCGCGCGTAAAGTTCAAGAGGGTAGTGGAGAGACGGGGTTTGACAAACAAGTAGAAAAAAGGAAGAAAAAAAAAGTAGAAGAAGTAGAAGAAGAAGAAGTAGAAAAAGAATGAAGAACTTGTGAGGCGGGAGGCGGGAGGCGGACTCGTACAAATTGGTTTAAAAACTAAACTTAATTGTGAGTCTGACGTTCTATACCGTACAACCGCATCGGTGTAGGACGACCAAGGGCGAGATGATGTTAGGCAGGAAATTTTGGAAAACCGATAATTTAAAACTCTTTAATTTCGGCGTCGGAGTAAGTGAGGTAAAGTGTTTAAAATATGGTTAGCACCGGGTACCGTAATAACGTCCACACTTTACCCCGTCGAGTCTTAATTCTCTGTTACAGAGCTACTTAACTCGAAAAGACATTTTTTTTGAACGCAGTAAAATGAACTCAATTAAAATCCCACCGGCGAGGTGCAGGGTCAGAGCTGGGCTGTTGGGTGGGTAGAAGTAGAGGCGAGCAAGTCTTCGCCGCGTAACTAACGAAATACGATTCGTTCAAGTCGTCGGAGGGTGTGGAAGGTTCCGTTTGATCTCCTCAAGTAAAAAATTAGCTCTTCCTCAAGTTTTGGTCCTCCTTCGTCTTTGTCAAGGATAAACAAACTCGGAGAGAACCTCTCGGTCTTTGAGGTGTCCAAGATATCCTCACGCGCCTACTACCCCCTAGCCAGTCCCCCCTCCCCTTATCCCCGTAGAATTCAGCCATCTTTCTTCCCTAACGAACAAGTCGGAAAATTTTCAACAACGATAAAAGAGGTCCAGACCGGGCGGCACGTGGCTAAACAAAGTCCTCTGGGAGGTAAAGGTGCGCACGTAGATACATACATACCCTAAACGTGCAAGGGGGGCCATAAGGTGTGAGCGAGGGAGTCTGCAAGGCAAGAGGAGGAAACACAGTTTTGGTGAAACTCTCACAGCTCAGCGCTAGAGAGTTTCAAGGCTGGTCGTTCTTGTACGTGACTCGCCGACGGTAATAAGGTGCTGCTAGGCGTGGGACAACCTCTGGCTCGCCACCCCCGCGAACCCAAACCCTCGCAAAGTCACAGATGTCTTTTGATTTATACGCACGACAGTTTGCTCCGGAGGCAAAGGCACCAGGAGGAGAGAGCCAGAGAGACCTGGCTCAACTCGACCAACTTTCAGCTCGCATGGGGCCCTTCTGACTGTAATAATTCCTCTCTTAGCGAGGCGGAACACCGAGAGAGGCTCGTCCTTTCGTCCTTCGAATTAATCCTGAGGTTATTGATGACTCGGTCACTAATTACTCTCCTCTTTCTCTTATACTCGGAAGAATCGTGATGATAGAGACCCCCTTCCTCTGTGTGGGAAATGAGGATGAAATCTAAGGGAGAAAGGTAGGGCGCAGGACCAGATATGAGAGCGCCCCAAAACTTTGTTACAAATCCTGTCAATCTTCAGGACCTTTTCCATAGAACTTTTCGGGAGGACCATCAGCCGCAGAACACCAATCTTTGGTGTTAAATGGACTTTGAGAAAAGCGGAGGAGGACCTAATCTGCGAAATGCGAGAAAAACCCCTTCTCAAAACGACCGGGACTCGAACCCACGTCCTCCCATTCCGTAGACAGGCACGCTGTCGCGATGCCACTACGTTTGGTGGACGGATTAAGACCCAGAATAGTATCTTTGGCGAGAGGCTGACCGTGAGTTAGGTCGGTCCAGGACTCAGGGAAGTTCGCCGTTCAAATTTTTATCACGAAGATTAAAACCAGGGTGTAGGTGTATCGTGGCATAATAAAGTAAGGAAATTGCTTTCCGATCATTTTAAAATGGGCCGGATAAAAGGGGCTAGCCTTAAGGTTGTAGAATCTAATTAAAAGAGGAATAAATATCGGGAAAAAAGGAAGGGAAGAACCGGGAGCTAAACCCTGTGGCTTTTACGTTGGATATTACAGGGGGAAGAATCAATCCCTGCATTTCCCTCGGTACGATAAATAAAGAAGAAGAATAAAAAAAAAAAGGGAAAAGGAAAAAGGAAAATGGAATATGGAAAAAGGGGAAAAGGAAAACAAAGAATAAATACAACGGGAGACAATCCCTCATCATCCACAAAGTCCCTCCATTCCCTCCTCCTCCTTACCCGCAAAACCCACCCTCTTTGATACTGCGGTATAATGCGTCCTGTGGAAGGACAGCACACCCCATATCTGGTGCGTATGATGAATAAAGAAGATAAATTATGCACCCTGACTAGAACCCCGGCGCTGTTTACGCTTGTCAAGGGGTGAGACGCGATTTGAGTGGAAAACCCAACGAGGGATGGGAAGAGCGAGCTGTCTCGGTGGTCGTAGCTGATGCTGATGGTGATGGTGATGCTTTTGCTGGTGATGGTGAAACGAAAAACCACAGGAGGCTCCATTAGCGTCAATTGGATGCTTAAGCCGAGCTCCTTTGCCCGGCGATTGTCTTTGTTCGAGCTTATTCGTTACGTGCGATTATTTATAACGAGTTGGTACCGCGATTATCTGCACATAGGTATAGATTCTGCAACACAGTTATAAATCGTGCACCGGCGGGATCGCTCCCGTACGTTTGGCAGATTTGGCAGAAAAAAAAATCCAAAAAAGGGGCAAAAAAAAAAATAAAAAATGGTAGGAAAACAAAAGTGTCAACAACAAAGGGTCGTATCGTTGATTCTGGCAAATATTTGGGTGGGACATTTGAGGCGAGAATTGGCGCCCGTAAAATTCAATTGTTTCAGAGATCTTTGACATTCTGCTGAACGACGAGCGTGCGGTTTTCACATAGAAAAACAGGGGGAGAGAGGAAAATGGGAAAACGGGGGAAAAAGGGAAAAAAAAATCAAAAAATATCTTTTTTTCAACGGAACCTGCAGGCTTGTGTTTCACCAATTTGCCATACTATACTCGTCCGACGTCTTCTTTCGTTCTATCCCTTTTTTTTTTTTTTTTTTGCACTTCTTCCTTTTTTACTTTCCTTTTCTCTTTATTCGGGTAAGGAAAGTTTCTTCTACACGGTTTTACCGGCCAACAACTTTATCCTATACCAACTCTCGGCAGCTTCGTCTCATCGTTTTAATGTACCTTTAAAATCTGGTACAAAAGTTCCCTATCCACCCTCCCCACCTCCACATCCCTCGTTTACCCCAGTTCAGTTTATTCAAGTAAAGATACACCGATAATAAAAGTACTCCTGGTGTACAGGCTCGATTAAAATATATAAAGCTAGATGTGTATGGTACATGTATGTATGTATGTATGTAGTACCTATATATGGTCAATTTTCATTTTCGGCCTTTTACTCATTGCCACCGGTATACGTATAAACGAGGATTACAAAATCAATTCGACAATTATTGGCGTTCACCGATATTATAGAATCGACGATGATTGGTTTATAATTTTATACGTGTGCGGAGTCACACACAAATCTATAATATCCATGTATATATGTATCTATCTATGTATGGATGGATGGATGGATGGATGGATGGGTATATTTTCCATGAAATGATCGTCGGTTGCATGTTTCGGGCGTAGCAATTTCATTTTATAGCTACCAATTTGACGCGAGCCAGAGTTTCACCACGGAAATCGTTAAATTTATCGATTTGATACGTAGGGCCGAGGGTCATCGACTCGAAGTTGATTTATCGCCGGCTAAAAATCATTTCATTAATAACTTAATAATTGCCCAAATATATTTTCGTATTATTTTACTTAAAATTTTTTTCGTTTCTCCCCCTATTCTTTTCATTCAACATTAGCCCAGAGGTAAGTAGTAACTTAAATATTATACGAGTAGGTACCGATCGGAATATTTTTTCGGTGATTAACACAGCATGTAGGTAATTACAGGTCGTAAAACGCGTTCGATATTATAAAATGAAAAAGAAAATTCTATAGCAAGTTTCGTCGCCCCCGCACCTCCCGGGGACTCGTTTACCCCGTTTGTATAACTGTTATAAAACACTCGTCAAATTTGTCGATATAATGATCAGATAAAAGTAAAGGTTCTACGGAAAGTTAATACGCCAGTATTTTAACGGGAATTTAAAGACCCAGTTTCCCGGATATGGATCGGCGGAATAGTTGGATAGTGTGACCTTCGACATTGGCCAGAGATGATTATAACGGTCAATGATATCAAGGTCTGGGCCAGCGCTCTCTATGCCGATCAATTTGCGGAATGAAAGGGTCATTTTTTCGCTCCGGTAGCCAAATTCGTTCCGTAGGGACGCAGTCGGGCTTCTAGCGATCAAACTGAAAACTCACGCGATATCATAATTAAAAGTTGTAAGCACGAGGTGCTCGTTCGCTCGGGGTTATCCAAAATTATATCGTTAATTGTTGCGAGACAATTTAACGATTCTTGAATGGGTGAAAATTACTGTATCCACATTTCCCTCGGAAGTCAGAAAATAAATGTCCAAAATTCAGGTTCTCTCAGTCGACAGGAGTCGGAAATCACGTTTGAAAGACTCACGAGTGATCCCTGCACGTTACACAATGAATTGGAGCTTTTTTCGTCGCGATTTTGCTCGTGAAATGTCAGTCTTTGATGTGGGAGCACGATGAGAAATGTGAACTTTAATATTTTATTACTTTTTCTGAACAACCAGGTGACGTGTGTGTAAATTTCGAGTCGTAAACCGTGAGCGATATTTTTGTTACACTTTAAACCACGGTGGATAAATTGTGAAAGTTTTAATGAACAACCGCCAACGCGAATCCTTAACCGCTTAATGAATCCCAGGGTGGTCCGGTATGGTCGTCCCTATAACTTCGCACGTTCGGTTCAGTTCTCCTTCGGAATGATAGAAGGGTTGGGTTTGTTTTCTACCCTGCTGCTGTCTTTTTGACCATTTAATAAAAGGAGCTTGCGGTCCCTCACGAATCGGCAGACACTATCTTATTGTCTAGCTATTCGAGGAAGGTATGTTCAGTTGGGACTTTCGACTTGCTGAAGGACCGGAAAAGCTCCGGGAGGTATACCCAGTCGAGCGGATGCCCACGTCCACAAAGCCTCCTCTACTCCTCGTCCCCGTCCTCGTCCTCGTCCTCATACTCCTTGTGCCCAAAGCGTGCTTCATGGTTACGCGAAATTTCTCGTTTGACATCTCAGAAACTTTTAATTAAACGCCCGCTACTGCTGCTGGTGGTGCTACTGCTGTTAATACTTCTACTACTACAACCACTGATTCTGATGGTATTTCGTCCCCGTTCTGTAACAGGGCAGCGATCCTCGATTATATATCGCGAACATTTGGCAGGGCAATAATCACCTGACGAGGGTTTTTAAAAAAAAGAATTTTTTTACGAGCCAGAAGTCTCGTTTGGTTCCATTTTTCTTTTTTCCGTCTTTTTCCCTCTTTCTTCCTTTTTGTTTTGTCATCAGAAACATTCGTTTAGTTTTTTGGGGTGGCTACGCGACAGGCAGAATGGCGAATGTAATTTATTTAAGTTCCATGTTAATCCACCTATGCCACGAGGTAATTAACCCGGGATTCAATTCTCGTCTGATTAATTAACGACCCTTTTCCCTTATTTTTATTTTTATTTTTTTTTTTCATTTCTGTTCCCGGAAAGGGGGTGCGAGAAATTGGAAAAAAATACCGTCCCGATTAGCAGCACGCTTCAAACGTATGGCTTGTAGCCTGGAATGAACCCAGGAGGTGTAACACAGCTACTGCTGGGTTGTCCATTACCAAATGGGATCGGCCTCATTTTTCAACGGCTATCTCGTGTCTCCGAGTCCCGTGCTCTTTCGGTCACATCTTTCTGCGGGGTTCAGGGTCCTTCCTATCCACGATCATCGAACGGTGAACCACCGTTTTACACACCTGGGCTTTTCGAACCCGAAACCCGGACTACTGCGGAAGGAGGGATGAATACTTTTATTTATGGACCTCACCCGATCGGAATGGTTCAGAAGAGATATAAATATATTCTCATCCCTAACTGCATCGGTACAAAAAAAAAAACCAAAATCGGCATCTTTCAACGAATAGAGATACCGATGATTCCCCAAAAACCGTAGTGTATAGCGGGAAAATTAAGGGTGTTTTATGCGATCTAATGAAGCCTTGTTCTCGGGGTAGGACGCGTATACTCCTGTGGCTAAAAAGTTCAAAGAAAAAGCTTTTTCGATAAGTATGAAGTGGGAAGAGGATTAAAAGAAACAAAATCTATACATAAGAGAGAGGGGTTGGTTGGAATAGGGGTTAGCTACGCGCGGAGATACATATTTCTATACTAAAATAAAGAGAGAAAAAATAAAACGAGATCTGAAATAAAGGGAAGAAACGAACCACCGGCGGTGGGTGAGTGAGTTTAATCGAGGAGGAACCAGCAGCTCGCCCTCGTCATTTCCGTTTTTATCGAAGGTGGGTTGTAGGTATATAGGAGAACTGGGTATGGTAGAGAAATGAATGGTGGAGTTTAAGGGAGAGTATAGATATAGATTTATGCGTCTATATAGGTATCTGAGCACGAATGTATATGTGCCTTGGGGGGGTGGGGGGGGGTTGGTGTGCGAGAAAGACTCGCGACATTTTTTTTCCTCCGTTATCTTCCCAGCCTCCTCTCGCTGGCTCGGTTCAGGGAGAATCGAGATGATCAACTCTGCCGGGGGAGAATCACCGAGACCTTCCTTCCTTCCTTATATTATCATCCTCTTTCTACTTCCGTTCGCTCTCTGACTTTGCGAAATGAATCTCACCGGGACCCATGGAAATCGGGCAATATTTAACACCGATTTTTATGGCATCAGATCGATTGAGTAGCCAATCAGGTGTGATGATATTACCGTTTCATTATACGATTTATTTTCATCCCCTTATCTCTCGGCCTATTTTGACGTCGTGTAATTCCTCTCACACAGACCCCCACCTACTCTACACGTTCTGTAACAAATCTGTCTTCACATCTCTCAAAGGATTATACCGATTTCTGACCATTTTATTCCTTTTATATTTAAGCTTTTCTTCGACTCATTGGCAATGGAAATGAATAAATAAATAGATAAATAAATAAATAAATAAGGGTAGAAACTATCAATGTGTTTATAATCATCGAATATTGAGATGTGTCACGTTGTGATAAAGGTGGTAAATTTTCCACCGTCAATCTACACCTATTTCGTTAGCAATTAAGAAATACTGTAACCAGTTGGCACGCCCATCAACGTTCAGGATTAATTAATGACTGTACGTTTACGCTTGGAACCTCCGCGTTGCCAAGGCGTCTTTCAATTAATAATTAACCATGAACCTGCAGAGAGCTGACTTAACGGGAATCACTTACTTGCAATTACCAGCCCCCCCTATCCCCCCGTTTAGCATTTATCTATTTAAAGTTATGAGATAATATTTCATACGAAAAAAGAGAATGTATGTAGGAGGTGGGTGCAGTAGGTGAACAGGGTGGTGGGCATATTCGTACCCTAAGTCGATTCAAATTCAAATTCGAATTCAAATTCAAACTCCGAACACCACACCGTCTCATGCGATTCTCGAGACCGCACAAGGCTTAACATTTTTCTCGAGGGGATTCCCCCTTTGGCGAAATTCACGTTTTATGATAATCTCACGGGGAAGGGGTAGGTACGTAGCTAGGTATACGTACAGCGACAAACGGTTATAAATTTTCTCTTTTCGTGTTTCGTGAAATAAGAGACGGGGGGAAGGAAGAGGGAGGATTTTTCTTTTTTTTTTCCACCTTTCGGCCATGCCTCTTATTCTATTGTCTTCATATCGCGATTAAACGAACCTCGAGTATGCCTAGAGCCTGAGCCAGGATCTCACCACTGGCAGTTTCGGCGTTCATCCCTTTCCTGACCTCAAACCTCAACCCGGTAAGATATCTCCGGGCGGTTTTTGCCCCCGCATGAAAATCGCGGGTGCCAATCCGCAGAGACCCCGCTACATCACCTAGAGCATAGAATATCTACAATCTTAAACCTTGGTTCATAACGACTTCATCAGAGATACGCCCGACCGCAATATTATACATGTGCCCGAAATCCGTAGCCTGCTAGAATCGTCACGATTTCATTATTATAGCCAAAGATATACGAATATTTTTTATAATATGGATATATGGGCCTTAAACCTGAGCTCCGTGAGCTCGGACGTACATAAACAACCATTTCCTTATTTGACTCAATTTAATTTTTAATGAGCTTGATTGAACTGCATATATACTACATATGATGAGTCACCTCACTTTTAGGACCAATTGTGTAATTATCTAACTTTTCAAACGGCCTACTTTTTTCACTTCTGAGGAAAGACATAGAATTTTCCTTTTATTTCTCTCTCTTCTTCTTCTTCTTCTTCTTCTTGTCATAAAATTATTTATTTATTTTTTTTTTTTTACCAAAAATAGGGAAAAATACACTTTTGGGTTGGGGCGTAGATGTATTACGGGACACGAAGGACCACGGAGACACACGTAAGACTGGAATCGATATTCTCTGTGCCTACGCAATTTCGTTGCTTCTCCTCATCTCGTCTCGTCTCGTCTCTTCTCTTCTCTTCTCTCCTCTGATCACCCCGTAGAGCTCTCTCTTTCTCTCATCTCTAATCGCTTCGTGAAATTCAATTTCGTTGTACCGACAGCAACCGCGCCGGGCGGTTGTCACGTAGGAATTTACCCCGTCGTTAAGTATCGACGGCATTAATGACTCCGCGGATTAAGAATCACTAATTGAAAATACGCGGGCGGTCCTTAGGAATTCTGATCGCCTCGAAACCTCTCAGACTAGTTCTATAACAGAATCGATCAACATCACCGCAAAAGAGAAATAAAAATAAAGAAAATAAAACTTTCTACGCAACCCTTTACGGGCGCTGAGGTTCATATCACTATTTCGAACAACCCTTAACGCGATTTATTAAATAGTAAGCAACAAAGATTCGACGATTCTATGTATCCGTCTGAAATTAATTGATACGAAAATGTTGTCACTCCGTTTATGAAAGGTGGGAGATATCGTGGGTATAATGTTAAAACGGTTTAATAATAAGACGAGAATACAGAAACTCTGTGGAAAAGTTGTTACGGACTGAAACCCGGGGAGCAGCGTGTGTCAGGAAGAGCTGTGGATGTCCCAGAGGCGAGTCTGGAGTAATTTTCATTTGAAAGTAGGAAGCGACTCGACCTAATTTAATAACTGTATAAACTTGGTATCAACCTTCCAACAAGCCCCAGGGTAGGCAAAGCTCGCGGTTATCTATTCACCGTGATCAATTAGCGGTTATTTATCGCCATAAAACGTGTTCAACAGTCGTTTGTTTAGCAAAACTATCATTAATCGCGATAACTCCATGAGTGAACTGCATGCCTGAATACAACCCCGCGTATATCGGTTCACTGTTCATCATCATCATCATCATAATCGTCATTTTTCAACCTGTTATAAAGTATTTCGTTCGGTAATACATCGTTGTGTCTCTTATGCCCGCGATAAAAAATATCAAGGGTCCGTTCAGCCCTCAGTTACTTCCTTACTTCCTTAAATCCTCCGGCAATGATACACCCCCACGTGTCGTTAACCTGTCCTCGATGAAAATAATTCATCTCTAAGGTACTTCGGACCGAATTTAGTGCATCGAGATACCCTTGATCCCATATACTTTAGCGGATTGATCCGTGCCCGGTCAAAGACGTTCTTCAAGATCGCTCTCCGTATCGCGAAGATCATATGGATTAAGCCCTCAGACCTACTTACCGAACACTCTGCCGGCCCCCACACCTCGAACTACGATCCAGATCAAACAGGCATAAATAAGTTGTCCACTTTTACAGACATCCATGTCGAAGATCGAGTTCCTGGAGCTTTTATTCATCGAACACTGGTTAGAACGGCTATGTATATAGCCGCACAAGAAACACCCCCGATGTTGACGAGAAGGTATCAGCCGCGTAAATTCATCGGTAATAAAACATGCCAGGATTATCCATCAGCGAGGTCTTCATCGGAACAGTATCAAGTCTTCATTTCAAATATGTCCGGTTCAAGTTCGGATTAAGGAATCACATTTCACCCTGAGTACCACAACATCCATCGTTTGTGATCCATCAGGATGAAGTACTCCGGATTGAGAAGCCCGAGGATTTTATTTATACGACCAATACCTCGCCTGCCCTAAATAGACCTATAAATCTATTGTTTAAAACAATCACGGGATCGCATTATACCGAAAAGTTATACGACACCATGACACCAAAGAGACACAATTAGCTCGAACCTAGATCATCATAATTGGCTCTCGCCGTGGCACATATAACACTTACTGAACACTGATCCTACTTTATTTTGTTTAACTGATTTTTTCGTCAACAATTTGGACGCGTCACACTTACACTTTGATATTATTATTACGACAAATCTATGGGGTAATTATCGGCGACTACTTGACCACTTGGAACCGTTCTTCAGACACGGTTTTCATCCCCGTTCATTATTTGACCATGACTCTAATCGCGGGATAATTGATCAAGCCATAAGACAGTTTAGTAAGTCTTTTCTAACATCGGGATACGATCGATCAAACAAATGTCGATAAACTACTGCAGCTGAAGCTGGGGAATATCATCCCTTGAGCCAAACGATACCACGACATTTTTTCAAGGACAGATCGCAGTCAGTATTATCTTACATTTCGACTCTGGGGTTTAGACCGCGGCTCTTCACTCTTCGGATTTGAACTCTGTGTCATCATTTACCCTTCGAATTATCGGCTCAATGATCTTTCACTTAACTCTTGATCAGAACCTCGCGGAGGGTCGCTGTACGACTTAGAAATTATTCTCGGCCATTAACGCCAGGTCAACTCCCGTTTAAACAACGTTTACACCGAGGTCCCCCACGTCAAGGTTTCTCCGCGGCGATGCGCGTCCCGCAGAATCACGACTCACACTGGCGGGCCATCGAGCGTCAGGAATACCCTGACTACCCCCACCGACTACGTTCGCAAACTACCCCTTCCGTCTGCGAGTCCTTACCAGACCCAATAGCGCACGCGTCGATGGTACAGATTCAGAAGTATGGTCCTGCAAAATTTGGTGAAAAAAATCATCATTTTTAACGTTCCGTTTTCTTTTTTTTATCCGATTCCTCAAACTATTCCGTATCGGTACTCAAATCAGGACTAAGGGGGTTGAACGAAGGATAAGATTTTTCTACATTTCAACACTTTTCTCAGCTTCAAGGGATCCGGCAATTGATAAAGTTCTAATAAAATATATCCACTTCCGAGCCTCGCGTTATGACCTGAGCCTAAACCCTTCCGAGTAACGTTTTAAAATTAATAACTCCCACTGGCAATATCTTCTCTGTCCGATTCGCACTTCGTAAACCCATCCGAATAGCATAGAAGAGAAGAGAAGAGGAGAGAAGAGAAGAGCTGGCGCTGAATCGTTGGTAAATTATTAAACGAGTAACGTTACGTCGGTATATCTATACAGCGAGTCAGTGAGCCACGAGGCGCAAAGGTATAACATCATTTCATTGCCGCCATTCCGAACTCTACTAAAGTGGAATGAAGATTCTTCTGATTTCCGCTCAACTCGCTGATCTCCCTGGATCCCAAAGGATGCGTTTTTCCCACCCCCGAGTCAGGCATCAGTGTTCGATATTTGGAAGGAGCTGGGATACCGATGAGCGGTAGTAGCTGGTATATCGGGAAGTAATTTCTGGCAAAAATTTTTGCCTTTTCTATTTTTCACGATTATTTTTGACGGAGTATGAATTCAACCGGGAAATTTAACACCCATCACCAACAGCTGCGAAATTTTAACACTTACGAATCACTGGACTAAGCCGCGCGACTATCACTGTGCGTCAAGACAGGTAATAAAATTTCCTCAACTCGTAACTGCGCTGCAGAGAAGAGAAAAAGGCCGAGGTGATATAGGCGATAACATATCGTAAACGATCTTCGAAAGAGATTCGGCAATTTCACGTCGACGAGACGTATATAATATACGATTGACAATAACCATCGCGTGATACAGACGTTCCGTTTCTTCTTCCTTCCGCTTCCTCGACGTTCAAACTCAGAATGAAATATCGTTCCGAGCTTGCTCTATACGTCATATCCACACCGATCTATGGGCCGCAAATGATATGCACAAATATTTCTCATCGATGATTGCATATCGGCGACGGATTCACCTATAACGGAGTTGCACAACATCCGGCCTCCTTCAGCCACTGGGTATATCCAAATCCCCACAAGTCTTGACACACATGTGCAATGCTTGTGCGCTTCCTGACGGTCCGAGGATATGTAGTTTCCATTCCATGAAGTGTATCTGGCTGATGATTGGAGATGAAAACGCTTTCCATTCCATGATATGTATCTGGCTGATGATTGGAGATGAGAACGCTTTTCATTCCATGAACTGTATCTGGCTGATGATTGGAGATGAGAACGCTTTCTATTCCATGATATGAGATGGTAGTTTGTGGATCGGTATATCATTGAAAGCACGAAAGTACTCCGAAGCGAGTATATGCCTGTAGTATCCCATGTTGTAAAACGGTTAGCAATGTTCTTGGCCTGATATGGTGAGGGCAAGGTCCTCTACTGGTTTGATGATGGCTTTCGAGTATGGTTGTGGTTTTCCACGAAGAGGAAACGGGGTCCAGCATACCGGGTCCAGCGGTGAAGAGAACATTGTGGGCTTCGGGACGCACTCTCACGGGGGTTAAGCCTTCATTTTACATTCAAGGCATCGTAAGCCGTCCCAGGAACAGGCAATGGACAATCGTCTTAGTGCGTGCGAGCCGAACGGAGCCCTGGAAGCTCCTGTTCGCTTAACTCTAAGTGAAAACCCAGCCTCTCTGACGCAGCTGATATATAGTTACTACATATATACGAAGATGAAGTCGAACCCGGGGTTTTGAAGAATTTTTTTAACTCAAATCTGCAACAGCTTTTCCACGTACTCCTGGGGGGCGATGAATCTTTGACCGAAATCTTTCGGGCGCATTTTCACTCGAAAAGAAAAAATAAAAGAAAAATGAAAATGAAAAAAAAAAAAAAAAAAAGGACTTCGGTTTTCTTTCGAAATAACGAATGAGGGAGCTGCCGCTTCGCCTCTTCGAATATGCGACTATATATTCCTCGACGTTTGAGGGAAATTTTCTTTTTTCGCTCTAATGGGGGCCGGATGAAGTATTTGAGAAAATAGATTTGAATGAAACGCGCTGTGTACATCCGTGTAATTGCATTGCTACTCTTTAACGATCTCAAATGTCTCTCTCTCTCTCTCTCTCACTCTTTCGGTCGAAACTCCGAGTTCGCCACCCTCTACCCTGCACCCTCTACGTGGATAGCGGCCGAGGAGGGGGTGGAGGGGGTGGGGAGGGTGCCTATATTTTGCGTGTAATTTCCAAGTTTACGACGCCATTACCATTCGTCCCTCGCGACCATAGCGCGGATACCAAAAGCCAAGGTGACCCACGCGTTTCACCCTGTATACCGGAAACTCCTCTTCTACGTTACTCTGCCGTACCTTTCCTCTTTTTCCTCTTTCCCTCTTTCCCTCTTTCATCGAATCAAGGGTCCTTGCACGCGCCCGCGACCTTCTCTCATCCTAATTTCACCGAGGCAAGGATTTATCGAAGTTACGATTTTCCTCGGACTAACTTTCGCCGACTTGCTTTTCCCATGTAAAACGATGCCTCATCATTTTCATACACCAAACCCCCGGGGGAAAATAAAAAAAGAAAAAAGAAAAGAAAAAAAAAAAAACCAACAACTTCCGGTCGAAAAAAACTTCCGATACCAAGTCAACATTCTCCGGCTAACAGAGAAAAAATAAAATAAAATAAAAATAACAAAAAGGAAAAAGGAAAAAAAGATTAAGAAAACGGCATTAAAATGTTTTTTTTTTTCCAAACCCTTCAAGGTATGTATAACGTAGGAAAGAAAAATGGTAAATTCGTTTTCTCCTTCTCTGCCTGTTTGGCCAGTTTTTTGTTATTTTTTTGGCACAGTTTTTGGCTTTTTATTTTTTTCTTTTCTTTTTTTATTTCTTCGTTTCAACAATTTCAGGGAAGAAAAGTTACGAAAACGAAAAATTTCTAGCAGAGTGGAATTCAGGGTTTTTGTAGGTATAGTATGTGTATATCGCGTTATACTGTTACCTATCCTACCGAGTCAAGGCCCGCAGGATTTCACACGATATGCCAAAACAGCTGTGACGCCATTACATTCCGAGTTATTTTGCCTTTCCACCGACTTAAAAACCGCTTAACTTTGCATAATTCGTTTTGAATCTTCCCCGCCTGGCTGCTATGCAGGCACCAGGCACCTACCTACCTACCTAACTACTTTCCTCTATATAATACCTACCTACCAGCGAAACAGGGGCGTTGTTTTCCTCAGCGACAAAACTAACTCGTGAGAGATAATACAAAAGGCAGAAAAAAGAAAGAAAAGAAAAACGAAAACGAAAGAAAAAAAATAAGGTGAAAAAGGAGGAGAAAAATTTAAACGGAGGAAAACGAAAAATACAACAAAATGAAGAAGGTGGAAAACGCTGAGAGCAAGTACTATACATTTATATGGGCATTTCTGATTGAGCGTTTCCACCTAGTCATCAGAGAGGTATCTCAGATAACAATCAATTTTCCGGCACCCAATTTTCAGCGGTAATACAGTTTTGTGATGAAATGACTAGATAACACTTTTTAGAAGTGTAACCATCAACGAAAATCCGCCGGAGGCCGCCCACGTGCCGAAAATTGCAGTTTTCCGGACCAAGTCGCCAACAACCTTTCATTCAAAGCTGTGAAGCAGAAGCAGAAGCAGAAGCAAGAAGCAAGAAGCAGAGGCAAGAAGCAAGTCAGTTTTTCGTAAATTGATGCGGACAACGGTCACACGTCCATCGATATTCCTCAAGATGTCTAGAAAAATATTTTCAGGCTTTTCATTTTTTATCAAAAAAAGCAGGAAGCTGGAAGCTAAAAGCTGAAAGCAGATGCAGAAGCAGATGGAAATGGTGGAAGACGGTGGAGGCGATGGAGGAAAACCGTGAAAGACGGTGAAAACGTTGAAAGACGGTGAGCGAAAAACGGTGAAAGGCGGTTGATGAAGACGGTGGAAAACGGTGGAAAACGGTGACGGAAAATGGTGGAACAGGGTGACAGAATGACAGTTGAGTTTGAGTTTATTTGTAATGGAGTTGACGGACTGACAGAATGACAGTGACAGACTGACAGAGTGGCAAAGTGACAGAATGGCAGAGTAAAAAAATGGCAGAATGTCAAAATGACAGAATGACAGACTGATAAAATTGTTACGAACGGCTCTCGATAGGAGAGCAAAAAGTTAAGGGTAGAAGGTTGATAATGTCTGCAAAAATACATCTTCGATCGGACCCTGGGCGAAGCGAGAGAGGAGCACACTCATGCGACTTGGATCATCTGATTCTTCATGGAAAAACGAAGATTTTGAACCCAAGGAGGACCTTCTTTGACTGAAATTTTCTTTCCCACGGCGTTTTTCCGGAAGGTCTTGAAATGACGCAATTTAGTTTCGGAAAATAGCTGTTTAAAAAAATAGCTCAGTCCAAATTTCGTGTACACTAACAAAAGTACATTCTCTCAACCCGAATTAATCCATTGGCATTGAGTTTACCCGTGTGCTTCAACAAAACTTGAAGAAAAGAAATTTCCAGCGCTAGGAACGCTTAATTAGAAATACCCATATACATTCCTCCTGATCATGGGGGTAGGTTCGTTGCATAGGGGTATTATAGTAGGGGAGGGTCGGGCAAAATGGACTCCTGAAAAGAAAAAAAAATATACATAAGTGAATAAAGTAACGAAGAAGTACCGGAAGTAAAAAATAAGAAAAACACAACTCCACGTAGTAGTATACGATTAATTTCTGGGATCGTCACACGTGAGACGATTTATTTTAGTACAGAATTTCAACCTCGTTCCAGCGGGGGGCAGAGGAAAAAAAAAGGAGAATTTTTCAGATGTATCGCTTCATGGAATAATAGGCATTTACAGCCAGATCGAGGCGGAAAGTAAAATTGTTGAAATAGAATGAAATTCTGTTAATATTCTCTGCAGCTGTGAAAAAGAAAAAAAAAAAAGGGAAAAAAAATCAACGGACCGAAGAAGAGAAAGGGAAGAAAAAGAAGGAGAAAAAAGAACCAGAGATACGTAACCAGGTAGCAATTCGCGCGATATACATTGAACGCTCCGTTATCCGCATATCCTTTTAGTTCTTCAGATTCTTTTTCGACGATTAAAACCGTCCTTCGACCTACGTATACCTATACCCTACCATCTACCCCAAGTCCCCAACAAACCCCGCGGTTCCACAGGTTTCAAACAAGACAATTACGAAAGGGTGCGATTGCCCGCCGCTTTATTTGCATACGCTACCCATCTTTCTTGCTATCTCACTTACTCGGGGGCTACATAACTATCGTATAAGCTTCTCTCTTTTCCACACCCCCGTTGTTCGTTCGTAAAACGGAGTCAAGTGAGCCATATTGCAATTGGTTAGACAAAATTACGGCATGGTCAATGAGTACGACGAGTACCCTGAAGAGAGCTGGATATTTTCTTTACTTTTCCTAAATGAGCAAATAAGACCGATGAAATTCTTACAGAATTTTGAAGATCGCCAAACACCGGTACCGCCCTTACGGGAAAAAAAAAAACCCTCAAATTTAAGGGGTAAGTTCGTCATCCTCAAGTTTTCGGGGCTTACCACGAAAGCTCAGAGTATCTTTATCCAAAAATATTGAAACTTGAGGGTGCACCCTGAGTTTTCATGGTAAACCCCCGAGACTTGAGGGTAACGAATTCACCCCTTAAACTTGAGGGTTTTTTGTCCGTAAGGGCGTGATACATACCGATTTATCGTCAAGTAATTCTTGAATCTTCATACGTTGGTTTACTAGAAGGGTTGTTCACTCCTCGAGTCAACGTCCATTGCCCCCATCAAGAGAAAGACATATACGCTAGGAACAGACGGCGAACATATACAGATACAGGAAACGCGATTCAACCCGGTTTAATTTAAAGGTCAGAGAGTTTTACTGCTGTTTGGTAACTCGGTTAATTTTATAACAGTTATCGCGTTATTTTAGTCTCTATATATACGTTTGAATCCACATGTCGTTGAAGTAGAACAGAACAGAACAGAACAGAACTTCAGCAGGCTGTACGTTTCGAAATCCGCGGTCTTCGTTCTTCCGCTAGAAGCCCCGATGACCAAGGGACGATCTGTTGCAGGGACGAGACGATTAGTGCATCCTAATCACGAGGGTGAATGTCTCCTTTTTCTCGTCGTTATAGAGAAAACATGAAAAAAAAAGAAAATCACCGAGGAATAGAAACGGGGAAAAGAGGAAATAGAGGGGGAGAGATGAGAAAAAGGAAAAGGGAGAAGAAAAATATAAGGGCTGGGGAAAAAGGAGGAGCCGGATTTCGTAAGGCATAAGAAACTTTGTATGGGTCCGTGATAAATTCGATACGAGATTGAAAGAAGTGAGTATTATAGCTCGGAGCTGGTGGCATTTTTCTCTAAAATCTTTCGCGTTTCTTGGGGGCTTTTGAAATCTTTCAAGTGTATAATTCTCCTATCGAAACTCATTTCTGCGTTTAATTTTGCGGAAGTCGATACCGATCTCGCGGCTTACCCCTGGAATTTTTCCTTTTTTTCTTTTTCTTTCTCTCTCTCTCTCTCTTTCTCGTTTTCCCTTTTTTGTTTGTTTTATTATTTTTATTACTTTTCTTTATATTTATCTTCCATAAAATTTCAGGGACGATATCCGGGCTTATTTATTCCCTGCAGGCCGATAGTGCGGGGAAAAAATAGGGATGAAACTTCTGTAGCGTACGTATGATGAAATTTATCACGAAACAGGAATATTACCGATGTGAAACTCGACACACATCAAAGTTGAAACAACTAAGTCCGTCCATGTCCCCCTGACCTTTTAAAATAACCTCGGGGCAGGGTGATTCAAATACCAGATTTCGCATTTCCCTCGGTCCGGCTGTTTTTTTCTCCCTCAATAAAAACGGCTAACAGAAATCGTAATCTCTCATAAAAAATTCGCTTCGTTATCAATATTTCGGTTAAAAATTTCGCCCTTTTTATGCCAGATTCGTGATCACCGACTCAAAAAACACCCCAGAAGTGCCTATTTCTCAATTTTTAACAAAGTTCAGCGCTTTTCAAAAGCTAATAACGGTTTTTCCCGCCGAATAACATAACCTAAACTTCGCGGACCGGTATATACCGGTTGATGTTATTCCAGCCGACTTTGAGGGTGTGTCCTGGTGTTTACACGGGTTCCGGGATGCTGATTGTCAGCCGCTAAACCGTACTTAATTAAACTAGCTCCAGTGTTATCGGTACAATATGGCGGACGTCTTCTTGGAGTTGATCGTCGCCATATTCCCCATGATAAGTAAGGCCAGGTTGGGGTCAGCCATAAGCCCGTCTTAGAATAACCGACGAGGAAGGTCAACAAGCGTCGTGTTGTAATTAATAACAAATCGTTGTCATTTCATCGATAATTTTCTTCATTCTGTTGAATCCACTGATTTCTTCTGTGGAAAGTGCAGTTAGCACGACGAGCTAACGCAAGCAATTTAGAGTCTGGTATAGCGACTGCAACCCCTTGAGGAAGCCCGTCCTGAAAGAGGTTCATTCTGCCACACGGAAAGTAACAAGACGTTGCCAAATAACAATAAAACTTTTAGGTGAGCAGCTAGCCGTCTCGGAACCGGAAAAAGAAGGATCCTGCTCTGTGGATAATGGACACCAAGAATACCATAGAATCCGCTAGGATTCTACCAGGATTCTTATTCCAGGTGGTGAGCCGGAGTGACCCTATACCGAGCACCCTGCAGCTACCTACCCAGTTAATGGCGATTCGCTGCCAGCTCTTCTTCTTCCTCCTATTTTAGCTCTTAAAGATCCTGTTGCACTTTAGGTATCATTGAGTACGTGCGCGCGCAACCGTTGTATCGAACCCCCTGAGCTTCAAGAGGGATGAATAGTGTCATTCTTTCTCACCCTTAGGTATACCCTTATATACATTTTGTGTATGAAGTAGGGAGAAAACATTAATAGACTGTCTAATGGTCTCCAGAAACAAATCCGACGTCTTATTCAGCGGAAAGGACATCCCTCAGTGTCCTATTCCTGTTGGAATTCGACCATCGATAAATCCCACTTCTCTATCGGTAAACTCTTCGGCGATATTCAACTATACTTACTAATACACGCATTAGGAATTTCTGATGAAGGTGTCTCGGCCTTGAAGGATGTCGGAGGATTCCGATCGGGTTGTTTACGCGGCTATTTTGGTACAGAAGAGGAACCAACATTTGATAAAATCCGAGAGAAAGAGAGCGAGATGGAGAAAGAGTGATGGAGCATCAAGGTAGTAAAATATACGATCAGTATAAAAATGGAAGATCGGACAAACCCTCGACGGTTCAGAATTGATTTAGTGAGCCCAGCAGCAGAACAGGATGTATAAATTTGACACGTGATAGGGACAGTTAGGGAGGTGAGCAACAGAGTAGAGAAAAATTTTTTATTTCTGTGAGCAAGGTGAATTCGAGGAATATTCTATCTCTTTGTCTCTCCTCTCCTTCCCCCCTCCGGCCCTAGCTCCTTCCTCATTTCTTTTTTTTTTTTTTTTGCCTTTTTCTTTCAATATTCATCTCGGGGAGTCCTGCGCACTCCCGATAAGACATTTGTTCCGAATAATGGTGAAATATTTTCGATGTATTTTAATCCAAGAGGAAACTACCCTCTTGCATCGAACATCTGAGAAAAGGAATCGTATCTGCCAATGGGTTTGTGTGATGCTAACATTTTCATATTTATATATGGGCAGCACACCTTTCTGCAGGTCATAAAATTTAAATATCAGCCTCCGGAGGCTCGTATCGACTCTCGTGATATCATGGACCTCGGATGGTTTCGCTGCCCCGGATCAAAGAGTAGAGGGTCTGAATCTCGTAGTATAATATTTTACGCCACTGAAGATCCTGGCGTTTCTTATTCCCTCGGATTAAATATTGCGGTAGTTATTCCCGAGGTTATAAAGAATCGACAAACTATCTTAAACGTCTGTTTTCACTGGGCTCGGGGTAGACCAAACCCAAACATTTGCTCTGCTGCATCAGGCGGAGTAGGTAGGTATTGCTAAGGGAAGAAAGAGCATCGGGAAAAACCTTTTAGCTCCGTTAAAACTTTTGACCAAGTTTTGCGGGTCGGAAACTGAAGCAAAACAGGGCTTATATTTTCCTCGAAATCTATCGATATACTTTAGAGGATGCACAACTTTAAGGAGAGACCTGCGATTGTGGGTCACGGGGATCGGTTCCAATCACTGGAACAAACCAATTTCTGCACATCATTTATTTCCACGGAAATACAGTCTCGAAATAAGATTCCGAGATTCGACACAAACGCAGGGTAGGTATACGTAGTACACTGGCTGCACTTACTGCAGAGCTACTACAGTAATCAACTACGAAAGCTTGTGGCATACTTTCCGAAAGTTTTTCAAGTATATGCTCCGCCTACCACCCTACAGTGCAAAGTTTTCAGAGCCACAGGTATGAACATCGAGTAATTCGATAAATACACTATATAATAAATGACGAGCTTACGTGGGCCAATTTATTAACCGGATCACTTATCAATCACCTATTTTACCGGACGTACGGTATAGCTCGACACGTGTCATACAACCACCAATCCAAATTGACCTGTCAAACCCATCGAATGACATCGAGCAATCTTCCATGCTATATACTGAAATAACTCACGCAGCTCATTCGAGAACCACGCGGACTGGCCTGGCCTCACCTCACCTCATATACGATGTAACGATTGAACAGCAGGTCAGTTTTGCGGATATTAAATATCCGCAGAACATCTTTGATCGAAAGATCACGAACAGACGTCCACTGGTTTTGATATATACATCATACGGGTGATCAACGATCCTCAAAGACTCGTCACGTGTACTTTGACGTGGATATTATCAATCCTTCCGAAACCTATGGACCGATTTTTATCAAATTTTCCAAACTTCGGCAAGTTTCTTTGAGATATTCGCTCCACTCGTTTAAAAGTTTCAAGCCAACGTGGGTGGTGATCGAGTAACGCAGCAGACTCTGATTACGGTTAACTATGAGCAAGCTTATAAAATTTTCCCGACTTATTCGGAGTATATATGTAGAACGTGTAAGATTTTGCTTGCGTCAAAGATCGTCTCGGACGATTTGGCCAACGCCATTCCTTGGTCGCGTGAGAGTTGACAATCTTAGGGGTTGAAACGAGCTCCCGTCCACCACTCTCATTGCTTATCTTAATCGGTACTCAGGGACGACGGACGTGGGGAAGACTGGACTAGCAATTGTCTCCGCGATTGTCTTCCACGATTTCCAAAAACAACGGCTAGCCTGCTTATCCTAATAGATCGTCTCGTGTTCCAAAAGATTTATAGCACCGAAGGTTGATATAGCTGCTGTAAGTAAGATAGAGTCCGCAGATTCCCCATTGAATTTAATAAATGGGGTATTTTTCCCTGTCGAAAAATGTAAAGTCCACTAAAATTCTCATCAACTTTATCCCCCGAAGTATAACCGGCTGCTAAAGGAAAATGTAAAGGGGGTGGAAAGGAGAGGAGAGGGGATTGACAAAAGTAACGAAAAGGCATGAGCCCGTCCGTAATCCAAAGGGTTGAGATCCTCTCAATGTGACTTCATGCTCAGAATTAGTAACCTTTCATCAACGAAACCCCCTGGTGGTAATTTACTTCCTTGAAATAATCAATCCCTCAGGAATTCTCGAGGGTTATGCAAGGTGTTGCGAATGCTTGTAGGAAACTTGGACGATGTGACTTCTCGCACTGCATCAGGTTGGTGGGAAGGTAGGTAGGTAGGTAGGTAGGTAACTATAAATGCAAATTGAAAGCCAAAGCTAATATTGATTGTGAATAAAGTTGAGCAAACTTTAATCTTTGCTTGGGTTCCCTTGCCCTCCGACTACCACTAGGTCCTATACCTTTAGCCGTATATACTTGTGTATAGACGTAGGTATCGTGTGGGAGCTAGCTGGTGGTTGGGGTTCGTTCTTAGAAACACTCGACAGCAAACATCCCTTGTACACATAACATCGGCTACCGGCAATGCCAGTAGGTTTGGTCGACCCCGGTGCCCTTTGCGGGTTAAATTGACCCGTGATTGATGAGGCGAAGACCCTCTTTAATTGCTTACTCAACTGATTATATGCTAATTAGTTGATAACTGAATTCCCTACTGTACAGAGGAGGAAATTAAGAAATTAACTTTAATTGTCACGGAGAAAGTGACACCCACCTACATCTCTTCTTCTTCTTCTGCATTAGTTTTTTCGCGCTCTTCATCCACCTGCAATTACTCACTTCTGGACCGCATGTCGACGAGTTTCACATCTAAGAATCGCGGACAGTTGTCTTCTCTGTGTGTTCAGTTGTAATGTTACTGGAGAGAAACAGCAGCCCTGCGAAGATGCTGAAGTTCCAAGTTTAAAGTTGGCTTCATCAGTGATTAACGCGACTAAATGATCGTCTGGTTTTTTAATAACGTCAAAGTTTAGAGAGAGTAGACTCTCCTTCCCGAACTTTGGTAATTAAAAATCGAGACTTTTCTGAGATCTGGTATATAGAAGGACTAATTGTAAGACAGACGTAGGATCCTTGGATTTGTCTTATTTCTAACACTCCTGAAACTACTAAACGAGGATAGATTCATCGATTCTAGTAGCTGGTAAGTGATGCTCTCGGAGACCAAGGATCAGGACTTTGAAAGTTAAGATTAAATTAAATTACGGTAAGATTTTCAATTGGACAAATTCCCATCGCTCAGAATCGATTTAAATTAGTCTAAATTCACCGCTCAGTTTTTAACGACTGTTCCTTTTTGCTTTTTTTTTTTTACCTCGCTGACCTCTTCTCTCTCGTTTCAAATATACCGGTAAAGGAGAACGACGGTGATTTCTGCTGTTTTCGAAAGCGGATAGAAGCTATAAACTTTTCGCAGAAGCGAGGTAACATCTGATTACACCCCGCGGCAGGAACGGCTTGAATTTTGAAAACCGTGGTATTCCCTCAGCTAAAATCTTGGCTTGAAGGTAAATTCAAACTCCCAGTTAACTCGGACGTTCGTTTCAACTTTTCCCAATGGTAATATTCCTGATTATTTTTTTATTCTTCCCGCTCCTTCGACTACTAGTTTATAAAATCTTTTGTTAACAAGTTTTGCGGACAAATCGACAATCTTTCCGTAAAAAATAACAAAAAATATGTAATAATTATAGCAGGAGAAATTTTCGGGAAAAAAAAAAAAGAACAAAATTTCTACAGGCCCTAGATTCGTCTGGCTTATTCATCCCATGGATTGCCTCGATAATTGGAAAATGATGGTTCAAGTTTTTCGCAATTTTCTCTACCTTCTATCAGCGAAAGGCCAAGCGGAAGGTCCGGGGCGTGAGGCTTTCTCCGCACTCATTTTGGTTCCGGTACCCTAGGGACAATTTCCGAGATAGATGCGAGGCTTGTGCCGCTGTTCTCTCTCACCGGCAATTTTAACTTTTGATTTTATTTTAAACGTTGTAGTAGTACCAGCTACCCCCAAACCCCAACCCCAACCCCAACCCCGAACCTCTAAAAGTACCCACCTTCTCGAGCAACAGTCTCATTCTCATCCGGACTTTTTATATCCTTACCAACTAGCTGAAGAACGACGCAATTATTCCCCTTGATAAAATCCCATTATCCCATAGCTAATCATTGATAAAGTAAATACCATAAATTAATGAAATATTTGTCTGATTCCACTTCGTCGCGTTGATCAACTTCGTTAAAACTTTTAACAACGAATGTTTTTTGAATCTTGACTAATTTTTCTTTCTTTTTTATCCATTTTCTCTTCTCGCCTTCTTTATTATTAGCTAATTGAAATTCTTATCTCGTACACGAGAATCTATTCTACAACTTTCTTCCTTTCTTTCTTTCCTTCTTCCTTCCTTTTCTTTCTTTATTTCTTCCCTAGAACTTTATACCTTACACTCTGAGGAAGATTTTTTTTCGCGCTTGCCAATTTATACGTTCAAAAAGTTTCTCCCAGCTTTAGCTAGAGGACAACTATTCCAACTATTATTCGGAATTACACCAGGGAATAAGATTTTAAAGAAAAAAATAAGTAAGCTATCCCGCATCTTCGCTTAGCTGTATTTATAGAATACGACGAGATCTTCCCTGCAGTATGCACCCCCTAGCCTCCCTCCAGCTTTGGGAAAAGGGGTTTTGATTCTAAAGATTTTTTTTATTCCTCTACAAATGATGAAAAGGACTTCTTCCCTATCTTTGATGTGCGGAATCGACCCGGTAAAGTGCACGAGGATCTAGCTCTACCTATGCTACCTCTTTGCCTTCAAAGGTCCGCACCACGTCAACGACATAGTCAAGATTTAGTATCTGGAGACAGACTTTTACCACAACGTTGACTCTCCTTTTAACGAGCACTATCTCTTGTTCAACCTGACCAGGTTCTTCATCCCCCACAACGTGACGTGTGTGTTTGCAGTGTCTGAACATATAAAGTGATCGAAAAAAAGACGCGGATCTCCCTTGAGTTATCATTTTTTACCGATTAAAACAACCAAAAAAATGTAATAAATTAACTCCTGAGCGAGGACCTTTTTCCCTGCAACGACTCATTACAAGCTCACTAAGAATGGCCAGTGTACCTGAAACAAAAAACAAAAAAAAAAACTTGGTAGACTTATTGTAGAATTTGAATGAGATCGAGTGCCGTCGGTGATCTCTGACCGCGAATACATCAATTGGCTTATTTTTCAATGGGTTAATCCCACCCCTTCAGATATCTGAATCTAATGAAAAGCCTAATATTTCGCGAGTTTAATTGATCGATAGATCAGCCGGTGGACCAGATTACCCCTCTTTTTCCTCTGCAGTCTCCCGATATCGTTCAACGGCAAAAGGTATAAGGGTAAGTACCTGAAGGAAGATAAAATGGGACGGACAAGTGGTGGAGTTGTAGGGCTCGGTTACCCTCACCCTGTCGACGCCGGTGATGGTGGTGGTGGTGGTGGTGGTGGTGACAAACTTGAGGAAACGCGTTGAGAAACTTTATCAAGGAACACGAAGAGGACAAGTTGAGACTGAGGTCCGCGGCTTCTGATCGGCGTAATCGGTTAAGGACCGAACGTAATCAATCACGCCGACCCTTTTTCTAATCTCACTAATCGCGTCCAACTTTTGATCATCCCTACAGGTCTGGGTGGTTGGACGTAGGCGCTTGATCCTTCCGTCATTTTACCTGGAGGCTATTTCGGCAAAGTTCACATCAAATTCTATACCCTACGCATAATCGTTTCTAAATTAGTGCAAGAAGAAGTGCCGATCGAATTTACACGAAGAAGGCCTTGAAGAGAACCTGTACACCCATGAAGAGTGACATTTTATATTTGGTCGAAAAGAAATGTCAGGTAAACTTATAATTCAACGATAGGGAAGACCGCGAGGTGGGACCCTTATCTCGAAGATACTAACCCCTGGCGCGCAGGATAGCGAGCTCTTTCAGTTGTAGTATAAGTGGAGTAGGAGTGAGTAGGAAAATTAGCTCGACGTGAAATAAAGCGCGATAAAAATCTCCCCGTTAATTATTCATCGCTCGTTTTCGTAGATAAACTAGAAATGAAATTAAATGATGCTACGGTGTTGGTGCAGACATTGGGGGTGTAAAATTTTTTACCTGTATGAAAAGAGCGAATTTTCAAAATACCAAGACCTCAGCTGAGATTTGTGATTACTGTTGTCTAGGATTTAAGATACGGGATAGCTAATACGATGATCATACTGCAGCGGGGTGAATACCTATATGGCGATGAATTTAATCAGTTTTGTTATGGAATAAGGGACGTGGTAGCGATCCGAGGGTAATTACTTAATCACAAGGTCACTCGGTTAAGATAGAAGGGGGTGGGTGGATTATACTGACATTGGACTATAACGACGACCTGGATGAAATATTAATCCAGAACATTCCATGGAGCTCTGGTTTACTTGAAATTTTCATTCTGATAGAGTTTAACATTTCAGATAAGTGCCTGCCAGGGAGAGGTGAAGTTTATGCCGATATTCTAATTGGGGTTAATCTAATCCGGCCCATTCAAGGTTTGATTAACAAGTTTTGTCTCAGGATCTTCAAGAGATCGGATATTCAGGGACAAGTTTCAGCCTCGATATGATAGACGTGGGGCTTGAAGAGAAAAAATGTAGGAAATATTTTCGCGATATTATAGTAAACGAAGGGGTGAAACGGGGGTCGCATATAAAAATCCAACGGTGTTAATTAACGAACGACATTTAAATAAACTCGCGAAATTTTATACTCTTATAAATTGCGAGAGAAATATTAAGAGGAATGAAAAATCTGGAAGAGGCGATTCAGAGTTAAAGAAGAGCTCGAAATATCCTCGTAATTGTTGTCATTATTTAGCTTGAATTCCACCCTGAAAATTCAACTTCACTGGTAATTGTACAATAATCGATGTGGCAGGTTGGCAGCTACCTAGCTTCGCGGAAATAATAAATTAAGTGAAAATAAAATAAGAAATAATAATGATAATGATAATAATAAATGAAATCTTTCTGTTATTCTTCCTTTGGAAAGCTAACGACTCTTAATTATCGAACGTTTATACAATTTATTATAATGATCCTTAGTATCAGTACGTGAGATAAACCCTTAACTTTCTTTATCTCGGCTGGATTTAACGGTTTTAATGATTTATAAATTTGGAAGAAAAAAAATAAAAAAAGAAATACCACGTCAGCTGGTAGGTACGTGCGGTAGGGACGAAACTTTTCTCAACTAAATCCTCGCGCTCTATCCATCTTACCTTTTAATTAATCAAAACTCTATGAATTATTCAACTAAGATCAGCCCTTTTATAGAGCTTATGAAAAGCACCGAGGCGACTTCGAGTCCCGTAAAAAAATAAAAACGAAAAATAATAGAGAAAAGAGAAGCGAAAACGATAGAGCACAATTTTACATAACAAAATCTTGAAGTTTACGAAAAATGAATTTTGCGCTTTTATTGATCTCGCGTTTTCTCAACTCTCGTCTTAACTTGAAATACAGCTTTTTCGACTACCTCGAGTTTCGAAAATCTCTTTTCGCCGAATGGACGATCGGCAGTGATATGTTTTCGATTTTATTGCTCATCAGTGAAAGGGATGAAATGCTAGGTCGACGAATAAGCGGGGTTTTAAGATCGCCACTTGTTCTTCTCCGTGACTACCATCCTCCGGATCCCACCACCCCCGGGGAACCCCCAAGCCCGCCTCGTCGGCAGTCGGCAACCGCTTCTCGACGTAGCTTAACCGTTTAAAAGGTTTCGCCTCCTGTTCCGGGTTCCGTTCCGGGTCGATAGAGCTCTGTTCCTTCCTGGTGGCTGCTATTGGTTAAAGCGAATCAGCATTTTTAAGAAAAAAAAAATCTGCCCTTACCATGGTAGAAACTATCACCAGCTAGGTAGTAAATAAAATATCGAACTTCCGCTCCACGGCTGAGATTAATCGCTACATATACTACATACATGCAGTTATTCATTGCGCATTAAAATTCTTACACGAGTAGTATAAATTTGCCATTAAATTTATAGCATGCAATGTTTTGTTTGAAATTTATTTTCACCATAAGATTCGCGAGAGGAACAACTGGCTGATCTTTACTGACGCGTGGATAACGCGTTCTTTACTCTGCCTACGCTTAGTCGTGTATATATGTAGTAGGCACGTATAGCCCTGGGTGGTACAGGGGGTTTTCAGAAAAAGGGAAAGAATTTACCTATCAAAAGAGACAGCAAACTTCCAATATCATTTGGTTGGGAAAATAAAACTTTTTTACGTTTCTTAGCGAGCAGTAAGAGAAGGGAAGGAAAGGGAAGAGAAGAGGAGCAATAAACTGTCAACATTTTTACGTATAATATATATGTATGTATGCATGTGTACGTATGTATGTAATGCATGCAGCGATATACGAAGCGGTCTTCGTCTCGAGACAAGAATCTTTATTGTAATGTACTTTCAAATTTTCCCGCGGTATTAAAAAACAACAATCTTTCTTACATACATGTTATACTCGACGATATTTTATCTATTTACTTATTTATTCTTTTTCTCCTACCTCCACCCCATTTTTTTTCTTTTTTTTTTTTCTTTTTGTTTTCTCTCTTTTACCGTGAATTTTCGTTATTATCCTACCGCAAAAGAAATTAATAATACGGTTTATGAAATTTTCGAAAGTTTATAGCTATACCATCGCGATTTTTATTGCTATTAACGTTCATTATGATACATTGTTACCCGGTGTACCGCCTAAGCAAACTAAAACGAATATTAGTCAATTATTTTTGTCTGAAAGATTTCAAATCGAAATATAAATTAACAAAGAATATATTTGGCGCCAGAATCGATTCTCTCATTTTCATTTTCATTCCATTTTCAAATCATAAAGAAAAAAAACTCGATAATTTTAGTTTACTGGATTCGAAACTATGTCGAGAAACGCGTATTTCTTGATTCTATAACATATCTACGTAACATAATAGGATTTCACCTTATTAGAGGCAACCCGCGAGTCACGATGTAACGATACCTACGATGAATGTTCAAATTATCATTTGGATAGCTGTGGATTATCTACAGAGGCTAAAGTTCGAAAATAATCTACCAATTGGCGCCAGAAGTCGGTTGAAAAATTTTCCCGATATCCCTCTACCTTACCGACGATTTTTGAAACTACTTTACGCGCGAATCGGCCGGGAAATCCCCGCGATTCAAATCGACCGCAGAATCATAATTATGCTGATTCAGATACTCGAAACTTGTTCTAAACTATTAAAATATATGCATGTTATATGAGATGAAAAAATACGTTCTAAAAAATGAATACGTATTATTTATAAGCTTTCGGTCTTTTGTCAAGAAATTAAGTTCTCTATTATCTCAAATTTTATTTCCAAATACATTTCCGATTATTTTTTTGACCAATAAAGCAAAATGCTTCATTCTCAATATTGAGACGGCGAGAGGCTGTTGGGTTTTGAATATTGATAATTAGGAGCGTATTAGAAATGAAGAAACTGCATACATAATGATGTAATAATTTAACTATAACTTTAATTTTTCATTACACATACAGTTATTCGTTTTATTTATTCGTTAATTTATTTATTTTTTGTCGCTATCTATTCGTTAATATATAATATGTACAATAAATTTTAATGTTAATTAATCAATAGATCGTATAATAATAATAGTCATTCGAGTCATTGCGAAATATACAGAAAATTCGCCAAATAATTTGCAACAAAAAATCAAATAAAATAAAGATAAAATTAACTAACGGTCTCTTATTCTCCCCTAAATTTCATTCATCACACTGTCCTCTGATTAAATAGGTAAAATCCTGCTATATAATTCAGACTTGAACGCTAAAAAATATCTATCCTATTTATAAAGTAAATCGCTTTATACTATAGCATATAATAATCGAAATACGTTCAATCGACTGGGTAAACGCATTGAAATTGATAATAAATAAAAACCAACTGCGTTTACAGAGTCAATTGATATCCTAGTTTTTAGACACTTTCGTGTATCGGTTAATTACGCTTAATGTCATGTACAAGCTTTCGATATAATATAATAAAAATAAATTCCATACTAAATGAACGATAAATTATCGCCATCCTATTTCTTGACGATTTCCCATACACAATATACACATACAGGATAAGCTTGGATTAAATAATCATTTATACTCTTACACATCTACCATCCAATCATGAAACCTTTATGCTGTGATTATACATCATAAATCGGATGAGTCTATTATTTAAATAAATTGACGGGTCTGGTATACCTAGTTAGTCGTTTTTTTTTTTTTTTTTCGCATGATGAGGAGATACGATACCTCATATCATTATTTCTTTACAATTAAATATCTACAAGATTTTTAAAAAACTAGCGCCAATAATACATTGAGGAAACGATCCTCTTCGAAGAAACTTTTTATCGTCAGCCGCGCTAACAAAGCTACCAATTTATTAATCAATATAAAGCCGTATCTCCCTGAGAATAGAAAGGCCGAAAATTGTTCGACAAATATTTATCGGAAAGAATTTTGGCGGCTTTGCTATTGTGTAAATTTAATCACTGTTGTAAAATTATCTTTGACTAAATATTAGGGAGAAATTATGTGCGCATATAATTGATTAATGAAGTTAACTAGCCCCGATATTCCTAGGCTTTGATGAATATTAAATAAAAACGATATAGTAGGTATTATAATGTTAGGCACTTGTCCAGTAAAAATAGAATGAGAATCTTTCTTTTCAACCAGTTTCACGCCTTTGTGTGCGATTATTTGTGTTCCTTTATTTATAGCCAGATAATATCGAGAATTTATCAATCGACTTTAATTGAATATCCCGAACAAAGACCAAGTAACAAAAATATCAATCAGCGATCTGAATACAATAGATCGTCATTAAAGTCGACCGCTCCATATTATCTCACCAGTTTAAAAATCACCTAGTCCTTAAGCGTCTATCAATCGTAGCTTAGATCCTTGAGCTCTGTGTAGGCGACACGTTTCCTGTAGCTACTTCCGCTCCCTGCGCCGTTTGTCATCCTTCTATTAATCGCCGTCGACGGACCTGGCATGTGATACTGTCGACTCTTGTAAACGACCATACTGAAATTTAAAAACAAGAAACTTAAGGCGACGTCTATGTGCGCAGAGGAAAATTGACTAAATTACGCAATAAGTCGAGGTTTGCGAGCGTGGGTGGCTCGGAACAGCCCGTCTCACCTCATTAGCTAATCTTATGCAATCTAATCTAATCTCTTATGGGCTGATTCTAATCTGGGTCATTTTACGGTGAAGAATTAATTATCCTTGTTTTCGTTCTTCAGGCTTGTCAGTTTGTTTCAATTCAACAAGAGATTAAAATGATCAAACAGATTAATCCATGTAACGTTAAACTGTAATATATTAGACTCGAGGATACCTCCATGCAATCTAGATCCCATATTAAGTTGATAAGACAGTATAAGAGGAAAAATGTGAAAGATAGATAACGGTTTAAGGATAAAAACAATAATTTATTACGGATCAGGGTTTACAGGGATTTGATACGTATAATAATAAAAATTCTTTGGATTTGGGAAACCAGGATCATGCTCCGATTAATATTAGCTTATGAAGAAGACAATATTAGTGAAATCAATTCTTTGGCCAGTTAAAATAAAAACGAAAACCCCATTTTCCATGCATTTTAAGTATACAAACAAGATATTTTCATTAAGAATTAATACTACCATGAATATTGACGATCGCATCGTTATAAAATACACATGTATCTATATACAGAATAATTTAACCAAACTATAAGATTATACTGTAAGCATGCATATGCCGAAGGTTTTCCGAATAGAAAAAGAATAAACAGAAACTTGCGTTGATTAAAATAAATATAAAAGTAAATTATGATCCTGTTGTTAAATATTTACAAATATTATATCATTAATATTATTGTTATCGTTATTATTAGCATATCTTCAATAGTTTTACCACAGATTATCTTCTTTTTTTTGTTCTATAAATAAAAAAGGCGCAAAAGCGTTCCTAGTATCTTCTCATGTTTACAAGCTTTTCAATTACTCCATGCTCTCAATCAACGATGGATTAGATGTGTTAGACTAGGTAAATAATGTAAATATAAATCAGCAGAAAATTTTCGGGATAGGAAAATAAGGAGGATAGATTGCTTAGTTCAGATATGTATGAATTAATCAATTAATCAATTAAATCAGCTTACAGCTAAAAGGGAGAAGGGGGGGCATGCATATATCCAAAAAGGCATATTATAATTAATAATCGAAAGTAAATGCATATAGAAAATTGTACAAGGGCTAGAAAAAAAAGTTTGATATAAGAAAAGCTGAATACTTAAAAGTAATCACTTAATTATTACAGTGACTTTAATTATTAAAAGCTTTATCAAATGACCAGGAACACAAGGCGTGCAGTTCTCAACATTCTTTCTTGTAGATATATGTACAGCGGCTAATGTTCTGTTATCATTCGCACATATCGTTCAAGCTATGAGTACAGAGCCCATACCTAACGGATAATATTACGTAACTAGTTTAGACGTAACTTGACTTCCTATTAGTTGATTATACGCAATTAAAAGCAATGAATAAACATCGATGAACCAGCACCTGCGTAGTTGATACAAACCCTCGTGTTTATAATGTCTTCCATGTACTTTGGCGAATGGTTTTTGAAAAGGCTGCCCTAATTATGTATAATAATTATACTCTAAACCATCCCTTATAGTCTATTACTAAATTCTCAGACCGGTGGAGACTACACATCAACTTTTTCAACGCTCTTGGAGTTGCAATTCGCCCGTGAAGTAATTGAAGCCTTGCTCATCTGCTGACAATACTGTGTCATCAATATTTAGCGCTGATGCAGCGCACCTAAGCGAGGCCTGCGATTTATTGCAAGCCGTTGAACTAATTGCGTATACACTTATCTAAGCTATGACAAAACTCAACGACCCGTGAAGGAATGCCTATGAATTCTTAATACTTTTTTTTTGGTAAAGGGATTAGTTTTGGATTAGCATTTTGCTATTTTTTTTTTTTTTTTCTATTTCCTCTTTACGGTTCCAGGAACTAAGAGACCAGACGTGAATCTGAAACAAAATAATGGAGAAGACTTCTTTAGCAAATTTGAAGCAATTCTCACTATTCTTTTCTCATACACATTGAATCGTGGGATCGCCGGGTACCTACCTCACCCTATGAATCCTGTAGCTAGTGATATGATCAGCACCAAAATTCCTGTTAGTAGTTGTCCCGTGGTTGAAACTACAGCTGGGTGGCTGTAAGATGCACTGGAAGAACCACCATCAGTGAAGCTGTCCGCTGCGGTCAGTTTGTCTCCGTATAGATACATCAGGTCTAATACTGCGCCGTTTGACCAGCCGAATCCCAGCTGAACCTCGTACTCACCTCCGCCCCCTTGCCCACCTTGAACAGTCGCGTCGTACTGAAAGAAGAAAAACGCATTTTTAATCTGGCGGCGAGAGCTGTGGATCAAATTTTCATTCTTTTGGACCGAATTTTAAACACCTAATTGACGATTAGGTAAGGTTTCTGTTGTGCAACTCACTGGGAAGACGTTAAAACTTGTCTGATCGATTATTATTGAGTTTTGAAAACGCGACTGAGTGCTGAAGTGGCGAGGTGGATCGGAATTCAATCAATCGTAGATTTTCTTGTATCTTACCTTTTCAAACATAGCGTGCGTTGCGTTAAATACTAGATAGTTGTTCCGGACCCATCTCTGAGCTATTTCCTGGGCTAATGCCTGCGCCCATGGATCACCAGTGTTGTTTAAGCCCACGATTACAATCCACTGTAAAGGTGCCCAGGCGTTCGGATAGTCCCATTGTTCTCCGGTATGTTCAAGAGTGGCAGGAAGACCACCCATGTTGACCATCACCTGGCTTTTTTCCAGGTACTTCATTAGCTTCGATGCATGATTTTCCAGGTTCACAGGGTCGTAGCAACGCGTCCAAAGAGGTGCGACGTTTGTCGGATAAAAATAATCCCGTTTAACGTCGTTTATCAAATCATAGTCCAGCCAGGTGCCGACCTCTTCATGCCAGAGGACTGCTGTTACAGCCTTTTGCCATTCATCAGCAATTTTCAAGTACTCATCAGCCTTACTCGTGTTTCCAAGTTGCTTGTTAAATTCGGCGAGTAAAATAGCGTTTCCGTATATTATAGCGTTCAACTCAACAGCAACGATTTCGGTCGCTTTGGTATGCGTCAAATTACCTGAAAAATTAATTAAACCGTATTTCCAGTTCGACATAGAATCGCTCCACAATCATTCGACCGAAATTCTTATGGGGAAACTATTTATTCACCTTTATTTGAACCATCTGGCGCAATGAACCAACGACTAGAAAAATCCCACCCGGATTCAGCAGCAGTTTTCAAGTTCCTGTAGTAATCGAATTTCTCCTCATCTGTACGAAAAGTTTGGGCAGATTCGTAATCCTCCCTAAACGAACGGACATAACGTTTTAAATCTCTTTGTTCCACGCGACGCCATTAAGGAAAAAACTCATTTCCTTCTTCGCGGTCGCGTGATTAGTGATTGACGATCGGTGTGAACATTTTCCTGTCGTGCAGGAGACACAGAATTGACTAAAAACAGTTTTTTTCAAACTAGAAGCGTGCTTCGAGAGATATAAAGCCTCAAACTCTTGAGGTGGACAATATCGGCCATTCTTCTTATATATCTTATTTTCCCGCGCGTTTTCTGTTCATTCTCATTCATTATTATAACGAGTAGTTGTGATTTACCTGTAAGATTCGGGTCTCGGTCCGGACGACTGTTCGTAATATCTAGCCAGTGTGTAGGTCTCACCATCTTTCTCAACTTTAACGGTATGATTATTCATCCAGAAATCAAACTCCTTTTCAAGAATCGGGAGGTTTTCAACAAGCCATGGAGTGTCCCGAGTAGCGTCCAGGTAGGCCTTGACCATCGGGATTAACAGGGGTGGATGCGACCTCATGTTATAGTAAATTCTACCGCCATTAGGAATGTGTCCTATCCTCTCAACGACGCTGACAAAATTGGACAACATCCCCCGAACCGTCGTGTACATTTCTGAATGCAAGAGGCCTTTAACGATCCAATAAGAGTCCCAGTAATAAAACTCGAGGAATCTACCACCCGGTACAATGACCGGATTAGGAACGTATATTATCGAGTAAAGATCCTGGTGGTCTCTGACCTCGTCCTTCATTTTTCTTCCCAACATTTTCCAAACCTCGTTCAAATCGTATGCAAATTTGTTCAACACCGGGTCCAATATCTTTTCCAAAAACTTCGGGTGCTCCGTCCAGTCGGTTGGAACCCAATCGTCAAATTCAACCCCGCGATGTTCAAACGTGCTGTTTACAAAAGCCGCGACTTGGTCCTTCGTCGGTGAACCACCTGTCTGAGCAAAGAACCGATCGAACAAGGCGAGCGTCTCGTTCTCCGGGTTCACCATCTTCATATCAACGAACGTTTTCGAATCGGTAAATATCGCTGCCATTTGTATCGTGTGAAGTAGATTCCCGTGACAGTAGACAGGACTGAAAGAGGCATTCGGTTAACACCAATGCCATAAAATCGGGGCTTTAGTGCCCCCCAGGGAAGTCGGGTGAGTGCAAGTTCCGCAAAAAAAAATCGGTAAGGATAAATCGGCGCAATTTTCTGCCAGATACACCGTGGAAATAGAATTTCGTGTGGCTTGAACAAGGAACGGAGAATAAATGAACTGAGTCTCGCGAAATATTATAGCTGATCTGCACCGATTTCGCGAGGCTCTAAAACCCTCGCTGAGAGAAGCGACCGTGCACATAACATGTGCATACCTATATGCAGAACGCGAAATGGGACCGGGTTTATAAATACGCGCATAGCGCGATTATTATCTTAACAGTAAATTGCGGATAGGGATTGAATAATCATGTGACACCACTTACCTGTGGCATGGAGGAAGACGACTTGATTCGTCAATACGATTTGACGTAACGGTCCCAGAGACCAATGCAGCGGCTCCAAAGAGCGCGCCAACTATTAGCAGGAAAATATTATTCGTTGAATTTATTGTCGGCACCATTATCCTCAAAAATGTGGGTTTCTTCTGTAGTTCTTCTTCTCGCAGTATTCTCCTTTTTCGCAATTCTGATTAAAGTTCCAGACTCTGGAGTTCCCTCTCTTTTTAATTTTAGTATTATTTTTTTTTCTTTTATGCCCTAAACACGGCCCTAGTACATCGCCGACCTCTCGTTATTCCTAAAACACAATATAAAATGAATTGCGTTATAGTTTCAGCGAGGATTTAGTATCGAATTATGCTGAAATTATTCGGGAAGGTTAAACCCGAGTATTACACTAGTATTTTGCGGTTGATCTATTAGTGTCTTTGAATGAGTGGCAGCAATAGGAGTCACAAGACAGAACACAGTAGGTAGGTACCCGATTTTGACGCAACATCTCTAGTACTTAAAAATAGTAAGAAGTTTGTAACACCAAGACGAGTACCTGTCTTCGTGCCAAGTTTGACTATTCAACTGCACTTACACCTATTCGTTACTTAGTATATCCTATTCGTACCTACATGCATTTTCTAGATAAAATTATACACGCGAATTGATATTCGAAAGGACGTACGTTACGATACGATACGATACGATGACGGGATTATCTGCTGATCGTCGAGGTTTTTCCCCGAAGGATGCGATGCTGCGCACAAGGCTGTATCTTTTTATTTATTTTATTATTTTATAAAAGGAATTGTGTATCAAAACTACGGATACAATAAGTCGGAAATTCTTTATCAATAAATAAAAACCCACCTACGTCGAGGCTACTAATTGGCACGACCTTTCCTCTCGTAAATATGCCATATATTCGCGGTCTAAAAAGCACGTGCAGCTTATTTCTATACAATGTTTAATTTAGGAAACAATATTTAACTTTAGACTAAGATATACGTGTTAGACTATTGATAAACAGGTGAGGGGATTAATTCACTTTGTCTATAAAAGTTGGATAATAATCTGTCGTATATCTACCTGGTAGTTCGATATTTCGATAGATCTCTTCTTCGTGTATCCTTGTACCTCGAAATAAAAAATTAAGAAAAAAAAAAAAAAAAAAAAACAAGATTTATATATTTCTCGTGTGTTATATGATTACCGCGAAGAACAACTGCGATACTACGATAGTCCCCGATATCACCACGAGTGCGAAAACCGTGTTACAATATTATCGTTTAAAATGGTATTTAACGTATATTGTCCTAATTATTTTACGTACATATATATCATACGTTATATATGCAAAAGTGTATAATATGTTTGATAAGAAACGAGCAAACTCGTGCAGTGTAGTGATCCCTCACGCTGCTAACTGCGAACTGCAGAGCTGTTGCAGCAATAAAATCGCACGAGCAGCAAGTTAGCGAATTACTTTTTTTTCTTCTTTATTTCTCTCTTTTTTGTTTTCTCTCTTTATTCTTTTTATTATATGGAATGAGAAGGTAGGAGAGCTCGGAGCTACCTCGCGTCAGTAATATGAACGTACGACTGGCTCTCAACTGCGAGAGAGAACAGCTTTTTAAAATAACCTCGTGTGGTTACATCAGCGCACAGCGCACAGTGCCGAGCCCCCAGAACGATAGATCGTCATTGGCCAAGCCTCTAAGAAGAACAACCGCGATTGGTTCAGTCATATATGCTTTAAGTCAACAATTTATGCACTTGATATCATTTTCGCGGAACAGCTGATCAACAGATACCGCATCGACATGAGAATCTTTCGCAGACCATAGCTTTTCTCATTTCTACGTTATCACACTGCGGATGGATTTTCATGCATGATGTTTTTTCTTCTTTCTTGGTTTTTTTTTTTTTTTTTTTTTTTTGCAGTTCTCAATTCGTTGACGAATTAAAGTTCGCTAAATTAAAAGTCCGATAAAATCCGCAAAATTTCGTGTGTCTATTTCTCAGGATGCGTGAGAACAAGAAAAATACTATAGTTGTATCCTCTTTGTGGAAACCCATTTTCGTTTTTCTACTCCGATCGACAACTTCACGATGTCATAAAAACACGTTTCTTCAATATCGCGGTTATTATAACAAATTCAAGATTCAGATTGATCCGGCGCAGAGGCTAGACGATCAATTTTTGGGACTCATTATTTATGATGCACATGTATGATTCTCATCGGTCAATCGCTCGTTAACCTTATCAATTAAATACTCATGAGGACGAGACGAGTATCATCGAATTGTTACAGTGTATGCCGTATGGATGGATGGATGGAAAGATGACGATGATGCAGTTCGGCGTTACTTTATATAAGCAAATATCCACATATATATCTATCGTATCTGCATCGTTTGATCAACTAGTTTGTTATTGTTCCAGTTCATAAACCATATATATATGCAGAGAGAGAGAGAGAGAGAGAGAGAGAGAGAGAGAGGAGGAGGAGTTAGGTATGATGGCATTCAACATATGTTAGATATAGATAATACCTAGACAAGATTAGAGACGTATACCTAATACGTAGGTAGAGGTAGATACGTGATAGACACATTTCCTGTTCCATTATACCGATATAAAGATATATATATATATAAAGATATATATATACGTTTACCTAACGCAATGAAACGATAGAAAAAGAAACTGCAGCAATGTTTGCACATATAGAAGTAGTAACGACGACACGATGTGGTGCAATAATATGAAATATCGAAACATCGAGTGCCCTTCTGCTTCTTCGTTATTTTTATTTTTTCATTTTATTTTTTGGTCTTTTTGCTTTTCTTTTTCCTTATTTTCGAGAGCAGAGAGAACGTGGGATAGTGCCAAGAGTATAATATGCACTATTCGTATCTCACGTTCTATTTCCCAATTCTAACTTAACGTTAAAAAAAAAAAAATAATAAATAAATAAAAATGCCACGGAAACAAAAATAATAAATAAATATATTTTCAGTTTTCTGTACCTAATATACCGCATACGTGTATATATATACACACACACACACACACGCATGTACACAAATAAATTATTATTCGTTGCTTTTTTTTTCCATTCGTCTAGGTAAATTTATCACAGTTTCTTTTATTCGAAGGTCATTTTACCGACACGCAATTTGTTTCCACATTATTTCCGAACGAATGAAGGAAAATTTAAAGTTCCATTGCTTCCTTTTTCTTTTTGTTTTTGTTTTTTCTCGGAGATCAGAGAAAGACGACATTAAGGCTTAATGAGAAGAATACTACGTACATACAGCGTATATAACATTACCTGGGTATTTAATTAAATACTTAAATGTTATAAGTACAGGTATAAAGTATACGTCTGGTGATCGTGAGAGGCAGGTACGATGTATATACGTAGTACGAAACATATACCGAGTTTTATTATTTAAACAAACGTTTGATAACATCAAAGGCTGGCGAAGAAACCGACATCGTATATCACCATCAACAGCAATATAATTATAAATTAGTATAATATAAATATATATAAATATGATGAAGATAAAAATTAAAATTAAAAAAAAGTAAAGATAAAATAATTGTTAAGTATAACGCACTCTAAAACCCGTAAGCTTTAGTATACACAGAATATAAAGATCTTTAATTATCGTCATTGACCTACACAGACCTTTAACTAATATTTAAAGTCGTCGGAGTTCGAGTTAAAGTTTGGAGGAACGTACGTCATATAATGCGCTGCATTACGCGGTACGTCGCATCCATTTACCTTTCTTTATTATTATTATTATTCATTCGCGATCGCGATTTGAATTTAAGAATCCGACAACAAAAAAAGGAGAAAGAAAAAAATCATTGAATTATAATAATAATGATAATAATGATAATGAATCGTTTTTTATTAAGTTTAATTGATAACGTATAAAAGTTAATCAAAAAACAAACAAAAAAAAATACTCAATTATTTGAACTAATTATATATTGTTGTTAATTTATTAATTAGTTTATTTATTTATTTATTTATTTATATATTTATTATATTTATTTGCTTATTTTCGCTCATTTTCCGGCGATACATACCATATACAGATCGTTATAGTTGCCACAATACGTCCATGGTGCAGATTTGTACGTCACGCGGATCTGCACGTGGGTAGCTGCACGCACGCACGCAAGCAAGACACGCGCTCGTAATTCTTGTTAAATCCAACTGAGAACGCAGCGCGGTCAAGAAGATGTATACGATCATTTGTTCATAATGGGTTACAAAATGAGAAAAATGATAAATCGAATTCGATACTCCGTTGCGTTTATTTTTTTCTTTCTCTTTCTTTAATTTTTGGAAATCTCTTATAGGGTCGGGGGATTTTTTGAGAACCGAAAAACCCGCTTCAAACATCGTCCAAGGTTTGCTTCTAGAAAGTAGTGGGCTAATTCTTTTAGAAGGCCTTGCAAGGGGCTACTACACACTCGGTACACATACGTAAATAATTACAATATGCATATATTTATATTGCAATTATGTATACTGTATCATACTGCACTATACATACACAGTAGACTCGCGTTAATAGCGAAACTGAATGTGAAGGCTATATAGAACTACTAGACATCAACGGGGGTCCACTGTAGGTATTATTAATAGAGGTATACTTGATTGAACGGAAATCGCGCTTTTAGCTTAAACAATAAATAAAAGGTTTAATGTAATGGAATAGAATTAACAATGGAGACAAAAAAGAAGCAAATTTATACACATACGTATACCTACGTGTATATACGAAACGAAAAAGGTAGATCTGCAGTGGAAAAATTTCCTTCCGTCATACACTGACTGACAAACATTTTTCTGATATGTATAGATGTATAGATATATACTATGCTATAGTATATTACAAGAATAAAAATATATATGAAAAAAACGAGGCCAGACTAACTGGTTTATATAGATATGACGAAGAGGAATGTACAATAACTCTTGTTTAAACAATATCAAAAAATGAGGAAAAGTAAATGAAATTTCTTATAGCAGATGTACATACGTAGATAAACACATTTTATATTGCAGAGATAGCGAAGTAATTTATTATAATACAAAAGTAAAGGACTGCAATAACTTTATCAGCATAGGTATACATATAGGGAAGGTGTCATAGCTCTTTTTCTCTCTCTCTCTCTCTCTCTCTTTTATTAGAACTTATATCCAATAAAGAGATCTACAGGAATTTCCTGACCGGATATTTTATGGCCCTTTTTCTCTTTCTTTGGGTATAAAACTCATCGAACTGTTATTGATGAGCTGTGCCTATGCGCTCGCAGGATATTAGAATCCAGTATATCACTGATAGATTGAAGCAAAATGTTGCGTCTTTTCAAGAAATCTTCATACATAAGAGTCACATTATCTAAGAGGTGTAAAGATGATGAATAACGAGACGTCTTGACAAATAATGCGAATAGATTATAGGCTGATGTCAGCGCATATCTAAAAGGTGATTTAAAACTGAGCATTCTAGGCTTCAGCTTTTTTTAACTTAACATCATCTAGTCTGATCCTCAGAACTCAGTTCTTCTTGCATTAGATTTGAAGAGAAAAAGAGAAAAGGGAAAAAGCAAGTGCAGAGAAACTGATCTGCAGATATTGCGATATTTATGCTATAAGCGTCACAAATAATTCCTGTTAAACTCCTTTCAATGCTTATTTTTCCTTTATCGGTAGCAATTTTTATTATTCCTGGAATAAATTGCAGTCTACTCTCATTCTATACTCTCTTACGTAGAATATCTTATGTCGCATGGAGATTTGCTATAAAAACTCTAAAAATCAGTCTGATAAAGTATAATAATGAGAACGCTGACTGTACAAGTGCTCAATTAGGTACGCAGTTGATAATATTAATCTTCCAAAAGCGAAAACAAATCTCGAAATTAAAATTATCTTTGATTATTTGTTCGAAAAATGTCAGGCAATTATCGTGGGTACACAGTCCTATTATCTGAGGTAATTGTTAACTGAGAAAGTCTTGAAAAGTTTGAGTGTTTCATTATACAAAAATTGAAGAGAGGGTAAGGAATTCCGTTCAGCTGTTTGCTAACAGCGGCATAGATCAGTTTCTAGTTATATTGATAGTCACCTGCACGGCGCAAAGAATCTAGAAGACGAAGATAACGGAGGACAATAAATGCACAGCGAAGTAGCCATCCAAACAACCGCGATAGTATGTAATTAATGCTCGTCGATTACATAACGAGCGTATTGCACAACCTGGCTCGGTTGACTAGAAGAAAAATAACTTACTTCCTGGCATAATGCCTTAATTTCAGCTACCAGCTCTTTGTTCACTACTTATCTTCACCATATTTTATTGCATTTTCAGTACTGCTTTAGCCGTGCAGGACACGAACACTCAAGCAAGTGCATTAATGAGCGAATAAAATACATACAGACATAAATCAGCCCAAATATGTATGAAAAACGAGAAGAGTGATCATCAGTGTTGAATAATAATAAATGTAAGACAAAAAGAGTCATAATACCGTCACGGCTTTTTAACTGAATAATTTATTTTCTATTAATTGTGTGAAGGGCATCGACGATAATAATCTATAGTGTCTGTTTTTCAAAATGATTTGAAATCTAATCATTGATTATTATTATTTGCAAAATATTCCACTATAACAAATAATTCAATCAATGTCCAATATCTAAACGCTAATCCAATCGTCGACAAACGACGATGATAAGATTGTTCGCTATTCTCAGTTACCGTTCCTTTTTTTCTTTAAGATATATATTTAATTATTGATTTTCAAATGTTTTTTCCTATTGAAATGTTAATTCCTCATTTACCAGTTTGCAGTAATAGTCGATATGTATATTGTTATTGCATATATAGTTCATTTACTCCGATTATCATCAATTTTTCATTCTTTTACAGAGTATATCGCCTCGATGATAAGAACGATCAGGAAATATGCGCTCTCAGTTTCTTGGTATGCATTAATCTTATCTATTATATACGCTAATCGAGGAAGGAGTCATATCTTTAATCGGTCGAATTTTAAATGTAGAAAATAATAAATGAAGATTTTAACGAGGGGATTCCCCAACGAGTTGTTTCTAGGTTTTTGGAGTATTAATTCTTCTGTTCGAGAAAAAGGGGAAGAAATTTTCTATATTTCAAACGCAGTTTAGAATATTATGGAACAAGTTCGAAGACAGAGGAAATTCTTCTTATCTTTGTCGTTCTATCTTTTTTTTTTTATCCTTAATAATGCGATCGTATAATAATTACACAGCTGGGTAAATATTATTGTAATAACCTAGTTAAACTCACCTGTTTCTCATTTTAGACGGATGCGAAAATCTGAATTATAAATTCGAACATTAATTAATGCGATTATTTCTTTATCTCATCTATTTTGTGTATTATTTATTTTAATACGGATATTAAATTTCTTGCAAATCACACCACTGTCATATTTAACCTCAAAGAGAAAGAGAGAGAGAGAGAAAGAGAGAGAGAATGGAGCTAATTATTTGTTAGATTTTAACGCCCGGATATGAAAATTATTATTATTCTGTGAGTCATACAAATACAAATACTCAATAATTCTGA
This sequence comes from Tenthredo scrophulariae, assembly GCA_963978835.1. NCBI lineage: Eukaryota > Metazoa > Arthropoda > Insecta > Hymenoptera > Tenthredinidae > Tenthredo > Tenthredo scrophulariae. The sequence goes on along the minus strand of OZ022236.1, from coordinate 1,362,721 downwards.
CAACGTATTAGTCAATTTGTTTAATAATCACTAAAAAATACGCGATTTACTGATACCGCAGGACCGATGAGCGACGCGAGTAAACGCGAAGTGGTGAAGCGGTGGATTCCCCGTAACCCGTTCACTTGTCTCAAGGCTTGAGGCAGTGAATAACAAAAATGATAGACCGTCGAATGTGAGGAATAAAGGATAGGGATATTGGCTATATTATGTATAAAAGTGTGTTGTCATTCTTTGAATGTATTGCGTTCTCAAATCTTATTATAAGAAAGTATAGGACGAGAGTCGAGACACGCGATTCCAATCGGTTCGGAGAACCCCGAGGGCAATGAACCGGAAACGGCACAAGAGCCAGACAAGAAAGATATTTAATAATCGAATGAATTTCAGATAAAAAGTAGCGGAAGGGTATTTGACAGATTCTATCCCGCGCCGTTTTATATATTTTATAAAACCGCTGAGCCATGACGTTTACGAAACTCAAATTTCAACTTTGGAAAAAAAAAAAACTCTTATATCAATCGAGTTGTAAATGAATAATGCACTGCGTGCTAAGAAGAATATACATATCTGCCGGAAGTATCGCCTCCAGATTCAAATTTCGAATTATAGAATTTTTAATCGATTGAACAAAAAAAAAAAAAAGAACGGATCATCAAAGAGCGAAGAAAAAAAAATTATGAATATAGCACTACTAATTGCGATCTAGATAACATATTATATAAATTTACATAATAAAATAAGATTGAGAAAAAAACAGTTTTAATATAGCGTTTTATTTTATCAAAGACAGTCGTTTAAAATATACTAAAAAAATGTTTTGTTTTGTTTTTTTACTCTTATATTTATACTACACATAGTATTTATAGCATACATATATTATATATATACATATATATAATATATGTACGTTTACACAGATAAATGCTTCCATACTTTTTTCTTTCTTTTTTCTTCTTTTCAAAACTGAATGAAAACAATTTTCATGTTCGGGTATCAATCGTTTTAATCGTTATCCTAATCTTATATTTATTCTTAAATATCTTAAAGCCTTATAGCCTATATACCTAAATTATATTTACCAGAATTTATAACATACTCTTCTCTTCACAATATATTTACACTTAACAGTATGCATTTTATTTGTATGTATATATGTAATACCAATTCATTCATACATATCATATCATATCATATCATATCATATCTTATCGTATTTTACTCATACAGACAGACAGACAGACGGTCAGGAGTTTGAAAAAATAAGGATGGGATGTATGGTTGGAGGGTCGCGATTGCAATTTTATTCAATCCTTATTCAGATCAAAAGTTATACTTAATATTATAACTAATATTATTATTATTATTAATATTAATGTTATTATTATCATTATCACCTAAATTCAATTTCAGTGCATCATTTTATGGAGTTTTAATATCTTTCCTAAACGTTGCTTAGCAGTTTTCATACCCTTCTTGGGTTTCCGTTCTGTAATCAATAGATATTAATAAATTTTTGGCTTTTTCCAATCTTATATACAACGTCTGATATTATTAAACAGAGAAATGAGATTAGAATTATTATTCACTCATTATCGTTATTTTAAAACGTTAATAAACTCACCGGCTGGGATTGGCGCCGCTAATTTTGCCTTAACATCTTTCAAACGATTCGGACTCGTTAATATCGAACCATAACTGTCGGTGGTTGTTGTTATAACTTCTTCTATGGGTGGTGGAGCTGCTATTGGTGTAGCAATAACTGGCAGCAATACTTCTTTCTGTTTTTTTTTATTGTAAGATCTTTTCGCCACAGGCTGAAACCAAAAAAAAAACAATTATATCCCTATGTAGATGAATAATTAAGAAAAACTTTGAATCTAAAACTAATTTTCACCATCTAGGAATGAAACATAAGAATTATTGACTCTCTTGAAAAAATAATCGAATTATAATGTAATTCAAGACTCATAGAATGACGAAAAAAGGCTTTTCCTCACGTGTTGTTTCGCTCGTTTCGCCGCCGCCGCTTCAAGCCCTTTTTCAACCGAAGTTTTCTTCACTCCCTCGCGAGCTGGTCGATTCGTTTTAGGCAGAAGAGGTCCGACTCTAGCTTTAGGATTCCAGGCCTCATCTACTCGGCGTTTGCCTCTAGGCTTAAAGATGAATTCTTCGTCATCTGAGGCGTCGAGGGCAGGGTAAACTGAAAAAATGTCAGGAAAGTGGATAATTGATGAAAAAGTTTTTACGACTTTTGGGTTTGGCAAAAGGGGAGGAGAACACTCACTGAAGTCTTCATCCTGATGAACTTTGTCGATATTTTCTATGAGCTGATCATCGTCTTCGTCTTGTTCAGACTTATTCGATTTTTCCGGACTCCCAGAAGTAGTTGAATAGCATTGCTCGCTAAACGACAGCATCCCTGCTATAGCCTCGCGCGTCGATGGTGATGCCCTGCCAGAACTAGCCGTTTTCAATTTACAAATACTAGGACATCAAGAAATTAAAAACACACACGCTACTATTGTGCTCTAATAAAAGAAAAGATAATCGAATGAAATAAGATGATTAAAATTGAGGGACAAAAAAATCATTGGATTAGATTATCTAATACTAAAATACAAAACTCTATACATTTACAGAAATAATTAATCCCTGCAGACCCATGCACCAGGTTTTTTTTCTACATTATTTTCGCTATTTATCAATATCTTTATTCAAAATACTGATGATACTCGCTCGCATGCAGGAGGTACAGCTTCTTACCCAGTTGGAGGTGGCGTGGGTTGGCCATATTGCGAAACGCTCGTCGGTGCCCTTGATAAGAGTAAAAGAATGTCGATTATCAACAATTTTTAAAGGGTATTCGTTCATCTAGTCCAGTAACAGTTCTTTATTATATTCTTACGCTGGTTCAAGCCGCTGCGCAGCATTTCCGAGTGTGTAAGCAGAGGCTTTAAGCAGTTCTTCTATCCCATTTTTTGGAGTATCAGTGAGGACGTCAACATCACCATCGAAATCCCGCTTCACCTCCTTCTGGACTTTGATAACTTTAGCCTTTACATTCTGGTGCTTTTTTCTCTTCGGTGCTTCGTCGATGGTAAAACCGCTGTAGCTGCTCTCGTTACTACCGTCGTGAAAATCGTATACTGAGCTCTGTTTCCAGGTCAGTTCTTTCGGCGCTTCGATAGAATGATCTGTGGTGAAGTTACCAAAGTTGTTTACCGCCTCGTTGGTGCTTCTTATCACCTCCTTGTCCCCCAGCTTAAATTTTATCACTTTCAAGCTCTGCTTTCCCAATTTTGTCGTCGGTTTAACGCGCTCGTTTAGCGCAGAGTCCTCGGAAGAGTTGTTGCTCTTAACGTAGGGATACATAGACGGTTTTGGAAGGGTCAGTTTAAGCGGGGGTCGGTTAGTCGGCGAAGCATTGTCACCTTCCGTTTTAAGAGTCTCTTTGACGTTGGATTTCGCGGGCTTTGAAGATATATGATCGGCCGTGTCATAGTCTACAAAATCTTTGTTCAGAGGCTTTTTCCGCTTTCTTTTACTCTCTCGTTCGGGTTTTGGGGGGTTTAGAGATATTAAGTAGCGCTCTGCGTGCCTTATGTCTTTACTAAAGTCCTTCAACAACTTCTGACTGTTTATTGTGTGCGGTATTTGACCTCGACTCGTCATGTTGTACTGGAAAATAAATTTAGTAACAAAAAGAACATGCTTTGTTACTCTTTCGTCGTTTCCAAAGCCTAGCTTAGCTTTTCAACTCCAGAATATAATCAAAGTTAGTTTTGCTTTGTTTTGTTTTTGTTTGTTCGATATTATTCTTACGTCTTTGTCCGTGTTCCACTGTTTCAATATACTAAGCAGCGCCTTTACGCCTTGGAGCAAATAAGGCGGGCATTTTTTTTCCTCGTTATTAAGTTCCTTCAATTCTTTGAGCAGCCTCTTAGCTGCAAACCAATTTATCGTCTCAAATCCTGGATACTGGTACTTAGAAGGTGTTTTTATCTTCTTCTCAAGCTCGTAGATCCTGAAATAATTTACCAATGGCTCTAGTTCCAGTCCAAATGAAAACACCCGATCTATTATTAATTCTAGTTACCAACTCACTGGATTTGCATTGGTATGTTAAAACTGTGCAAAAAATTTCCACCAAATACAAGAGAGTCGACGGGTGTTAAAACCGCATGGATCCAGCCGGTCGGTATCATCATAGTCTGTCCTTGCTTTATAACGCATTTATAACACGCGTCCGCCTGGTCACCAAAGAAAGTTTCGCTCTGACTAGAGCTGCACATCCATTGTTGATATAATTGGATGTTTGCCGGCGAAGGTCTTACAAGATAGAAGATTTTTTCACCCCTAAGAACGTGGTACCACACAGAAGTGCCCCCAAAATCTATGTGGAAGTCTGTAAAGCTGTCCTTCACACCCATTAAACAATATTTTTGTACTTCTGGCCTCTTCAGCTCACTATCTTCCGGCCAATCTCTTGGCCAGACGGAATTAACCCAGTCTAACTTTCGCGCTATGTATGGGGCCTCGACCATTGGCGACAAGCTAAAACGATTTACGATTATTTTGGTTTAGGATATGACTCAGAATTCGGGATTTTTCGTTATTCAAAAATTAAGATACCCAGTGTTTGTAAATTCAAGACTTATCACGTTCAGGACTCTCGTACGACTTGGGTCGTTGTAGTATTCTACAAAATCCCTTAACTTCATTCTTACGTTACTCTGTTTCATTACATCTATCACATCCATTTCTCTGTCTCCTCCTGAAAGACACTATACTAGTTACAGAGGCTTTGGAATTCCTGGATAATAACTTGGTACCAGAAAATACTAATTATCGTTTCTATTCCAGGTTTCATTGATCTTAAGTCAATCTCAAAGATGGCAAATGAAAGCCAGCCCTCCTTTTCAGTTACAATTGTAGAAATATGCTTTTGGCTCTTAGATTACCAATGTAGCTTTCGACGTCATATACGCTAAAATTTGGTGGAGGAACAGTCATATCGAGTCCATCTTTTCCATCTATGATAACAGGAACTTCGAATCCGTTACTCTGCAGATACTGTAGCGTCAATTGCTGCCCTCTCACATGTTTTACGATATCATCAGCCTTAGAAAAATGCCGAGATGTAAGTTCCCTAATAAATACAGGCGTTCCGGTTTGCACAGGTTTTGAACCTGCCTCTGATTCAGCATAGTCGTGCCTGTGCCAGTTCATCCTGGTTTTCACTGTTTTGGAAAAAAAAAAGAACGACGTAATCTTTCACGCTACTATTCTACAATAATTTCATCCTACAATTTCGAACTTACTTAAAGACGGACCGTTCGTTTTAGAACACCGAGGACAATGGTACTTATCAAGGTCCGTTGACGAGTATTCTTTTATCGAAACACATCTGTGTGAAAGAAACAATGTTTGAAATGGCCTTTGAGACCTTAGGGGAGAAGTTTATGACTTTAAGAACCAAAATCAAGACTTTGGAGGCAAATTAGATGAGTATTTTCAAAGTATAAAGCGTGTTCTTTGATCGAAACTCATAAGTCTGAAAGAAACGACTGTTTAAATTGACTCGTGGAGCTTTGAGGAGCGATTTGCGATCCTCTAGACCAAAATCCAGATTCTGAGAGCAGAATTTCATGCTCGAGAGAGACGATTCTTAAATATGACCTAACTTCTGATCAATATTTTGAAGAATATGAAGTTCATCTTGAATGAAAATCCTCATAGCTATAATTACTCGATAGTTTTCATTGGTACTCATGTTTTAAGGGTCTTTTTTCTGTGTATATCAACCTCAAAAATTATAGTCTAGGCTTTAATTTTTAAGATTATAGATTGGGGGAAGAAGAAAGAAACTTTTCAAACCAAGTTTTCGATACATGGATAATAAATTTTGATCATTTGTACCGAAAAGTTTCTAATTTTCGAAGCTGAATTGAGACAAAAACATTATGGTTACTAAACCTAACCTAACTTCGGATAAATATTTAGATAATTGCAGGGCTTAGGTTCGGTGAAAAGTTAGAAGTATCTAAAAACTCGCTAGTCTTCATCTTTTCACAACCTCTAGCCGCTTTATTTCGTTCATATATTTACCTCGAGTGATAAAATCGGGGTTTCCAGTCGTAAAATATTTGAGGTTATGTAAACAACAATACAGATGTAAATATCTCGGAGTTATAGTGTTAGCGTTGAGTTTTGAGAACCAGTATTTAACAAATCGCGTCAATATTGTAATAAGGGATGTTAAATAATGCGAAAATTAAGATTCGAAAAACTGAACAACTAGGTATCCGGGTTCGATTTTTGAATTTCAAAACATTGACAGATAATATTTTCCCATCGGAAGTAGCGAGAGACGCACTTTTAGTGAAACTTTTAAATATCAGTGGTGACTCACCCTCCGTGGTACCATTCCTTGCAAACGTCGCATTGTATCATAAACTGTTCGGGAGTGTAAGATTGACCGCAGAAACAATACGTAGCTGCAGTGTTGTCAGCGGGAGCTGTTGGACGATCCATTTTTGTTTATTAACTACAGTTCAATTTCTGAATGGGGTATCGACCGCCGGTTTTTATTTTTCACGATATTTTCGGCCCTCCCCAATATTCGAAATATATTGAGAGCCTCATTTTTCCCGGGGCTTGTGTCACCGAAACTTTTTTAAGGCGGTTTTTTTATACAAAAAGGAACTGTCAAGATCGACGAGAAAGGAACGCTTGTTTACCAGCCATAGAGTCGCGCGTTCCATGATTCATGCGCAGAGAGAGTTCTGCGCTGATGTATGTACGGTTAGCTTACCTCAGGCGCAGAAACTCTACCGCGAAATTTAAATAATCGATTGATTGATTTCAGGTCTCTTCGAACGTCTCATTGAATAACTAGATTATATGTGATTACTCAATGGATGTCTATGAGAGTTTTAAAACCTTTTGAAAATACAGTTTGTTAAATTTCCAAGCGCAAGGCCACGACACTGACACGCTTTCATGAGCGTAAAACCTCTCATTCCATGAAAAAACCTATTGAAATCCATCAAACTTGTCGAGAATCTAAAAAATTTTATCAATACATGTTTAATCTTATGAAATTCGAGGCGGAATCCAAGAAAGAATCGTTAAACCAAACCCCCATGCCTATACCCTTCGACGCTACAAAGGCCACTGACCCCACGCCAGTCGTCCGTACGGTTCTGCCGCTCCATCGACGCGCCTACCAAAAAATTAGTCAATGAATTCGCCCGCGAGATGGCGATAGCATTTCCCACCCCGCTAGCGCGACTAGCCATGCGAAAGGAAACACTGACCTACGATATGGCCTACGGGCACCTGTCGTATAGGGTCAGTGGCCCTCAGGGCGTCAAGGGATTCGCATGGGGGTGCGTTAACGAAATACGACTGGTATAATATTTGTTGTTATTTAACTTTGACAATAAGTAATATTGTATCGATTCAATAGCAATGAATCTCGCTTATTACTACCTCACAGCTAAATAGTTGAATTAGTTTCTGAATTTATGATATCCTAGTGATAAGACGCATGGCCGAGTTACATTAGGCTGTTAATATTTATACTAAATAATCAAAACGACTGTTCACTGTACATTTTTGTCTCTAACAATGAGCCAGCCATGTAGTACCCATTCGATAAATGATTTTGCAAACACCGTGGAGTAGGGGTACAAAGGAATAAATATTGACCCACGTCCCACTGCAAAATATATATTTACTCAAAAGATTAAATATTCCCCTTGACGGTATATGGGTATAAATATATAGGCAGTATGATCATTACAATCATACTACACTTCGTAGAGTCTGTTCTTATACCTTGTATATTATCACCCTCTTATCCACTTTTTGCACTAGTATTACATAATAATTATAATATTTTACAATGAAGAACCATTTCCATCTAATTACACAATGTCTTGCGTTTGTAATTGCCTTTCTAACGTCCTTCGGGTCATTTCAAGTCACTGCTCCAAGATATGGCTTGCATAATCCTCTAGATTCTGAAATTTTTCTTGAATCCCTCGGATCTTTGACCTTTCAAATACTGGAACGGTACTTCACAGATGGCTGTCTCTTAGCGTTCCTCAATAATTCCTCGACAGACTATCTCCAAGATTCTCTCTTTGGCTCCGAACGCCACAGCGTTATCACTGTCGAAGAATTCGACGAGCTGGAGTGTGAGGAAACTGCGGATAGGTACGTTAAAGAAGTCCTTGTACCTTCAATGGAGATCGGATGCCCAGGCCACATCATTCAGACCACTGATCCTAAGGCTCAGCTATCCATCATCGAACGCACCTACATCAAAGTACGTTCTATATTTATAGTTTGCAGTGAAAGGTAAGATCGTGAGTACGTTGTTCATGCTGCAGGTTTCGCAAAGGATTCAGCGGCGATTTTTGATCCTACCACTCCCTTACAGTGATCAGTGGATGAACCCAACTGATCGACGTTCTTTTGGGGAAAAGACTGATTATTTATACGACGTTTTTCGATCCAGTACAATTCGGCACGTGCCTAATCTTCTGGTTGTTATTCCCACCCCCGAGCAGGAATTCGCTTTGTACACCCACCACTTCGGTGGTCCTGGCAATTCTTTTCAGGAGTTGGTCTTACTCGATGTTTACTCGCCGAAGATGAACGCGTTCCGAAAGGACGCTGATTTGTTTCCCGACAAAATCGTCGACCTGAAAGGCAGAGTCCTCACTGTATCTGTGCTCGAGTATCCTCCCTACGTCGCTACAGATCAAAAAACTGGGTAATTACTCTTTTCCATGAACAGTTCAGCTCCAGGATCTGGGGGTATAATTTTAATCACTCTTCAGAGAATTATTTGGAACGGAGTGGAACGTCGTGATAGAATTTTGCGGGAGACACAATTGCACGTTAGAGCCGTTGATAGACAACGTCTACCTCTTCGGGGAGATATTCGATAACGCAACGGGTAACGGCGTGCTTGGAAACATCGTTGAGGACAGAGCTGACGTTGGTTTCGGTAAGAAAATACCCAAGTCATCGTCAGTCACATCAGATCAAATTCTATTTCATAGGCTCGATAGATTTGTGGTATCACGAATGGCTGTTCCTGGACCTGGGACCAGCCTTCGTTCGCACTGCTGTGACGTGCTTGGTGCCACCACCTCGTCCTCTGGCACAGTGGACAACCCCCATCATTCCTTTCGACGGAATCCTTTGGTGTGCAGTAATTGCCTCCGTCATCGTCAACTCTGTCACCATCTACGGCGTCTACAATCTCGCTAATTGGATCCGTAAAACCAGTTAGGCTTTACTCTCTTTCTCCTCTTCCGCTCTATTTCCGATCACACCCATCCCCCGATTCTCTTCAACATAGGTGATCAGCGTCTTATGACACCCATCATGTCCTGTCTGACCGCTATCGGTCTCTCTGTTGGGCAGAGCCCAAGTGCTGATGCCATCGGGTCTTCCCGACGAGTCTTGATCTTTGCCCTGCTTCTGATGTCGCTCCTCATTTCGACCACATACAGCAGCGGACTTGCCTCAGTCCTCACAGTTCCTCGGTGGGTATTTGAGTATTTTAACATTCAAGGAACAAAGAATTGTTTTTTTCTATAAACGCTTCCGAAAGATTCGAAAAGCCTATCAACACAATCGAGGAACTGGGAGCGAGTGGAATAAAATGGTCAGCACCACACGAGGCTTGGATATTTTCACTCTACGGTTCGAACGAATCCTGGTTACTCAACTTGATCGATCATTTTATTGTCCTACCGCCAGATCTGACCACAACCAAGGCTTACGAAGCAGAAATGGGTTTTTGTGTCGAGCGACTGCCAGGCGGTGAATAATTTAAATATGATTCGTTGAAGCCTATACAGAACATGCCTTCGCGTTAATTTAAGATTAACGAGCATGTTCTCCGCAGGAAATTACGCGATTCAAGACTACCTCCCGGCAAAGGCAGTTGAAAATTTGCATCTCATGAATGGTGACATTTACTGGACGTATACGGTTTCGATGTTGCGGAAAAGCTCGCCGCTAACGGAACGCTACACCGCGCTTGAACTCGAGCTACTAGCTTCCGGGATTCCCTCGTATTGGGAGGGTGTCTGTGTCATGCTGTCCCTGGATCCAGTGACACAATACGCCGTCCCAGACGTGGTCTTCGGATCGCAGCCGGTTCAGCTTGATATCGCGCAGATTCAGGGAGCGTTTTTGTTCCTCTGCTTCGGACTGGTATCGGCTATGATCATATTTTATTGTGAAATCAGTACTCGACGCCGTACTGATCAGTCCTAACGATGATCATGACCGAATAATAGTAAAGAATTGGTAAAATTTCGAAAAAGATGAAATAATATTAATTGAACACAGCTGAGTCGCCCGCTTTATCGCCTCGACGGAATACGCGAATGAAGGTGGAAGAAGGAAAAGATAATATTACCGTCACTATTAATAGTGCATATAACACGTGTGCCAAGAATAGCGCATCGCACTACCCACGTACGATTCCACAAGCCATCTCACAAGCGATTAGATAGAACACGCGGAAAATTAGACGGAGTGAGCAAGAACGCAATTCATTTTTCGCTTCTCCTGCATTTGTATTCAATGAATTCAGATACATGCATAAAAATTGATGCTTGGTAATAAATTTGCCGACTGACAATCAAGCTTAGGATGAGACGTTGCAGGTAACTAAACTTAGTTAGTTGTTCGAGCATCAATGATCACGATGAGTTCTGTTGTAGAGTCACAAATCCCAGTGGTCGAGAGCAACAGTCAATCGTGCGGCATACTGTAGTACGACGCTTCCTCTGATTCTCAGTTCAGTGACTACCGACCATTCGTCGAACAAACAACGCTCTCTTGTAGTCAATTTTTCCCCGTGAATTTCCCATCTTATGTTATCTTGATACTACGCGAACATGAAGAGACAGTCGTTATCCCGGTGTTTATCTTGGTTCACTATCCTGGCTCTGGCTCTAGGATCACCAGCGTTGCACCCAATTCGCGACATCGACTACTGGCTACAGAGAACTCGCATTCTTGCTGAGGAGTCCCACAGTTCTTTAGGGGGCAAGCTGGAGTTTGGGTATGGCGAACGTGCGGCAAACAACATCTTGATGGAGGCGAAGGAGAAAGAGGTGGATGCAGCATTTCTGGATCCCAGCCGTTTCCTACCGGCTCTAAACTTCATGACCGTAGCCAAGCAGATCCGGCGCTCACCGACGTTCCAAATCATCCGAAAGATGCCAAAAGGCACCGTACTCCATGCCCACGATTCCGCACTCATTTCTTCAGAATTTGTTTACGAAAACATCACGTTTCGCGAAAACCTACATATCTGTCGCCCAGAAGACGATTCGATCTCCCTCCGGTTTATCCGATCAGCGAATAACGACACAACGTGCACTTCGCCCATGGGATGGGAACTCCTCGCAGACCTCAGGGCAAACGAGACCATCGCGGAGGATGTGAACACCCTGATTCGGGACGCCCTGACTATGATCGTTACCGATCCTACTACGGCGTATCCTAATATCGATGCCGTATGGGTCACCTTCGCGAATGTCTTCAAGGTCCGTAGGCCGCTTTTTACCTATCTTCCTGTATTCAGTGACCTCTACTATCAGAGCCTCATCGAGCTTCACGAAGACAACGTACTCTACGCCGAGATCCGATCGCCTTTCCTGCCTCTCTACGATCTGGATGGAAATATTCACGGACCGCTAGAGACGGCTCGTATCTTCAAGAGCACAATTGATAGGTAGGGTTTTCCGTAACTTTGTGGGTAGACGTAATGAGAAATGCAGTGCATTTCATGAACAGCATGCGACAAGAAGAATCATTACTGTAAATGAAATGCAATTGTAATTTTGACACCACGGTCCGATTGCAATATTGTTCAAATTTCTTTTAACAACAATCAGATAATGATTGACGTGTTCAAAGGTTCGTCAATGATCACCCTGACTTCATCGGCGCGAAGCTGATTTATTCCCCATTGAGGTTCGTAAAGGCGGCACAGATGGATCGGTATCTCACCATCGCAGCCGCTCTTAAAAAAGAATTTCCCGAATTCGTAGTCGGCTTCGATCTCGTTGGCCAAGAGGAAAAAGGAGAACCGCTCATTCGATTTGCCGATAAGCTCAGGGCCATCTCACTGGACATACGGCTATTCTTGCACGCCGGTGAAACGAAATGGAATGGGTTGAGCACGGACGAGAACCTCATTGACGCGATACTCCTGAACACGACGAGAATCGGCCACGGGTAGGTAGCACCGTGTCCTGCACAATCTGTGACAATGACGTTAATTGAACTATGGAAACGAGGAGGAGTTCCAGACTTCACAAGAGTTGATTTCCGAACAAAAGATAGCGGCCTCAGTTTTTCTGACCCCTGACCAGCTTATCTCACTGCACTTATCAATTTCCGTTTTCTCTGCAGATACGCTATAACGAAGCATCCGAAGGTCCTGGAACTAGCAAAAGCGCGTGAAGTCGCGATCGAAGTGAATCCGATATCAAATCAGGTCCTTACTCTCGTTGCCGACCTGCGTAATCATCCGGCTAGCTCCCTATTCGCACAGGACTACCCCGTTGTGGTTTCTTGCGACGACCCTGGGCTGTGGGGCGCCGTTGGCCTCAGCTACGACTTCTACGAGGCATTCGTAGGCATAATGTCACGATCCGCTGACATTCGGGCGCTGAAGCAGCTCGCCATAAACTCAATAAAGTACAGCGCTATGTCCAGCGATGAAAAAACCCGCGCATTCACTATTTGGGAGGAAAAGTGGACTACGTTTATCTCAGACTTGGTGCAAAACCACAGTCGTATATAACTACTTGAAATCCCAAATAGGTGCGGATTCAACTTTAACTTTTTTCAACGGATTCTACTATCGCCTGTTTTTTTATCGCTTCATTAAATAAACTCGCTTGCACATGATGGTGTCTTTTTAAATCAACCTCTCAATCTTCCCTCTTTCGCAAACTCCGCGAAAATCAGACAGTCTGTACTTAGGCCAGACTTCAAGAATCCAAGTTAGCAATCCAATTTCCACGAGTCACATGATATTACGTTGCATTACTATGCCTGCTTATTCAACTTCTCGAAGATGTTTTCATGGTTCCTCAAATCTACATTATGACTACCGATCATCGATCTTGACAGTTCCTGATAACAGACTACCAGGTTATACATGATTAGCACATCGACGTTGACTGGTAACGAATCGAAAGTAGACATTTCTTGTTTACCCAAGTGATTGCGGACGAATTTGCTATACGTATATCGTATATTTTGCCAAAGATCTGATTGATACGCGATAGTATCTTGAGCTCGACCGCGGGAAGGTCTAATCGGTATGTTGACGAAACATTTCCATTATCTACTCTCAAGTTAGAGGGCCTTGCCAGTGGTCAAGAGCAACGGTCAATTACGATACGGTGCGTTGCGCCTACTGATTATGAGCTCAGTGACCGTCGAGCGTTCGTCGACCACACAACGCTGTCTTATAGTACATTTTCCCACGCGAATTCTCCGCCTCGTTATCTTTATACTGCGCGACCATGAAGAGACAGTTGTTATTCCGGTGTTTGTCGTGGTTCTCTATCTTAGCCCTGACTCTAGGATCACCAGCGCCGCGGCCGATTCGCAACACCGACTACTGGGCACAGAGAGCTCGAATTCTTGCAGATGAGTCCCGGAGCTCGTTGGGAGGCAAGCTGCAGTTCGAGTACGGCGAACGTGCGGCAAACAACATCTTGATGGAGGCGAAGGAGGAAGAGGTTGACAGGGGATTTCTGAATCCTAGCAGTTTCCTACCGGCTCTGAACTTCCTGACCGTAGCGAAGGACATCCGGCGCTCACCGACGTTCCAAATCATCCGGGAGATGCCAAAGGGTGCTGTGCTCCATGTCCATGATACCGCGCTCGTTTCAGCGGATTTTGTTTACGAGAACATCACGTTTCGCGAAAACCTTCACGTATGTCGCCCTGAAGACGGTTCGATCTCCTTCCGGTTCATCCGGTCGGCGAATAACAACGCAACGTGCACTTCGCCCACGGGATGGGAACTCCTCGCAGACCTCAGGGCAAACGAGACCATCGCGGGGCATGTGAACACTCTGATCCGGAACACCTTGACTATGGTCGTTGCCGACCCTGCTACGGCATATCCTGATATCGATGTCGCCTGGGTCGCCTTCCTTGGTATCTTCGAGAAACTTGAACCGCTTCTTACCTATCTTCCTGTATACCGTGACTATTACTATGAGGGTCTCACCGAGCTCTACGAAGACAACGTTCTCTACCTCGAGCTCCGATCGACTCTCCCGACTCTCTACGATCTTGATGGAAATACTTACGGACCACTCGATGTGGCGCGTATCTACAAGACCACAACTGATAGGTAGGATGTTTCGCAACGTGGTGGGTAAACGAAATTGCAAATATCGGTAAATCATTTTACAAAACAAATCGCTATAATTCTGAAGAAGAGGTAAAAGCACGCAGTAGTCGATAAGAATAAGAGTATTAAATATGCGGTGGATGTTTCCCTTTTGCATACGAATAATCAGACAACGATTAATCTGTTAAAAGGTTCGTGAATGATCACCCGGACTTCATCGGTGCAAAATTGATCTATGCCCCATCGAGGATGGCAACATCTGCACAGGTGGATGAGTATCTCATGCTTGCAGCCGCTCTGAAAAATGAATTTCCCGAATTCGTAGCCGGCTTCGATCTCGTTGGCCAAGAGGAAAAGGGAGAACCGCTCATTCGGTTTGCCGATCAGCTCAATGCCATCTCACCGGACATACGACTATTCTTCCACGCCGGTGAAACGAAATGGAGTGGTTTGAGCACGGACGAGAACCTCATTGACGCGATACTCCTGAACACGACGAGAATCGGCCACGGGTAGGTAGCAACGTGTCCTGCACAATCTGTGACAATGACGTTAATTAAACTATGGAAACGGATAGGAGCTCGAGGCTTTACAAGAGTTGATTTCCAAACAAGAGAGAGCAGCCTCAGTTCTTCTGACCCCTGACCAGCTCATCTCACACTCATCAATTTCCGTTTTTCCAGATACGCAATGATGAAGCATCCGAAGGTCCTGGAACTAGCAAAAGAGCACGAAGTCGCGATCGAAGTGAACCCGATATCAAATCAGGTCCTGACTGTCGTTGACGACCTGCGTAATCATCCGGCTAGCTCCCTATTCGCACAGGACTTTCCAGTTGTGATTTCGTGCGACGACCCTGGTCTGTGGGGCGCCGTTGGTCTCAGCTACGATTTCTACGAGGCATTCGTAGGCATAATGTCACGTTCCGCCGATATTCGGGCTTTAAAACAGCTCGCAATTAACTCTATAAAGTACAGCGCTATGTCCAGCGAGGAGAAAGAACGTGCCTTTAGAATATGGGAGGATAAATGGACCAACTTTATCACAGACTTGGTCCACGCCAACAATGTTATACCCATTTCAAAACGTAGCTGTGATTCTGACTGTATTATAATCACCTAACCGACTCAGTCGACTTATTATTTCGTTTCATTCCGATTCTCGGTTTTTGTTTCTATGGTTATCGCATGAACTGCATATTTCAGTTGGTCCATAATATAACAGGTGAAAAAATCTTGATCAACTGATCGAAATTAGTGTTTCTTCGAAAAATTTCTTTATTGCATCATTAGAAATTTACAATATGTCTTATTGGCTCGATACAATATTCAAAAGCTGAGAAAGAAGATCGATAATAAAATGGAACGTCAATGAATGTTATAAACGAAATTTATCCACAAATGTATCTCCTCTTCCGCACGGCTATAAAAAATCTTCGATTATCATTCTTTAGTAATCAATCAATAGAAGAAACCCTAGTCCTACGCCTCGACACTATTCCCGTCCGTTTTACTCTTCTTTCTGTCCGTATCTCCGGCTTCAGCAGCCTTACGTTTCCGCTCAGCCTTCCTTTCCACCATCGTCTTTTTTAAACCCTTCATTTTCCTTGTCTGAATAGTATTCAGCCTCTGTTTACCCATGTGAACCTTTCCGTGAGTCGTACCCAACGCGTTCTTTGATATATTCTTCTTCGTCTTGACCTGGACAAAGAAGTGAAACATTAGAACAGCTACTGTATAAAAAAACGGAGGGAAGAATCAGCCTCAAGAAATTACACACGCACCTTCAGTTCCTTAGGCTTCTTACAGGCCTGTTTATACAAGTCATCTGATGCCAGTTTCGTTCGTCTCACAGTCAAGTCCATTCGTGGTCCAATCTCCTCTAATTCAATCCTGGGAATTCTGCTCCCTGACTTCTTCAGGAGTATTCTATAAGTTAAATCAAACCCTGAATCGATTTTAGGTGCTTATTCTGCCAGAACAATTATTCTGCCCAAAAAATCCGCAGATACAACATACCTATAGCTCCTGACATGTATTTTATTGTCAACAACGGTGAAGCTAAGCGAATGTTCAATCCCTTGCAGTCTAATATTCTCGACATTTTCCCGCTGAAAAAGGTCGACTAGCAGACTCTTGATCCTTGAATATTCGCGATTGTGTTCAAACAATTCGCCGTTGAAAACTAGCAGAGGTTTTATCCCAGTGGCGATTTTGTCCACCTTGAAACTGGAGAGACCTTTGTAGTCCTGGATCCCGAACTCCACCATGTCAAGCAGACTGTTATCGAACATTCTGCCGATGACGAGACTGTTGGGATGTTTTTTATTGTGAGAAGCAAATACGAAGAGCGAGGAGTTCAATTTTCGAGAAAATTGCTCCAAGGGCCCTACGTCCTCGAAAGGTAGAATGTTGTTCTTCTTCTGCATCATTCTTGCGTCTGGTTTTTTGATGTCGTACTATATCAGATCATCAAATAATTTTAGTTTTTTGTTTTTTTCGCTAATCAAAGAGAAATCTGACTACAAAGATGGAAGAAATCTCACCAAGTCCTTCGAGCAGCTGTTCAACACCTCGCTAGTCTTACTACCCTTTATAAATAATGTTTGTTTCGCATCTTCTACGATCTTTGGCTCTCTGCTCAATAAGGCCTTCTTCCCTTTCCGGGTTTTCGGTTTTCTACGGCAATTCGAATTCGTCAATTTTAGGTTAGGGTGCAGATTATCTCAGGTTAGAATTCATCAATTTTACGATTAGGGTAGATTAACTTAGGCTAATTTTGATTATCGTTACGTTAGAATTGATTATTTAACGCTTAGGGTAGAATCGCTCAGCGTAATGTTGATTAATCTTAGATTAAAGTCGACTAATTTTAGGTTAGGCTAGCGTAGGGTCTAGTCCAACCTAAATACTTACACGACTCTTTGTATTACTGGCATCTTTGAGGATTGTATTAAGTATGCTATGGGTCAATGAATATTATGAAAAAGCCAACAATCTTCTTATTTTTTAGCTCTTGTTTAAGTTGCGATGGAATAGGTTAGGTATTTCGTAAGCTACACGTGTTACACAAATATTGTGTACTACGGCGCACATCAACGCGCGCATAAACGTACGTCATGCTCGTTCAAGCGGGCGGCAAACTCTGAAAGTATGATTAAGGTAGATTCACCGACTGCAAAGCAGTGAATTCGGCTGATAATTAGGTTTGAATATTGAATTAGGGAAAAAAAAAGGCGATTTTGAACAAAATTGAATGAAATTTTATCATCTTTTCGAGTATCAGGATACTCCCAGGTTTTTTTTCCGAGCTATAAACATAAACAGTTTGCGATATTGAAACAACGATCAACACATACAATATCAAATTATAATCTGTACACGTGAATTGTTCGGGTTTGATAGATTCTATCAATGTTTTGTCGTTCTTTCGACACGTTATTAAACCAGAATAATAATTTCCTAAGTATATTTATTATCAAGGATCGAATATCTTCGACTTGTAATACTTGAGTTCAATAATGCTTTCTCTAATATCATCCAGTGCACGATGATTGAATAATTTAGTTGGCGAGGATTTGTATACTTGAGGACACCAGCGTCTGTAAAAAAGGAAACAATGTCTTTATTTGCTGAGAGAGCCTTGGAAAAAAGGAATTTTACTTTTTTCTCCTTTTTACCTCGCAAGTTCTTTCACCGCCGACACATCAATGATCCTATAATGAGTATATTCATCAACAAGTGGCATATACTTTTTCAAAAATATTCGGTCCATCCATACGGTGTTTCCCGCTATGGGGCATTTTTTTGCCGGTACATTAACTGCCAAGAAATCATACGTCATCTGCTCAGCTACACTCAATGGTATTACACTCGCCCGACAAGCCGCGGTCAAGCCACTCTATAATTTAAACAATTAAGGTAAATAAAAACTAGTCTTCATTCTCGTATTCTTGCTTCATCAACCCTTTTCACCGGATTTCGATATACCTTCGCGTGCTGCTGGATGCACCAGGGGTGCATTGAGTCCAATACATCGTCAGGCTGGTGTATAATGACGTGAAAATCATCGCTTACTATCTCGAGGTCAGCGTCCGTGACCAAACACGCGATTTCCATGATATGGCACGTGTCTACATCTAGGCCAGTCATCTGAAACACAATACGAAAAGTGAATTTGAATTCTTAGTTTCCTGCGATTCACGGTTGACGCTAATGAGGATAGAAACTTTTGTAGACGATAAAGGAATAGCTTTGTAGAGTAAAGATGTAATTGTAAACGAAATGCAACTGTTTCGACTGTTTTTCTAGAGTATAACGTACTTCCATGTCCAGCCAAACCATACGGTCCGCCATATTTGACTTTGTCGATGCCAGGCCGCGCGTGGTATCTGAAATATAATAGCATTAAATACGACGTTTGATAGTATAAATGATTAAAACAAACTATGGGATGTTAAATAACGGAAAAATCGGTTCTTTTCTATTCATTTATTTACCGAGCGAGGCCGAGGTGAAGCGCGACGCGCAACCTTCGCCTGTGCTCGCCGATACATGCCTGTTCGTAAGGAGACTAGATTCGTTAAATAGTGTGACCCACGTGGCTGGGAAAAATAACTTTTTTCTGTACAACGAGCTATGCAAGCATCGCATCATTGCGTCCGTGTGTTAACAGTCTAAGCTTGTCTCAACATACTTGAAATTAACGGTGGAATGGTACGGCAATGGTACGCACAAAGACGATGACTCAAGTTGTTTACAATTTCACGGATGTAATTCCACCGAAAGTAACTCTAAAATAGGAACTAGCAGCGCATGAGCTGAAACGGCAGAGCTGCCAACATTAAAGCATCAAAAAACCAGAACCAAAAAAGAACGCGGAAGAAGCCAAAGAGAGTTTTAAATATTATAAATAGGAATATGAGACAAAAGAGAATACGTTTATTGGAAAATTTAATTTATTAGAAAAGAACATCACGATTTTATTGTACAAAGAAGAATTCTTAAACGAATTCTCATGCATAAACTTTTTCCAGGCTCTTTGTTTCGTCGTTATCATGAAAACACGACTCGCCTTTTCCACACTACTAGTAACGCGCTTTGAGATGCACAAAGCTTACAGATAGTTTGATAAGTAAACAATAGAGCGTCTGAAAATTGCTTTAACGACGCCGAGACCCCAAGCGCATGCAACGCGCAGAGCAAAAGTAGCATTCCAAAGGCACGTATGATTCGGCGGAGAATACGCATTCGTCGGCTATACTTCGAGGATCGAATTCCAGAAAAGCGTGAACGTGGTTTTCGAAACATGCCTCTCCACAGTCGCAGTAACGGGCCTTGTCCAAGTACTTCACTAGCCCACGCGGTATCGTTTCCGCGTCGTATTTCAATCTGCAATTAAACGATCGATTATTCAAAATTAAACGGATTTTTATCCAAATATTCAAATTTTAACGGAAATATTTGTAATTTATTGTACATAACAAACTCATGTGAGTATCGAAATTAAATTTACGTGAAAATGAACGAATACCTAGCTCTCAGAGCTACTTTCGCCGCGCTTTCGACGAGAGTAGATACCGCGAACTGATCCAAGTTAGGGACGTGAGAAACACGTCCTCTCCACGTGAAGGGGTTTCCCGAAATGTTTATTGTTTCCAATCTAAGTCGTCTCGCGCTTCCTGGGAGGCCGTAAAGCCGGTTTTCGTGAACATTAAGGGACCTAAAGATCGAAAAGAAGCTTAAGAACACTGCCTTTTTCTATCCCACATATACTAAGGTGGTTTGAAGCTAGACTCGAATATTCTTAGCATACCTAAGACCAGACAAGAGCCCAAGATTCCCTGGTAAAGTCGTGAGCAAGTTGTGGTTCAGGTTCAATACCCTCAGAGCGAGTAACTGTCCAAGATACGGAGGCAGCCACGTTAACTGAACAAATAAAAATACAGAAACGATAAGTCTTTGAAGTGAAGATACTCTGAGGGTCTATTGTCCCAAGTTTGTCATAAAAAACACCTCATTCCTTGCCAGATCCAAGCTAACTAATTTTTTTTTTATAGTCTCCCCATTAAGCCATGTCCACGAACTTGGGAGAGATTTTCCGAGCTGATTCTCTGCCAGGAGAAGCTCTGTAAGATTACCCAGGGCTCCAACCTCCTTGGGTAAACTACGTATGCAATTTTTCGACAGATTTAAAACCCGGAGTTGATCAAGCCGCAGGATCTGACGGTCAAAAGACTTTCTCTGCAGATCAACGATGGCCAAATTCTGCGTCGTTCGAGGGAATCCCTGCAGTGTGGGATAATCGGCGTTAGAAGAGACCACATATTTCGTCTGGACCTTTGGCCTGAAGTATTTCTCATCGAGAAGTGGAACTTTGGGTCGTTCTTCGGGGTCAGCTTTAACAAATGCAAGTTTAATAACTCGCAAAAAGCTTTTCAGCAGGATAGGATCAGCTTGAATAACCAGATCATGCGGTGGCTGCTTGATACGTATGGTGCATTTTCCCTCGTGCACAAATCTCGTGAATATATTACCAATGTTATCGGTGACCTGAAAAATGTTGTTCAAAATTAACGCACAGTTTTGGTCAATTGATCATATCTCGGCCCTGATGAGGGACTGGGCTTGCCAATTGTATGTAACACTGTAGCCAAGAGAACGATCTTTCGTATAAAATAAATCCCAGATTAATACCGTTCATAATTTCGGAACTATAGAGTTCTGAAATCGAACGTATTACAGCTTTTCGTATCACCTTATATCTGACGCCTTTAGTGTCCTGCGCGGACTGGAGAAGAAGACACATCTCTCCCTTGGCACCAGGTCGTCGTCCAAAAGACAACGTCGACGCACGAGGACGTTGACTGCTACCAGGACACGACCGACTCGTGTCTACTCTCACTGTGCAGATTAACTTCATTATGATGTCTGTTCGGTTTTAGTTTATAGGGAGAAGTAGATTCCCCGGCTTCTGCCGCCCTAATGTCTCCCGAACATTGTTCAATCATTCATTGATAAAAACTTAGTTTTATAACAATGAATGGCAGATTGTAGCTTTCTAGGACTGCTTTAACTTTTGTAAACACTTCGCAACCTCCCCATCTCTCTCACTCAGTATCTCGCTTTCTCTTCGTGAATTGGACTGATTGAATAGTTAGACAAAGACATGCTGTACCGTATAGCGTGTTCTGTTTGGTTGTCTGACGGTTTGGCTAATCCATGTTTTAGCAAACGTCAAAACTCCGCAAATTGTAACACGTCGGAGTTTGCGGACAGGAGTTTAAGAGAAGTCTGTAAAGTACCTTGGCGTTTATCGCCGGGTCCTTATTATCAGTTGTAAAATAAGAAGCGGTTTTTTTATAACCGTAGGGAGCCATTTACCTCATACAATTGTCTATTTTCTTGTCACATTACTCAACCATCAAACAGAGAGAAAAAAAAATATACATACATAAACGGTCATTGAGTCCTTTTCCTTCACATGGGGCAGCCGAAACTCCTGAAACAATAGCCGATTGTTAAAAATCTAAGAGGATGTTTCTCTCGCCTAAACACCTACTACTCATCAATAAAAATCGCTTTATAATATCGTGAATAATAAAACGCATAAGTAACAAAGTCCGAATATGTTTTCGACGGACAAACCGAAGATAATTGACCTAGTTCGACGAAGGGAGCTCAAGGTAGGCTTGAGCCAGTTGCAGTGCTTAAAAAAACCGCCGAGAAACACGATGAATACAACAATACAATTTTCAGGAATCCTCGGCCTTTACTTTATCCAGAAAACTCCACGTTACGGATAATTTTGTCGCTCGTTTGGGACTGGAAAAAGAACTCGATGGTCACGGAGGATGCGTCAATTGTTTAGAATGGAACGAGACTGGTCAGTAGGTATTTTTTTCAAAATTAATATTTCCGTTTGTGGATCAGGTAATCCTAAATCATATTGGTTGCAGAATTCTCGCCTCAGCTTCGGACGACACGCAGGTTATACTATGGGATCCGTTCAGATATACCAAGAAATTGGTACTTCGTACTGGTCACAGTGGAAATATATTCTCTGTGAAGGTGATTGTGACTCTCTTGTCTTTGGTTTCTATCAATTTCGTCATAAAGGATGAGATGAGTGACTGCATGATGGGCAACAATGATCAGTATCCGTTTGAAGATGTTGAGAAATCGCTAATTTGGACTCAAAAATCACGAACATTTACCAATTTTCTATCATCATTACGTTTTTGCTTCCTAATCTTCACCTAAAACAGCAAAAACGTTTCTTAAGCACGTTTGTATAGTCCGAAAATAAACCCCCTGTAATGGCCGCCGGACTGCTCCACTTCGCGACTTTAACGCACACGTTCTCTGACCTGGAGATTGATAATCCAAAAAAGTGAACTCTGGGTGATTTTGTGTAACTGAATTATTCAAAAAACACCAATTTCGTTTATCGAAATTCTTTCGCCGCGCTGATTCAATTTTCAAATGTATTTGAAATTCTTGTAAGAGAATTTTATATTCATAACATTCTCATTCTGATTCTCGCAGTTTATGCCAAAGTCAAATGACGGCGTATTGGTAACTGGTGCGGGGGACTGCTGTGTGCGTGTCCACGATGTTACAGCATCTGAAACGACGCTGGCGTGCAGTTGCCACGCCGGTAGAGTCAAGAGAATTGCAACAGCGCCAGGAGTACCGTTCATGTTTTGGACAGCAGGAGAGGACGGATTGATAATGCAATATGATACGAGAATTCCCCACACTTGTTCTTCACAGGAAAGAAAAGGCGTTTTAATCAACCTTATCAATCACTTAGGGCGGTTCGCAGAGGCTAAATGCATTGCGCTCAATGCTAGGAGGCCAGAACTCATCGCCGTTGGCGCAAATGATGCATTTGTTAGAATGTACGATAGGAGAATGATCAAACCGTCCATTCGGCAGGTAAAGATTATTTTTCTCATCTAATCTCTGTGGATTGCAGCAATCATCGATGTCTAGACTTCAGAATGAACTTTAAAGCGAACTCTGATCTGTTTGATTCCTTAGGTTGCCCCTCCATCTAATGTTGACGCGCTAAATGACGACTCTGACGGAATTGAGAGAAGGGCGCACCTTCAACGGGCCGGAAAAGGCGACTTAGATGATAACGTTCCACTGGGCTGCGCCCGGTACTTCGTTGCCGGTACGTTCGAGCGTAGAAAATAGGTACTTTAAATAGATTGAATACATTAAAAGAGTAGAAATTAGAGGACAGAAGTAAAAGGGAGGAAGCAAAGGCTGTGGGGTTTATTTCTTATCACTTTTCAGGACATCTGAGAACTAGGTATCGTGACCAAAAGAGAAACAGAAGCCTAGCGGCAACCTACCTAACATTTAGCGCCGACGGAAATGATCTGCTGGTCAACATGGGCGGAGAACAGATTTACCTGTTCGATGTAAACAAGGGGAGCAGCTCTAGGTTCATTCCCAAGTGCTTTGATCATAGCCAAAGCCGAGACACACAAGTAGAAACTTACTTCAGGGATAACGATACACCTGTGTTACCTCTGCAGGTCGAAAACACAAAACAAGAAGTAAGAATTGGCGGTATTTGGAGTGTAATATGTGTTATTTCTCGTCTAATATCGCGAGTTTTTCCCTGTCGCAATCCCTCTGTAACTCTAACTATCTTGCCAGGCAAACGCGGCCTTCCAGAAGCAAAAGTACACCGCTGCTATCAACCTCTACAACAAAGCTATTGCCCGATGTCCTCGCAGCGCAGTACTATACGGAAACAGAGCCGCAGCTTTTATGAAACGTTCATGGTATGCTGTTTGATATTCAGAAGATTTAACATCAAACATTAAACTCATTTCCAATTCGTTTTAGGGATGGAGATATATACGCAGCTCTGAGGGACTGCCAAACTACAATTCTCCTCGACCCAGGACACGTTAAGGCTCAGTTCAGGTGAGCCTTAACGATTCACCTTGGTGATTCTTACGAAAGAAGACCAATATCATGTTCATGATTTTTCCTGATAAATTTCAGATTAGCCAGGTGTTTGTACGACCTCAACCGAGCAGCAGAGGCTTATAAAATGATTGGAGATTTCCAGCAGAAGTTCCCTGATCTTGCAACGAACTCTGCATGCCGAGCTTTATACAAAGACATCAAAGAGACTATGGGATCTGGTTGGTATTAGCCCTGAAGATAACTTTCCCATTCTTTCGGTTACTTTTGATCAAAGATTTTCACCTTTCTCAGAGGAAGATGACGAAGAAGAAACCGAGGAGGCCGACGAAGACGAGGAAAAAGATGAGGACGATTTTTCACCACCTCAAACCACCCCTCAGGGATTATCAACACACGAACGACAGTGGCGACAAAACAGCGTCGATTATGAGGTCAGATTCTGTGGGCATTGCAACACGACGACTGATATCAAAGAAGCGAATTTCTTTGGGAGGTATAAGACCGGAAATCTTGTAGTAACGATACTCGACTACTTTGATCCTTGAATTATTATACCTTAATATTTTCTCCACAGCGATGGACAGTACATAGTTGCTGGATCTGATGATGGATCATTCTTCATATGGGATAGAGAGACAACAAACATTTTACGGATTTTACGCGGAGATGATAGTATAGTTAATTGTCTCCAACCACATCCGACTTCTTGCCTGCTTGCCACGAGCGGTATAGACCCGGTTATTCGGCTTTGGAGTCCGTGGCCGGAGGTAAAGACGAAAGAACCCTTTTTGTTCGGACGAATTAATTCCCTTGGCCATTGTCTCGTTTTCTTGTGTCTAGGATGGGAATAGGAACACCAGAGATATAGAGAACCTAGAGGATGCGGCTTCGGCTAATCAGGCAAGGATGAAGAGCAATCCGTTTGAAATGATGCTGCGCAATTTAGGGTACAGGGTCTCGGGACATGATACGCTTCCGGGAAATCAAGGGGATGAAAACGAACGGCAGATGAGCCCTACGCAGACTTCTCAACCGTTGAATTGCCGACAGAGCTAAGGAAAGAAGAGGAAACGAGACGGGAAGTGGAAAGGAAAAGGGAAGGAAAGAGACGGGACCAGCAGTTGATGAATTTGGGAACCCCGCAGAAGAAAGAGAAGAAGATAAATGAATAGATAGATAGATAGATAGATAGATAGATAGATAGATAGATAGATAGATGGATGGAAGCAGAGAGTAATAAGAATGACAGGAGAGAGTGAAAATTTGTTGTACAATTTCGTTTTAATTATTAATATACAGATTATAGAGTTTTATCACGATTCTTGATAGTAAAAAGCAAAATTTGTTGTATGAAAATATTAATCCATACATAGTATAGCTGCGTACCCGACCTTCGACGCGAAGGAATAATCAATCACAACTTTGATGCACTTAATCAATGATAATAAATTAGCTAAAAGTCTGTACTCTGCAGTGGCCGTTGTAAAAGCACATTTCGCGTTTGACGAGGTCACTGATTTAGAGACGAGAGACAAGAGGCCATAGGCACAGGGCGTGGCGTTAAAAACTGTAGAACTCGTTTCTCCATAAGGAATCGACACTTTTGAGCAAGTTGAAATTCGTAACTCCGAGGTAAACGTAGTAGACTGATAATCTGACCAACGACCATTGCCGCTCTAACGATACTAGCCACTTTGATAATCTCGTGTCACACGACTTTAACTTCTCGTCGTAAACCGAGTGGACACAGCATTTCGACATCTCTATGAAAGCAGACATCCTGAAAAGACAAAAGGATGTATACTTTGTTTAGTTTATAGAAACAGGGCTCCGTATTCTCTGATCAATTACCTGGCCTGTGTCTTAAGCGTGTGTTCAATTCCTCTCAGTAGATCGTTAGTCTTCAATATCAGCAGCATTTGCCGATTTACTTTCTCCAGTACCTCGCTGATTTGCGGTAATACTTTGGGTAGTTCTTCCTGGAAAGCGTCCCTCTGGAAATCCACAAAATCGGTCAATCAATAGCGAAATTTCAAGAGTAATTAAAACCAAGGGTCAAGATCTCCCGCATACCTCATTAGCCGTGAATTTCGTCTTCTGAATACCAGCTAGTATTGTATCCCAGCTTCGGCCTGATACCATGCAGACCAGGAGTCCGTATAGGTCGCCAACTCCTAGGCCTTCGGCGTGTTTTCGCATCTGGATTCTATCGCCATTCAATATTGCAAGCCAGAGTTTCGCGTATTCCCATCGAAACCGATCTGAAAGTGTCTGGAATGAGAAATAGGAAGAAAATGAGAAGATCGTTACGTGTATCATGACTGTAAAGAAAGATCAATCGTTATTCATTACCGCATACAACCCATGATCAAGTAGTACGATGTCTGTCCCGTGTCCGTTGTTCTTCACCAATATATTTCCCGGGTGGGGATCAGAGTGCACAAAACCGGCGACAAATATCATCCGGCTATAGAGCCTACCGAGTTTACCGCTTACTTCAAATGGGTTTAAATTGTGCTCTCTAAGGTAGCCGACGTCGTTCACATGTCCACCGTCAAGAAATTCCATGGTAAGTACTCTGGAGGATGAGTATTCCCAGAAGATGCTTGGAATCTGAGCCAAAAATATTCAACAGAAATTGAGAAAAGAGCGAGAGCAGATCATCCGACGAGATCTAGAATTTGTTTTGGGGGAAGAGATCACCTTCAGCCACTGGAAATCCTTGAAGAGGGACTTGACCTTCTCCGCGTTTCTCCCTTCTAATGTGAAGTCCAGTTCCTGTGGGATGTTCTTTTTAGATTCGTCGACTATCCAATCAAATTTGAAGTCTGGAAAAACCCACGATGTTATCTTCACTAGGGCAGCCATAGTCTTGATGTCTACATAGGAGTTGGACTTCACTGCCCTAAAATATAAAGGAGAGGAGGTGTTCATCATCAGATACGATCGTCTTCTCTATAAATTATCCACCCTCTTCTCACCTGTGCTGTACTTTGATAGCTACTGATGTTCCGTCCCGTAACACGGCTTTGTGAACTTGTGCAAGACTCGCGGTACCTAACGGCGTCGGATCTATCGATTCGAATATCTCAAAGGCCTGAAAAGGTAGAGGAACAGAGATTTTCATATAGTTTTCCATTGGAATGAGCTGACTGCACTACATTCTGACCCTAGACTCAGAACAATAGGGAATAAGTTGTGGATGAGCTCAGTGTAGTCGGTAAATCCTAATTAAAAGGGTAAAACTGATCAGAGAAAGGGACACTAACATCCTTTTTAAAATCTTCTTTAATCACAGTCAGAATATCCGTAAAAGATGACTGTGGTGCAGAACTGTGCAGTATGCGCAGTGTTTGCACGTATTCGGCAGGAAGCAGATAATCCAGAGCTCCTATGTGTTGTCCGACCTGAAAAACGGCGGGATATATTATAGAGCCGATATTGACGTGCTTACAAAAGCTCGATTTTCGACACGAACCTTTATGTAGACACCCTTGTTCGCGCAACATAGGTCCAACAGCTTTTCAGCACCGTGCAAATGCACCGCGGATTTTAGCCTAGCGTACTCGGGAGACTCTTTATTCAGCTTTGCAGAATACAGCTTGCTTTTGTAGTACGTTCCGACCTCGAAGACCTGTGTGATTAATATTCAAGATCAGCTTCTTTGAATATTTGAATTTTGCTCGCACGCTTTAGCGCTACCGCTAAAAACTGAGTTTGAATGAAATTCAGTGAGTAAAAACATCGAACAGGTGCATTTTCCTTATAAGTTGATCAATAATAGTCATATTCATGTGGAAAAAGCGGACATTGTTGTCTGAAAACCCTAAAAATCTCAGTTTGAACTCGGCGGCTAGGCACTGGTTCTTTAAATTCGAATTTCAAACGGTACGGGAAATCGCCACTGCGTGGCGCTCTCCCCAAGACGCGAGAATCCCATGAGGGCAATGCAAGTAGAATATAGTCGCTGAATGACTGAAGTGAATTGTGTATTCTAACGTTGATTAAGCTCGGCGTTCCGTATTTCTAATTCTGGAAACGTATTACGCCGTTTATGCCACGCATTCTGATTATACATACGGTGGCAGCGGCGCGCGCAAGTCGAACAACTCCGATCGCTCCTACGTCATATTCGTTAGCCCTGAGCGAGGCTAGAGTTCCAACAGCGGCGCCAGCTAGCGCGGAAATAGCCAGAACTCGGCGCCTCGACGGGAGGCTATTTCTCAATCTGAAACAAAGAGGCGCATGCGCGGATGACGTCATTCGATTAAATTCATGCACTGCACGTGTAGTAACATAACATGACATAACATAACAAGACAGTGGATTCTGATCTATATAATAATTCTTGTATAATTCTTACCTTAGCATTTCACTACGGTGTAAATTCTATTGTGGTATTTTTGTGGTACCCGATAGCACAAGGATGGGATTTATTAATCGCGTTTATTATTTGGTTAACTTAGCCCGACGACTTGAGATACAATCATAAGTATAACACGAGACATAATACAGACTAGTCTTCCATATCTGAAAGAAGAGATGAGGTTCTCACAGGCCTTATGTTTCCATGCCTATTATCGGCTATATTAACCTCTTCCCGGCCAAATTTTGTAGCTCCGTAGAAAAAAATCGTTTCTGGATTTTTCTCTAGAAAATCTCTAAAAAAACCTTATAGAATAGTCGGCTATTTTTTCTTCAGATTTTTCGGACGAAAAAAAAAATTTGTTCCAAATTTGGAACAACGGCTGATAAGGATTAGATCATTTCAAACATCGATCTTATTTTCAATCAGTTAACACGTTTAATATCGCTTATCCCAACGGCGAACTTTGTTTTACATGTGTAACTGTAATAAATAATTATACAGTGCATCAATATCGCTAAAAAATTATATTTGCATTTATTTTATCATAGATGGAATTCGTATTCTACCATCCTTGATGTGCCGTTGTTCCGAATTTGGAACAATCCTTCTTTTGCTAAATTACCACATTAAAAGTCGGTGTTTTGCCGGACTGACGATTTTTCTCTAATTACAGCGTGGTCACATATAAACGCACGAATTATTTAGTAGTTGTAGGATTCGAATCAGAAGAGTACAGAGTGTTCGAACGGTATTCAAACAGCCAACCCGTCGCTTACCGCGGAATCGTACCGAGTATCAACAGAACGCAGTAGTAAATTGCATTCAAAGACACCAGCACTATTAAGCTCACTATGCGAACACCAGAGAATGGGAAATGGAAAATTTTTTTTGAAGTCTTGTTCCAAGTATGGAACAATGGCAGGGAAGAGGTTAACCGCGTACGGCATTACTCGGACTTTCCTTCACCTTACTTTCCCCGTTAAGATTACTGACTCAATTTCACCGCTGATGCAACTTTCTCGTAAAACTACATACCGCCGTCTGCCTCTAGCGCGTGAGCTATTTCATATCTGTGTCAGTGGTACCAACGCGTAAACCTAGACCCTGAAATTCCATCATTAGTTGTGGGAAATGAAAATAGATGTCGGCATTGAAAATCGACAATGGTCGGATGTTACGGAGCGTTTTCGAATGCTTTTATTTCTTGCAATGTTTTTTTTTTTCTTATATACATTCTCGTCACTTGTGGCTCATAGCAGTTCCTACAATAGCCACAATCTTATCACGCTTACTATGACTTTTCTCGAAATGATTTTTCCCCAACTGTGTATAGAGGTAGAAATAACGGTAGAATTTAAAACAAATCAACCGTAATGGACATTTTCAACTACATACATTTAAAAACGAATTTAATCGCTATACTAAATTATACAAATAACAATAAAGAATAACATCTTATATATGTACATTATAGCTACAACTTAGCGCAATACTGATAACATTGAATAACAATTTTCCATACCAGTTGCTCAATGCTAATAGTAATAATACATCGCTAACACCAGCGTACACGTTCGTTTTTTTTGATTATTAAAAACCACAGCCTTAATAAAATATTTTTCTTACTATCCATTACGTATAAATGTATTTCTGTTTCTTCTATCAGCTCAAAAAAAAAATATATATATATATACCGGAGGCGCGAGAGAGCTGAAGTATTCTTAGATTTCAAATAACAAACGAATCTATTAGTATGAAATGAAGTATAAAAAATAGTCTATAAATCGTTTATCTTCTTGTTCATAAAAGATCTCAAATTATTCTCCAATATTTAGCCAGTCCTTTGGCTCTCTCAATACGCTAACAAGCTTCGATTCTTTGGAGTCTGGCTCTGGCCTGTGCATGTATTGCCATTTCTGTAAAATGACAAGAGGTGTCGATTTATCAATAGATTTTCTATACATACTAGTACCACATAATCGGATGCCTAAAATACTTACTGCTGTTAGGGGTAAAGACATGAGTATGCTCTCAATTCGGGCACCAGGAGTGAGCAGCCCAAATTTAGTTCCTCTGTCATAGATAAGATTGAATTCCACGTATCTCCCCCTGCGCAGTAGCTGCCACTGTCTTTCGGCGTATCCATAGCCGTCGTTTTTGTGCTTTTCGACTGAAAAATGAACCCAAAATTTTAGCAAAACTTCAGTCAAGCGCAGAAAACGGTTGTCTTCTCTTTACCAGACCCACCTAAAGGTAGATAAGACGGTATGACTGCCTCTGCGCAATTCGTGACAAACTCAAAGGCCTGCTCCTGGCTTGGCTCATCCAAATCATCAAAGAAGATCCCTCCAATTCCACGTCTTTCTCCTCTATGAGGTATGGCGAAGTAATCATCGCACCATTTCTTGAACTTCGGGTAGTAAGACTTGCTGCTTGTATCGCAGGCTTGCTTAAGTGTCTTGTGAAAGTGCACAGCATCAGCTTCGTCTAGGTAGTAAGGTGTCAGGTCAGTTCCGCCGCCAAACCACCACTATATAAAAGAAAGAATCGTTTTGAAAATGGTTTACCAATTGGTGGACTTATTCTGTGCTTCTAGTCCTCAATACCTCGAGAGTTCCATCGGTATTTGTGACCTCGAAGTACCGGTAGTTGAAATGTATAGTTGGAATCATAGGATTTCGTGGATGAATAACGGCGCTGACTCCAGTAGCAAAAAACGGAAGTGGTCCGCCTTCAGACAGCTTTCTCCCTCTGAAATGAAAACCTTGCAGATTTATTTGTTGATTGGATCTCCAGGTAGGTATGACTACCTCGCTTTCATCTGCTTGATCGCAGCAGTGGGTAGGTTTCCATGAACGACTGAAATGTTGACTCCAGCCTTCTCGAAGACTTGACCCTCCTCAAGGATGCAGGATATGCCTCCGCCACCCTCTTTTCTCGTCCAACGATCTACAGTAAATTTAGATCCATCTGTCTCCTCGGATTCTAGCGCTCTGCAAAAGTCTGCCTGTGAAAAAAGAGGCGAAATAACAGCCTGCGATTAAACGCGAGTTGTTTATCTCCTGAGAATCACACCTGGATCTTCATTATCATAAGTTCCATTCTGGCCTGCATACTCTCACGATGCTTTTCTAGCTTGGATCTATCGCTGATCGGCTCAGCCATGAACTTTTCTACGTCTATTACGTCAGAAGCTCCCTTAGCTGAACCAAAGATTGAAAACATTCCTGCCACCATTCCGGCGGCTTGCATGGACCTGGTTATAGAAAACTGAATGATCACGCATTTTGTGACTTAACAGTGGTCGCTCTTTATCATGGGAAGACATAACAATGGAAAAACTAATAATGACAATGAATCGTACTTGACAATTCCAAGTTTTGTTTTTCCTCCATGGTGATGACTTATGACGAAACGAACCCGGGTCCACGTCTTGTAGCAAACGTTGAAGACCATGATCTTCGTAAGAGTTTCAAATGCGAATTATAAAAACGAAAGGACAATGAGAGTTTCGTCGACGCACGTCTTACGAAAGTTTGATGGGAGGTACGTTAGTTTAGTCTATAATTTTCATGGAATAATTTTATCGACATAACCCCGAACGCCACGTTGTCGACACGGAGCCGATGCCCTAGATGACGTCAGTGGTGTAGGATGTTATGAATGATACGCCATCTTGGCAGTGTTCGGTATAACTACCACTATCAATTCATCTTTTTTATTGTTTTCTGTGTGTGTGCGTTTTGTGTCAAAACCGGTGTACCGCATTTTCGTACGTTATCACGCGTCGCATTTTGTTGGTATCAACCCATCGTGTTTACACTCGGTACATTCTTCTTCTATCCACAATATCGGCGACAGTGAAACGCATGTGGTTGTCTTATGTGCATATTTTTATACCACTTGTTTAAATCGATTTGACAAAAAGTTTCCACAGCTGAGAGGTCTCCTACCTATTGGTAAATAATAGAACTTTATTGACGGCACAAAGATGTCTTCCAACGTAGCGGTGATATTTAACTCTTTCCAAGACTATCTTAACACGGAACAAGAACTCCGCGAGGTATGTGTCCCCGCTTTGGCACATTATCGTCAGTTATTCATTGGAAATTTAAACAAACATACCATTATTTTGTTATAGGAAATACGAACGATAGTCAAAGAGATCGAGCAAAGCGCCAGGGAAATTCTGATGGTACTACAAAATATACACAACGAAAATACTTCCGAAGAAAACACTAGTACGATCCTGTCGAATTCACAGTGATATAGCCACCGTTCTATATTTAACTAATTTCTTACTTTCTTTATTTCTTTATTCTCTGTTCAGTTGTATCTGAGCATTGCACCAAGGCGAGAACCTTGTTTGAGGATGTAAGAAAGGGTTACGCTAAACTTGCTGCGGTCGTTCCACAAAACCAATACTACAGGTTTCACGAACATTGGCGATTCGTTACACAGAGATTGTGCTTCTTAGCTTCTCTGACGATATATCTAGAGGTGAAAATCCTCGTGCATAAAGACACTGTCGCAGAAATACTAGGAGGTGACAAATGAGAAATGAGAATTGTGTTGATTTTGGAGATCTACCAATTCCCTGGACAGGCATTAACCACCTCATATCATTTTTTAGTCAAAAGCAATCGAGAGGAGGGATTTCATTTGGATCTTGAAGACTTTTTGATGGGATTGCTTCAGCTCTCGTCTGAATTGGTAATTTCGCTGTTCAGAATTCTTTGATATTCGTAAAAATCAACGTTATAGAGTCATTCGGCTTGTTATGCATCATTTATGTCTTATTTTCTTCAATTTCAGTGCCGTTTTGCGGTAAACAGCGTGACCAGCGGCGACTACGACCGTCCGATAGAAATATCGCGGTTCGTAAACGAACTGAATGCCGGCTTCCGGCTTTTAAACTTGAAGAACGATTCTCTACGCAAACGATTCGACGCCCTAAAATACGACGTTAAGAAAATCGAGGAAGTCGTCTACGACCTAAGCATTCGAGGACTCAAACCCGCCGCAACAACGGCACCGGTTGACTCGAAATAAACTTCATTCGTCTCTTATTACGTTTTTCACATTTGTAATATGTACGTATCTATAATATGTATGCATAAACGCTGCAGAGCGCGAGATAATCCGCATGTTGATTAACATACTCTGAATAATCTGTCCCATAATACTAGGTATATTCGCGCGGGATGTGTCGAAGCCTAACTTCTTTTATAATGATTGATACAATACCGATTGGTAATAAAAATAACGAAAACCGGGAATTCTTCTTTCATTTCACTGTTACATTATCATTGCTTCGGTCTCCTAGGAATCCCCCCCTTTTTGAGATATCAATACAGCAGGCTGTCGCTAAGTTTCTGAATTCTAAGATATCCTCAACTGATGGGATAGGAAGTAGACCGCATTAATTAGCTTCGGTCTTTTTTTTATAACATTAAGATTTCTTCGAAAAGTGTATCTAACTGGAACTAGGGCTTGATTCATTTTGAATCTAGCGGTTCTTTGAGTTTCGCCATCTAGTAGCTGTCCGGGGACATCCCCTGAGTATCTATCTGTTAGAAGCTATCAACTAACTCCTCTTCAGTGAGTCAATAGAGCCGAAATAGCGCCGCCTCGCGCCCAAGACGGGAGTATGACATTACGTTCGACTTTCCTGTCTGGGTACCGCCGCGGGCGGGTTTCGACCCCTGGCTAACGCGAACGGTGCAAATGGCTGTGCGTCGGCCATGATGGCTTTTAGCAGGGACCGTGTCACGCAAACATGTTTTCAAGGTGATATTCCTCGTTTCGTGACTGAGTGACCGTGTTCTAGCGCGATGGCCGGCAAAGAATGAGGCTTTGAGCGTGTTCGGTGCCGGGTGAAACGGCCGCCGGGCCTCCGCGAGGCCGCCAACTCGGGCCTTAAGGTGTGCGTGCGCGCGGGTATACCCGCGGGTGAAAACGCAGTGGGTTGTCAACAGACACGGGTAAAGTGCGAGCGAGCGAACGAGCGAGCTAACGAGCGAGCGAGATCGTAGCTGCCGAGGATGAGCAAGCTGTCGTTTAGGGCGAGGGCGCTCGACGCCTCAAAGCCGATGCCAATATACATGGCTGAGGAGTTGCCCGACCTCCCCGATTACTCGGCTATAAATCGGGCCGTTCCCCAGATGCCAAGCGGGATGGAGAAAGAAGAGGAATGCGTGAGTTAAACATGATTCAACTACATCATATCACACAGCATGTTTAACCGTCGCCATCTTAGACAGAGGCGGGATGAGTTTATATTTACCGCCAAACGATGGCGCCACTCGTACGCACTCCACAACTACGTCCTCTTCAGAGAGTAGATTATCACATTTACCCAAAAGGGTCTCATGCATCTATCTCTCCACGCTCATCTTCGTCACCTTTTATACTCCGTAGGCAATTCCCTTCTTTCAGTAGACGATAAACAACAAGCGACATTCGACATGTATCACACTTTGCTTACCGTTCTTTGCGATGTCAATATCTTTCTCTTTCAGGAACATCATCTCCAAAGAGCCATATGCACCGGTTTAATCATTCCCACGCCAGAGGTTACCGACATGGCAGACGTCGAGGCATATGACAAAATTTATCCCTCTGACTACAAGCTGCCAAGACAACTTATACACATGCAACGTACGTTGGCAAGAGAAAATATCTCTGGGAATCGTGTATCACCAAGCTTGATATACTTTGTATACTTTTTAGGAAAAGTCACCATTACTATCCAAAATTACCCAATTTTGATTGATGTCTAATCAACTAGTCTCACGTTTCACCAAATACAATGGAAATTTAATGAAAATTCATTGACTTGAGTTTTGCTTACTAAAAAATGTCCAAGACATGTTTTTTATGTATGGAAATTGAAGTCTCGTTTAAAATTCGTCGAATTCCTCTAACAAACATGTTTTGAAATCTTGGAGGTCAAAGAAAATTGATTATTAATGGTTTTTCTTTTATCGTTCAGCGTTCGCGATGGAACAGGACATTCCCGATTACGACATGGACTCTGAGGACGAAAAGTGGGTCGGTGCTCAGAGCAGAAAGATGGACCTAACTCCGCTTCAGTTTGAGGAGATGATGGATAGGCTGGAGAAAAGCTCGGGTCAAACCGTTGTTACGCTTAACGAGGCAAAGGCCCTTCTCAAGGAGGACGACGACCTCATCATTGCGGTTTTTGACTACTGGCTTAACAAACGCTTGAAGACAGTGAGTGTCGGTGGCCTTGAGACGGGGATAAATAAATGAGATGAAATTCTAATCTGTTTACTATACTGTTTCAGCAACATCCCCTTTTACTAACGGTGAAAACTGAGCATCGGACTGGTTCGGCCGCGAACAATCCTTACTTAGCATTCAGACGGCGTACAGAGAAAATGCAGACTCGTAAAAATCGTAAAAACGATGAAACGAGCTACGAAAAGATGCTCAAACTCAGAAGAGACCTCAGCAGAGCAGTCACTCTTCTCGAACTTGTTAAAAGGCGGGAAAAAACAAAACGCGAACATCTACATCTTACCATTGAAGTTTACGAGAAGAGGTGAGGATAAACGATCAATTTTTGTCTCGAAAATGTGAAGAAGTGGATTTTTAAACCCTGACAAGCTTTTCCTCTAAAACAACAACTAAAATTCTTAATTCCCAAACTCCAGGTACCAAGCGCAAGACTTTAGCGGACAAGTGCTGGCAGAGGTTTCAGCGTTAAAGGCATCGAGACCAGCGTTTGCTCCGCTTTTCACAAACCAGTTTGGCGTGCACCAAAACTGGGCAAATAAAGTATCAGGAAAGGTGCGTGAATCGATTTCCATTGCGTGTTTAAAACCGTGATTTAAACTCTCCCTCGGTTTCAAATTTAAAGGAGGAGGTGTTGCCGAGGAAAGAAAAAAGGCCGTATAAAAAACGGAAGCATAAAGCAGACGGCAGAGGGACCGGGGGTTCTGTCGGCGGTGTTGGAGGGCCAGATGACGGTCTGCTTCGAGAAAGTGGGGTTGCCGGTAGAGGCGGGCGAAGCGGGGCACTCGGAAGTGGGCTGGACCCGCTGGCCAGCTCCGATGACGACGGGCCACATCCTTGCCACTCTCAACCATCTCTTCCTTCCGATCGGGACGAAGACGATGCTGTTGATGAGGGCCAGTTCGCTTTCAGAAGGAACAAGAATTGTACCTATTTGTCGGTGAGTATTCTACTCTCTATATCCTTTCTACATTGCCAATCTTGGTCAATATGATCAATTACAGTTTACAGAACAACTCTTTGCTAATTTTTGTTGTATTCAAAGATCGTTTTACGTTGTTATGCTCTTTTGAAACTGTTATTGTATTTGATAATCACTAAAGTTGGTTAAATTCATGTCTGATTACAGCCAATATCTGGCGGCCTTGGTAACTGGCCATGGTGTGAGAGGAGTGAAGGAGGTTCTGCGGATAAGAGGTACAGATTTGCGCCGACTAGTATAAGTAACCCATCGCCGAGGTGCGTGGGTTTAACGAGGCGGCGTATGGGTAGAGGAGGAAGGATAATCCTAGACCGTTGCACGACGGACGTAGACGACGTATGGTCTTCCCTAGACTTTACGATACACGAATCTAAACGAGATGAATTCCTTGAGCCCACAGAACCAAACGGAAAGAAAGAGTGGCTACATTTCCGGCCGAAAACACCGCCTCAGTCTGACCACAACAACACACCAAGCGAGGAAAGCAGCGAATCGGAATCCGAGTCCGAGGCAACGAGACGCGAGGCTTTACCGTCGTATCCCTTCCCACCAGAGGCAACTTCGATATGTATCGACATAGAGGCGGGAAATAAAACGGCAACGTCGATAACAACGACGACTACGAGTGGGGGAACCGAAGAGCCGCCGTTTACATCGGAGTTTAATATCTCTGATTATTTCCCTGTAGAATTTTTCTCAGACTTTGATCTCGCCGTGTCGGGTTGTGCAAACGTGAGTTCGGTTTCAAAGAGCGGTCCTAACAACGGACAACATACAGACAGTAGCAGTAACACCGCGAGCGACCAAAGGACAGATAATAATCACATTATTGGATCCTCGCGTTTTGTTATATCGCCAATTATCGGGAGTCTACTTTCTCAACCGAGCCAGCAGACCCCGCGATCGCAGTGTACCAGTAGTAGTAGTAGTAGTAGTTGTAGTAGTAGCGGTAGTGGTAGTTTTAGTAATAATTCCGGCGGTACTGGCTCCGGCAACGC
Source organism: Tenthredo scrophulariae (assembly GCA_963978835.1). NCBI lineage: Eukaryota > Metazoa > Arthropoda > Insecta > Hymenoptera > Tenthredinidae > Tenthredo > Tenthredo scrophulariae. The sequence continues at coordinate 1,324,731 of OZ022236.1, read as the reverse complement.
CAGCGCCGTATCAACAACAATAACAACAATAACATCGGTTGTAACGGCAACGACAACGACCACAACAATCGCCAGTGTTACGGGGGGCCAACAAACTCGTTGGACTTGGTCGGGCGCTGCGATTAACGCTGGTAATACACAAGCGACAACGTCGTCTAGTAGTACCTCGTCGTCGTCGGCTACCAGGTGTAGCACCGTGGTTAACGATAACCAAGCCCAAGCCCAGACCCAGTCCCAGGTTCAAACAAATCGACATTCTAGACACCACAGACAATCGTCGATAAATCACAACAGTCCCCAACAGGCCCCAATATTGTCAAAGTCGTTAACTAGTCCTACGAATAATCGGAGTGTTGGAGGAGGAGGAGGAGGCGGCAGTGGCGGCGGTAGTAGTGTTAGTGTTGGGGCGGGAGGAACGGTTATTACGAACTTTGGTAACGGGCATCAGAACGGACCTACTAACGCTCCCTGCACTTACTACCACAATTCAAATTTGAATAATTTAGGAAGCCGGTCCGCCTCTCCTCATCATTCTGTTAACAACCAAACGGGCAGTATGGTAAACGAACGTGCTATGATTACGACGAATACTATGACGACGACGACGACGAATATATTGTCGCATAAGATACAAAACCCCCCGGGTGTCTTAGCACAGAACAAACTTGCGAACATTGCGAGACAACAACAACAACAGCAGCAACAATTACACCAGCAGCAATTACACCAGCAACAATTACACCAGCAACAGCAACAACTGCAACAACAACAACAACAGCAACAACAGCAGCAGCAGCAGCAACAACAACACGCGCAGAATCAAGCACAGCAAATCCCCACACCTGGGGAAATTACGCTTAATAGTAATAGGTGAGAATAGTTTATATCTCGTCCGTCCATCCGCGTTATTTCGTGTAACTTAGCTAGCTATCGCTGACAAAGGTAAATAGCGAACGAGAAAGAAAGAAAGAAAGAAAGAAAGAAAGAAAGAAAGAAAGAAAGAAAGAGAGAGAGAAAGGGATGTACACCCTGTGCCGCAATCTCTTTAGCACCGGATACCCAACACGCGTGTAGCAGTCGTGCTCCGTGTAAAAGAGAAACAAAAAAAAAACAAAAAAAAAAAATAATAAATAAATAAAAAATATAAAGTCTGTCTTTTAGCCGAGGCAGGATAAACCCCGATTGTAAATATAACTAAGTCTTTCGTGTATAATAGAGAAATTTGATATATATATATATTAACAAAAAAAAAAAAGGAGAAGAGAAAAAAACAAGAAAAAAAAAAATACAATTATTACTATATTTATGATTTACGAATCGACGATGCGCGTTTGGATGATGCGCACGCGGTCGGACTTGCAGATCTCTGCTTTATTAAACGCCGGTAATTCTGTGGCGCGGTTCATCTTTTTCCAGAACTAAAGCAGGGGTGAAATTCAATTCGTTGTCGCTAGAGGACGGTTGATGATAAAGTCCGACCGTTCTGACGCGCTGCAATACTATGTGTATGTTACGTTACGATACGATACGATACGATACGATACGATACGTTATTTTGGAGGCAACATTCCCGTTTCCAGTAATATGTAGCTTCGTCGATCCTTCCTTTTCCCTCTTATAAAAAAAACCTTTTCGTCGTCGCGCGCGTCTCGCTCTTGATCATCGAAGAGAGAATGTAATAGAAATAATAATAATAATAATAATAATAATATTAATAATAATCATTATCATTGTTTTGGGTGTTCGGAGCGCGCGGCACGGGACGATAGAGATATAGCGAGATAGCGAGACATTGAGAGAGAAAGAATAAGTGAGAATGATCGTGAGAAAGAAAGAAAGAGAGAAAGAAGGCCCGGTGGTCGCTCGGCGCGACACCGGCCACCTGTAACCCTCCCCCTTTTCCCCCCGCCCCCTATTCCCCCCCCACACAAATACAAACACATTGTAAATAAATACTGTTAATAAAACGTCTGCTTAATACGATCGCTTGCTCAGTTTCTTTACACGTTTATTTTAAGTTTTTAGTTTTAGTTTTCTCCTTTTTCATTTCTTTACCTCCAAGCTCGTTTCCGAAGGGAAAAGAACGCCCCAATAAACGAGAACTGATTCCGGTTGGTAAATTTTAGTTCTGAGAGTATCTCGATTGAAACGCATGAAGAACAATGACAACATACGTGAGATTTCAATTCGTTTTCATTCCGTTCAAACCGGATGCTTTGAAAATCTGAACTATCAGAATGAACAGATTTTCGCTCAATTTAATCTACAATTGTATACTCCGGCTTAGATTTTACGAGATTTTTCGCCTTCTGGTCAAACTGCAGCCTCGTAATCTTTTGATGTAGTTTAGTATTGTGGGTAATTTCACCCTGTGTAGCGACGAAACTTCAGGGTGAAAATGAACAACCCGCTCGACATTTACCCATGTAAGTATACAATTTTAGGCAACTATTTACAATACGTTTGACGACCAACTGAATATGCAGCGCTGATTTTTACGTTTATTGATGCAGTCCTATACACGAAAAAAATTATTCAGATAAAAGTTTAACGGTATCAAAGGAGCGACACGAATCTTGTGTGTTACGGCTACGTTAACAGGTATCAAGGCCGTCTAACTTTTTTTTTTTGTGAATAGAACCCCGTAATTTATATTCGACAGTTTTATAGCCGTTTCTAAAACAAATCCTGCAACGGTATGTAACAGCTCACTATAAATTGGGTGCAATAAACCATAATTAGGAAAGGGTCCGTTTGCAGGAATTCCGCAAGACGAAGTGGAATTCGAAGATTCACATTTACAATACTAGTTATAGCTGCATGAAATCATATTATTCACTAATGTTTAATAACTCTCAGTACATATCCTCATCTTGAGAGACACTCTGTAACAACCGCGCAGGTATAGACACCGAAGATTCTCATGTGATGAAAATTTCAAATTTTTTTTTTAATGATTTCAAATTACTTGAACTGTTTGTACTTACTCGGATAGCATAGAAATGATAATGCCATGATTTAATACTTCAATCCTTTAATCCAATTATTTTCAATCTTTTTTGCGTTGACTGAATCATCTGTTCACATGCGTGGATATTACAGCAACACTCAAGAGACTGGTGATAAGTTGCGATCAGGTCTGGAGCCGTGGGGGACCAGGATCATCAAATTGAAATAATAAAACACTTTGCGCGGGAGCGAGAGCGATGCACCGACTCAATAATATTTATATATACATATGTATATTCGTAAAACGTTGTACACATGTATATGCATGCATAGTTTATACCGGAAGGGGAACCCCCGCCTCGCGCGCATATGCTCGCGCTCTGGAACAGCGCGCAGCTATCTGCAGCTATAGGAGGTACACCCATGCATGTGTACACAGTACAAAATCCCTGCTAAGCCCTGTAGGATTGCGCCTGTTTTACGAGGGGCGCGCGAGGAGGCGTGCAGCATGCATTATAGATAGATTTTGATGAATCGACTCTGTTTCTTTTATGTCGTTACTCTTTTCTTCTTTCTCCACTCGATTTTTATTCTCTACCGTCGTCATCAGCACCAGAGCGCGTCAAGTGCCTCAATTTCGAGGTAGATGTATATAGAAAGCAGAAACCCTGCAGTCTCGGACTTTACGAATAAGAGATTTTGGCGGCGATCATTTCGGCGGCCCGCCTTGAAGACTCCACGACCCTGGGGAAGGGACGATGAGGAGTTAAGGGGAAGAGGACCGGTCGATACTCGCCCAAGCCTGCGGAAGGAAGAGGAGCAAGAGGAATCCGCGAATAATCGGCGATTACGCCGAGCTGGAAGCCGCCGTCATAGCAGAGGGGTTATATTCACTTATGCCTTTATCCAAAGCACCGTAGACATGGTATAGCTGTTAGTGCGGTAAACGCCCATAGTTTCTCGCACGCCACGTATTCAAGCGTGATGAGCCCATACCTATAGTCCTAGTAGAATAAATATGAATATGAATATGGAAATCATAAGTCGTTCCGCGACAATCAATAATTAGATCCGCCATAAAACCGAGAGATTCAAACATATCGTCTTTCTCTTTCTCTGGCTGGTTATCCATAAACCTGGCCACAGTCTTCTATCATAATCCCACGATAGTACATCGGTATAGCGTGGCCTCTAGGAATGAAAGGAAATCAGTAATTTAACAATGAATGATCGTCACCTTGTTGTGACGTGTCGTTTCGGAGGGTATATTGTTAGCTTCGTGCTAAAAAAAAACTCTGAAGGGAGAGAAAACGATATAGCAGGGTGTACCGGCTTGCATCGCGTAACCCAAACAACGTCGTTGTATAGTTGTCGTCTTTGCAAGGTGGCGTCTGCTTAGAGAGGAAGAGAAGTCTCCTCTGGGTTGTAGAGAGAATAAAAAAATGCGGAAAAAAGACGAGGAGCCGGAAGCTAGACAAGTACGACTTGGACAACCGTTTAAAGGTTAGGCGCCTCAAGTGCTCTTAATTGCTCGAGTAGTTCTAGCTGGCGACGTCGGTTTGTCAAGTAGGCAGTTTATAGAGCTGAGTGGTTTCGCTGCTAATTTTGTTTCGATAGGCCCGCCCTCACCCTCAGCTTATCGCCCCGCGCGGAGCCTAAAAACGTGTGACAAAGCCCGCGCATTCACTCTACATATAGAGCTCCACTACATGCATGAGCAGGGAATGAAGTGACGTTGAGTATGAGAGCCGGAAGGCCACGAGGATAAGGACGAGGAGTTTGAAGAGACGGAGGAAAATACTCAAGACGAAGCCGCCTGAATCTGGGCTGTGCTAATTAGCGGGGCTTCTCCACTTAACACTCGAGCCTCGGTCCTCGGCTTTGATCTCGCCGCCGGCTCGCTACCGTCTTCTTCATCTCCGTTTGGTGTTTCTGTTGTAGAGACGCGCGTCTTCATCCACACGTGCTAATGCGCCCGTGGCGTAATAAAAGAGCTAGGCGCATACGCTTACACGCCCATTACTGCACCCGACGATGGGACTACGACCACCGCGTGCGCGGCCCGGCCGCTGATCGCAAAACGTTGAGAGCCCCATAAAACTGGAGTTTTCTTTAATTCCGTGATGACGACGCCATGATGTTACCCTCCGTTCTCAAAGTTTTCGTTACATCTGCTATTGTCTTGTCCCCTGTGTCAATTATTTTTCTTGTAATTCATGTAAATACCTATTTAATCCCACTTCTCCTAGATAGACCTACAACACTTTGTATATACTGCAGCAGGTATACGCATCGGGAGGGTCGCACTCCCCGGCAAAGTTAATTGCTTCGGGATTGCGCAGGTATATAATATCCGAACTGCGATTGTTTGACTAATCGGATTACAAAGTGTCCAAACACTTTCAAAATACTTTCATGACACCCCGTCGTGGTAGTATGAACCCATGAAAGGCCGCTCTCGGCGGGACAGAGAAAGGACTGCCATTGTCTTCATAACTGGATTAGCCGGCAAAAACCCCCTTCCCCGTCTCCACTTCCGCGACGATCATATATCCTATCCCCGCAATATACCTGCCGTAATATGTACGCGACTACTAATAGGATAATAGGATGCATACAAGCGGGCCACACGCTCATATGCACTTTGGTGCGCATGATCACCTGGCTATATACCCGTGCGCCAGCTTAAATCGATCGTTTAATCGAGAACTGCAGTTCGTAATGAACCGGGCGGTCGCGGTACACCATATTGGTGCACGATCGCGCCAGGAGTAATTCACGTCGATCATTGCAACCGTAACCAGAGACATACCGCCCCGCATGCTGCAGTACGTTCCGCCCTTAATAACGGGATGAATAGCGCGAGCGTTGCGGCAACGTGAACGACAAAATGCATCATCGAAATCCACAGGTTCCGCGTTATCGATAGAGTAACGAATTCAGAAATTATTATGCCGAAATAACCGTTCTACTCGTAATTTAGATTTGGCTGTATTATGGTATAGCGGTGGTTGCAGGGTCCTTGTTTTCTTACTGCATAGTATATTTATGATCATATTCCGTGATTTTCACCTTTAGGTATTAGAGTGACGGCTACGAGGTATCGTTATGTGCATTCCCATACCTACCCGCCCATTCCTTCAGTACCCTTACGTGTATATAGGCCGTAGCCCATAGGCACACAGTGCCAGTTTGTATGTAGATACAGTAACACAGCGTAGGTATACATAGGATTGCCTTGTACATAAGCGAGGTGCGGGCTTGAACCTTTTGCAAGTTTCATTGTTGTTCAAAATTAGATCAATAATGTGCCTCGGTCTGGTCTTGAATGCCGTGGTGATCTGGTCGTAAATCACCGCGGTAGATACGCGGAGGGTCAACTTTTGCGAACTAGATCTATGTACCTTTTGCTTGATTAATTGGAGCAATAATAATTTTCGGAGTTTTACTTACTACTACCTGGACTGGACATGGGCTACAGGGACTTAAGACCAAGTATATTGCGGACTTTCGAGTAGAAAGAAATTCTTGCATCTAGGTATACGTGGCCGTCTTTAAACGAGGGTATATAAACGTCAATTGGATCATCGGAGACCAACTGCAATTCGACATAAAACTTAATTGCGGGCGAAAACCAAAACTGGAGCAACGGTTCGCCATATAACTGCTACGACTATGACGCGCCATAATTCTCGTACTTCGCTATTTATTGCGCAGTCCGCAAGCACAACGCGCACGTATACATGTATACCCATACATATGTATTCACGCACCTAGAACCCGCCGCTACAACCTTGTTGAGAACCTCCGAAGAGGGTGGCAGGCGAAGGGGTAGGTAAAGGCGAGCGGGAATAACCGTTTTATACGGCAGAATTATCGCAGATGATTCTCTTGCGAAAATCTATAGTCCTCCGGCTCGAGCGAGAACGTAGAACGTAGGTGTGGATACACGGACGTGGACCAGCACCGGGGGGACACCCACGCCGGCTAGAGGTAGGGAGATGGGTGGCTGTGGAGGCGGGACAGAGCGACCCTTGGCTCACCAGGTTCCGGCCAATCGTAGTTGGCGAACGTCGAGCGACCGAGGCGACCCTAAGGACTGGCCGATCAATCACGAGCCTCGGAGCGGCAGCATGGTCGTCGCCCGGTCGTTATCGCCGTATATAACCTGGCCCCCCCTCGAGACCTCGGCGCAGTCGCCTTCGAGTCTTCTCCGAGTCGAGTCAACTCCTTCGTCGTTTACAGTAGAAAAAAGACCGCGACGCGGTAAAGACCTTAGAGCGCATCTCATCGTCGAATGTTCATCGAAAAGTTCTTCATCGGTTCAAATACGACAACAGTGCTCAATTGTGTGATATAATTCGGCAAGAAGTGTTTCGAGTGTGGATGCCGCTTGTTATCGAAGTCAACGAGGATTACGTGCGATACTACGTATCCTCACGGTGTTCCGCAGTGCCCACGTAACTCGAAAGTCATAACAAAACGCCAAGATGCAAGGGTACCAGGGCAACTTTGAACAGCAGCAAGAGCAGCGTGACCGCGACCGGGAAGAGACAATCGTTGTGGATCTAGTTCCTCCGCAGTATCAGCTCAGTCCACCGAACAGTCCACCGACGCGTCCGTCTTCCGGTGGAGGATCATCCTCAAAGATTCATGGTAAGGGACTAAATGGTACACTGTGTATTCGACATGTATGTGTTTAACGTGTTTATCGAACATTAACACGAACATAGGTTTTTTCAACCGCGCCATTGAGGGGGGGGGGGAGGGGGGGGGTAATTAGTTGGCTTCCTAATCCAATTCGGACTGCACCCTTTATTCGTTCTCAGCGATATATCTGTCCGAAATCGTAAACTAGGCCCACGGGGGGTCCAGGCCAAGTTGGGAAGCGGTTCCGCTGTATGTTCTATACCTAGAGCTCAGCTGTAACTTTACAACCCTTTCCAGGAACCCGCCTTTTGTCATTTCGCTCGGGTTTATTGTGGTAATTATTTTAGTGCGTCCGCTAATTCGGCGAATACCCAATGATTTTTATTGCGGTGTTGAACGGGTACCTATCTCGCTCAACCCCGGTAACCACCTTGAGAATTACGGTACACAACCGTAAGCTAACCCCATCCAGACGTACCTTATGGAATTAGCCTTATGGAAATGTACTTTTGTAATTACGACGAGCCTATTTATTTATGCTTACAGAATCGTCGCCGTCGCATCAGCACCAACATCAACAGCCACCGCTACCATCAATGGACTCAAACATCCGTAGGTACCGCACGGCGTTTACAAGAGAGCAGCTCGCGAGGCTGGAAAAAGAGTTTCACAGAGAAAACTACGTCAGCAGGCCTAGACGATGCGAACTCGCAGCTCAGCTCCAGCTTCCCGAATCAACAATTAAGGTGAGGAAAAATCAGCGAGATTTTTTACACGTTGTTTTCCACCGCGATCAATGGTTCTGTCGTGCTTGTGCAGTGTTCGACAAGTGGGATCTTTTTGCTGGGTAATCTGTTCGCGCTTAATCGAGGCGGCTGAAGCTTTTTATAATATAGCGGGGCTCTTGCATCCTGCCGGCGCATTAGAGCGGCGATTATAACCTTTAAAACGCATTTCTTTGTTCGTAGCTTCTCAAACGAATCAATTACGAAAAGCAAATATCCTCTTTGACGCCTCGGCTAAAGCCGGTTTCACCGCTGCCCTCAAGGCTCTACAGACAGTACAGTTATATTAGGTTCTCGCGGCCTCACCCATACACACCCTCGCGTATCTCCATTTAATACATCTATATCTGTAAATATACAACATCGTATAATGCACAGATTGAAAAGATTTGCTCAATTAAATCATGGAAACATTGCCATCGCCATGTGTATTTAATGACCGGATTCTGCACCGTCAAATATAAGTTTCACTTCTTTCGACACATTTGACATAATCGAACATCCACTAACGACCGTGTTTCCCGTTTGCAGGTTTGGTTTCAAAATCGTCGAATGAAAGACAAACGACAAAGACAAGCTATGGCCTGGCCGTACGCAATGTACGCGGATCCAGCTTTGGCCGCGACTCTTTTGGCCGCAGCAACAGCGTCTCTGCCTCCACCTCCGTACCACAATCACCACCACCACCACCATCATCATCAATTACAGCATCAACAAGCAGGTTTACCACCCAGCGGACATCTTCAGGGAGGTTCGCCGCCAGGATATGGTCCAGCTGCAGCTGCGGCCGCCGCTGCGGCTTACTACGCTGCTCGCTATGCTCCGTATCCGACGCACCCAGCTCACCCAGCTCATCCAGCACCCATCCATCGACCACATCTTCAGGCACCTACGACGACGACAACTGTAGCTGGCAGTGGATATGCACCCGCAGGTCTTCATGCCCATGCATTGTCTCATCAACTCATGCAGACCCATCATCACCATCAACAACAACAACATCAACTACCGTCTCCATCCTCTGCTGCTGCGGCTGCAGCATCAGTCCTCGCGCCCTCGCTTCATTTTCCTTCGCCGTTAAGCCTCCCATCCTCACCTCCTACACCGGCACATCCTGCAGCCTACGTAACGCCGCCTCCGGGTACTCCGTCGACGACATATCGTCCAGAATTGAGTAGTCCCGCACACTCTGATACTTCGTCGAGCGAGTATGATTGCAGCGGTCCTCTTCACACCCAGAACACATCGTCGCATTCAAGCCTGCAGGATCGGGGTCTCGCACTTAAATTGCCTGCCGCGTTGCAGATAAACTTACCGTCGTTGTCAGGAAAGCGGGAAGTGATCAGGACCATCCGTAGCGCGTTTGAGAATAAGTTATACGTGCAGGGATCCGCCGCTGCGACACAAACACAAACGCAAAATCTTCAGACTGCATCCTCGGGTGGTAACGTTCCTACGAAAATCGAGCCCCCCAAATTGTTTCAACCCTATAAGAATGATATTACGGAGAAGGCGTAGGTTAAGCCTCACGATTATCGGTAAACGGTGTTATTTATTGTGCCAAAGTTATGTGTGACCAAAGCAACCATGCGGTACCGTTTTTCTTCTTCCTTTTGTCATTTTGTACATATATATTAGTATAAATTTACGAGCGCGTATGGATGGATATTAGTTAGTCGAAGAAGGGACCGGTGCCCGGGGCGATTACCTCGGTTTAAATAAACTCAAATGTATATAGTATAATCGTAAGCAGCAGTCAGATATATGTATAAATAATTGATAGACTCTATTGAATTATAAAATTACAGCCACGCCATGTAACGGGGATTAATTGATTTAGAATAGGAATCGAGGCACCTTGCTGCATACGTATACAATATTTCATAGTTGTACAGTTTGCGTAATTTATTTATCTAGTTTTAAGGATATACATATTATATATATATTGTGACGATTATTATTAACATTAATCCTAATATTATTATTATCATTATTGTAGCTACGTAAAACATGTATATAAAATACACTTTAGCTCTATATAGTATACATATAGTATATGTATACTTCGAATAATGTTATATTATATAAAAAAGAACACGATGCAATTATATAAATATATACATATATATCTATACACAATGGTATTTCTATAATTTTATTATATTACCTGACACTTACTTACCTTTACTTATTACCTACTTTTCTACCCATGTTTTGGTCCCAATAATATAATCCATCGACAAAGCGGCTAAGCCAGCCGTCCATTCATATATGATTCGAGAGTTCACTTGTTCACAGATATATTATAATACCAGTAGGTGGGTTGTATTCATTGTTAGTGATTCCGGCGCGTCCCCCAATATTTACATGGTTATCGGTCAAGAGTTATAGTGGGTCTTCATATACCATGGGAATACGATTATACCTATGTACTCCGTGCTCACGCATTTTGGTATAATGCACACGTATACCCCAACTTCAACCATATACGTACTCGGCAATCCCCGAGCCTTAGTGATGATAAATTGATTTGTTTCATCCACTGTCCTGTGGCGTATAAACTATAAAGTATACAGGATCACTGCCATCTGTTCACCGTTTCGTCCGAAACACGGTAGCCGTACTCGTAGAATCCTTCTTCATCGTTCGTGAATGCATATACACATACGTTGTATCAGGGATTATATATGTATAGGGGATTCCATGAAAGTTCGACTAACTTTTAGCCTCTTTACATTTTTTGATATAAAGTTGAAACATCAATACAAAAGACATGATTTAGATCCGAGTTGGTCAGGGTCGGACGAATTGACACCGTATACTTCATACGTATAATATGCATACGTATATAAGACATATGTGCAAGTGTGTATCCGTGCACATCCCACTGCACCCAGTAGAGTCAACCTGTGGCGCTCTGTGCGTCGGTGAAAGAACAATTAATGGCGACGGAGCGTGACGTGTAAACTCCTATAGAACGGATTTGGATTTGCGCTTTTCGTCGAGCGTTTGCTGGGGGGAAAACATATGGGATGTGCCTATCCTCGACTGACAATGCGAGGGTACACCGTATATAGACACATTTTCACTGTGTCTGTATCTATACATACATACATATATATGTGTGTGTGTGTAGCATACGCACATGCGTATCATAGTAGAGTGTAGTAGATGTAGTTTGCCGTATTGACCAATTAACTTTCCTCACCTCTCCGACCCCTCTTCGGTATCCTTCACCCTTCGACCCCCCCGGGAGATAGGTTGCCGGGCCAAGGGGGATCATTTCGGATGAATACCACAGTTTAACCATTAGTCGAGGGTTTATGCTCGTACGCGTCTCCCGATTTATATGTATATATGTAATAGTGACTTCTGTTGGACAATAATATAATTGCCTCGGCGATTGCACTGGGCAAAGACCAATTCCTCATACTCTCATTATTCGTTAATGAATATACTCTACCATGTCTTTGTGAACGTTACCCGTTCAGTTTTGTTCTAAACTAAAAATTTTAAAGATATCTAATTTTCTAGTATTCGCAGCGTATCGTGCATCCTCATCGTAATCGCATGCTATGAGTGATACATGCTGCAGTGGCCGGTGATCCGGCAGATTTACTGCTATCTCGTAAATGCTGTAGTAGTAGCGAGTCGTAATGTTTTGACACGTTGCCATACTGGCAAATCGAGCAGTGCAAAACAATTATGAGCTCACATCATGCCTGGGTTTAGATCGAGCGTACGACTCGATGATCGCCTGAGTGTAAACAGTGCTTCATTGTGATGTGACAACTCGGTGGTACGCTGGTGCCAGCCCTTTACCATTTGTAGAGTATGCATATTATAGTGGTGGGGATTTATTTGTTCTGAACTACTAGTATAGTCACGTATAAAACGAATATTATCATTCTTGTTCGGATGCATTGCGGGCTGGACGTCGATCTTTCGGAAGGTAATTTACTTTTAGGTGCTTTGGCTACCTCGCTGTTTGGTATTATAGTATTTCCAAATATTCCGAAGGCTTGTACCCATCTTTTGAACGGTTTGAGTTAGCGGAACAAGCAAGTGCTCGGATGAAAGGGCTTAAATTTTTTTGGTACAATAATGGTATATGACTTGTTGGAAATAAGTATTTTTAACGCGTTCTATTACCGCTCTGAAAACATGGTGCAAAAAACTTGTCCAGGTTCGTTTTATAAGCTCTACAAAAAAAAGAGTCCGACTGCTGCACGTTTTCAAAACGCATATATATCTGACCCGAACATGACAAACAACGCCGAAATCAACAAAAGGATTTTCTAGCTTCGGTTTTTTTTTTTCGACCACCCTGTAAACACTTATAGACCATCCACCGCCGAACACACGTGAATGTGTGAAAACATCATGGAGGCATAAGAGGCTGTAGCTCGATTGCGGAAATATTCACTCACTAATCGATAGTAAAAAAAAAAAAAAAAAGATTTAAGTGGATTAAAACGATTTCAGATATTTTCATTCTGTTAGATTCATTTCAGCGGATTGGGCGTCTACAATTTCGAATTCGCATTGATGAAATAACTACTGAGTCAATTCGAACTACTTTCAATTTGCAATTTGGAATCGAGTGAACCCCAGCAGTCAAAAAACATCCGAACTGATTGGAGGGAATGTTTTTGTAACGCCCAATTCAATTCGGATTCTCGAAAAATCCCAATTTCAATATTTCTCCGGTCATTGCGTATTGCAACAGAAAAATTTCCGTGCGACAGAAGTTAAGACGTTGATCATCGGAGTCGCGTATTCATAGTCAACGAACAACCGGGAGCTGTAGCCTGTTTGTACCTTCATAAACCGTTTTTTTCTCTGGCTTGTCCCTAGCCGATGATTTTTTGCACACTGTAGAAATAAGCTTACAGTCAAGGTTCGTTATTTCGTCAAGTTTGTCGATTTTTTTCGCCTCCTTTTATTTCGCCCTCTCCTGTATACTGGGCAGTCGATGGATACTTAAGCTTTCCGCACACACGCAAATTCTCTTTTCCTTTGAAATAAAATTGAGTACCAGGGATGGAGTACAGTATATATTTGGTATACAACTACAGCGTTAAGGAGTTTACAGCCCCACCGCTTGGTACAAGGCAGGGACTTTTGATTTTTTCAATAATTTTTTTACACCGCCAAACAAAGTAAATTATTTTAGGTTTACAGCGGTAGATTAGTATTTTTTACCGCCCTCTGGCCAACGCTCGGGGTCCTTTACGACCCTTTACGACTCGAAACCGGCCCGTACCGTACCGTTGCCTCGCAATTTCCACCCCTCCTATACAGTCCTTTTAGCTCCTCTTCTCGCCTCTTCTTGCACGGTATAATATAAGATGCGGTTATTCGCCAACCTTCCTGCAGTTTTACTGCATTACATATTGCGAATAAACAAAGAGCTGCATATATTCAAGTTCGAGGCCTTTTCTTAGATGTTAACCGGGCAAAGGCGCTCGTCCAGTACATCTATACATGCATATTTAATCTCCCGTATGATCCGCACGGTTTATGAAACATTAATATCCAATTTATTCCCCGCGCAGAGGAATAACTGCCCCACACCCCCATATCTCCCTACCAGCCCACGTCCTCGCCCTCGCCGTCCCCCGGCGAAGCAGATTGTTATAGGTCCTTCAATCTGGGCGGCGCTCCGCGCTCACCCTCCGGACTCTACTATACCCGCTGCTCACTCAGCTCCGGTCCCGTAGAAATCTCTTGGTCTTCATCCCCTTTCTCGACTCAGCTATCCGTGCCTCAACGAGATCGATCCCACACACGAGATACAAGTTCCTACAAACTCAGCCTGCACGCGGAACACTATGACACTACTATCTTATCGCGGGGACCATTAAGTTCCGCTCAATTGGCAATAGACTTTCCTAGTTTGTCCGCGTTGCGCAGAGAGAGGTAAAAATTATGGCGGTAATAGAACGCGCATCTTCGGAATTGGAGGTTAGTTCAGGTCATGGAAGAATGCATACCTTGTTATGCCATAAGTTGCGCGATATATTTTCACCCAGGATAATACGGACGGGATCCGAGACGGCTAGGTGCAGTGTGACGAGTTGGGAACGGTTCAATATTTGGACGAAGGCGGGACTGTGGCTAATTGAGAAGTCAAAACTGTTGCAAGCTTTACAGCTGAACGTTAAACCGTGAGGGCGTTTGTTCCCCCGTTCCTAATTCAGACTTCTTAAGATTCTCTTGTCGGCGCAGTACCTCCAGCGCCGTCTCGAATTTTGTTTACGAACAAAACAACCCACACCCCCTGCGGGGAACTCGCGAAACTTTCGCGACGGTTGGGTTGCAGGCGCGACAGGCGCGGAAGACTCTTTTTAGCTAGGATTATGATCCTTCTTCTTATTTTTAGGCAGAGTTATCTGCGGATGTTTTCAGACCCAGAAATGGGAAGATCACTCGTAACTAACAGCAAAATGTTTTTCCCTTGAGGATATTCACATTCCCATAACCAATCAGTTCGATAACCGATCGGCGATCGTCGATCAAGGGGGAACGAGGGAGAGGATAGGCAGTAAATAGACCTGCGCTACGATAACGGGTATAAATTAATAGACCGATTGGTCATGGGGCGCATCGCCCCATCGATTTCATCGGGTCGAATTTAATCGGTGAGTCGAGCCTGCAGCAGACGCAGCCTGAATTACAGTTGGGTATATCTGAACAGTATCTCTATGTTGTATTCATATTATCACAAATTCGAGACGGTGCGGTGCAGCGTATTGCATCGAGGATAAGTTCCCGCGCTTTGCTATTCATGACTTATATTATGTATAGCTGGTGGGATGATTTCGGAACGAAAAATCCCGCCCCGTTGTATAAAATACGGCTATTAGTTGATATGAGAATGTAGAATCTGAAACCCAAACCGAACAGCAAGCTGTACTAAGTCCCAAGTCGTAAATTGAGTGCGGTCCTCGTTGCGTAGATAATATGAACGCACAATATAGTTACAGCTACTATTCGGTCGTACCTAGTACCCGGTATAACAGACACATTATACTGCTTCAGTACGGGACCGAAGCGGTTTATAAGTTTACGCTCATGGTCGCGTTGGTCGCTACCTTTCTGACCAATCTTTTCTCCCTCTGGTCAACTGCAGGGGCGCAGCGGGTAGAGCAACTCACCCTCTTTAGTCGCGCATATTCTTCTCTATGAGGATACAACCGGATCTTGTAGCTACGGAAAAGGCAAAGCGCGGCCCTGGGATCCCTGATCCTCTTCCTCCTCCGGCGAGCCGCCCGCGCGACAAAGGAGTGTTGACGGTGAGTTAGCGAAAAGTTACAATACCCGAGTCCTAAGTTAAATTAGTTTACTGCTAAACTGCGTAGTGAGCGCGGTCCTTAGCCGAACAGAAGGCAGGTATTTGAACGGGGCAGTAAATCTCCTGATGGTTTTATTTCGGTTTATTATCTACACCCATACCCATGCTAACCGAAATTCAGTTCTGCACGGTTGCCCGAGGATACCCAGAGTTAATATAGTTGCTCTAGGTACTTTTACTGTACGACTTTCATGACCTCGAAAATGCATGTTGTACGCTTGGAAATTTTCATGCCAACTGAAATAACGTTTAGCTTTCACTATCCGCGGTGAGATCTAATCCATTCTTCCAATTCTGAATCGGTTAATATATTTGCTTTGAAAAATTCGCACTTTCGTAAAAATGATTTTCGTGGCTCTGATTGTTTGGCCTGCATCGGGTTAACTTTTGTTATCAGCGATCGAACTTCCTCGGACACATATGTATCTCTGCTTCGTATAATATACGGGAGGGTTGTCGGGTGGTTAGCAAAGTGCAATAAGAAGAAGGGTTGACGATCCCGTGGGTGGCCGGTAGTAGCTGTAGCTGTAGATCCCGCAAAGACTCTATAGGATTCACCTATAAATTAGGTAGTACGACGAAAGGGCGGCCGCGGAAGCCAATAAAGCTAACAAGAAGTAATACCGCCTCGTCGCGACCGGCGCCCTTTCCTGATTCATTATCCAATATCCTCGCGACGCGGACGCGGACGCGGGTCGCCTCGATACCCGCACCGCACAACGCCGAACGAGATTTACGTCCAACAGGCTTTACAGCTACCTACCTGCGCACCTATACCCTTCAGCTACAATACAACCGCACGTATACGTTCATGCATACAAAACGATACAACTTATTCAGAGACTAGAGGAAATTGCAGCAATGCAGCTTCTGTCATCCTAGGTATCCAATTCCAGTTCAAAAAGTACGACAACTGTATTTGGGAGTCGATGATACAACGACTTAGCAGCTCTTTCTTGATACTCTACATAGTTTGTTTCAGTATTTTCGGTATTTTGTCTCCTGGTGCGAATGAAATATATGTGTATATAAGGGATGAGAAAGTTTTTGTATGAAAAGGAATGAACAGTCTGCACCACTGACCCAGAGACTTTCGACTTTGGTATCGGGTGGGTGGTAGTGTTATTAGCAGTATACGGTATACTGTATATTATACTGCCGGGCGAGTCGAAAGAAAGTGTGCCAAGATTTGAAGATTTTCTAGATTTTAAGATTTACGATAGGCAAACCCTGCTGCCAGAGAATCACCATCTATACACGTACCTGTACCTTACGAGAACTACGTCCGTCTTAAACGGCTGCAGTATTACCCATTACGACACGGTAGTTCTATTCTTATGCGTGGACTTCTCTGCCCAAACTTTACCCCCCAATTAACCCATCGTCAACGAATGACAGCTCGGAGATGGGCAGCGGGGCGAGAGGAACTGTCGATGCTTTGTTGTTACGTCTCTCTATCATGTTTTATCACTGTAGTATTTCCATCCTCGCGCATAACCTGTGATTGAAATATTGTAAAAGGCTCGGGACTAGCGATTCGCATAGGACAGAATGCCGAACGAAACGTTTCAGCAGTGGATCAACGAACCGTATGACGAAGATGCAAACAGAATCCTGATATTCTTGTCTTCCGGAGTTCTGATTCTTCTGTTATTACTCCTGTGGCTTGAATACGCTATAGCATCTCGGTGGTCCACCTAGATCATCATAAACTCCTCGGGCTTGTCATGTATGTATGCGAATTGATGGGAGCGAATCTTTACTGTTTTAACTATGTATATGATAAATCAGTCGTGGTTGTATATAGCAGTGTCGGCCACGGACCCGGTGCAGGAGCGGTAGCACCGCCATAAATCTTGTTTTCGTCAACTTTCTCCGAGCAATTTCACGAGTCGCTAAATATTTCCAAAATATTTAGAAGCCCCCCGTCGTCCATCCTCGGTTCTCGGGGTGCAGTACGCTAGAGCGTTGCTAATCGCCGCGCTACTCGTCCAAGTGTTCCTTTCCTTTCTCCGGTCGGAAGTCCTTGGCCGAGTTTCTTCCGTGCGGGGGCGATGAGGAGGAGGAAGAGCCTCTGTGAACATAGAGTATAAGCGCACAGAAGCACCGCGACGAGGACTTTGAGGGGGGGTACACCGAGGCAGAGGAAAGTTTTATTGACCCGGCATAAATAATAATTTTCCTCCGCGCGGTGCTGCTGCAGCCCCCTTACCATCAAATCACCCTCTTTCCCTCGCTACCGCGCAGAGACGATAATATCAGCGATGAGAGCCGCCATATTGGACGCTGCGCTGCCCGTTCCAATTGTGTCGGGGGCGGGTGTAGCTGAGCGAGTGATAAGGGATTCCCCGCCATCTTTCCTATTATATGCGCGCGCCGCGCTATTCCGCGTATACATATATTCAAACCTTGGTTCACTTACTCCGGTTGTATCTGTCTCACAGATTTTCCCTCTCCTCATCTACCTACCTATTCCTACCCGCTATCCTCCGGGGCCAATTAACTAGGATCGCACGAGTCCTGGACTCGTTTCGATCCGCTCGCATCTCTCCCCTCGCTTCGCATCTCAACGCGTCACGTAGATACATCCATACATATGGTATGCGGATATGTTGTGTGCGAGCGTGTTGTGCTACTAGGGATACCTTTATGGGAGTGAGCGGGGACGCAGGTGCCGGCGTTCAGAGCCAATTATGCGGACGGCCTGCCGACGTCGACGTCGCAGCTAGCTATACTCTCTCTCTCTCTCTCTCTCTCTCTCTCTCTCTCTCTCGCTACTGCAAATCCCCGGGAGTTTAACTTGTCCGCGCTATAACGGATTAACGGCTGCCATCCATCCGCCCCGAGGTAATTGCTTCCTACCCTTAATTAAATACCATTCATTTCCTTCGATAACTTCGACTCTGTTATACAGAGCAACTAGGTATATCCAACGCCGCTTTAGCTTGACTAGAAAATTGCTTTGCCGGTCGTATCTACGCCCTCCATCGCGATTCGCTTCATATATTCGAACCACAACGTATACACATATCTACACACTACACACAATACGAGTATATCGTATACACACAGCCTTATTCCATGAACCGGCAACGCAGCGAAAACTAAAAGCGATGCTCACCCTTATCTTACCTATTATCGAAAGCGCCAGTGTTGGCCGCCTTCCCACCCGCGACTCACGAATCCAGCTCTCTTCTAATGCGGCATTTCGTACGTAGATATATAGCAGATACATCTATCTTCTCATATAGTACCTAGATATTTGATAAACGAAGATATACCTACATACATATGTGTATAACTTATTTTTCTCTCTTTCTCTTTCGACATCTATCTTCTATAGACATTGTTATATGCGCGCCTTCGAGAAATAATAGAACGTGCACGTACGTGCTTCTGCGTATATATGTTCGACCTGACCAACGGCCGCACACCAAATCTCGGTGCCTCTATCTTCTACCTCGTAGTGCAGAATGGGAACGTATCTGCAGGGGTCCCATTGTGGCGGGATGCCATTTAGCGGTGGCTACGACAGCGGTCACCACTACCGCGTGGGTGTTCAATAGAACGGCGAGCGATTAACCGACCCCGGGGGCGATTCTGGGACACGCGCCTCGTGCTCACCAGGCATTCAACGCCGCTCACTCTTGCGGCTAATTCACACTCTTATTATTTATTTAATTGCGACGACACCTGGTCGACACAAACGGCCTTGTCTGTGTCATACGGGATATAAATGTACAATCTGTGTACACTTTGCTATATGTGTGTACAGTGTGGTACACGATAAAATAGTAGATTCGCCTTTCATTTCTTTTTTTTTCTTTTACTTTTTCGTTCTTCCAGCATCGGCTCTCGATCGCGGCCTCGATGCAGAGACCTATGTCTGTTCCTCCCTTGTCACAATGTATGTGTTTGTGTGTGTGTGTGTGTGTGTGTGTGTGAAGGGGGAGAGCGACACCGGGGCGAGTATAATCAAATTTAAAATTCCCAGCGCGGACGAGAGTCGGCGCGGCGTCCAATGAAAGAGTAACCAACGAATGTAATCAAATCGGATCCCGCGCGTTGTCACATGACTCCGAATAAGCGCCAAGCCCAGAACCCCGCGGTCCTACGTCGATCGAATCGGCCCGAGATTTCCCCAGGGTGGGAATGAAAGCCTCCGAGACGCCCGCCTCCCTCTTCCACACCTCTGCAGCCCTCATCCTACTCATCCTCATCCTCCGTGGCGTCACGAACCTCAATGCCAGATTTGACAAACGTCAAAAACTTTCCAACACTCAAAACCTACGATATAATATAAGGGTGTCGCCTGCACATATCAACCCTATGCGAGACTCCATATAGGAATTAACAAATTCTGCTTCAGGATTATTGGTTATCTCATATCTTCGTACCAATTATCATAATTCAACAATAAAGTATGTTTATCACCGCAATCTGTACGAATTATATACAATTTCAAGAACTAAAATGTGGAACTTTGCCTATTGTTCTGTTCGATCGAATCTTTGAATCTTCGCTCGACGCCTAACTGCGGAAAGTTTTACGCAACACCACTACGAGTCACTAGTGACTGGATCACCACGTGGGATCAAACGTTGGCCGCCATCTGACGGCTGTTTTAAAATTCATCGTATCCGACGGTTGGTCAGAGAGAGAATCGCAGAGAATCTCTGCAACGTCCCATCATGGAACTTCGATAATAATCCGGTCCGCAAGAGACGAGCTATCGACTTGTACGGAATCGAGATAGTCGCTAAATAAACTACAAGGTCGACTGGCGTCGAGACGACGTGGAATATAAAGCGGGAGATTGAACAGGAATTATTCAAACAGAAATATATTTATTGAACAGTTTCGTCAGAATTACATTAGTCTTTTTTATCAGTGCTGACAAAAGGTACCAGAAATAGTACGCAGTCATACAGCATAGTCATATACATATTGGTGTAGTACCTACGTAGTATAAAAGTGAAAGGAAGCATTTATATCACGGCTGCAGTATACGTACGCTTGTATTGTACGTGCTCCGTGTATGCATGAAATACTAACAGTTAAAAACACGTTATAAAAATAGAAATAAAAATAGAGATTTTATCATCCTTCCCATACACCGACACCCGCCTACGTAATAAATACGAAATCGAGACGTTTTCAAGTCGCATTGATATAATGCGCAAAACGTAACACGTGAACGTCGTCCTTGGAAATGATCGAATCCTTCGTTCCATGCCTATCGAAGGAACCTGCCAAGGTTCAGGGTATCTGCCCAGCTGGCCTTACTTACCTTGACACTCTTAACAGTCGTTACTTCTAGCGATGTTTCTCCGCTCAAAGTTTTGAATCGTTGAACACTGCGCGTGTGTTCTTCCATCCCGTTAATACTACCGTCGATGTCGAGTCTGCATCCCTTCAGTTTTAATTGTATATCGTTTTGTTCGGGGACGACGAGATCCACGTCACCCGAAGAGGCTATGCGAGAATTACCAGACAAGCGAACAACACGAATCCTAGATGAGCCTGTGTTCACCTTCGCGTCCAGTGAACCGTCGAGACAAACTACATGAAATATCAAAAACATGGAATTAAACGTTCTCCGAACGCCTAGATATTCCCGCGCAAGGACTTACTGATATTCAATGCCCCCGTTCCCGGTATCTCGACGGTTGAATCCATGTGGAGATTGTTCAAAGTCAGGTTTCCATTTTCCGTTGTAAAATGCGACTTAGTACAGTAGCTGCTGCCGATATCAACGTCTCCGTTTTCGGTCGACACCTTGAGATCCGTACCCAAGAATTTGTCGGCTCGAATAGTCTGCAACGGAAAAATGGAGAAAAGAAAATATGACGGCGATTTGGAACGGCCGCGACAAACGGCCGAGAAGACTGCATCTCGTCCCGTCGCGCGAGTAGTTCCTCACCCCGCGATCCACGGTGTTTATCTCGATATTCCCCTGAAGAGTTCGACGCAGAGTTACAGATCCCCCTTCGTCTGACGAAAGGATCATTTGACCAGCTTGTAACTTCTCGCCGGTTATATTACCCGATGCTGTTCTTACGACGATTGAATCAGACACCATACCAGATACGTCAACGCTATTGCTACCAGCCGCTCGAACGTCGACGTCTGTAACAAACGGCGGGGTGTAACGTGTAAGGACGCTTTTCGTGGATTCTTATCTCCAAACATATGGACGCTTCGGGATAAGACGGCCTATTTTTCGTTTTTTTATACGACCTTGAAATTCATCGAACTCAACGGAGTCGAAGCAAAAGTTTTAACAAGATCTTTCCGACAAATTTCCAATACAAACGAAAATACTGTTTCGTAGAAATTGCAATTTACTTGCAGCAATTTTTCGCTCGGGATCTAACTCTGATGGAGACTTCTTTCGATCGTGAGAATACCTTGACCGATTCGTAGTTTCATAGTGTAATAAGAACAAATATTCCGCAACAAATTGTAGACGGTTTTATTGCAATTTCACTTTCCATACATTCGTGCCTGGAGGGAGGTAGATAATTTGCATGACTGACGTTTGCACTGACCACATGTCGCCGCAAATGTTATTTGTCTTTTCGTTTAGATCTGACCAAACATATCACCATGTATCTAATTGTATCGCAGTTTGCTGGAAAATTCCTAATGCCAACGACAATAATACAACAATGTCCAGCGATAAAAATCGTCAACAATGAAACTCCGAAAAAAAAATGAACTAAATTTTCTTACCGTACCGGACCGGCGACTCAATAAGGCACTTTGCGTTAGCAGGTATGCGTTCCTCTCCTTTGACCTCCCATACATCCCTGTCGTTAACTTCGACGGATAAGAGACTGACGGGCGAGGTACCGGTTCCCGAGGTCGGGACGGCCTCCTCATCTACGAAGACGCGTACGAGGAGAGCATTCATGTCGGGATATCGGTCAAAGTCGGTGGGACGTATCTCGACGTCGCAAGGCACGTCGACAACCACCTTACCAAAAGGTTTCACATTCTTTGCTACCTCCTGAAGTACGACGGTACGCCTTTTCTCCTGCTCGGGCGAACCCCCGAAGCACCGGCTACCCGCGCCTGGTACACTTGCATACAATTTTTGATTCAGACGCAAATATGATAACAAAAACCGACCGCACGCTGTGTTCATCCTGATCTCCCGCGCGATAAACCCTAACCTAACCTCGTTTGTGTGAGCCTAATCTTAACCTTAACCTTAATCTTAATCTAGTTAATCGTTGCGTCGCCGAGCGTACGGAGGATTTATTGTTATTAGTTTTCGTTGAGAAATACCGAGGGCTGAGCGGCGAACATCTATGACAAAGACAAACAGCCGACTCGACGCCCCCCGGCGATTCTAATACCCGATTATGACGTCAGACGACGTCGGCAAAAATAGAAATATTATTTTTATTAATACCACGATCAGATTTAATGATACAATTGGTGTTTTTTAACGTCTGATAATTCGAGACTAATCTTTAACTCTCATCGATCAGTAACACACTAGACGATAACGAGCTACGGTTTCTTCTTATTATGTTTACGACGTGTCAGCCCCGCCCAACCCCCCGAAATTCAACTTGATTATCACGGCGCTTTTGCGGCGGAACGATACACTGTTTTATCTCGAGCATGCCCGCGCTAGCTTGAATCACTTAACCTCAAAATAAGCTGCGTTCGCTTCGCCTACTGCCGGGAGAAAACAGTGGAGAACAATACAGGAGTTATATGGATAAGGCAGGAGCCCATTTGTTGGAAACTTAAGAGACTCGCATATTTCGTTAGTATTGTGTTTGTATTTTCATCAATTTATTTACAAGGAAATTTAGTGTCAAATTTTCTCTAATCTCTAAACTAAACGATCCCTGCTATCTTCGTCCTCCTCTTTTAGTACTGTATCACTGTTTCGATTTAAAGAATAAACCGACGGTCCAGCATTCAGTATCTTAGCACCTCCGAGACATTCATTTTTTAAATACAAAACGGCGAACTGAAAGAAATCATATTACGAGTGTCTTGCGACTCCAAATAAGCAGAAGATATTTAAGGAACGAGTCTTTCCGTTCGTCGTTAACAAACCTGTCCTGGAGTCAAAGCACGGACAGGTTTTCTGAGATGAACGATGAGCCGATCATCTACAGTCTTGTAGATTATGCATGGCACGAGTTTTTCAGCGTGTTGAAACCGGAAATCGCAGTCTAATGCGTCTGGAAAGTTTTTTGGATCTTTCCAATATGGGTTTATCCAATGCATTTCGTCTGTCAGTACCAGGTCCGAGTACAAAGCTGGGTGATCGGTTCCTTGAACCTGAGATTACATGTGTTTCTGTATGATTTATTGCTGGAGACATTGTAATCGCGATTTGTCTCACATACCACGTACATATTGTTACTCTGTGTGTCTTTATAGTAAATAAAATAGGGCTTTGGACTACCCTTGATTTTACATCTTTGTCCCAGAGTCCAGTGATGTATACCGTTATGCTTTCCAACAGCTGCGCCTGTGTCCAGGTCTATGAAACTTCCAGGCTTGTTTTTAACGTACTGAAAAATCGAAGGCCTTTTTCTTCCCGATTCAATTTTGACTATTATAATAATCGCTTTCTTCGCAGATGGCTGATACCGACCTCGGAAATAAAGTCCTGAAAACGTCTATTACCGATAAAACATATCCCCATACTCTCCTTCTTTCGTGTTACATTGCCAAGACTGTTTTCCCGGGCAATTTTTATCACCTCTTTTTTTAGATATCCTCCAACCGGGAACATAGTTCGCCTCAATGAATCTTGAGGTATTCGAGAGAGAAAGAATGTCTGATCTTTAAACCCGTCTATCGCTTTCAGGAGTTTCACGTCTGGAAGGAACCCGATGAAAATGAATAGCGCTGGCGGTAACCCGAATAGGTACGTATCTCTGGTTTTAAACATTCTATTGTCTTACTCGTATCGGGCTTAAAGTTTTCGAGGTAAGGCCCAAAAGTTGTGTTTGCATAATGCCCGGTCGCCACAGCATCCGCGGCTAACTGGCTCCTAGCGTAATCATGGAATGTGCGAAATTTAATGAACTCATTACAACGGATGTCTGGGTTGGGAGTATACCCAGTCTCATAGTCCTGCAGCAGGTTGCTGAAACCGTAAGGTTCTTTTTCAGTTATATCGAGTCTCATGAGATCGTTACAACAATCTCAGTACCTGAACACATCGTTCCAATATTCTTTGACAAAGTTAACGCGAGTTAGAGGCACGCCAAGTCTCCCACAGACGAATTCAGCGTCCTCATAATCTCGCTCGATAGTGCATTCTCCAGTCTCATTATTGACGTCCCAGTTCTGCATAAATACTCCCACGACGTCAAATCCTGAAAAATACTAGACTCAGAGAAAAGGTTTACGCGATTGGTAGATCCACCCGATTATACCACGCGGCAAACCTTTTCTCTTCAAAAGAAACGTAGACACTGCACTGTCCACTCCTCCTGATACACCAACGGCTACGCGCCGGATCCCCACACGCATCCTCGGAGGTTAGAGTAAATAACCACCTTACCTCCGAGCCGTTCTGACTCCCGAGGATGAGTGAGCACGTGTATCTTCGGACACGTTTCTGTTTGAACATAGACTATCCGGACAAGAGAATGACCTCTATAAAAGATGATGAAAGTAATATTAGTCTGTCGTTAGATTATCTTGTGCGAACGGTTCTGAATACAGATTGTATGGTAAATGAAGAAAATTCAATCAGAAAAGGTCAATGCCATTTGCTTATTGCATTAAATTGATTCCAAAAGCCAAATAAACATCCCAAGTATTGAAAAATGATAATGTTCTTCCTTCCTCCCCTCGGTTATATTCGATCGTGCTGCCATTTAGTGCGAAATGTCACAGACTAACTATTGACCACGTGGTTTAGTATTTATACTCTTCTGCTACTGCGACGAGCACTTTGTATAGTTTATGCCCAACCAGTAGCAGACCATTCAGTACTAAACCGGTACCAAACACAGCAAGATCTTGGGGAGCGTGACATTCGGATTTATAGGTTAGTTGCATTGCTAATTAACGAAGATCACGTTTTAGTTTCTCCTGTGCTTGCAAATGTTTATAAACACGATCACACTGTCACTTTTAGACTTGAACGAATCCGTTCATTACTCGTGACAATCCAACATTTGCAAATACACCGAGAACGAAACGCCGGCCTAATACCGCAACGATAAACATCAGCATTAATTGTTGCTGTATATTGCATCAGCTAGATTCCGGCTTCTATCAGCGTTGGAAAACTTCCCACATCAAGATGTTGCGCCTCTTTGAGGCTGCCTGTAGAAGAGGACTGCCGGGTCTCAGATATCGGCTAGGAACCGCCCGGCTTTCCCTTGATGCCCGAGTCGCTATCGGCGGGAAGCACTTTGTCGATGGATATCAGGAGGGTCAGACTATCCACGGGTTCAGAGTGAACCAGGTCACCGATGTCCAGGAGCTTAACTTGACGGCTGTGAGGCTAGAGCACCTCGCGACCGCTGCTCAATACCTGCACTTGCAAAGAGAGGACGCTAATAACGTCTTCGCGGTTGGCTTCAGGACGACGCCAACCGACTCGACGGGGCTCCCGCACATCCTGGAACACACGACTCTCTGTGGAAGTGAAAAGTTCCCCTGCCGAGATCCGTTTTTCAAAATGCTACGCAGATCTCTGGCCACTTTCATGAACGCCATGACTGGTCCAGACTACACAGTCTATCCATTTTCTACCCAAAATCTCAAAGACTTTCGAAACCTCCAAGCCGTTTATCTGGACTCTGTGTTCAGACCGAACTTAAGACTCCTAGATTTTCGGCAGGAAGGTTGGCGCCTCGAACACGCTGACGTTAACGACAAAACTTCTCCGGTAGTTTTCAAGGGCGTTGTATTCAATGAGATGAAGGGAGCTTTCAGTGAGAACCAAAGCGTATTTGCAGAACGTCTTTTGAACTCGATTCTACCTAGTCATACTTATGCTGTTATATCTGGAGGAGATCCCCTCGTAATTCCACAGCTTACACACAAAGACCTAGTCAATTTTCACGCTACATATTATCATCCATCGAACGCCCGGTTCTATTCTTATGGTAATTTCCCACTCGAAGATCATCTCAAGGTCGTCAACGATCAGTACCTTGAGCGAACTCAACGCGTGGATGCATCCGCGACGAGGGTGCCTTCCGAGAAACGTTGGGACCGACCCAGAACTGAACATATTCAATGTAGACCTGATCCCATGGCTCAAGATCCAGAAAAACAGTCTTCTATCGCGATTGGGTTCCTTTGTTCTGATATCACCGACGTTCAGGAAACTTTCGAGCTGCATGTTCTCTCCCAGCTCCTTCTAAAAGGCCCGAATTCGGAGTTCTACAAGTCCTTGGTGGAGCCAAATATCGGTGCTGGATTCAGCCCGGTTACTGGATATGATTCACACTCTAAAGACACTACTTTCGTTGTTGGGGTCCAGGGCGTTGCGCATAAGGACTTCTCTAAGGTCGAGAAAATCGTCGAGCAGACTGTAGATCACGTTTTGCAGAATGGATTCGACCAAAGCCATGTAGAGGCCGTTCTCCATGGAATAGAACTCCAGGTTAAACATCAGACTTCCAATTTCGGGCTCAACCTTCTTCTAAATTTGACTCCGCTCTGGAACCACGAAGGGGACATTGTGCAGGCGATGAAAGTGAACCAAGCAGTTGAAACCCTGAGAAAATCCCTGGAACAGAATCCGCAACACCTATGCGATCTGGTTCGTAAATACCTCAAGGAAAACAAGCATAGACTCACGCTGACCATGTCTCCAGAGGAGACTTACGAGCAGAAAAAAGACGACGCAGAACGTGCCATCCTTGCTGAAAAATTGAATAAGCTTACACCGCAGGAGTTTGAGAAGATCTTTGAAGAGGGTAAAGCTCTGCTCGCTGAACAGGAAAAAAAAGAGGACCCCGGGGTTCTTCCCTCCCTCAGGATCGAAGACCTCGAAGACGACGTACATCGCGTTGATCTAACGGACCTGACTGTATCTGGGGTTCCTCTACAGCTCGCTGTTCAACCGACTAACGACGTTACCTATTTCCGTGGTATTCTCAGCGTCGAAGGGCTGGACGATGAGCTCAAGAATTTGATCCCGCTCTTTAGCACTATTGTGGGAAAGATGGGAACTGCAAACTATGACTACAGAACTTTTGATCGAATGACACAACTCAAGACTGGTGGCCTTGGTCTTTCGCACCATATCTCCGAGGCAAAAGACAACGTGCTAGAATACGAAGAGGGAATCTTCTTCCAGTCGTTTTGTTTAAACCGCAATTTCGCCGATATGTGGAAGCTGTGGGCTGAACTATTCAACAACGTCGATCTCACCGACGCAAAGAGATTCGAAACCTTGGTCAAAGTCACAGCGGCAAATCTTGCTAATGGAATTGCCGACTCAGGGCACATCTATGCTCTTTGCAGTTCGGCTAGTCTCGTTTCGCCTGTAGCTAAACGTCGAGAAAATTTATCCGGGCTTGAGTTCGTCGGAAAAATGAAGAGGATTGCACAGTCGAAAGATCTGAGTCCTGTGTTGACCCAAATGCAACAAATTGCAAATTCTCTTTTAAACAAAAAACGGTTGAGATCAGCACTGAATTTATCTCCGGATAGCAAGGACCATACTCTGCGAGAGATAGAGGGCTTTTACAAAGAACTTCAAGGTGAGGCGGTACTCAAGGCTCGCCTCATAGCAAACGGCGAGCATCCGGACCAGGAGAACCGTGGCATTCACTACGTTCTTCCTTTCCCGGTGAACTATGCTTCGAAGTCTATACTCACCGTCCCATATGCAGATCCGCGATACGCGGCTCTGAGGATCCTCTCTAAGTTGGTTACCTCAGTTTACCTTCACCCTGAAGTCAGGGAGAAAGGAGGAGCCTATGGCGGTGGTGCGAAGTTGTCAACCGACGGTGTTTTCTCATTCTACTCGTACAGAGACCCGAACTCAACTCGCACACTCGATGTGTTTGATGGAACTTACGAATTTCTGCAAAAGAATGGGTTCTCTCAGGAAGAAATCGACGAGGCAAAGCTTGGCGTCTTTCAACAAATCGATTCCCCTGTTCCTCCTGGTAATCAAGGGATGACAAAGTTCATTCACGATCTTTCCGACGATGAGATACAACTCCATAGAATGCAACTGAAAGCTGTGACCAGCGATCAGCTCATGGCTGTGGCTGAAGAATTCTTGAAGAATGATCAGGCAGGCATTCCAACGGGAAGATCTCTCATAGGGGGTCCAAACCCTGGATTATTTCAACGCCCAGAGAAATGGACTGTCGTCTCTAACCAGGATGGAGAAAGCGTGGCGTAGCAAACATAATAAATGTATTATATGTTTTTGTTTTTTAATTCAATAAACTATCCCTTGTACAAATTTCACTCAATTGTGTGGTTGCAGTGTCATATTTCTTATCCTTGCCCGAAAAACTAGCATTACTTTCAAGTAAGATAAGCAAAAAACTGTTTTTTGAACCATATGTGCACATGTAGCTAAATAGTTTCTTCTCACTTATTTTAGCAATCTGCGTCCTACCAAAGATTACTATTACTTCGATTGCAAAGCACTAGAAAAAGTTGGTCAGCCTAATCCCCATAAAAAGAACCCGACAAAGAGTGTGCGAATTGACGGCATTCCGATTGTCTATAACAAATACAATATCCACAGTGGAGTTGCACCCCATATTCCAGTTGTAGTTGAAGATATACCAGAGTATTTTGCCGAGGATGGCTTGGGGCATTGCGTAACAACAATACGGACTATCGGCATCGTCCGGCGACTGGAACACGAGGTCTATGTTATAGAGTCTATCGAAAAACACGTAGATACCGTCCAGGTCCCGCTCTCGAGAGGAACTAATCGTCAGATCAGAGTACGGATTCGGAAATCAAAAAAAAAACGCAAGAGCAAGAAAAAAAACATAGATGAAACGGAAACACCAGATGAGCCCAATAAAGAAGGCAGCTGTGCAAAGACAAAGATGAAAGATCTTCCATTCCCAGACTCCGTCCAGGATCCGTTATCATTAGGAGACACAAGAGTAGTGAGTAGTAATGACTGTTATATTTATTGATCTTTTACAGTATATAATTGTATTGTTCGTGACAAATTATGACGAAAAACCCAGGAAGACGGTGCAGTTTACTTAGTACTGGGGAAGCTCCAGTGGTTCGACGATAAGCTGATTATCGACGTTGACAGATTCATCCTTGTCCACGATTTAAAGAGTACATACGAGTCGTTTATGCTGCAATATGCGATAGCTCGTCGCCATGTGGATTTCTACAAAGGTGCAGTTTTCATAATGTTAAAATGTCTCTGTGTTCCATTATGCGTGTAATCGAGCATCAATTTATCTATACTTACTTGCACAGCGCACCCCGACGAGATAAGAGAGATTGTGCGAAAACCGCAGGAAAAACGGAAACACGTCTTCGTCGAACCGGAACCCTGGAAAGCCAAGCAACCGAAAAAACGTAAATTCCGTAATTAATGTACTTTGATGATGTTTTCTTTATTTTTAGTATATCAGATCTCGTATTTCATAAGCTGATTCATGCTAACAAAATGTAACATTGATTTCTCATAGTGAGCATTAAAGATCTATAATAAACTGTGAACCTTTGACAAAAGAGCACGCTTTTTGAATTAAAATAACGTCATACTCGTTGTTTCCGCCCAGCGCACTGCTGCGCGGCCACTACGAGAAGTTGTTCACATTTTTTGGACAACTTTGAATGCCGAAGTGCCGAAGTGCCGAACTCGAAGCTATGATAAAAGAGAGAAAGCCACAGAATGGTAAGGACATCTGTCTCTCTCTGCGCGCGCAATTCTTGTACGAAGAATTGTTCGGAGTGGTTTTGACATTGGCATTGCGCACGCGCAGAGAGAGACAGCGATCCTTGGGGCTATACCGTTCTTTGTCGCTCTTGACAATTACCCTGGCTTCACAGGGCACACTATTGCATATTCGAGCATATGGAAGGCTTGTGCCTATGGTTGAACATTATCATTCAGTCCACGGTACCGTGCATACTGATTATATACTGTGCCGTTTAAACACTAGCCTGTCAGTCAATATCAGTAAAGCAACAATTGTCTCTTCATTGGCTCTGCGTTTCAAGTGAATTCCCCTGACCAGACAAATACCGTGCGTTTGATTTTTTTCAACCAAAAGGTCACTACCTACACAAGTCGTGGCACAAAATGTCCTGCGCGTTTATTGTGACAGTTCATCCTGCCCCGTTTTCTACCCGGAATTAAATATACTCATAAGACAAAAACTGTTGGTAAGAGGATTACCAAAAGTTCAGGAATGCCTGACAGCGGAGCCGTTTACCAGCCAACCACCGTTGGTTACTCGTACGATACGGGAGTTAGCGGTTTTCTAGGGGTGTCGGTTTCCAGGCCCAAAGTTAGCTTTAAAAAGTTGCTAGAATGGGCCCTAATCTTCGCTGCAGTCACGATACTCGCCGCTGGTCTACTCGTCACTATCATCGACTTGGCATCAGGCGACTATTCAGAAATAAAAACAGACCAGGTGCTTTTTTACGCGAATTAAAATACCAAATATGATCGTTACTGTGGTCATTCTCTCTGATCATAACAAGTTATATTGTTATCATTGCGTTTTTAGGATGCTAAATCAATAATCGAATCCACCGGTGGAAATGCCACGAACCCGACAAACGAGGGGTCAGATCCATCCCTGGTTCACAAGGATCAAGATGGCGGTGATAATTCGAGCGGGAGAACGATAGCCGTTGGTGCTACACTGATTGTGGTCGGTATTCTTCTTGGCCTTTTTTGGGCCTGGCTTAGATTCTTTAGGAGGAATGAATCGCCGAGAAACGAACCGTCCGGTGGCGGAGGACAAGTACGTATATTTGTACATATCCATGTGGGGAAAATATTTCGGCGCATATTGTTAGCGATTTTTTATTTCATATAGTACCTGCTGATTTCTATTGGCTAACAGACTTCCGTACTAATTTTCAATGTAAAACCCGGCTCGAAATCATGTCTTTAAAACTTTAGAATTTGTGAAGATTTCGAATTGGATTTGATATACAAACGTTCTCGAATTTGATTCCATCAAGAGTTAAGTTTAAACAAGAATTCATAGTAGCCTGTTTCAACAAGTACTATACATAAAAAATCTACAACTGTGCTGGAAGATCTCTGCCTGCCCTGTTGATGATATGATGCGTACATTAACCCATAGCTGAATGAACCCTATATACGTTGAAGACCCGTTGATTAATTTTGTCCTACCGCCGGTTGTTGTTGTTGTTATAATTGTTTTTGTTTTTTAAAGCGATAGGTATACTTTTACGGAATAAATCGCGCCCTCTCCCGCTTCTTTCTTTATTTGTACCTTACGCACCACTTTTATTACTATGACAAAAGATGTTGGGCGGTTTGAACCCGTCAACTGACTTGCTGGTGGGTTCCCCTTCGCAGTACGGGCCGGTACTAACTGAGGTACCAAGTCACCCGAAAACAAAGCAGGGTGCCTTAAACCACCAGGTAACAGCGTCGGCGCTATCGGATCAGGAAGAGGAGACCAGAACCCTGATGCAAGAACCGGCAACATTCAGCCCTAACTGTAACAACACCCAGGAAAATCAGCATCCTGGATGACTTAGATCATCCCTATATGACGAAGTGCTATTTAGAGGATAGGATGTGGGTTTGAGCGAGTATTTCACAAGATCCCTTATCTCTGCTGATAACGGGGTGAACACAGTGAAGATTCTCAGCAATCCTTCACACCGACGATTGTATTTGGTTAATCGCATTTTATGCCGCATATTATGCATCAGATCTTGTAACTATTTATAGGAAACAAAAGCGGTTGACATTTAATGCTGAAAATAATTTTACGGCGTTTCTTGCTCGACTCACAGCGCTTGATCTGATTCCGGGTCGGCTTCGTAAGCCAGGCATTCGGCCCTTTTGCTATATTTTATTATTCGCTTTTTAGCCTTAATTCGATATTTTATGAATTATTTCATAATATTATTCGCTTACATAACGAATAATGCACAATAATTTCAACAATTTAACACATCTTTGACCTACCCGCGCTGAATGTAACTATTTTAAACTCAAGACTTAAAACTCCATACATTCGGTTTTGATGCTCGTATATTATAGTAAAGTTAGATTGGCTAAACTTGTGAATTCATATAGTGGCGAGTTATTTTAAGAATTAACTCGTACAGTTTCAAATTATTCGCACATCCGAAATCTCACTTAATTTATCTGGGAATATATAAATGTATAATGTAGTTGACTGAGTATATAAACTTTATTATGATTTAGCTAAGCTTAATTAACACTTAAAAATCTAATAACATTTGTTGATACTTTACATAATTTTAAGTATAACGTTTTATATTCACTTTGATAGACTGATGGTTTAATTTTAGCCTATAATTATAATTGCGTATGTGTGAATTTTCGTGCGTCGGTGGAACAGCTTCTTTGCCAATTATAATTTAGAAACAAGAGAAAATGTTAAAAAAAAAGACATACGCCGAGACACAGCGGGATTTTGTTAATTACGTAATCGCATGTGCAGGGTAAGACAGCACGTTAATATTAACTTTATAAAGATACATTATACGTGTATATCGCAATGATCTGATTTATTTACTAATTTTGTACATATACAACGAGGCTGTATATTTGTTAAAAACAATATTATCGGATTTAAAATTCAACGGATATTATTAAACATTAGTTCACTAGTCTACCCTTAAACATTATAAATGTAATGCTTCATTTAGAATTCAGCAACTAATAAATACTGGTACAGCTAAGTATCGCGAAATATTTCAGTATTTAAATATCAACTGAAAAAAAGAGTAAATAAATTTATTTTCCTTTTAAAAAAAAAAAAAAAAAAAACGGAGATATTCTTTTACGCCATTTTCCTAAAAATAAAGCAAAACCTCATCCATATCTTCCCATTCCTTATTCATATCGTATTCTCTGATATCTAAACGACCGTTCAACGAAATAACGAAACGACGTATGTAGAGCTACGCCTTATTATATGCAACTTCTAGACTTCGTTGAGATATTGATTGCCCCAGCTTCCGATCACTTAGAAAGATGGCGCAACAAGGCTCTTCAGCAGCTAACTCCATGGCAGTTCCAAGAACTAGTTTTGCCGCAAACGGGAAAGCGGGAATCTATGAATTTCCGTATGAGTGAATTTATTAGCTACTTATGTGGGCGAATTAATAGCGATAGATCCTCGAATATCTTCTATCTTTCAGGAAATATTAATTTTTTTATCTTTTATGTTCACGTCGTGCTTGATTTTTTTTTTTTTAAGTGTGACTCAGATAAGTAACTGTTATGTTCCTGAGATTGCTGTAGAATCAAACAACTCCTGAATATATTTCAGCCTTAAACTCAAAATATAATCGCAATAATCACTCCGCATCGCGTATTCATGGCGATTAATGCAGTATCGTGATATCATGCGAGTATAAAGCGATATCAGTTCAGTATTGGCATGTGTTCATAATATAATGAATCGTGCGATAATTAGTCAGGTATAGATATAAAGTAAATGGTCTCACCTAGAGATATATATATATATAGTAGCATTAAGGAGGGCATAATTCATAGCAAACTTGTCTCCGACCAAGAGTGCAGATACTATATGGAAGAGTCAGAGAGAGAGAGAGCTACAATATGTTTCCACGATAATAAAAGTACAATAAATCAATCACGTTGGATTATTGAACGTTCTTCTATATAGCATCGTTACCATATATAATATTAGCTCAACTGTAAGCGGTCGGTAGTCGGAATACCAATTCATATATATACAGGCATATATAAGTAATTCCACGTAAAATCGGATAGTTTTTTACCTCGATGTTTTCGGTTTCGTTGTAATTTCTTTTACGGGTTCTATGGAACAAATAAATTCATCAAACCATTAAAGAAAAAATGTTTGGCCTAGAATCGTCTAGAATCGTTACTATAGCATTTTGATTAACGTATCAAAAACACACATCGTTGACGCATGACACCAGCATGCTTTGTGAGTGTTTATCAGGTCACGGAGCATGCTTATTAACAAATAAGTTCAGGTATATACTCGGATATTATTCAAGTGGTCATAGAATGGGTCTCGATAGAGTTTTTACATGACATGAGAAAGCAGAAAAAGGTATAATCACAATCAGATCTGGCGATAATTGTACATATATATACATACCTACATTGTGCTTGCTGGGAATTAAGACGAAAATTGCTGACGAGGAGTCTGGATCATCCTTGGCTTTTAGCTTTCAAAAGAAACGTGAATTATTCATTACTTACTTCCGATCTCGAACCTGTTCCAAGATCTGAAGACTCTAACAAAACACCGAGGCCAGAGCCAGGGGTTTCAGGGTCTGTTATAACCACCCGGAACAAATTTCCTTATGTGACTTTGAACAAATATTCACAACATATTGATCAGGCAATATAGATTAGCCACCATATTATATGATTTGCTGAATTCCTAAGTGGACGACGGTATAAATATCGATGCAGATAACAGCATGGACATCTCGTGCACATCGATTCATGATCACGGGGCGAAGAGGGTCACGTGAAACTCCTATATTAATGATTCCAGTCGGTGGGTTCTTCGCAGTCAGATCTTCACCTAAGCCTGTCGACATACAATACCTGATCTTCATTCAGCATGGCATTGCTTCTTCATTTTCTGGTCGTCATTGCGGTCATTACGACTGTAGTTGGTCATCCAGATCTGAGCCGAGGTGAATATATTAAGTTTGGGATATACGTTGGGTTCTGATCAGGCATAAAATCCTAATTATCAATTAATCATTCGATGCATGATGATTGGCATAGAAAGAAAAAGAACTGGAATAATTATCGGCGCGACTTTCCGAGTCTAATTAGTGTTTCTCTTATTCTTCTCTTCTTCATCGTTAGTCTGACTGGTTATTCTAACTGCATTTCCAGCTGCAGATAATCATCCTTCATAAATGTACTGTCCTTGAGAAGTAGGTGAAGCACGATGTTTATAAGTACACTCGATTCGTTATTTTATCGACAAACACGTGTAACAGATAGTGCTTCAATATGAGCGTTGTGTTTGCTTGTGTTATTAACACCACGCAATTCGAATGTCGAGTAGCTTATCACTTTTTATACATCGATATCTGACTCGTAAGAGTTATACCAGTTGATGAATAGGTAGGTGTGTCTTACCTGTTTATCATACTTCTTTATTTCATATAAAAAAGTCTCACATGTCCATCTTCGGAAAAAGAACTTTTATTTAGGCATTAGGAAGAGGAAATCATGATTGATTATTGAACCTCTTCAGAAATTAAGATAGTCGTATGTCCTTCAATGATCTGATCAAGCCAGTTGACTCAATAATCAATTTTCTTCATTCCTCCACACGGCATGATCACCGTTCTAGTATCCCTATATCAGCGATAACTTTAACCGGTATCAAAATGTTTCAATCTTCATATCCGTGAACGGTTATCTCCTGAGCACTCGACCGCTTAATGCTAATACTGAGATAAATATATGACTAACACATCTGTGAAATCCTGCAGAGAAATGAGCTCCTTCAGGCTTACATAATACCATTATTCATGGTGTACTGATCCGGATTCAGGAAACAGAGTACTGTATGGAGTAGAAGCATGACTAAAAGTGTTAACTTTTTTTTCAGCCGACATTGAGGAAGAAGATTGGCATCGCACTTTCAAAAATGTTGCCCAGAATATACTGGTAAAATCTGGATCAGTGGCGAATCGCAATGCAGCTGATCTTGCAGACGAAACGAGTACGTAATTTCTAATCGTTTATTTCTTATCGGGGCATGTTATGATCTGGTTTATAGTACCAGGATCGACGAATGCCTTCGAGTATTGGTATAATGATTTCCCATTCGAATACGAAAAAGTTGTTGGGATTATTAAAGACCGGTCGTAAAACGTGGTGAAGTAATGCTGGTATATAACAATTATAAAACTATGCAATGAACGTATTTATAATAGGCGTATTCGACACATCACGTGAGGAACACGTTTTATTCGCGTGAAATTTATAGCCACAGCTTACTGGCAAAACGCCGCACAGTCTGCCCTAAAATCCAAATCCAAGCAACAACAGAACACTAACATAGCTAAGAATGTCATCCTGTTCCTCGGGGATGGTATGTCCATCCCTACTCTGATGGCTGCAAGAACTTACCTAGGACAACTCCAGGGAAATACTGGAGAGGAGAGTCAATTGCACTGGGAAACGTTTCCCTACACTGGCTTTTCCAAGGTGATTCCATAGATTTTGGAATTGGATCATTGTAATATATATGTGGCTGGGATTTTTTTTCTAGACTTATTGCGTGGACGCGCAAGTTGCTGACTCCGCATGTTCAGCTACGGCTTATCTATGTGGAGTGAAAACTAACGATGGTACCATTGGTGTGAATGCTAAAGTTCCATACGGAAACTGCGAAAGCATGACCAACACCACCAATCACGTCTCTTCTATTGCTGAGTGGGCTTTGGATAGTGGAAAATCAGCTGGTATAGTGACCACGACTAGGGTAACCCACGCTTCACCTGCTGGGACTTATGCGAACACTGCTGATAGGGACTGGGAGAATGACGCCGAAGTTGTGGCTGATGGAGTCGACCCCACAGTTTGCAAGGACATTGCTACTCAACTCGTTACTGAACGTCCCGGCAAGGACTTCCAGGTAGATATACCCTTCGTTTAGGTGATTATACCAATTCTCGTTCACTATACCGATTCTTCTGCTGATATTCTGCAGGTTATTCTAGGAGGTGGTCGCCGTGCGTTTATTCCTAATACCACGAGGGACGACGAGAATAAGAAAGGGCGTAGACTGGACGGTGTTGACCTGATTGAGACCTGGAAGCAGGACAAAGCCGATCGAAACAGGACCCACAGTTACGTCTGGAACCGAAATGGGCTTCGACAGATCATCGACAACCCAGAAGACGTCGATTACGTCTTAGGACTATTCGAAAGTTCTCACTGTCAGTATCACATAGAAGCGGTTGCGGAGACCGAGCCAACCCTTGCTGAGATGACAGAAGCGGCGATTAAGATTCTCCAGAAGAATAGCAACGGATATTTCCTCTTTGTCGAGGGTAAGTCGAAGGGAAATGGATTTAGCGGTAATGATATGAGAGCACAGAGCAATGATCATGAACTTGCACCCTGAACAGGAGGTCGCATAGATCACGCTCACCACAGTACGTGGGCAAACGCTGCCTTGGATGAAACGGTCGAATTTTCATCCGCTGTACGCGTTGCTACCAAATTGACTGATGAGAGTGACACCTTAATCGTCGTGACATCCGACCATGCACACGTTATGAGTGTGTCTGGATATCCTGCGCGCGGTAACGATATTCTTGGAATTGGAGGCACCGGTAGAGACAAGCTACCGTACACAACCCTCAGTTATGCCAACGGACCCGGGTACAAGACACCGACGAACAGCACTCGATACGATGTCACTGATGACGATTTGAGTAAGACATTCTTTCCTTCTTTTGGTTTTCGTCTATTCAAAGCGACTGTCTTTAATTGACATTGATTACTTTGCAGCTGGTCCATGGTACAAGTACCCAGCGATGGTGCCACTTTCTTCGGAGACTCACGGTGGAGACGACGTCGGAATTTTCGCCCGTGGTCCATGGTCGCATCTCTTCACTGGAACCATGGAACAGAACAACATTCCGCACTTCATGGCTTACGCTGCTTGCATCGGTCAAGGTCTCACGGCGTGCACGTGATAGTACCACATAAGTAATTAATCTGGTTCTCTTGGGTTTTCAATGATTCTAAAAGCGGCAACGGATTATCGAAATTCTTGATGAGACTTGGGTTGTTTTAATGACTATTCAACGAATGTAAAATATCAGTGAGCTTCTATTGTTTAAAATAAAAGATTCATGCCAAAAACCATACACGTCGTGTTCACTTTTATCAGCATTACACGTGCACGTCACGCGCTTCACATTCTTCGAATACCTCGTCCAATGACCAGACGAGCCTTCGACAAGCCTTCTCATTTCTGATCTCATGATTCAGCAAGATTTTTTACCAAATGTCTCAAACAGATTCGAGTACTAAACCAGATAAGAAGTACTTCAAGTATATGATCCGGATGAGATTGCATATCGTAGTAGGAACTTATTAAAACTAACTCAACGCGGCTTTCCCGCAGTCGGGCCATAGCAGGGAACATTGAGCTGTGGTATTAGCTCTGCGCTCATATCCGACGAATATCACTTACATCAACAGCGACGATGGCCTTGATTCAATTCCAAATCCTAACTCTAGTCGCTGTTCTCGTTGCTGGACGTCCAAATTTATCTGGAGGTGAATATCAATTCGTCACCTGATTGTTTCTCAATTCGGAAATTTCGTCAAATTGAAAAGTGAATCATCGGTGCCTTGATACAGCATCGATTCCAATTGAATACAAGTGAAATTCCACATTATATTCAAAAAAGTATTTTTAGAGTCAGGTTCCACATCAAAGAAATTAACACAAAATAAAACGCCTGTGTTAATTCTTTAGTCTTTGAGTTGTACAAATGTTTCTCTGCAGACTATGAAGACCATTCACATTCTATATCCAGGAGATCTGTCAGTTCTCTGTCGAGTCGTGCTGCAGCTTACCCAGAAGTCGAAACATGTACGTAGATTGGCAGTCTTTATTAAATTATTTCAAGAAAAAAGGATTCTCAATACTATGTATGATGCGCAATTATTCTCTCCGCATATAGCAACTGCTTACTGGAAGCAGAACGCGCAATCTACCTTGAAAGATAGAATTAAAACGACACTAAACACCAACAAGGCAAAAAATGTAATCATGTTCCTCGGGGATGGCATGTCCATTCCCACTTTAATGGCTGCTAGAACCTACCTGGGTCAACTTCAGGGTAATCCAGGGGAAGAAGGATCACTCCACTGGGACGTATTTCCCTTTTCTGGACTCTCAAAAGTAGGTTTGAGGATTACCGAAGTTCATTCGCGGTAATCAATGTACTCACTGCAATCTGGCCGATTTGATTTCAGACTTACTGTGTTAACGACCAAGTCCCAGATTCCGCGTGCACAGCAACAGCTTATCTGACTGGGATAAAGACAAATAGGGGAACCCTTGGTGTCAACGCCAATGTGGCCCGAGGAGACTGCGAAGCTGGGAGCAACACGGCAAATCATGTATCATCGATTGCCCAGTGGGCATTGAACGAAGGAAAGTCAGCTGGAATCGTGACTACGACAAGGGTGACGCACGCTTCTCCAGCTGGAGCTTATGCTCGAACTTCTCAACGGAACTGGGAGTCTGATGCAGATATCATAGCAGATGGCTTCGACCCAACAGTCTGTGCAGACATCGCTACACAACTTATGACTACGAGTCCTGGAAAGGACTTCCAGGTATTCAGTCGACGATTTTTGATTCCAATAAACGACTAGACCAGATGGGGTACAAGAGATATTTCATAGGTCATCCTCGGAGGTGGACGCCGCGAGTTTCTTCCTAACACAACTGCCGGGGATGAAGGTGACTACGGTGACAGACGGGACGGTGTTAACCTGATCGATACTTGGAAGCAGGACAAATCCGATCGTGACAGCTCGTACAGTTACGTATGGAACAGAAGTGGCCTTCGAAAGATCATCGACAACCCTGACGCCGTCGACTACGTCTTAGGACTGTTCGAAAGTTCTCACTGTCAATATCACAAGGAGGCTGTGGCGGAGACTGAACCTACTCTTTCGGAGATGACGGAAGCTGCTATTAAGATTCTCCAGAAGAACAGCAACGGATATTTCCTCTTTGTCGAGGGTAAGTCGAAGGGCAACGGATCTAGTGGCAATGGTATGAGAGTACAAAGTGATGATCATCTACTTGCACCCCAAACAGGAGGTCGCATAGATCACGCTCACCACGACACTTTTGCAAACCTTGCCTTGGATGAGACGGTGGCACTTGCATCCGCTGTTCGCGTAAGTGACGAGCTTACCGATGAAAGTGACACCCTGATCGTTGTGACATCTGACCACGGACACGTCATGACTATCTCTGGATATCCTGCACGTGGAAACGATATTCTCGGAATCGGTGGCATCGGTGACGACAATCTACCTTATACAACCCTCAGTTATGCCAACGGGCCTTCGTACCAGGCACAGATTAATGGCACCCGTTACGATATCACAGATGACGATTTTGGTAAGAAGATTCGATACTCGTGTACCTAAACAGTTCACTTTCAATCTGCAATATTCTTTCAGCTGATGCAAGATACCAGTATGCCGCAATGGTCCCACGCGATTCAGAGACTCACAGCGGAGACGATGTGGCAATTTTCGCCCGTGGCCCATGGTCGCATCTCTTCAGTGGAACCCTAGAGCAGCACACGATCCCTCATTTCATGGCCTATGCAGCCTGTATCGGAGCTGGACTGACAGCATGTACAAAATAGAATTAAAACGATGGCCTAATACCATTTCGAAGTTTAGGCCAGGACTGCGGGCCAACTGCACATGTTCCGATTTATAATAATAAAACGCAATAAATTTTACCGAAACACATTTCCTTATCGTTCCGATACCTTTTTCACTGGGTCTCTTGAGTTCTGAATGGTTCGAAGAGTACGTAGGAATGAATTATTGAAACTTCGGATGAAACTGGGGTTGTTTTTATGATCATTTAATGAATGTGAGAGATCAGCGAACTTGATTCATGCTCCAGGCACATCTCTCTATACTCGTATCTGCAGTTTTTTCATCTTTATTTTTTCACGTTGCGTACAATCGTTCGACTTAAACTCTATGCATATACTCCAGATACCTTGTCCACTGAGCAAGGCTGGTTTCTCCATTTCCGATCTTAATTTACCTGGATTTTGAACTGTCTCTATCAAATACACTCGAGTACTAACTAAGATAAAAGGTACCTCAAGTATGTAATCAGGACAAGATTGTCTATCGCTGTACGAACCTTGTGAAACTTAATAAATGCGGTTTACCACAGTCGGGCCATATATAGCAGGGAACATTGAACTCGTGGTATTAGCTGTCTGCTCATCGAACAAATATCGCGAGGAACATCGAGAGCGATCATTATGTCGTTGCTCCAGCTCCAGATCCTAACTTTATTCGCTGTGCTGGTGGCTGGACGTCCAAAATTTTCTCGGGGTAAGTATCAATCCCTCAATCTCAATTCTGTTGTACGTTATAGTTGTGAAATTTTCTTAAGAAATCTAATAAATATTATTTGAAGAAATTTTTTAACCACATAATATCCAGATATTATAAGAGAAGATTTTGATACTTTCAGAGCAGTGTTACTGATTTTATCTGAAATATTACAAAAAAATTATGTCGTTCAATTTCATCCAAAAATTTCTGAAAATCTTTGCGACGAAATTGCACATAAATTCAGAATTCCCGATTTTTAAGGAGATGTTAATCAAACAAAAATGAATTTTCGCTAAATCGTTAGAAAGACATTCGCAAAGAATTTGAGTTTAAATTTTTTTCTGATAACGTATCGCATATATGTCAATATTGAGACGGAGTTTATCAAAAAGGCTTTCAGAGTTGTTCATATTGTTATATCTCTTTATATTGATGTAACACGAATATTCTCATTGTATTTCGCAAACTTTGCCAGCTGGTTATCACCGGATACAAAACTTCCTTTTGAATCCATTCGATGAAATTCAAATGTTTTGTTGTTGTCTAATCTATCATAACTCAAACCTTCATATTTAAACTGTTTCAATCGATTCGCTGGATTGAATTATCGCCGGGTATTAATCCCATTCATGACACTTACATCTACAATCCAGGCTGTGATTATTGTTTAACCGATACTAATTACCAAAGCTTTATATTGCATTCCAAAAAGATAATTTAAAAAAAAAAAAAGAAAGAAAAAAGTTGATTTAGTTTTGTGAGTGGTTCTGTCTTCTCTCTGCAGAAAATGAAGACCATTGGCATTCTATCTCAAGAAGTTCTGCCAGTTCAGTGGCAAATCGTGCTACAGCTCACCTAGAAAAAGAAGCATGTACGTATCGGCTGGTGCATCGCTCAATTATATCCAAAAAAGAGACTTCCAATACTACGCAACTATATGCATGCGTTGACTGATTATTGTCTTTTTATACAGCAACTGCTTACTGGCAGCTGAACGCGCAATCTACCTTGAAAGAAAAACTCAAGTACAAAATAAATACCAACAAGGCAAAAAATGTAATCATGTTTCTCGGGGACGGCATGTCCATTCCCACATTGATGGCTGCCAGAACCTACTTGGGCCAGCTCCAGGGTAACACAGGGGAAGAGGAATCACTCTCTTGGGAAGAATTCCCCTTCACTGGACTCTCCAAAGTAGATACAGAAATGACAGAATTTCATTGGCTAGTCTAGCGCGACATGAGGCACTCACTACACCCCCGCAATTTTTATTTCAGACTTACTGTGTCGACTACCAAGTACCAGACTCTGCTTGTACAGCGACGGCTTATCTGACTGGAATAAAGACAAACGAGGGTACCATTGGTGTGAACGCCAATGTGCTCCGAGGAGATTGCATAGCCATGACCAACACGAGCAACCATGTAACATCTATTGCCCAGTGGTCATTGAACGAAGGAAAATCAGCTGGAATTGTAACCACCACGAGAGTAACTCACGCTTCTCCATCTGGAACTTATGCTCGAACTTCTGAACGGGACTGGGAGTCTGATGCAGATATCATGGGAGATGGCTCCGACCCAACAGTCTGTGCAGACATCGCTACACAACTTATGACTACGAGTCCTGGAAAGGACTTTCAGGTATTCAGTCGACGTTTTTGATTCCAATAAACGACTAGACCAGATGGGGTACAAGAGATATTTCATAGGTCATCCTCGGAGGTGGACGCCGCGAGTTTCTTCCTAACACAACTGCCGGGGATGAAGGTGACTACGGTGACAGACGGGACGGTGTTAACCTGATCGATACTTGGAAGCAGGACAAATCCGATCGTGATAGCTCGTACAGTTACGTATGGAACAGAAGTGGCCTTCGAAAGATCATCGACAACCCGGACGACGTCGACTACGTCTTAGGACTGTTCGAAAGTTCTCACTGTCAATATCACAAGAA
The DNA here is from genome assembly GCA_963978835.1 of Tenthredo scrophulariae. NCBI lineage: Eukaryota > Metazoa > Arthropoda > Insecta > Hymenoptera > Tenthredinidae > Tenthredo > Tenthredo scrophulariae. The sequence continues at coordinate 1,280,717 of OZ022236.1, read as the reverse complement.
GGCTGTGGCGGAGACTGAACCTACTCTTTCGGAGATGACGGAAGCTGCTATTAAAATTCTTCAGAAGAACAGCAACGGGTATTTCCTTTTCGTCGAGGGTAAGTCGAAGGGCAACGGATCTATAAGCAGCAATGATATGAGATTACAGAGTAATGATCATCCGCTTGCACCCTGAACAGGAGGTCGCATAGATCACGCTCATCACGAGAACTGGGCAAACCTGGCCTTGGACGAAACGGTGGAATTTGCATCCGCTGTCCGGCTTGCTAACGAACTGACTGATGAAAGTGACACCCTGATCGTCGTGACATCCGACCACGCACACGTAATGAGTGTAGCTGGTTATCCCAGACGTGGTACTGATATTCTGGGAATCGGAGGCATCGGTGACGACGATTTGCCCTACATGACTCTCAGCTATGCCAATGGGCCAGCATACGAAGCACAAATTAATGGCACCCGTCATGATCTCAGGGATGACGATTTCAGTAGGACGATTTACCACCCCCGTTAATATGTGTCCAGGTATCCCGTTCGCTTCTAATCTGAAATTTTATTGCAGCGGATCCAACGTACGGATACCCTGCGATGGTCCCGCGCTATTCAGAGACCCATGGTGGAGACGATGTGGCGATATTCGCCCGAGGTCCATGGTCGCATCTCTTCACCGGAACCCTAGAGCAGCACACCATTCCTCATTTAATGGCCTATGCATCATGTGTCGGGACAGGCCTCAAAGCATGCACAAAACAAACCTAACGTAATGTCGCGATTCCAGTGAGAACTCTAAGATTCTGATGTTCCAGTATTACGAATAATAAAAGTCCATGCATTTTAATCGCACAAATTTCTTATCGTAACTTATTCTCATGCAATTTTCAAGGCCGGATAATTGCTCTTCCGTATTTCTCAAGGTTCACATATACTTATCGGTCCCGAACAAGCTGTGGTGAAGGCTATTACTTAAAAATCTGTAATTATGAACAACAAAAGACTTCCATATACGTCATCCCCACATATGGAAGTCCCTGACAGTCGCGCGTTTTTAAATACTATATTCTACCCAACAATGAGAGTTTTTTGTTAATGTTCATCATGGAGAATCGCAGCAGGTATTGTCGCTATCGCAATTTCGTATACCGTCGAACATGGATCGGAAGTGTTATTTATCGGTGTTTCTCGCACATTGCGGGATGGTGAAAAACGTCTCTAGTATATGTAATGAAAGAATTGTCCTTCCCGCGTTCCGCAGGGCGACTACTGCGTACTAACGTTCCACTGCGATGGATATCGGCAGTACGAACTTGTTTTCCTGCATGATATTGTTTCAGAAAATGATTGACCAGAATTATGCTATGTCACGGATTGGTATACCTCAGATTAATAATTGATATGGAAGGAGATATTCATACATCATTCTTGCCGAGTATAAAAACACCATAAGTCAACGTAAGCATCGAAACAGGACGATAATTTTGAAACGCTCTGTTTACTACAAAAGTAGTTTTTCAATATTTATCCGTTAGTTCGTTGCTCGAATAAATTAAGGTCTGAATGACGTTCGAAAGTGAGAGTGACATGTAATTCTGTGATCATACACTACGCAGTCGTATGTGCCTTTCGATTGAAGGCGGCGCAAAAATGCGAAGGTACAGCTAGTTTACGTTACACACCTTTACCTCATTATTCTATAGCTGTACTGAGCTAAATGCACGTGCATGATGCATGCTGTTGTGTAATTTTAAGGTAATAAGTTGTATAATTCCATTTTGACGCAAGGCGTAGGAATGCTAGTGATCATACAATTACGAAAAACTGATCTACAGCATCCCCTGACGATTTGGAACCAATTAAAAGTCCAGGTTTTGAGGAAACAGGTCGCCTCAGTAGTTGGTTGACCTCTTAAAGGAACCTCGTCGACTTGCTGTGAAACGCCGATCTTTCCTTTCGCCTGATCATACTTTTAAAGAATTGTAGGACTGCTGACACGAGACTTAGGATATGGAGGATAAATTCCGCGAAACGTTATGTGTACCTACAATCTACACAGAAATCCCGACTTTCCTGTCTGACATGAGATCAACGCCACAGGACCTTAAAACAGGTATTTCATGCGTCATGCATGCGTGAAGTCAGCGCATGGCTTTAGATCTGGGAATAACCTCGTCTTAAATAATCAGATTCATGTAAAAAACGGATAGCGGATTTTCCTTGATTGTAGATAAATTTCCTGCGGGGAACCGGTGGATGTCCAGCCGATACTTTCACGATTGATATAGACAAACAGAACAACTGAAAAGTTTCTATAAGGCTTATTCTTAGCTCGTTTTACCTATGTATACATCGAAGTCGACAGGCTGACTGCGTGGGACAGACTTTCTCATTTTTTTTTATCAGAGAATGTACTCAGCTGACTGCTTAGATTATAAATTGTATGAACGTGCATCGATAATGCAAGAGAAATAAAAGAAAAAAAATAGTGGGGAATACCCGTCGCACGTATTTGTAAGAGTTTCGCCTCGCCAGTTTGTTCCTCTCAATTCGTACGTCAAAATATGCGATGTAACATAATTTTTAACTGTCATACGTGATACGCGTGGGCTTTCCTTCTTAGCTGTATAATGAGTTGTTATAATCTCAGCTATAACTGCAGTATTTGAAATTACATTCACAATCGGAAATGAGAGAACAATAATTATTGCTATAATCGGAGAGTGTTGGCCTTGCATTGTACCTCGCGTATGTTTCACATCGGAAGTCTCATAACATCGTCATAAGCCGCTGAAGAAGTAGGTATCACTTATAACAGCGAGCATCAATTTTCGCCGATTCTTTAAATCATATAAAAAAATTCGAGGCTCTGACCCATTCACCAATAAATTTTAGGATCATGAACGATCTCTCACGTTTCACGATAAATTAATGGGGAATAAAATTATCTCATAGCAATCTACAGGGACTAGTATTAAAATGTTATCCGTCAGAATAGTTTTTCCCCAAGATGTAACTAGATAAGCTATTAGCTACATCATTATACTTTTTGTGTAAATAATGAGGGTCATAATTAATTTCACCGATGGAAAAAAGTATGGAAGTAAGATAAAAGATCTGATATTATGTGCCAGATACCTCGTCTTGCATCAATGGACAATAGAAGCTGAAAAATTAATCTGCTGCATCGCAGTCTATCGTCACATTCAAGATAACAAATGTTTTTGTAAATTCTAAACTATTAACTTCCGTTGAAATGAAAAATAATTGCTTAAATTTTCAAACGGACTCGACAATGAACGGTTGGAAAACGAGCGGGAAATTTTGTTCCAATAATTCCCCGGTCTTTTAAACACCATATGTCTATTCGCATTGGATCGGTGATGATCGCTGGTAAAGTTTGGTTGAAAAAAGAACATCATAAACTAAAAACACGTCTCGGTAGTCGAATCGCAGGCTATAAGGTCAGAGAAAACAATTATCCCTACTTCAACGTGAACGACGTCAAACTTTGCGAACTGGGGATCAGAGTCAGTAAGTAGTTCGACTTCGACAGAACAGCACCTGCCCGTCTCCAGGTTGGCCAGCTTCTCTAGTGTGCACCTGTTCGATCGACTCACATGGAAAGGACAGTAGCCAATTATACAGTGATCGAATGATCGGTTACCCCTCGGGTTTCATCCATTTGTTATGCTTCTTTCGACCCCTGCTCCAGCTTCGATAAACGCGAAACCAATTACGCGAGGAAATATTGTGATATTTTGGATTGGATTTGACCCGCATACGGCGTGATCATGCCGCAGGTATGTAGCGCGATTGTGTCTTCATAACGAAACGAAGAATATTAAAATCGGCGAAAATTATCGGTAGCAAATCAAGATCGAAAAGGACTGTAATTATGGTTACAGGGGTCACGAAAGCACAGCTTAAGGGGGGCACAGCCCTCTCTATTATCTCTTGACTTAGTATTGTGTTGAAAAATATAAATCGAAAATTAAACACCCATAAAATTGCGGTGTATTGTTCCGCGGGAGATAAATAGCGTGGGGAAAGCGCGGCGTGTTCTCCAGGTCGCGCGCGTGCACCCACACATGCACCAAAGATCAGGAGCGAGTGGGGATTGAAGCCTTCAGGCTGCGTTAGTAAGAACACGTTTTAATGTAAAATTGATACAATGGTGAATGGAACAAATAGGCAAACACACACAGATACAACTTTAAGTTATTGACCTGTGTGGAAGTGCGATGCGGTGAGAGAACTTGCGGTTTTCCGGCATACAGGGGGGCGACTCGCGGATCGTTTTTGCTATGCAGCTATAGGCACCACACGCTTTGGGTGCACTCCTTCTTCTTCGTCTTTTCTTCTTTATTGGCCATCGGTTTTAATACTTTGATCCATGTGCTGACCGGTTCGGCTCGCCACCAGCTATTGGGTGAATTCAAATTCGCTGAAGTCTAGCGCGAAAAGACGAGGAAGGAATCCCCCTAGCCGAATGACCGGGTGAAGCACACTTTTGCTTGCCTATAATAGCTCATTGCTTGGCATGGAGAGCGTCGAGTCTCCCCGTGACAGGCTTGATTCTTCTTTCCATATAAGATGCAAGAAGAGTTAGTTAAGGCCGATATATTTATCTGACGGTGCATCCGTATGCTCGTATCGTCGCGGTGGCTTTTTTTTTTTTTTGGTCTTCATCCTGGTGGCTTTTTTGAATTCAAAATTTACGTATCTGCCATTGTTTCTGGATAATTCCGTAGTGACTTCTGAACGAAAATCTTTCAGGATGTACGTACGAGTACATGATGATAGTTCTAGAGCAGATGGTGGTAAGGAGAACCATTTCAACTATCAAAAGAAGCCTTTTGACCATCTGGTTATAAATCAACACGTTTTATAAAATAAAAAATGATTGAAAAGATCATTTCTTGAATATAGTTTCTCCTCCTTCCTCCCATGTGAGAAATTCTTCCGCTACGACCGCTGACATGTACGATTAGGAAACCAAAACTCTTTCGATTACATAGCGTGAGAATATATCGTCTACATTCGAAATCGGTAAAAGTAGAGAAATTTTTCATATACCTACCGACCCATCGTTATGGTGAAACAGGCCTATCACGGAAAGAGTTTAACAGTTTAATGCTATTTCTAATGTAGCCACATGGCGTAGGATATCGTAAGCCCGGATATAATCTCTGCGGGGATAATAATGTCCATAAAATTTCGTAACGATTCCCCAGCAGAGTCTCCCGATCTCCAGTCCTCGCGACATCAAGCACTGAACCAATGTTGATGAAAAGATCAGCCGTTCTGATCCCGAATTGATTGAGTCAGAGTCGTTATTCACGCCTTAGCGAAATACCTGAAACCACTATTTATCGAGGTCTAGGTACGGTGCACCATGTATTCCACATGGCATTGAAATTAGAAAGTGTCGGTGACCGTCTTCTGGTTTTAAATCCTATAACTTTTAGTCATCCTTTGCGACCAACTCAACAAATCTACTTTGTCCTTCCTCTGACCGATGTTTGAAAGAGGAAAACTGAACTTCTAGAGACTGCTACAACTGGCCGTTATATAATTATTAGAGAGAATGTCAGCGAAACTGGTAACCGTATATTGCGGCACACAAATCGAAAGCCGGGTCGTATAGAATATCTTTATGAGACCAGGTTGTCTTCGTCTTCATCGAAACCGGGAAAAATATAAAGAATTTTTGCTTGAATACAGAAAATGAAAAAAACAAACGTATTTAACTGGAGTTCAGAGTACGTCAGACATCAGCCTGGGTGTTATGTAATGGGTCATGTGCCGGGGAAGGCCGGGTTACGTGATACTTGAATTGAGCCGAAATGCTGCTCCCGTCTGCGAATCGAAACAAGTATACAGTATAATCCAAGTTATTTATTTTCCGGTACAGAATGGGAGGCAGAATCCCACCTTCATCGGTGACGATGGTACAACCGATCTGGGCAAGGTGAGTTCTAAGCTTGAAACAGGATATAGGTGGCATACGTAATCATGAGGTTGTAATCGTGCGAAATATTGCAGGAAATTGGGAGAGAGTTCCCGAATAACGGCTCGAACTTTGGCCGCGATACTTACGACGAGAGGAAGCTGTCCGGTACACCGAACGAACAATTGGTAGGCTCTTCTTGATCTTTCAAAATGACTAAATCACTTACCATTACCAGAGTAAAAGGTCTAACGACGATTTCAGACTATAGCCGAAGCTGAGAATGGGGAGAGAGCGACCTGGGGGAACGGGCTCGAGTTCCTGATGTCTTGTATCGCGATGTCGATCGGCCTGGGAAACGTCTGGCGGTTCCCTTTCACGGCGTACGAAAACGGCGGTGGGGCTTTTCTCATACCGTACATAATCGTGCTGTTCGTTGTCGGCAAGCCTTTTTATTACCTGGAAATGATAATGGGCCAATTCACCAGCCGATCATCGGTCAAAATATGGGCGCTGTGCCCCGGCTTCAAAGGAGTTGGATGGGCCCAAATGTTCTGCATGATATCAGTTGGGACTTACTACTGCTCGCTCATGTCTTTGACACTTTTCTACCTCATAAAAAGCTTCAGCTCTGAACTCCCCTGGGCAGCCTGCCTTCAGGAATGGGGGAACTGCGTCGATTCCGTAAAGTCTAACAATTCTGTCGCTACCGGTAACGGGACCATGAGGAGCTCAGCGGAACTTTACTTCACGTGAGTCGAGGTCGATGTTTATGAGGACAGAAAAATTCCCTGGGTTGAAAATCGGCAAAATTGTCAAAGTTTCTTTTAACTGCAGTAAGACGGTCCTGAGAGAAAAGGAGAACATCAACGATGGTATCGGGCTTCCGGACTGGAGGCTAACAATGTGTTTGCTAGTGGCGTGGGCTTGCATCTTCTGTGTGCTTGCGAGAGGAGTGAAAGGATCAGGAAAGGCAGCCTATTTCCTTGCGATATTTCCATACATTATAATGATAGCGTTGTTGATCAGAGCCGTAACCCTTGAAGGGGCGATAAATGGAATCATCTTCTTCATAAAACCGAACTGGGGAAAGCTCTTCGATCCAAACGTTTGGTACGCGGCGGTAACACAATGTTTTTTTTCATTGTCTGTATGCTTTGGTGGGGTGGTTATGTACTCGTCGTACAATGAGTTCGATCACAATATATACAGGTGGGTTTCGCCGAGTTTTGTCAACCCGTTCTGATCTCAGATCGGTTTTTAATCAATACGACATTCTTTCAGAGACGCAATGGTCGTCACAACTTTGGATACCTTCACCAGTCTCATGGCTGGCTTTACGATATTTGGAATACTGGGTAATCTCGCCCACGAACTGGGCACAGACGACATCAGCAATGTCGTGCGAGGAGGCACTGGATTAGCCTTCATATCCTATCCAGACGCAATAGCTAAATTCTCAGTACTGCCTCAGGTATGGGTTCACTTCTTTCACGGCGTTGAAAAAACCCAATTGAATACTCATCGATTCTCATCACCACGATTATTTCCAGGCATTCTCCTTCCTCTTTTTCCTTATGCTGTACGTCCTGGGTATCGGAAGTGCTATCGCCCTTGCAGGTGGAATCAACACCGTGATATGCGACCAGTTTCCCACGTGGAAACACTGGCACGTCGTCCTGGGAACGTCCATATTCGGTTTTCTCGTTGGCACAGTGTACTGCACTCCAGTGAGTACTGTTTCACGATCGGCAGAAGTGAATGACGGAATCGTTTCACGCTTTCTTTTCAACCTTCGAACAGGGAGGACAGTTCGTGCTTCAACTAGTCGACTACTACGCTGGATCCTTCATCGTATTCGTGCTAGCAACGTTCGAGGTAACTGGTATATTCTGGGTCTATGGACTGGAGAACTTCTTGGATGACGTTGAGTTCATGTTGAACAAGAGGCCATCGGTTTACTGGAGACTTTGCTGGGGCATAATTACGCCACTTCTCCTCTCCGTGATCCTAATTTACACTATCGCAATCATGACGCCACTTGAGTACAGCGGTATCGCCTACCCAGACAGTGCTCACAGTAAGTTTCGCCAGGTTATTCACGATCACGGAGTTCTTTGACCTCGTCAAGACTGGGTCTGTCCATCAGAATCAAGACGGCTAATTCTTAAACAAATTTCAGCTGCTGGATGGCTGCTCATGACATTTGGTGCAATCCAGATCCCGCTCTGGATGGGGGTGACGTTACTGTTGAAACGCGATCTCGGCATGTCTGAGGTAAGTCTTCAAGGTTTGTTCGAGTCACTATCCAAGGATACAGTGGGGTTCTAACCGTTTCTTCGATGATTTTCAGATGATCTCTGCGGCCTTCGAGCCGTCAAAGCAGTGGGGACCAAAGAATCCAGTGCGCCTCGCATCCTGGCGTGAATTCAAAGAACGTGCGAAGCAAAGGCGGAAGGAGAGAACGGCCCCGAGGCTCAAACAGATAGTATACGTTCTACTAGGTCGGGAGGACAAACTATGATCTGGATCTCCTCGGCTGAAATTCCGATGATCAAAGTCTTGCCGATTGCCAATTAGCATTAGCATTAGCACTGAGTTTGGCACTTGACATTTTACGTTTGTTTATAGAGTTCTATATGTTCAAGGCCTTCGTTAACGGCACATGCCACATTTCAGCACACGATCGGGCGATCTTATATAAGCGGTTGAATACCATATAATGAAAATATATAGAAACACGCTTATAGGCAATCGAAAATTATGAGAATTAACTATATTATAATTATATTTCGTTATAAGATGTAAGATTTTCTTCCAAAAGGTTGTCGGAATCATTATAATATGACTTACAATCTACCTGCTACCTCCACGCTCGATAATAATGAAATTTACTAATAAGGGATGAAATAAATGCCGATCTTTCCACTCCGCAATTTATGTAGGTATACATGTATATTTAGTATACGAGCTCCGGTTATTCGGGGCGCAATGATTCATGGCTGTGGTGCAAAAATATCAGTATTTCCATGTATAATAATCATAAGATGCACGCGTATATACTTTGTTGTAACAAAAAGAGGAGAAAAAGATAGACTACCATTTTTTTTTTTTTTTGGCAATGTCGTAGCAAAAAAAAAAAAAAGAACACCCACATACAAATTGATTAAATATATACTTATTTAAATATATATCTATGTGTTATATTCCTCGAATGATAGTTCACCGTTCATTATCATCAGCGAAGCACACTTCGCCTTAGTCACCTTCGTACTCCATGAAGTTCCAGTCCTCTGCAAGCTCTCCTTCTTCATCGTCGCATTCGGAAACGTTTGGTCCAGTGCTTACCTGATAAATTGATACGTAATAAGACATGCGAAAAACCCCCTTGCCAAAAACAGATCCTGGCCGTACTTTGATTCGAGCTCTTTCTCTCTCTGCTTGAAGTTCGGCGTCAAATTCCTTCTGCTTTTGCGACCTTTCCTCGCAGATCTTTGATCGGGAAATGAAATGATAATGAACTTTCCGTTTTTTTTTTTTTTTTGTGCCATTATTTATCAAGCAGTAAATACCACCTACTTTGTAGTTGAGGAGCCACTGACCGAGATACTCGGCAGGATTCCATGGCCTTTTGCTGACTATATCGCTGAGGGCTTTAGTCAATGGATTCCTGAAATGACTCATCAAGTAAAAACCCTCGACGTTCATGTACTCGGCAGAAGATGATGGGACCGACAAACAAGATTCTTCCGACTTGCTCAGCCGCTCGGCCATAGTCTCCCACATTCCAAACAGCTTTGCAATCTCCTCATCGGTCAACCCCAGTGCTTTTAACAATCTGATTAGGTATGAGAACGGCTTTATCATTTCTTCATTCCGAGTCGAATATATTTGATCATTTTTTATCTCGTATTACTCCATCAGACTGTGTCGATCACTTTACCTGATTGTTTCGTCGTTTAATCCGTATTTCAGAATCCGGTTGATCAGGTCATCGCTGATGCCTTTACTGCGAAGTAGGTTGATCAGATCACCTTTAGGGTCAGTGTTCCCTTCGTTGGTGATCAAACTGACAAGTCTTATAGCGGCTAATTTCTTCCCACCTTCTTCGAAGAGCTCTTTACCATCAGCACCGAACATCTGACCTTCCTTGATCCTCCGCACATCGTCTGGGTCCACGCCTGACAATCTGACCAATTCTGCCTGGGAGGTATTTACGATTATTGCTTTCAGTCAGGAAATTTCCAGAGATCAATCAATTACTTCTCGATCACCGGCGATAGGAAACAACGAAAGCGACGATAACAGCAGCTCGCGTAGCTCACGCTTTGTGTAAGGTCCTGCAGCCACTTTGACATGGGTCCCAGTCTTCTCCAGGACTACCTTCTCCGGTATTTTATCACGCAGTGATAACGACATGTTTATTCTCGATAATACAGAGTTTATCACAGCCGTACGTCAGGGTCAATGCGTACCTCTTCTATCTAACCGATATTTAGAACGAATGTAATCACGGTCATCGATATCATGCTGCGTAGATACTGCGGACAATTGATGGGTAAAAGAAGCGATAATAGCCAACTACGTTCATCGCTAGACCTGAAAATAAAAAGGCGGGAAAAACATCGTGTTTATCGTTCGCAGTGCTATACTCGTTGCTCGTTGGAGTATATATCAGTGGGATTTGTTGAACAAACACTGTTTGATCCTCCAGATTTAATGAGAGTGAAGGTAATACAGCTCCGAGTCGTCGAGTAAGATAAATCAATTTCATACTTTATTCGGCAGTGATATATCGCATGTCCAAGACATCATGGCGAGAAATTCTCGAGGACGAATTTATGTATCAGTGCATCTTTATATCTGAGAAAAGAAACTCGGGTCGGACCTCGTTAACGGTTTCCGTCCCAGCTACTCGGTCGTGAAGCCGATCTGACATTGAGTACGCGAAATGATTAGCAAGATAAGCGTACCTCGATATACTATGTATGCCGTAAAACACGATCCGGGCAAACTTGACAGGCAGTACGATTACATCGTTTCCTGTCAACGTACCGAACGCACAAGCTGGCTAGAGTGGTGCATATAAATGCGATATAACGCGTCTTCATAAGGAACTATCAGGGCGTTCAAAGGACCAAAAATATCACCGAGTGAGTAAGGAATCGACTATCTCAAATACCTTCCACCATTCATTCACCATTTATCATGATTTTCTATAGAAACGAAGACCAGTGTGATATAATATAGGCAGAGTTAAAAATGTTCATTTCAAAGTAGAATATGATGATGACTCGATGTTCAACGCTAAATTTCACACGGATTTCATCAACTGTTCAAAATACCACGTAGCTTGGAGTAATGCTGATGGACGATAGCTTCGATAAATGTCTGATACGACCTTTCCGCTGCCTAACAAATGTCTTGGAAAACTGTAGACAGCTAATTAAGTAGATTTCGCGACAAACTCGAGCTGATTTATTCCGTATCTATCGGTATTCCCGAATACCCGTGAGAGCTGGCTAATCATATATCTACCTTGATCGAAAAATTGATGCATAAAAATTGAGCAATCGCGGGATAAGCCTCTTGTGGAACCGTAGCTCGTAAGTACACTTATTGTTAGCTCGACTTATCTAGATTAGGATTGTGATAAAAACGATTTCTCTTTCATTGGGTGAGCTTGAGCAAGACAAATAGATAAGTCAATTTCTTTCCGTACTGAAATGATGGAGTATCAATTTTCATTCTTATTTTTTCTGGTTTACTTCGAGTTATACTAGTTAGTCTTGTTGCGAGATCGGTAACGATCGTTCGGCACGATTTCGTGGTCTAAGAGCGTATAACAGGTAATATAAATTGATGCTTCTTGAATCATAATCGTATCGGTGTGCATACGGCATGCCGTTAAATGAATTCGAATAAAAAATATCAATAAGTGATTGATCGTCCTGATAGCGTAACGTGCTGCGTATACTGTATAAAATGCGAGTTCACTACAGATTAAGTGATGTGGACACATGATAATCCAGCAAACGTCAACCGACGCTCTACGTCCGACACGTTAAGTGTTCCCTGTACATGCGAAACACGAAAATAAATTCTTATCGCGTAATTTAACATCATAAATTTCTAATCGGAATATGCGCAAACATTATGCGTGAAAGGCACACCGTTGTATCTTTAACATTACTCAACTCCACGTCTGTGCAATAAATATATTTATTTAATTATCATCAATGAGACTGTAAACTTTTTTCAAATTGATCTTCGAGTGCATTGACGGTCGCAAACTTGTTTGATTTCAGACAAAAAAATCGGTAGTCCTTGATTTTTACCGCCAAAATTTTGGTCGCCTTCTTGTTCGACGTCTCATCGGAGTCTTTCAGCATCCTTCATCCATGATCCAGTTTTGAACATTTTTTTTTTCGAAACACAGAAAGGTTCTTTTCACTACCGATCATCCTTCGTCGCTCGTTATCTCTGCATAGAAACGAGATGAACGGAATCGACAATTTTGGGTACGAAAACGACCCGGTGAGAAATGGTGGAAAAACAACGGTGGTCACCGGCGACCTGGGTGAACCAGAAGAGCCAGAACAGGTGGAGAGACCAACCTGGGGAAACAGTATCGAGTTTTTGATGTCCTGCATCGCTTTGTCGATCGGATTTGGTAACGTTTGGCGCTTTCCCTTCACTGCATATCAAAACGGAGGCGGTGCATTCCTGATACCTTATGTGATCGTCCTGCTTCTGGTCGGGAAGCCTTTTTACTATTTGGAAATGATCTTGGGTCAGTTTTGCAGCAGCTCCCACATAAACGTATGGAGTTTGTCCCCGGGTTTTCGAGGTAGGTACGTACCTGGGTATTCGGGGATTAAACTATTTATACCTTCAAGTCTAAAAAATCCTATAGATAAACGCCAGGATGGCATTGACATATTTTAATGAACTGTCTAGTCGAGAGAAACACTGATAACGATTTAATTTTGCGCTCCACGCATCATCACGCTAGGTAATCTTTATGGAACCCATAAGCCGTGTGAAAGCTAATAAAACTGTCTAGCTTGACGTAAAACGCATATTCATATACTCGGGGCAGCGTACCATCATCCAGTGAAAAATTCACATACTTAAACCAGACGAGAATTTGACGTAACAGGGACTGGCCATGATCAAAAAAGCCTTATTGCCTGCATCCTTTACGAAAAATAGCCCGGTAGACCTTCGAAATTAACCCAATCCTCCTTTCGCAGGCGTGGGATGGGCCCAGATGTGTTCCCTGGTGATCCTCGCGAGTTATTACTGCTCAATAATGGCTCTGAACTTGTTCTATTTGTTGGCATCATTCGCTTCCGAATTGCCATGGGCATGGTGCCGCGAGGAATGGGGTGATAATTGTATCGATTCTGGAAGACGTGGTGAAGAGACTGCGGGAAGCAATGAGACCTTCAAAATATTGGCACGAACTGAAGGTCAGCAAAGTTCTGCGGAATTATACTTCAGGTGAGTCTACGCTCTTCTATCTCAAGTTTCAAAATCCAACCCGTATTTAATTTTTTCCTAAACACTTCATCTTCCAGAAAGATAGTACTCAAAGAGTACGACACAATAGATAATGGAATCGGGGTTCCAGACTGGAGACTGACCCTCTGTCTCCTTGGCAGCTGGTTTGCGATCGGCATAGTGTTATTCCGTGGTGTAAAAAGCACTGGCAAAGCATCATACTTTCTCGCTATATTTCCCTACGTGATTATGATCGGATTGTTGATCAAAGCCCTCACTCTGGATGGCGCAATGAACGGAATCCTCTTCTTCGTAACTCCGAATTGGGGGAAACTACTCGATCCTTTAGTCTGGTACGCGGCTATATCTCAGTGTTTCTTCTCACTCTCAGTCTGCTTCGGGTCCATCATCATGTACTCGTCGCATAATGAGTTCAGACACAATATCTACAGGTTAGTAAAACCCGTCTCGTTATCTGATTGCGCGTCAATAATCAACTGACCTCAATTTAGAGACGCAGTGATTGTGACCACCCTTGATACATTCACGAGTATGATGGCGGGATGCACGATTTTTGGAATACTAGGAAACCTCGCTCACGAACAAGGAAGTGACGACATCAGTACGGTCGTTCGTCCAGGTTCTGGACTAGCTTTCATCTCCTACCCAGATGCAATAGCAAAATTTACCGTCGTGCCCCAGGTATGATGAATTAATTGACCTTGAATTTCATCGATCAGCGCTTTACCCTCGTCCCCTATCCACCACAGTTCTTCGCGGTCTTGTTCTTCACCATGATGTTCGTCCTCGGTGTTGGTAGCGGCGTGGGAATGAGCTCAGGAATCATAACAGGGATTTGCGATCAGTTTCCAAGCCTTAAACGTTTGCACGTGATGACATGCGTTATGGTTGGTGGATTTGCGATCGGGACGGTATACGTAACACCTGTAAGTTCATTGAATTGTTAAATTCATTCAACGATTGCCTAATCACGCCGTATTCTCGCAGGGTGGTCAGTTCATCTTGACCCTCGTCGACCACTACGGTGCTTCATTCATCGTCTATATCCTGGCCGCTTTCGAGATAACCGGAATCATGTGGGTCTACGGTGAGTGATCAGCGCTTCTAATCAGGTGGTCAAAATATCGTGATATTTACTCATTGCGCAGGTATGGAGAACTTTTTGGACGACATAGAGTTCATGCTGAAGAGGAAAGCCAGTATCTATTGGCGCCTTTGCTGGTGCATAATCGTCCCGTTCATTCTCGTCTCCATCTTCATCTACGTTCTAGTGGTAATGACACCGGTGACATACGGTGACATCGAGCTTCCCACAAGCGCACATGCGGCTGGTTGGACCCTGATGGCTGTTGGGATTCTACAAATTCCCATTTGGATGTTGATCGCTCTTTTGAAGTACAAAGGATTACCGATAAAGGTGGTAAGTAGCGGGGAGACTCGTGAAAATGACGACCCGATTCCGCCTTTCGATGATTCTCTCTTTTAATTTTGCTCATAGATGCTGAAATCTGCTTTCCGTCCATCGCCTAACTGGGGGCCTCGACTTCTGCACGATCGAAAAGCTTGGATTTTATTTAAAGAGGAGAAAGCGAAGCTGAGGAAAGCCAGAACGGGAAATTGGCTGGTGGGAAAACTGCGTGTACTGTTCAACGTTCAGAGTACCAGATCTAAAACAGTTCTAAACTAAATTTCGCACTATTCAGAAGAGAGTAAGATTTTCTTCGATCGTCCTCAGACTGAGAGCAGAGCAGAAATTATGTAGTTTTTGAATTTCACCATCAATTTTCTATCTAGTCATCGTTGCAGTCCTTATTTTGTTACAATCACCGCATTCAATTTATTAAAAATATATTAAATAAAACTTTCCAATAAATAAATAAAACTTTTATTGATAATACAGTGTACAGAAACCGTTCGTTTCAAACAATATAAATGATGAATGCGTGTTATTTCATCTGCCAAATAATGCTGCCTTGATTTTCGCTCCATTTGTTTCCAGCTTCCTCTCTCGATCGCGTCGTTTAAGCTCCTTAAACTCCTTCCATTTATTATTCATCTCTCTGTCTTTTGGCCCCCAATCAAGTCTTGGTTTAAATATCTAAAACCACGAAGACATTAAAGGTAAATAAGGCGAAACAAAAATATTTATTTAAATCTCGTCTTCTACGAACCTCAGTCCATGCAGCCTTGTCTCTATTCTTTAATGCGGTGACAATCATCCATCCAGGAAACTGGCCAACACCCAAGAAGAGCAGAGCCCATCCAGCAGCTGGAATGATTGTGTTTTTAGTTCATTTTAACTCTCAAAAATTGAGTAGACTATATCCATAATTATTTTGTGATACACGAATGGCTGTACTAACCGTAGGCTGATATGGGGTACTCTTGGTCATTGTACGTGATCGGGGTTATGGTGAGAAGAAAGTATAAAAGGATGGTGAAGAGCATTGCTGGTGTCAGAAGACCCCAACAAAAACGCCAGTAAATCGACGGGCGTTTCCCACTCATGAATTCAATATCGTCAAGAAAATGATCGACACCTTGATGAAACAAGATCAATTTTGTCATTATATCGTCAGAGTGTAAGATTCAAGGATCGTGAAATGCAAGAATTTTACAATTCTGACGAATGTTTTGTCGAACCTTACCGTAAACCCAAGAAACTGCTACCACCTCGAAGCTGGCGAGAAGAACGAGGATCAAAGTACCACCGAAATAGTCGACCAAGTTCAAAATGTATTGTCCTCCCTGGAAATAATAAAAATCTAAAGCTGTTTATGATATGCAGGATGCGGAACGTGATGAAACGTTGATCATTTTTTTTTTTTCTATGGCTCGTTTAATTACTTTTTGAATATACATATTCATCTGAATACTCCTTCTTTGTGACTGTAATGATTCGAATATATGATGCTTCCAGACGTTATTTATCTCGACAATGTCTATAAACTGAAACGTCCTACGATGTATGTGAATATGAACTGCAAAGCTTAAAGCAAATTATGAGACTCGTAATCTGTAAAAACTTTTTCAACAGCCAGTAGCGTACATAGTAATGGGTATTACCTCACAGTCTGAGAGATATGACACGATTACATAATGCAGGGTATAGAATGGTCTTACTTTGGTGTCAAGAAGCGCAGTATAGACTGCGATATATTACATGAAATGAAAATAGTGCGTCGTTCCACAGGTAATGGACGTTATGCAAGCTATTTTATCGTTTTACTAATCAACACAAACTGAAGGGTAAAAAAAAATTCCACCGCTAACCGGAGTGCAGTAAGTTATTCCGATCAGAAATCCGGCGATTCCAACTCCGACTGCAACCATCCAATGCACAAGTTTAGGAAACTGGTCCATTATCACGCTGATAACAACGTTAGAGAATGCCACCGATGTTCCAACGCCCAGGACGAAGAGCATAAGGAAGAATAAAACCGCAAATAATTGTGGGACGAATGTAAATTTAGCCAAAGCTTCGGGGTACGATATAAATGCAAGTCCAGTACCACCCCGAACTACACGGCTTATGTCATCGGTGCCCAATTCATGTGCCAAATTTCCAAGTATTCCAAATATCGTAGTACCGGCAAGTAAACTCGTGAGCAAATCCAGGGTCGTTACTATAGTGCAATCCCTGTGAAAGATAAAATGGTAATTAATTGTGCTCTCAGCGATGATCTCCACCGATTTGAATTATAACGAGAGAAATAAAAAAAAAAATGAGGGAGAGACCTGCTTACGTTGTGTCGAAAGCTGTTGTAAGATGAGTACATGGTTACAGCACCGAAGCATACTCCTAGCGAGAAGAAAGCTTGCGATACAGCAGCGTACCAGACCTGGGGATTTAGGATTTTTGACCATGTTGGGTTGTACAGGAATATTATACCGTTCATAGCGCCTGGCAAGGTGACTGCTCTGATCAAAAGTGCAATCATTATCGTGTAAGGAAAAAGAGCTAGGACGTAGGCCGCTTTTCCAGCGCTCTTAACACCGCGGGAAAGGACCAGCACAACCATAATCCAGCTTACTGCTAAACAAATGGTTAGCTTCCAGGACGGAGTCCCTAGGCCGTTGCTGATATTGTCGACCTCGTTCAGCACGACTTTACTGCAAATAAAGGCCATCGCTCATTCATCTCCAAAGTTCATCATGGTCAAGTCCTTCTTCGTTGTGTCTCTACTTACAGGAAAAATAGCTCCGCTGAACTGGACTGCGTACTGTTTACAGTTACGTCACCAGCTTCTGATGAACTGTAGCAACTGTCCCCCCACTCTTCTCGGCACGTTGTCCAGGGCAAAACTGATTGGAAACTTGAAGCCAGGTAAAATAACGTCAGAGCCATTAACGCGCAGTAATAAGTTACCACCGAAAAGGCTGCAACCGTAACACCGAAGCCGATACCTGCAACGATGCAATCAGAATGACTAATGTGATCAGGAATCTACGACTCGATGAGATTTTGCTCTCTGCGTTGTTCGGAAATGAGTTCTTCCCACGGGGCCAAGAGGTACGTGTTTCAATTTACCTTTGAAGGCAGGTGATACAGACCAAATTTCAACGCACGATCTGCTCGTGAACTGACCCAGGATCATCTCCATGTAGTAAAAGGGTTTTCCGATTATGTATAGCACGACCAAATACGGTACGAGGAAGGCACCGCCACCGTTTTCGTATGCAGTGTAAGGAAAACGCCAGACGTTACCAAGACCGACTGAAAAAGCCACACAGGACATCAGGAACTCCATTCCACTTGCCCACTGTGCTCTAGAATCCTCATTTTCGTCGCTAACTACGGCCTCGGTGTCCTTGGGCATCTCATTCTGCATCAAATAAGCTTTTCGATCTTAGATACTCTTCCTAATTCGATGTGAATGACTTGGTTATAGGAATATCTGTTTGCACGGAATCCGCAAAATTAAAAGGTAATGAAAACAGAGGCGCTCATCGATCATGGGGCTATCTCGTTATAATTGGTAGCTAAACCTGATGATTTCGAATTAGCTACTCGATCATGATACTCCGCGATAAATAGAGTTTGAACAGCCAATCATGATACGCGGAAGAAAAAACGATCAGTCATTGTCAAACGGTGCCTATGAAACATCACCATGCGATGTTTATGGTTTGTTGACAGTCCAACCGCACCTGTGGTCATTCCTCACTGTCTAAATACTGCGAATATCTATCGAACAAGGTCTAATCTAGTCCTGAAACAACACGTAGCTATAGACTTTTGATAAATTATCATGGTAATGAATGGGGAAATTTAGGGATGTCTATAAATCACCGATTGATGCATAGATTGAGTCGGTGCTAATTACTTCATGATTAATTTCAATACACACCTTGCCGTCTTTTCCCATGATACAGAATTGAATTGTAAACGATAAACACCGACTAAGGCAGATCCTCGTGAAACCACCTCGCTATCCAATCGAATCTGAACTAATGTTGTCGGTTTTTACATGTTCTTAGAGTGCCAGATAAACACTGCCGTCATTACCACTATTGGAGGTGAAATGAATTATTGCGAGTCTGCGCGATGGAGACTCGCAATAATTAAGCGAATAGCGGAATTCAAACTGGCTTGTTTTCATAATCTCAAATCTTTATATCACAGATACAAGATACGCGATATACTTATCGACTTATGGACTCTTACAGTCTTGGACATGTTTCCAAATACTCACGAAATCCCAATTAACTCATGCATGGCGAGGTGGATCCGATACCGATAAAAAGTGTCTCGAATTGCAGTCAATTTTGATTATTTTCAATTGGGATCGGTTCGGAATTTTTTTTTTTTTTTTCTTTTCCCATCGGATTTTTCAACCAATTTCAATCATTAGGAAGACGATAATAATTTTCGGCTTTGAATAAATGCGGGGTAATTAATCGCGGAGGGGTATGAAATGAATTTGATGAAACCTGCACGATGCATGTATTTTGATTAATTTTTTTTTTTTTTTTTTCATTATTAAGAACGTATACGTCTATTATCTTATAATAAAATAATCTTGTTTTTGGAATTCAGTCTTTAGTCTGCGACCAGTAATCCACGCAGTAAAATGATACGTACCACCAGCTTGTAAATAAAGTTTATTACACCAATTTCTGTTATCCACCTGGCGCACACTCGTCGCTAGTTGTAAAACTTGTATCTTGACAAACGTCACAATCAGAAGCCAGTCAGAACGATCTATTAGATATACGTCATCCTTTTGGATACGTAAAGACGGATAGAAGATCCGATACGCCGCGAAACTCATAGCTTGCGAAAGACTTTTGCAACATGGAGACCTGCAGTTTGCGCAAAGCTTACTTTATCTGGAACAGACCTAGTACGTAAAACACATCCCAGATACTTTATGGCATGATGAAAACTGGGGCTTTGTACTGATTCGACTGACCCCAAATCCCCCCATCCGCAATCAAATAAGAGGTACGTACATAAGAGCATTGACCTTCTAGTCGTAATCATAAATGCAGACTTAGATGTGGAAACTGATTAGGAAACAGTGAGATACTTTTTATTATTTCATCATATGTTACAATTATTTCAGCTCTATACGTTCTGCATGATGAATCTTCCGATTCGTTAATGATACGACGATGGCGAGATGAAAATATACACTGTAAATTATATTAAGCTACAAGTGTGAGAAAAGGTATGAATAAATAGTAGAATATCATTTGAAGAAAAGATCGTAAAGTCCTTTCGAAGACGCTTTTGCCTGGCTCGACTCAGTGAAAGCCACCCATTCCTGACGGGTTTTAGGATCGGCTGGACCCCAATCCGAAGAAGGCGTGAAAGCATTCTTGACGGTCTGAAGAAAACGGTGAAGAACACCAATTAGAGATCGCCGTTTAATTCAACTCACATATTTCATATCGTAAAAGCTCACTTGTAAGAAAGAAAAACTCTTTTTCGTCACGATACGGTAGACAATCCAACCTAGTAGCTGAAGTATCGCAAAGCCAACGATGCTCCAACCAGCGACTGTAAGACGAGAATATATCGGAGGGTGTGAAATGCGAAATGATATATATGACGCAATTAACGAGGGTGGAGATTAAAGACTGCACAAACCGTAAGAAGATGTTGGAAACTCTGTGTCGTTGTAAGTCGGCGGTTCGTATATTATTATGGTGTATGCCATGATGCCAATCATCAGAATCGGCGTTATACCGACCCAACAAATTCTCCAGTAAAAACCGGGCCGAACACCAGTCATGAATTCTACGTCGTCTAGGAACCGGCGTAGACCATATACCCAGAATATGATTATGATCTCGAGGACCCCGATGATTATGGCGACGAATGTCCCACCGTAGTAGTCGACCAATGTCAATATCCATTGCCCGCCCTACATCAAGCGATGGTCAATATTTGGTAATCGATTCACGCGGAGATATATCCGTTTACTCATCTCTTACCGGAGTTACGTAAACGAGACCGACTGCGTAGCCAATTATCGAAATTCCGAGCATCATCTGCCACTTTCTTACGTTAGGATATCTGTCGCACAATACACTGAATGCCGCTCCAGCCAATGCCATGGCACTACCGACTCCGAGGACCAGCATCATCACGAAGAATAGGACGGAGAATAGCTGAGGAACGAAGGTGAAACGGGCCAGGGCTTCCGGGTAGGAGATAAACGCCAGGCCAGCACCACCACGGACAACTGAACCTATGTCCTCGGTCCCCATATCGTGGGCCAGGTTCCCGAGTATTCCGAATATCGTGCAACCAGCTATGAGACTGGTAAATGTGTCCAGAGTCGTGACAATCATAATGTCCCTGTAAAGAACGGATATGGAAGATCATCGGAACCGTGAAGAGGCTGCGATCGCTGCGGACAGGGATTAGCGCACCTGTAGAGCTTGTGCCCAAAGTTGTTGTACGAAGAGTACATTATTATGGGCCCGAAGCACACGCTGAGGGAAAAGAAACACTGCGTTATCGCGGCGTACCAGACCTGCGGTTGCACCAACTTCCCCCAATCCGGGGTTATGAAAAACATTATTCCACGGCCTGAACCCTCGAGGGTTACTGCTCTGATCAGTAAAGCTGCCATTACGACGTAGGGAAAAAGCGCCAGGAAGTAGGCTGCCTTTCCTGAACTCTTCGTCCCACGGAAGAGCACTCCGAATACAAGAACCCAGCTGCCGAGGAGACAGAGACTGAGCCGCCATGAGGGCAGACCGATTCCACCCTCGATTGATGTAGCCTCATTGAGAACGACCTTTCTGAAATGAATATAATCAGTCGCAGATGTGATCGAAGTCTCTTATTCTTTTCTCATCGCCGATTTTTTTCCTTTTTTTTTTTTTTTTAAATAGCTTGGAAACAAATTTTGGATTACGTACAGAAAGTATAATTCTGCTGAACTCTGCAAGGTCCCGTTTGCGGATATTGAAGATATGTTAACGCTGCCGCTAGAATCGAAGCAATTAGCACTCCATTCTTCTTGACATACTGACCAGGGTAGTTCAGGTTGAAAGCTTGCGATCAAGTAGAACAAAGTTATAGCCATCAAGGAACAGTAATATGAAACAACACAGAGTGCGGCTATCAGTTGGCCGTATCCAATTCCTAAAAATTATTATCATCAATTTTGGGGACCAATTTAAAGTTTTTATCTTCTCTAGTCCCGAACGGTAAAAAATCCGAATTTGAATACTATCGACTCATATTTTATAGGAAGGGTATTCTCTCGAAAGTCTATCTAGCCGATTCAGAAAACTTTTAACTGGAGAACACCGGATGTCAAAAATTCCGAAAGCTAAATATACGAAACTTGAAATTTACGCATGTATTTATTCAGTGTTTAATAACTCGGGTTGTATTGATCGTATCGAAACCAACAAGTGGTCAAATTAATCGTCTTGAGATATAATTTTTGGGAAAAAAATTTCAAAATTCTATCAATTATTTATGACGCGAAAGTTGGGCTTTCAGAAGTCTGGAGTTTCAGAGTACTCAGCTGTCTGCATTCCCAACTTTCGGAATTTTGATATTTTAAACTTTAACGTTTCTGAAAAATTCTAAATCGATTCAAACAAATCCGGAATTTATATCGTTTCGAAAGAAATAATAATATAGCTGGATTAGGTAATCGTCAGTTGAAGAAAAAGAAGATCTGAAAAGACGAATGTAAATTATGTGAACCGTCAGCTATACTATACGCGCGTCATCAGATGACAATAAAAAAATTTGAGTAAACCTATACAGTCTGCGGTATACTGGTTTTTAGTATGTAGCACGCTGTACAGTAAATTGTGCTAATGATAAGTTTAAACAGATGCGTGGACACGAGTACTTATTTGCAACAGCTAAAATGAGTCTAGGCTATACGTTATTTGCCCGCCAACCGCACCTTTCATTGCCGGCGAAACTGCCCAAACATTGACACAAGATTTGCTGGAAAATTGACCCAGAATTGCTTCCAAATAGTAAAACGGCTTGCCGACAATTAGGAGTATTATTATATAAGGGATGAGGAAGGCTCCACCCCCGTTTTGGTAAGCTGTGTACGGAAATCTCCAAACGTTTCCCAAACCAACTGATGTCGCGATGCAGGACATCAGGAACTCCAGTCCTCCACCCCATCCTGCTCTTTCAACCTGAAGAAATGGTTAAAAATGTCGACTTCCTGAACTCATTCATCAAATTGAATATCAAATTTGACCATAAACCGCGACGTAGTTTGTATAAACAAGAATTAATTACGTGTTAAAGTCCCCGGAGGCTAATAAAATAAAAACGGACTATACAATAACCGGCTGAGAATGTCATAAGCAAAGAAATACACAAAAAAGGAGTTGTGGCAGTCGGCTGTTTTGTTTTATAACAAAACTCTTGATTGAAGACTGATCGAGACCGATGAAACTTTCATCAGTCGTTAAATGTTGTTTTGTGTACTTGAACAATCCAGATGTTATACACATTATTATTCCAGCCGCTATTGATACCGTGTAGTATAAAAGACGTTTTTCGCACAATACATGTATCACAAGTCAAACTATTCACGTAACAGGAGTAATACGCGCTTTGCTTTATCCTACTGTACTGTGTATAATTAATAAAACAATGGTAACGTCGATCTCACGGATCACATACGAGTTACATAAATCATCAGACACTAAACTTATGTAAAACTCGACTGTAGGACATCATGGATGAATAAATACCCGCGAAACTCGTATTGGAATGATGCCTTGAATAATACCCTTAGGAATAGTGCAGATGCCTTCTGAGACTCATGTTAATCATTGTAAAAATGACTTTTATTAATAATTTTGTTACCTCTACTTTGGCGTCTGAAACTACCATGGTTCTTGTACTGCATGCGGATTTTTATACCCTCAGAAATATTTTGGGTACCGTATAATCTTCCTCGAGTTCTTCTCTCAGTTATTTTGATTGCGTTTTTAATTCGCGGTATCGCGTGCAAAGCTGCTTATTATTATCGTCCACACTTCAGCTGTTGGAGGTAATAGATAGACTAAGAACTGTTCGTTAAAACGACCTCAGCCTTACTGTTTGTCTTTTAAGTTTCTGGGTATAAGGTGGATATCTGTCGGCGTTATTTAATTGTGAGTAAGATACAATCTGCGCGTTATTTAAGCGGTTTACTGATATCCGGCGCAGCCAGGTAGCAGAATCCTTTTTATGGATAAGATAAAATAGAGAAATATCAAATTGGTCCTTACTTCAGTATTCATCACTGTACATACATCTAACCCGGACCGTGCGAGATTTCAGCATCCGACTGAGACTAGAGAGCGACTAATCAGGATCCGCACGGGCCTTCCACGATCTATACGATCGCAGAATCGTAACGATCTCGCGAAAAATGAAAGGCGG
Organism: Tenthredo scrophulariae; assembly: GCA_963978835.1. Lineage (NCBI taxonomy): Eukaryota > Metazoa > Arthropoda > Insecta > Hymenoptera > Tenthredinidae > Tenthredo > Tenthredo scrophulariae. The sequence goes on along the minus strand of OZ022236.1, from coordinate 1,256,367 downwards.
AAAAAATTCCTCGTAATTTTAAAACCGCGAATTAAAAATGTCGGTTATCACCGCCTGAGTCGCGTTATTTTCCAAGCATGATCATAAAACCATAAAACTCGTACATATGGTAGATAAAGTATCCAGTCATCAGTCTCGACCAACGTTTAAGTGAAATTTAATCGGAAATCCCCGAGGGGATTTTGCTGTAAATCGAACCAAATTAATTTCATATCTATTTATTTTCATCATTACAATCGTTCGCGTGGTAAAAAATTTTATCTAAAATATGATAGTAGGTCAAGGAGCACAGTACGATTTCATCTCGGAGATCGGTGCCAGATACATTCAGGTATTGCGCATTAATACAACGTCTTAAAATTAGTAGAAAAAAAGGAACGATTTTATTATTGAAAGTGATCGATAGTAGTTGAAAATAATTATTTATAATAAATAATAGAAAAGTAAAAAAATCGAGATGGTGGTAAAAGGTCCATGATAAACGACAAATGATATAATTTATGACGAAGTATCGATTCGCTCAGATAATCTATACAACGAGTATATCTGAAAAGAGCGCGGATTAGTCCGAAATTTTATTTCGTTTGAATTATCGGTAAATTCAAAGCTCGACATTTCATAACTGTTATTAATAAATCGCTTCTTTCTTTTCCTGTCTTTTTCTCCTTCTCTATTTTACCGATTCACCGTTTAAGCCGTAAATCATATCATAACGGCAGTGAATAATTCATGAAAAAAATCGGTGTTAATTCAAAGATGCGAAGTCGCATGAAAGCTTATAAAGCAACATTTTTCTTGAAGATACAAATGGAAAATTACTTTTTCGTTTCAACTACGTGTCTGTTTTCGGAAAGGATAAGATAAGTTTTTAAAAGCCAGCTTGCCACGTAATATACTTTTTCTAATATCGCATATGGAATGTATCATATACCTCTATGTGATCGTTTCGAATTTTCGAAATAAATAGTAATAATTAATCAAACAATCGGATTAATATAAGATATCATCAATGAGGCAAGGGGGTAAATGATTTATGGTCAAGTATAATATAAGTTCGTATACTTATATTAGGTATATACGTAAAAATTGATTCCCTCTACATCATAGTCTCGAAAAAAGATCATATTATATTGTTTGTTGGATAACGTAATCATGGGTACGCGTACATCAATAGCTAGTAGCTGAAAAGATAGATTGTTGAAAGAATCCGATCAGTATCATTACTAATCTTTGCTGGGTAATACCGAACTAGTAAAAATTCCGAAAAATATTTCAATCGACGACTCATGATATAACGTTTAAATTCGGTGATTATATCATTCAGAAAAAAAGAAAAAAAAACCCAGTGTAAGAATGATAAATATCTAAATCAGAGTTTTATTTATTTTCTAATTTCTCGCACAGATTGACATCTCCTAATATCTTTGTTGAATATTTATTTATTGCAGAAAATTATGTAGTACCTGAGCAGAATTTTGTTAAAAAAAAAAAAAAAAATGATTAACAAAATTTTTTCGCAATTTAACTAATTTCGAATTATAAGCTTTACTCGTTTTTTTTTTTTTTTGTATTTTTTTTTTTTATTTGCAAATCCATATACAGTTATACATATATTCATCATTGTCACGCGTCACGCATAAATAATAAGAATATAAAAAAAAAAAAAAAAATGAGGAAACAGAAAAAATAAAAAAAATAAAAAGTTATTGAAATTGAATCGAAAAAATGTCATAAATTGCATATAAAAAGCTACGACTATGAAATTAATTTTATTATTAAATTTATATACTTAATAATACGCATAAGGCTCACATACGCCCGTAATTAATAGAGCGATATACCTAGTACGCCTGTAATATGTATACAAGTGAATATACATATAGATAGAGAAAGGCTTCAGCTGCTGCTTGTCGATACTTTTATTACTATTAGTCTACGGAATATCGGAATTGATAAATTAACCAGTTTATCAAATATCCGGGGATTATTTAACTCCGCTATTTAGCTATAATATAGAATAAAAATTACAATAATTATATTACAGTTTAATTAATTATAGTACGATGATGCGACGTTAGTGTATAATAATAATATATATATATAGGTAGTACCTATTACCATTATACATACATTATACGTTAATTTATTGATATGTAGCCAAAAGAGCCATCAGATCTTTTGTTCAACTAATTTATATCATATATAAATAAATACTGAAAGTTTAAAAAATAATTTATAAAATAATAGGTATAATATATGAACTAGTAATTGAATTCATCACATCATGTAAATGAAAGTTGATAATAGCCACCTAAAAAAATATTTGTGCGCATTGTGATAGTTTGTTTTATTTTTTCCTTTTTTGGTTTTTCTCTCTATTCTTTACACATTTTACAGACTTTACAATTTCCAATAGGAATTAAATATACGAGTCGAGAGAGATAGTATTATATGGTAATATAACGACTGAGAAAAAAAAGTAGCGGAGAACTTTTACTTTTTTCACTGTTTTTTTGTTTTTTTTTTTTGTTTTCGATAAGTTGTAAGAAATATATAACAATTTTGATTTCGTCCAGTTTGAGAAAAAGAAAAAAAATACGACAATCAGTCAAGCAAGTCTATCTGAATTAATTGAATTAACAATAATTCTCGATTTTTGTTATAAGTACCGATAAGAACAGGAAACGATTTTTCGTTATTTGTTATTTTAGATATACCGAATACTCCCTCATCTGTACTTACATATACATAAGTTTAGTTGAAATTCTACATGCAGTTCAGTTCATTCCACTAAAGCGTTTTACTTTTTTTTTTCTTCTTAATTTAATTAATCTCACCGTAGATATAAATTGAATTATTTTTATTTTTTTCCAAGTCCTGGTGCAAATCAAACTTACAAGCTATATTCAAAAATAAGGATAAAAAGAAATGAAAACATCCCTTTTCCCCATTTTCAAAATAAAATGTTCACCGAGAAACCGAGATTCAAGCATCAAAAGCCACGATTTTCATTTAACAAAATAACTAATATTAAGGGGAATAGAAACCAATCGGTTTCTAATCAACTGGATTCTTGTCTCCTAGTTATTTCCGGGTCTAATTGATCCCAAAATAATCTAGTCTTAATTTATAAACACCTTAGTCAACCGTTTGTACGTAATTTCCATAAAAACATATAAAAACTATCGCCTTAATTAATCATAAAAAAGCTAAAGCTCTACCTAAACATCGCAATCTGTGCTAAACCGAAGTCTCTGAATTAAGTCTGAGTAAAAATTTGTTAGATTTAGGATGTGCGAGTTGTTCTGTTAGATTAAAATGCGGTACCCTATGGGCGGTGCAAAGCAGAGCAATCTCCCCTTGTCTCAGTTGAAACTCGCACCCGGAAGTTAAAGATCTGGAGGGTAATTCCCCCTCGCAAACAAGCGCCCAATGCTGCGATCTCCTCTGCCGTTCTTTCTCATTGGCTAAAACAGGTCCAGATGAGAAAAAAGGCTCAAGAAAAGCCCTGGGAGCCGCGTCCTGCGCCAGACACCTGGCCAGCCTCCCCAAAATCGATTCCACGGAGTGTCTTGGCTGCTGACGAGTGACCCTCAAATATTTCTGGAGGGCTCTTGCCATGGATGGAAAGACTGCTTGGGCAGCCTCCATCGGATCCATGGGCCCTGGATTAGGGGCAGATTCAGCCTCGGAATGTAGTCTCTTAATGTGCGCAAAGGCCTCTTCAGCGGCAGTGATGAGACGTGCTCTCCGCTTTCTCACTCTACGTTCGTAATCGTGTTCTTCATAGAAACGCTCGTTGTGGCTAGAGTCCCGTCTCCGTGCCTGAGCCGCAAGCACTGCTCTGTCTCCGCCGGCTCCCCGCTGCTGTACGGTAGTCCCTGCGCCTCCGTCAACTTCATAGAACTTAAAACTGGACTGTTTTCGGTTGGATTTTGAAACCGGCAGTCGTTCTAGGTACGGATTGTAGACTGGGAACTCCGTGTAGTACTTTTCCAATACCCATACCGCCGCTCGCTGGATTGATAAATGGCCTATAGCGTAGGAACGAGACTCTCCATCGGGAGATCGCACCACCTGAAAGCAAGGGAATAGTTTTAGCCATTTGATTTCAATATCGATGAGGTTTGACGAGATATTTTCGAAGGGGAATCCCCCAGACGTTTGAAAATCTATGTCCGAATGGTCCTGAGACTAAGAAACATCCGGATCAGAAGATCACCTTGAGGTAAAACGTCGGCTGCAAGTGTCTGACCTCAACGAGTAGCACGGCAATGTAGTGTATAAATAGAAGAGTGTCTGTGAGAGTGCCTGCATAGCTGACCAGACTTTTGTATTCAGTTATTTCCCCGTTTGCAGCAGTCTTAGCGCTTTCTGTCAGCTGAAAAACCAAAAGATGAAAGATGTTAGAGTTTCAATAAGCGGAGGTCTGCTGGTCTTGAGTGGCAAGGATGGAAATATACAGACCTGAACGACATAAAAGAGCCAGTAAGTACAAATGCACAATAAAGTGAGTAGAAGAACTCCTGATCTGAATAGAAATATACGAGGCATAGTGGCGTTTGCTCTCCTCAAGAAAACCGCCCAGCTTCCAATTCCGAGTAATACTAATTTAAATGCGAGTCCGACGAGCTGTCCTTTGCACTCTGCGTTACAAGATAGTAGCTGAAGCCTATGTTGAATAGTCAGAACGTTTATCGAGTCGGGAAAGAAGCCGAGCTTAGGAAGTATGACCATGGCTATCGGACTAAGAAAAGCGCTGATTCCAAGAACAGTTGCGACGGTTGGTCCAACGTAACGATTGCAAGTAAATCCGAAGGAACCTTCGCTCTCGTTTGGCCAGTTGCTAACATCTTCAGTCGACTCTGACCTATCCGAAGTGTTGCCGGTTACGGCGGTTGTATTTTCTCCCCAGTTTTCATCCTGCGGTAATATCTGTACTTCTATCACCTCTTGGCCTAAATGCTCGACGCTTTCACCTCGCACATTTACTGTGGTTTGAAACGGCGCCATTTCACTCGCGTCTATATTATGTCTCTCTTTTCTTTGGCTCCGGCTGCTTCTAGGGAGAGAAAATAACGTTCTAAATTATCCATACATTGGTTTAAAAATTAGGGATCCAAAATTTCACCCTGTTTTCATATTCAGATTAGAATTTTGAAGAAAATCTTGACTTTCTTGAACCCTATTTCATTCCTGATTGATTATAGATGGCTATTTCCGAACATAAAACGTAATCATGTTTTGAAGCTGTGATATTATTGAGCGTTAAAACATGAATGAAATTTTTTCTGTTTATCAAATCCTCGGCGGAGTCAAATGAATGTAAGATTGAAAGTGGAGATATACCTGGTAGATCTATGAGAATACTGGCGAGTATGATGGTGCGATTTGTTGTTATGAGATCTATGGTGTTTCTGCTGCGAGCTTCGACTGTGGTGGCTATGGCTATGGCTGTGCTCGCTAGCCCCTGATTTCACGCTCTCCGTCTCCATGCCCTTCGCCCAGGCAGTAACCTCCTCCTACCCCATACAAGCATTACCTTCCCTTCAGTTTATTCGTAGGCAATGAATAATTCGCGGTTTTCTTTTTTTCTTGTCACACAGGGTTTCGGATTATTTATCGAAATAGAACGACTTAATATTGTTATAATTGTGTCGGAAAGTTAGCGTTGTTTCCTTATATTCAGAAGTTACAAAAAAAAAAACTTGGTAACTCCGAAAATTCTTCTTTTTTTTTTTTACTAAACTAGCATCGCTCTTCTTTTTATTAACTTTACAAACGTACAGTTTTAAGTGTTTTAATTATCATATATTTATGTATACGTGTGTTTTATAACGTCGCGGTAATAAACGAGTTGGATTATTTTGTATATTTTATATGCAGTTTTATAGGAATGACGCTGACACACCTAATGTTTACGACCCGTACCGACACCGAGGCACCAACCCCCTTGAAGCTTGAAGCTTGCGCTGCCTAGTTGTTACCGCAGCTGCATTCCGTAATAATTACCTAAGCGAGGGGTAGCGCTTGATACATACGCCACGCCATGAGCAATAAATGCTCTCGTGTGAAGTTTGTGCACTGATACTAAAACGCGGAGTATACAAAAGGTGAATAGAGTCGTAGTAGATTTAGATATATTTCAAACCAGTATCCAAAGGGTTCCTTTACATTCAAGCGACATAATTCAAAGGTAACTTTATCATGTCGAAACCGACCAATCACATAACATCAATAGAGGGCGCAAACCGATCTGATCAACCACAGGGTATAAATGTAACGAGAATTGATCCAGCTAGTTAATTCCTATAAAATTTTCTAACAATATTGCATTTGTCTCTGGCAAAGTAGTAAATTTTCGATAAAGAAAAATAAGAAAAAAAAACGAGATAAGGTATTGTTAAAAAAGTAGAAGAAGGGTGGTGTAGGTAGGGTAGGTACCACAAGAGTGTATCAGTAATGTATGGTACAGTCACAGAATTTGTAACAAACCAAGAATCTACATAGATGTGTGTTAACCCATGTGTGTTATACACAGAGAGGACTAGTGTTAAGTATTAAGTTAACTTAAAGTAACGTAAAGTAAAGTAAATTATCCGGTGTATAGTTCGTGATAAAAAGAAATTAACAAAACCCTTTAAACACACTGCGAATATTATACATAAATAAGTTAGTCGCGTCGGAGGTGTAGGAGGAGGAAAGAACGACGACGACGACTAACAACGTCGCGACGCCTTGCCTACTCCAGCCTCCAGATTCCCATTTATTTATCAATTATCCATAAATAATGGAGACTAAAGTCGATGACGACGCCCACCATAGTATAAACGACGGTGATTGGATATGTCCCGATTCACAGTGCGTATATTATTATCCTTCTTTTGTTTTTTACTCATATTTATTTTCAAATATTCAATCGCATTGTTATTCCGATTTTTTCTCCATCCCATTTGTTTGTTTCACATCGACCGGCTCCTATTCATTTTTCCGATTTTAATCTGCACCTATCCGCCCCCTCCCCGCCGCTCCCTCCTTTTTCCATATTTCGATATATTTTTAACTTATCTATAACCAACTCCCTCCTCTTATCATAATTATAGTTATTTTTTATCTCCCTGTTATCACCCGCAACACGTTTCTCATCTTATCTTACCCCTATCCGCATACGTTCTTCTTCTGTTTCGACCACCCAGATTTTCTCGAGATGAAATAAAAAGCAATGTCAAGTATGTCTGAACTGATTATATCGAATATCTTACAGATGTGGGAACGTCAATTTTGCTAGAAGAAATTCGTGTAATCGATGCGGCAAAGGTACCAAAAACATACATGAATAAATAAAGATTCAACGATGTACAAATGATTTTCATTTTGTTATACCGTCATTCTGTATTTCTCAGACAGAGGAGAGTGTCCTAAAAAGAAGAAGCTCGGTCAAGAGATAGGAAAAGCTGCTGCTGAGAAAAGCAGGGGTTTATTTAGGTGACTGAAACTAAATAATAATAATGATAATTGTATCGTTGATTAATTTCTTATTAAATATTCTTAGAACGTTTATCGTTTTTTTATTTTCTTTATTATTCTAACAGCGCGGACGACTGGCAGTGCAGTAAATGCGGCAATGTTAATTGGGCGCGAAGACAGCAATGCAACATGTGTAACGCCCCAAAGTTTGGTGAAGTTGAAGAGAGAACTGGTTACGGGGGTGGTTACAACGACCGTGGTGTTGTTGAGTACAAGGAAAGAAAGGACGACGACGACGATGAGTACGACGAGTTTGGTAGGAGGAGGAAAAAGAGGAAACTTGAGAACAGGACCTCTGACGAGGACTCTGATCATTCTGTTAGATACGTTAGCCCTCCTCCCAGAAGCAAACCTAAGAACGATGATATCGGGGATAAAAAAGATGCTGATGATGTTAAGAAGTCTGAGCCAGTTAAGGATACCCTTAACGAAGAGGAAGATGTAATAATAATAATCATAACAATGATAACTGGAATTTATATTGTGATTTTAAACATTTTTGTTCAAAAAAAGAATCTAATTTCATGTTTTTGCTATTTCAGAATGAGGACGAGGACGATGACGATGATGGAGATTTGTCTAAGTACGACCTGAGCGAGTGGGACGATTTTGTTCCAGTTGAAAAAAAGTATTACAATCTAGATAGAACAAAAATTTCAAACAATTTAGAAAACATGATTGAAAATTGCCCTCCCCAAGACTTTATATAACAGCCGCCCTGAATTCAGAGCCTCATATAAGTTTAGATATCTCAGTAACAGAGTCTTTCCTATTTTTAGTGCAAATGGCAAGGTGCAGGCCTCATCGCGAGATCAGCGGTCAAGGTAAACACGGTACGCTGAAATTTATTTAGGGCAGCTATTCGGAATCGCGTTTAAAGAAATAAAGAAAGCAAGAGAAAGAAAAAGAAAATCAAAGAGACTGTATTAACGTTATATTAGTCAATAATTAGAAGTGATTCAAAATAGCTCTTTGGGTAAACCCAAAGATTTACTTGAAATTAAATATTTAATATATCTTGTATTGATTACAGAAACGGAGACGAGGGACTGAACTCAGGCACATCCAGCCAATGAATGGCTGGACAGGACAGGTTTGGTTTGGGTTTTGGGTATAATCTTGATTACCAGAGACGCGCCTTTCGTCTAAATCAAAGAAAAGAGATTTGCCACTAGTTATTAATACACTTCTATCCTATCCTCTCCTCTACCTTGCCCCATAGCTCCTTTTTTCATTTCCTACTTTTACAACACAGTGGCAATAAAGCTGGAGAAATACTGTGAAGGAACTTTACCTCTCTTTCAACGAAACTCAGATCTTAATTTTATCCATGGTATTCTCTGATTTTTATTGCCACACTGATTGAGTGTAACAAAAATATTGAAATCCTGACTAAAGTGACTCTTGCGAATGAAGAAACTTGAATGGCAAATCTCTTACTCAAATCATGAGCCAAAATGCCTAAAAAATTTATTATACTTTCAGATGATGTGAGAAAACGCTGCGAGAATTGCTGGATAAGAAAAAAAAAGAAAGAAAAGAAAAGGGGTTCAGCAAAAATGCGCGGCGATGTGATCCAAGAAGAGCACAGAAAATTGATAACGGCAATGACTAATCCCACCTTTACTCGACTAACTTAAAGAAATAATAATAAATAATGAAGAAAAGGAGATTTAGCATCAATCATGTAGTAATTTTGCTCGATAGTAGATGAAATAGCCGAAGAAATAATAGCCGTGGGTCGGTTAGAGTCTAAAGTCGAGTTTTACAATCGAATCTTAGATAAGGGCGTAGGTCCAATATATAAAAAACAAAGAAAAAGACAAAACGTAAATTCTTCAATACCCAGTATTGGTAGGCGCCATCAGTTTCTCTTATTTTTACAAAGAGATGGGATGTTTTAAATCTTTCTCATCATCGGTCCGCAGTATAACGCTAATTGATTACATTGATTGCTTATTGATCCTTGATGAAGGTTTGCCGAAGAATTAAAAATAATAAAACAAATAAATAAACGAATAAATGAATAGAGTCAACTATTATCGTAAACGTTGATTAGATTTTCTATAAATTATTACAATTTTATTGATATAAAAAAAAACTTGGTTTTTTTTTTGTTCGATCTGTTTTTGTTTTTTTTTTTTTACTTTTTCTTTTTCTTTTTCTTCCTTTTCTTTTACTATTTTAGACAAATTTCTTCTGAGTATATATACCTATATATATATATATAATATATATAAACTTCTCAACAATCTAACAACAAGTTGTTAACAAAGGCGGAACAAAAAATTAAAATTAAAATAATAAAAAATAATAAACTGATCGGTATTGAACGATAAATTAAAGATAATACCGTCTCATCTACAGAATAAAATGAAACTCTTCACGATGCACAATTATAATAATACAATAGAAAACCAAAAAAATAAAATAAAAATAAAAATAAAATCAAATCTCTATATGTAGTTGGAAGAAATAAGTAAAAAGTTGGAAACAAAAAAAAGAAAAGAAATTAAAAAAAAAAAAAAAATACACCTTTACATCTTATCATCTCTATCCGTAAAATGATCATCGAATTTTTCCAAAATACGGAATTAATAATAGAGATAATAATATAATGTATAATATAGTGTGTAGATTGATTGATTGATTGATTCTTGTATCAACTTCTTGTAAATATCTTTATTTTATTTTTTGTGTATTTTTGTTTGTTTTTTTTTTTTACTTTTTTTAGTTTTTTTTTTTCTTGTTTTTTGTTTTCTTTCATTTATAATAAAAACCATTCGTCAACAACATAATTGTTCATAGTCAATTACTTATTATTTTTATTATCTCATTATTATTATTATTATTATTTTTATTATTATTATTATTATTATTATTATGTGTTATTATTCTTCCTTTTACTCTTCTTCTTATATCATTAAGCGCTATGCGACTATGTGTATGTGTGTGTGTGTATGTGTATGTATTTATGTATTCAGGGGGGGGGATCATGATTATGCAGAGTTGATTACTGGGGTAAGGATCCTTTTTTTTTTCTTTCAAGAATTATGAATCGAGTAATTAGTGGGAAAAGGGTGGGAATTTTCTTAGGGTATATATATATATATAGCATATGTATATAGCATATATATATATAATATACCATATATATACCTTTATATCGTTGATGTATATGTACAATTATCAATTTGAGCTGGATTGACTGTTTCTTTGTAATTTTTTCTTTTTTCTTTTCTCTTTATCTTTTAATTCGCGTTTCTGTTATCAGGAAGAATAAATGATTTTTCAATTCTAAACTGACCTTTTCCTTCACCTCTCTCTCTCTCTCTCTCTCCTATCTCTTAATATTCCTATATACAATTTTCTCTTTCTCTAATTCTTATTTTGAAAAATCAAAAATTCTGTTATTATCATTTTTAATGCAATAGCAGAAAACAAGAAACAGAAAATATTAAAAAAAAAAAAAAATCAAATCAAATAAAGAGTCGACAAGAGAGTTTAGTATTTAAATCAGTACGTATCGTGTAGTAGAATCTTATGTTAATATCAAGTCAATTTAGAATTGAAAAATTTTTAGCTCAGAAGAAAAAAAATTAAAGAGATAAAATTTTGTTTTCTTATCAATCGCGTGATAGATTATCGGTGGGGTAGCGCAGTATCATATACAGTTGTTTTTCTTTTTTTTTATACTCTTACTCAATACCCACCCTCTTTATTTCTTTTCTTTTTTTTTTCTCTTCTTCTTTCTCTATTTATTTATTTATTTATTTATTTCACTCTCGAAAACTGCTAATTGCTGCTAACTACTTGGGCATGAAGAACTGTTGATGTGAGTGTGAGTTGGGTGGTGGATGGAGATTAGGATGTGGAGGCCCGCCACCCCTCGTACCAGTTGCGTAAAGCTGTTGTTGAAAGTTATGAAACTGTTGCGCATAGTTAGGATCGGACATGCTTGGTCCGCCGCCAACAAATGGGCTGCTTTTGAAGTTACTACTGCCGCCTCCCATGCTCGGAGGTAAAGGTTGGGAAGCATCGGGTGGGCCTAGTCCCATCGGGCTTCCCTTACTTCCTGGTACATACATCCCGGGATTTGGTTGATTTGGTACTTGTGATACCATCTCGGGAGGGAAGACTTTGTCAGGGTCCATCATACCGCCAGGAAACACGCCGCCGCCTACCATGTGCTGCATTCGCATTATGTTTGGCTGTGGTCTCATATTTCCTACCGGTCTCATAGAGGGGTGAACATTAACGGAGTTGTTCATAGGCTGGCCGTCCATTCGTGGAGGACCTCCCATCCCTGGGAGACCACTCATTACATTAGACATTCCTGAGTGTGGTCCCATGTTGTTTGGAACACATCCGTTGGGGAAGTATTGGAGATTTACAGAAGGCGTTGGCATCTTTGACTCAAGAGATGACAACGGGTTTGTAAACCTTTGGAGAAAGTCGAGACTTGGTGGGCCGCGAGGCGCGTGACCTACGTTCGGTCGGGCTGGTAGGTACTGGATCGTGTTCGGCGCGCTTGGTTTCACCTGAATTTTCAAAAAACTTTATTGGATTAGACCTGTGGACGTATTTTTGTTTTCTTTCTTTTGAGGAAAATTCGAAATTTTGGGAAACGGTGAATTCTCTTCAAATTTAAATAGAAAAATGGAATAGAAGAAGTATTTGGGCTTCTAATCGCACAAAGATTTTTCTAATTCAATCGATTTTAAATTTTTCCGATAGAATCCAGACCTAGAAAACTGTTTTATTGATGCTATTACGACTTTCTGCTATCCCACAGTACTAATTCTTGTTATTATATTCTCTAATTAACATAAGATTTGATTTTCAGCGTCTAAACGAAATCCCAAAACTCTCTTCGCATTTATAATATCTACTTTGTAGAAAAGAATCCCCAAAACAAATATTGAATAATAAATCTGATAGTCGACCTGGACATTAGCTCCGTTATAAGGACTAGGTCCGGGGCCATGTCCCATGAGTCTAGGTGGTCCGTGTCCCTCGTTAGGATACTGTCCAGGATGCATCATGGGATGATTCATCATAGGATTTCCCATTTTATTATTAACTCCAGGACTTCCAGTGTGAGGAGTGGGACTATAGCTAGAAGGTGGACCGCCAAGGCCGATACAGAGTCCGCCAACGTCGCCAGGTTCATTTCCAGGCCCAGGCATATGACATCCGTTCATCTCCCCCATTTGCATCATGTGCTGCATACCGTGAGGGTTGAAAGGCATCATCCCAGGATTCCCAGAATGCATAGGCCCCTCCGGTCCGCCGCCCAAAGCATTACTAGCTGCGGTATTAGTCAGCTGTTGGCTCATCTGAGCCAACGATGTGATAGGGTCGAAATGGTTCGAACTCATCCCACCAAGGCTGCCCAATCTTCCCCCGATGTTGTTAGGATTCAAAGGGACATTATCCGCAGGTTGATTGACGTTGGGTCTACTGCAGGGAAAACCTGGGCCTAAAGGCGGTCCGTTGTTTCCTGAATTCGGCGGGTTCCCTGCAGCCAATTGCTGCTGCTGTTGTTGCTGCTGCTGCTGCTGCTGTTGTTGCTGCTGCTGCTGTTGTTGTTGTTGTTGTTGTTGTTGTTGTTGTTGTTGTTGTTGTTGTTGTTGTTGCTGCTGCTGTTGCTGCTGCTGTTGCTGCTGTTGTTGTTGTTGCTGTTGCTGTTGCTGCTGCTGTTGTTGCTGTTGCTGTTGTTCTTTGCTAGACGGCGGCGAAGTGTCTAGTTTTGTGTTAGGAGAAGCTGGAACTGTCCGAGGAGGCCCCATGCTATCCGTAAGATTAGTATTGTGGGGTGCTGGGCTGTTTTGAGCACTTGTCGTTGTCGTGCTGGTCTTGTTTCCCGTTTTCATCGGATCTACTGGAGTGTGAGGCGCCGCGCTTCCAGGTGTGTGAGGTGTGTGTGGGCTGTGCAGAGGCCCGGCGAATCCTCGATTAACTGAATCCATGGAGGGACTTGCCCCGTCTGATCTCGCAGGGAACTGACTACTGTTCTCAATGTTTACTGGCAGCATTCTACTCTGTGGATCGTTACTGGTGTTGTTTGTGTTTCTGAAATAGAGAAATGGAAATATTGAAGAGTAGAAAGAAAAGAGCAGATTTTTAGAGCTCAGTTTATGGATATCTTACGGAGGTAAACTCGAGTCTTTTAGACTGGTGTTAGGCTGCTTTTGGATCGTCAATTCTTGACCCTCGAAAGTATTTAGGTACTGAATTTGCTGCGGACTTGGTACTGGCATTAAATTTGCCTCCTTTACTCCACTTGCGTTCACCCCTGGACCGCCGTGCTGTTGCTTTTGTTGTGCCAGAGACTGAAGGGTTCGACAAAACATACCGTCCACTGCTGTAAATACAAGTATTTTTTGGCTTTTTGGACTTTCATTTCAACTTTAAAAATCTTAAAAAATCTTTCAGGGACACGAATATTCAAGATTCTATATTATTTCGCAAATCTTTAATCCCCAATATTGAAAATTAGGTGAATTTGAATAAAAGAAAACAATTCTTGCTAAAATCTTCGAGTATTTGAATCTGTCTACAGTTTTTCATTCTTGAAATTTTAAACCAGTGAAAATCCTGCTCCTAAAACGACCCTTACTGGTGGCCGGCTGACTAGATGGAAAATCAAGGGCATCCTTTTGTGGAGGAACTCCGTTGGGACTCAGCGCAGTGAGATGTGAATGAGAAACGGGTGTCCCAGGATTGCTGTGATTGAGTCTAGGTCCCTGAGTCCCAGTCGTTGGTCCAGTTCCCGGATTAGGGGAATCCTGGCTGGTCGGACTCTGCCCTGGCAAATGTCCAGGTCTTTGAGATCCAATTTGAAATTGCCTGTTGCAATCTGCGGGTGAATTAAGGGCCGAACTAGCCCTAGGTGACGGTAAAGACAGATTACTCGTCGGATTGTTAGGCGATGATGGATTAGGGCTTTGAATCGCTATTGGAACACTCGCTGATCTCGTTGTTTGATGATAGGGAGGCGGAGGACCCTGGCCACGAGGAGTCGCACCAACACCTCCGCCTCTTACTGCTATTGAGTTGGGACTGCCTACTCCTACCTGTAATAAATTACTTTTAGAATTTTGGTAAGGAAAATTCCGCTAAGTAAGAAAAGACGGAATGAATCTCGTTCATAGCAAGTGGTAGACATATTTTTGATAATTTTAGAGACGGACGAACTTTGAAAATTAAGAAAGAGTGTAATAAAACCTGTTTATAATTATTAATGAACATATTGTGGATGAAATCTGGTCTGAAAAAGCTTGAAAACTGTAAAAATCAATATAAACCGCTGAATAAACTTCATAAACCTTATTTTTTCCGTCAAAAAAGTGGTGCTGTAATTTGTGCCAATCTACAGCGGGAGGTCCTGCATTTGGGCCGCTAGAAACGTTAGTAGCCCCTTGTCCAGGAGGCTGCTGTGCTCCCTGGGCAGGATCTAGCGGGCCAGTATTTCCAGTGCCGTCTTCCTTCCGTTCGGGAAACAATATCATTTGCATTTTCCTTATCGTAGCCAATTGCTCTTCTCTATGCAGACGCTGCTGAGGAGTTAGATTCTCGTCAGGGACCTTAACGCCTTGCAAAGAAGGCTGGAGACCTCCTGAGCCCGGGCTACTCGGCGCTCCTAGAAGGCTTGGGCTGTGACCCATCGCCGTGCTGGTCGGAGGCTGAGAGTTTCCTAGTTGGAGATGAGAAGATTTATCAGTTTTAAGACAGATTCGATACTCAGGCTTGAAATCTGAGAGATCGATTCAGAGCTTCTCTGATTACAAAAAGTTAATCTTTGTGTTTATTTATTCATTCGGATTAACAAAGCCACCTGAATTGTTAGGTGAGTTCGGCACAAGGCAAGGCACATCAATATTGGTATCGTCGATAGATGATTCTGCATTTCCCATTGAGCTGCTACCGTTCAAATTCCTAATGTTACTTTGCTCGTTCCAAAAGGGAGGCGCGTTTGGCTCAAGAGCTGGAAGGTCGGGGGGTTGTTCAGTAGGAAAACCGCTGTTGGGACCACCTTGTTGACCCTTTTGTTTCATCATCGCAAGGTTGTTTAACCATTGGGCAGGGTTTTGCCTGAACTGGTTCACCTTGCTCGGGTGTTTCTGAGGTAAAATGAATGTAAATGATTATCAAATCTTGAACAGAGACACAGTTTGACTGTTATCCCCGATAAAACTGACCATACAAATGCTCTAAATCATAAATCTTCTCTAATATACCTCAAGATACTTCTTAGTCCCTGGTTGTGCACAGTGATAGGCAATAATGGAAGGAAACTGTCCCTGTAGTACGGCATCAGCTCCTTTGTTAGCAAGCATTGTAGAGAAGACAAATATCTGACTCTGTTGTTGCATGTATTGAGCTTCTCCGCCGCCGGTACCAGTTCCCATTTGCTGTTTACCAAGCACATTGCTAACTAGAGGTTGAATACCGTCAGAAGACAGTCCGACGCCAGCTGCGCAATCTGTAAACGAATATAAACGAAGATAAACAAATGAATGAATGAAAGCGATCGGCGTAGATCTTATTCGAGGGACTTACCACTGGGCAAATCATCGTCGCGGGGATGGTTCTGTTCATTTTCTTGCTTTATTACAGGTCCGCAGTTATTACTTCCGTTCTGATTATCCTGAGACATATTACCGCGATCCTGATGGTTTGGATCGATGGTTGAATCGCGTTGGCATTCGGTGGTGTCGCCTTCGGCTGACCTTGCGTTATCATTATTGCAACTATTAGCCGACTGACCAGTTGATTCTTCCTTTATTTTAACCACATCTGATTCTGGTTCCTCCTTAACTACCGTATTAGCTACGCAAGTTGCTTCGCTAGATTTTTTCTCAGTTTTCATTTTTCGTTTATAGTCGGAGACCCCAGCTTGCGGCTACGGTCAAACCGACGATTTATAATTATCAGGCAACATTTTTTTTTCTCTATTTTATTCAATGAATAAAATTTCTTGCTTTTTTTCTTCTTTCTTTCTACCCCCTCGCTTATTAAATAATCAGATGAACAATTTTTTTTTTTTCTACGGTCAAATATGTGTACATGAGGGGGAGGGGGAGTGAAAAAAAAAAATAAAAAATAAAAGATTCGATCAAGCCATTATTATGGTTTTTTTTTCTTTCTTTTCTTCACTTCTTATTATTATCGATAGATCAAAAATATACGATGTTTTTGTTTGTTCTTTACTTTTTCTTTTATTATATATTATTTATTATTTTTCTTCTCTTTTTATTCTTATTATTACACTCCAGTGAGATTCTGGTTGTTGAATCGCTTATTATAAGAACCCGAAGATTATAGAGCCCGCCCGCCAAAACGCAGGGGGTATTATTATCGCTTTCTAATTATTTAACTTTACACTCTTTTTCACATCATGTCTTTATCACGGCTATTAAGTGGTGTAGAATTTTTTTGTTAAAATCTTACAGAGGCGAAAACGTTTGCAACGCTTCGCGCTCGACGTAAGGAGCGTGTGTCGTATTCTGTCTCGGAATTATTTTAGCTTAAACGTCAGCTAGTTTAATATACGGTTCACTAACTCCGCAATTCAAATAGTGGGAGAGACTCCTCAAGTTTGTTATTTGCCGGTTTAACTGTTTACGGAACAACCTTTACAGACTACACTAGATTTTTATTAATAATTTTCACCGCCTAAAGCCAGCATTGTTCCTTTAGAACTTTATTTGTCACTTCATGGTCGCTTTGATTATTTATTTCTTTTAGACAGTTTTACCAACTTCGGTTCTACATATAATCTTGATAGGGATATTTGTAGATTCGGGAGATCAGGACGGCTAACTAAAGAATCTAACTTGTTGCGATTCACCTTTCAAATTCGATACGGTATTCGCGCGATAATTTTCGGGACTATCTCCTTTATTCTTCTAGTTCTAACCTACGACCCACATAATAATCTCTAGGTATCTTTTTCCGCTCATTGTTACATAGTGATAATAGCATAAGCTATAATTTTCAAAACAATACGAATAAATTATGTGATAAATGATTCGAATTGAATAATTTGTCCGATTCTCTTCTTTTTTTTTTTGTTACGCTTCATCTTTTCTTTGTCTAGGTTAATATTTGAAACCGTCAATAATCATCTGAAATTACTGAAAATTTATATACAAATCCTTATTTTTATTATCAATAATTAGTCGAACGCCTGTGATATTTCAAAAGAGAAATTGAAAATTGTGACGTCACAAGAGTGTCCCACTACCTGGCGGTGCGCGGTTCGAACTATTCGCCGGAGCGTCCATTTTACAAAATCATTACTCGAGTATAGGACTATACTGTATGGTATGAGAAGTGCGATTACGCCAGTGAGATAGTTAGAGAGAGAGTCGCATAACACATATACATAGAATAATAAATAAATAAATAACGAAATTGGTAAAAAGGACCTCATCGTATAGAAAGTAAATAAAATTTTATTACGATTATTGATAATACGTATGAAAATACATAAATATTGATAGAGACGTCATCGTACTCAGTGTGTGAATCGTTAGATGTAAAGAAAGAAAGAAAGAAGGAACGGGAAAAAAAATGAAGTAGATATCTGTAAACAGTCGTCCTTAAACTACGTAAAAAGTGTATTATGAGAGAAACTGTAGTCAAGCCGAGATATAAGTGACGGGCGATTATTGAAATTACGCACAAGTTACAAACGACGCGTTGAGAAGCGGGAGCGTATAGTTCCTCCTTCTTATTATATGGTATTAATCTCATTCCGGTCGCAGGGTGAAAATATAACCGATAGACGTGTATTAGCCTGAATAATAAAAACGAGGGATAAGGTAATATAGGTACTATATCGTTTTAAAATTAAAGAGGAGAGAAAAGCATAATTATTAAGGGCGAGAGAGGCGACGCGAATCAGCGCGGTCATGAGTGCGTGTTTACGTTCTGGTATACCAAAACATAAATGACCTTGAAAGTGGTGATTATTCGGGTGTCACGTGACGTACGGGACGCCCGGGGATTGGCGGGCCTCGGCTTGTACCCTGCGCCCCTGCTCGACGACTTCCCGTGCTCGATAGATCGTTTCGCAAGATGAAGTCCGAATCAAAACCTTTGTTGACAGCTCAGGCAGAAAAGGCGAATCATTACACGTAAGTAGTGGCCGGCGGGGCCACCGAGTGTGACTAAAGACAGTGGTGCAGTGCGCGCGGTAAAGTGTACCAACGAATAATGTGTAGTTCTGTGGATTCGCATTCCAGATATTTGAAGGAATTCCGCGTGGAACAATGCCCCCTCTTTATACAACGCAAATGCACCCAGCACAGGCCCTTCACCTGCTTCAACTGGCATTTTATGAACCAACGGCGACGACGACCCGTTAGAAAACGCGATAGGACATTCAACTACAGCGCTGACAACTACTGTACCAAGTACGATGAAACTACCGGCATTTGTCCCGACGGAGACGAGTGAGTTAATACTATCAATATATAATACACACACATACATATACGTATACCTATATATCTATATATATAAATCATTCATTCGCTCGCTCTTCTGTTTATCGTCATTTTACCCGGCATCCCTTTCTCTCTGATAATATTATTACAAACAATACAATTGATATACGCGTTATTATCATACGCGGTTCATGTTTAATACATTTTATAGATTAGTTTTTTTTTCTCCACTTCATGTATAGTATGTACACAAAGGAATGCTCTGTCGGTATTGATTTTATCCTACTTACCCTAACAACAAAGAACCGACCTCAATATCTCTGTCTCTCTTTATCAATCCCCCCTTGTCGCGCGTTATTTTTTTTATATTCTACTACTGCATAGTATTTATTATCTTATAATAATAATAATATTCTATTTATATAAAAGAAAACATAACATAATATAATATAATATAACATAACTTGATATAATAATTGATTTTCTTAAGTTTTTCTTCATTTCTTTGGTGTAATTGTTGATATTTTTGTTTGTTTGTTTGTTTCTTTTTTTTTTTTTTTCTTATAATTTCCCATGCAGATGTCCGTTTTTACATCGTACAGCAGGCGACACCGAGAGAAGGTATCATCTACGTTATTACAAGACTTGTATGTGCGTACACGACACTGATTCGAGAGGTTTTTGTGTCAAAAATGGACCACATTGCGCTTTCGCTCATGGTAATCATGATCTTAGACCGCCTGTATACGATATCAAGGAAATACAAGCCCTTGAGAATCCAGATTCTGATCCAAACTCTTCTACAAATGGACCTAACATACTCGATAAAGAGAGGAACCTCATGAACGAAGACCCCAAGTGGCAGGATACTAACTATGTTTTAGGAAATTATAAAACTGAACCTTGCAAAAGACCGCCAAGACTTTGCAGGCAAGGATATGCCTGTCCACAGTATCATAATAGTAAAGACAAGAGGCGAAGTCCTAGGAAGTATAAGTATAGGTGAGATTATGCCCACAGTATTATCAATCATTTAAAAAATTCTATTATTATTATTATTATGTTTTAATTTTACTCAAACTTTCTCAAAGATCGACTCCTTGTCCCAACGTTAAACATGGAGAGGAATGGGGCGAGCCTGGTAACTGCGAGCAAGGTGACGCTTGCACTTATTGTCATACTCGTACCGAACAACAGTTTCATCCTGAAATATACAAGTCTACTAAATGCAACGACGTTCAACAGGCTGGTTATTGTCCGCGAGGTGTATTCTGCGCCTTCGCACACGTTGACCGTGAGTGTAACCTCATCAATCGTACGTAAATATGGATTTATAATTTAGAAAGTGTCTAAACTGAAGAAGTGCGATTGCTATATTTCTAACAATCATTTCCTTGCATTTATAATCAATCCCTTGACGATTTATTTACAGTCGGAACCATCAGCGATCGCATTTCTTGAGTTTAATACTTCCTAAACTCTCGTCAAGTTAGAATCTAGTAATTCAGTAGTCTCCACACTAGAGACATCACCTTCTCTATACAGAGTAGTATTTGATATGATAAACTGTTCATAGCTTGTAAAATTAGGATATTATAATCGATCAAGATTGATATATTGTAAAATTGGTACGGTACGCTGATGGAGCAGTATTGCCAACAGAAGAAATGAGCCTCGCCAGGGAGATGGCCGTACCTCTAGACGGCACCAACATCGCCGATTTAATCAGCAGCGTTTTAACACCTGACAAAAAACTACACGACAAGGAGAAACCGCCTAGCGATAGCAGCGTGAGTTCACTAATATCCAAAACTTATGATACGAGTTGAAATCAAACGAGTCTACTTTGTCGGAGATTTAAGAGGCCGAGGGAAACCTTGGAGAGATATTCACACCCTCTGACAACCGAGACTCTTAAGATATTAGATATATTTAGATGTTAAGACTCACAAGTTCAAACTAGACGACTGACTATCACTGAAACTCTCAGTTCACTGGATTCCAGAATGGCAGTGGAGGAGATGTGTCAGAATCTGCTAGCACAACAAGCAGCATTGGCAGCAATAGTTCGCACAGTAAAGCGCCAGGTGCTCAGCTGCACAATTCTTCATCAACAGCATCAGCAGCTGCCGCAGTACAGCAAAAACTCAGTAGCATGTTGTACAATCCATCTTCTTTGATACAGGCTGTAAGAACACCTAGAAATTTTGATTTCTATTATAAATCGAGACCAATTTACGTCTTTGAATCGGAAATATTCGCAAAGAGGCAAAGTTTTCTGTACAGAGTCGTTAATCGTCTTCAATTTTACAGAGCGAAATAAGAAAACAGACTATGGCAATAGATAGCGATCCGTTATTAAACAAGGCTGAGAAAGCTCAGCGCAAACAGAGCCTCTATATAGCTTTCAGCCTCAACGGTACACTTGGAAGTCACTCTCTGGGTTCTACCGTATCTCCGCTTTCAACTTCTTTCTATCCTAGCGACACTGTCGAGTCTGTTGTAGGTAAGCGTATCAAATAAATGCAAGAAGCCGATTCAAAAGTGGCTAAAGCTCATAATATCTCCATAGAAATCGCCTTGCAGAGTCATTTTATATAAAAGATGTGTTAATCCTTTCAGGAAACGCTCTAGACGACATACATTTGGACGATCCCTTGAGCTTGGTAGACTCGATTCATAGAGACACCAATTCTCCTTTGAGCAATTCGATATCAGCCGGTCTAGCCAGTTCTGGTTTACTCGGTAGCTCGGCTCCAGTGAATATACCGGGAATGGCAGAACGCTCTGTGCTCAGTAATTTTTCACCTTCAACGTCGAGCCCTCTGCAGCAGTTACAGTCAGCCGGTTTTCTCGGCGGGTCAAGATTCTCACATCAGGATTCAATGGAATCGGTAATTGCGAAACACTCTTACTTTACAGTATCTGAAATTTAGGAAATACGGTTTTGACTGAATTTTCTTTGCCTCGCAGTCAATGCCCTTCATGAGTCAGGCCTCGGATCCATTCAGCAACCACATCTCACAACTGAGCAGTTCGGCATCAAAACTTAGCGGTTTTAACAGCAGTTTATTCGATTTTGGTAATCAAGGGATGTCCCCTTCTCGGGCACAGCCATTGCCTGCTTCTCCGTTAGTCAACGCTTTCTCAATCAGCCCTAGCAACACCGGCACCTTATCTGAGGTGAGATTATAATTGATGAGGATTCTGTCTTTGGGAGGAGAGGGAGAAAAGTGCTTCTTCTTCTTCTTCTGAGAAACAGAAACAAAAAAACTATAAGAAAGAAGCGATAAAATTTGGGACTAAATAAAAGATGAAGTCCATTTCTCTCGTTGATTTAGATTCTTTGTTTAAAAAAAGAAATTCCTCTCGTTTGATCAATCAGGTTCAAAGGCTCAGAGAAGAACTTACCTCAAGTCGAGCTCAGCTGGCTACATGGGACGAACGCATTAACCAAGCCAGAGCTGCTTGTACTGCTTGGCAGCTAGAAAGCGAAGATGCTAAACGTAAGGCGTCCATAGCTGAGCAACAGAGGGACGAGGTGATTGCTTATACTCTATTTTATCGGGGAGTTTTCCTCTCAAGTTCTAATCAATTACGCGATTAGGAACTATTCCTATGCCTAATCCCCAATCTTTGAAAAAGTTCGTTCAACATCTAGTTATTTCAGGTAGATTTAGAAAGAGAGAAAAAAAAGTGAATAAAGATACGTTAAAGTCAGGACAGAAAGGTAACGATTTTATAACATCGAAAATAGAAAATCTATGAATCTACGTTATGAAAAATGATATTTATTGTTATTTGAATATTCTAACAGATATTTTTCGTACAATTTTAAGCGACTCCTTTTGTTATATAGAATAATGTTTTGGCTTTTTAATTGAATGAAAAAAATGTAACTTTTTTTTAGAGTGAAAATAGTTCCATTAAATATTAAAAACTTATTTGATAGATTTTATTCAACGTGATTTATAATCAATTAAGAATCTTGCTAGGAAACTCCCCGTTATGAAAAATAATAGGTCGAGTAAAAGAGAGATGCATTGTACTTTAGAGCATGGATTGCTTGCAGGCATTGTTGCAGGTAAAAGCATTGAGAGTTGAAAATGACGCGGCTGTTGGAGGGCCGTATCTTCATTCATTGAGGAGAACTAGCGAGCTAAGATCTCTTTCTATAGCGACGTTAAAGTCCCTGCAATCTCAGCTGAGATCTGATCTTGAAGAAGTAGAAAAGGTATGAAAAAAAAAAAACATAAATA
Source organism: Tenthredo scrophulariae (assembly GCA_963978835.1). NCBI lineage: Eukaryota > Metazoa > Arthropoda > Insecta > Hymenoptera > Tenthredinidae > Tenthredo > Tenthredo scrophulariae. The sequence continues at coordinate 1,233,122 of OZ022236.1, read as the reverse complement.
ACAATAAATATGAAACAAAATAGGTAATCCACGATATTTTAATGGTGGATTATAAAAAATATGGAAAGTCTCTCCTCCTTATCTTATAGAAAATATTTTCTAGGTACTGTACCTTGAAACGGCAACAAAATGCATGGTATGCGAAGAACAGAATCGAACGGTAACTCTATCGCCATGTAATCATTACGTTGTTTGTTCTGGTTGCGCGCCAAACCAACGTGAATGTCCTTACTGCCAGACACCAGTAGTATCCACAAGTCAAGCCTGAGCATTATCATATTCGTTATAATTTTAACACTGTGCATTTATTATTTTAAACTATTTAGGTGGAGGTCGGAGAGGGAGGAGCTTCTTCTTCCTCTTCTTTAAATTCGACTTGTTTTTCCCTTTATTTTTTTTTTTCTCTCTCAAACAGAGAAAAAATTAATTAACCGAATCAAGTATATAGTATATATTAAAAAAAAAAATCAAAACTCGTGAGTGAATCTTGATCGTTAGAAAACAACATTAATACCTATATAATGAAAGAACTCGTCTAATACTCTGATTTGAGTTTGTTTTCCATATTTTATTTTTTATTTTTATTGATTTTTTTTCTTTTTTTTTTCGATATTCCTAACATTTTTCTTTTCCCATTTCTTTTTTTCTTATTGGTTTTTTTTTTTGTTCTTTTTTCTTTTTAACGATCGTTAGGAAAGATTCGTACAACGTATTAAAACTACTTAGGAGTAGTATGAGAGAAGAAATTCGATGAGTATTGTAAAATTGATATTTATCTTCGTTTATAAATTTTCGAAGATATTATCGTCGGTTACACGATTGACGGTGGTGTACAAATACAAAAACTGATGTAATAATGTGTGTGTGTGTGTGTGTGTGTGTTATCGCGTGTTTTTTTTTCTTTTTTTTTTTTTTTTTTTTTTTAAGCGATAGACGGAGGAAGAAATTTAGGATGATGTTTGAAATTGATATGGGAGTACGATTGAATTTTTTTTTGTTTTTTTTTTCATTTGTATATTCCAGATATCATCGCGAAGCATAAGAATGATTAACAGTATTGACTTTACCCACACGTCTTGCAATAATGACTAGCTACTACTGTATCTTCATTTTTTATTATCATTATTATATATTATTTTTTTTCCTTTCTTTTTACTTTTGTCAATGAAATATTTATAAGTATGCTATAATAGTTGTTATTATCTAATGAAAGAGAGAGAGAGAAAGAGAGATGGAGAGATGGAGAGGAGAAGAAAATGGGAAAAAAAAAAGATTCTTAGGAGAAAACCTTATATACCTAATATTATCGATAAAAGAGAATTTTTAATACGAATATGTATTGAATAGATTTTTTTTTTTTTTATAACATTCAACAATTCATGCGGAACCAGAAGAAAAAAAAAAAATAAATAAATAAATAATATCTTTTTAAAGTCTTTCAAATAGTTCAGTTTTAATTGGAGAACATGTAATAAGAATTCATCAAGATTAATACGGCAATGAATAGGAAAAAAAAAAAAATTGAAAAAAAAATTAGAAATTAAAAGAAAAAATCGTGTCAAACCTCCGTGTCGTCGGGTTTATATTTTCATAAAAAAGAAAGAAAGAAAGAGAAAAAAAAAGAAGAAAAAAAAACAGAATACAGAAAATAAGTGTCTCTCGGATGGAGAGAGAGATTATGATATTATATATATAATAATAATAATAATAATAACTATAGTATAGGTAAATAACTAATACTTTTCTTATAATAGGAGATATTGATAAATACTTCTTTTTATTTCTAATTAATTAAATTAAATTAAAAATGTTAACTGTACTAACTTTAATATTATAAAAAAAAAAAAAATGATATAAATTTCATAAATATTATTATAATATATATATTCAACTAACTTACTTACTTACTTACTTACTTACTTACTGCGAAGGGCATTTTCTTTTCGGAACGCTAACTATGATCTATCATAAAGTCTTAAATTTATCTGAATACGAATAGATAGACTTTTTGTAATTTTTTTATTTTTGCGAAATCCCTATTACTACGTATACCATCAACGAATTAAATACATTTTAAACCGCGTGGATGACTCGTTAATTTAAATCATAAGCTCTCTGCTCGTACAGAGAAAAATAAAGATGAAGAAAGAAAGATAGAAAGATAGAAAAATATGAAGAAAGAAAAATGCATATAATACGCAGTTTATTATTGTGTAACTGGTTGTTCGATTTTTATTTTTCACCACATCGGATCTGATAGTTTGACTTTAATTATAATGCATATACCCATACGTTTGATAAAATGTTGTATTTAATATGGAATAAAATAAAATGAAATAATTAATTAAATAAATAAATAAATAAATGAATGAATAAATGGATAAATAAATAAATAAATAAAATTAAGGAAGTTTAGGTAGCTAGGATAGATAGGCGTTTATCAAATTTTCTTAATATAATTATTATTATTATAATTCATCTTCATAATATGAATAGAAAACAAACAAACAATTATTAAAAGTATGAAAAATATTAATAAATAATAAATTTTATCATTACTATCAATATTATTTAATATCGTTACGATAGGAAAAAAAAACAAAAAGTAAAGAAAAAAAAACAAACAATAAATTTTCTTATAACATTCTTATTTTAAATAACATATTTTACACCACCAGCAGCACAATACCAGCGTATCATTATTATTATTTTTTTTTTTTTTTTATTAAATGAAATCGAGAAGGAACGATCGTTTGTTAATATATATAATATTATATCGCATAAATTCGATCTTTTATACTTACCTTAAATTTAACCATCTAATATATATATATATATATATAAAAAAAAAAAAAAAATGATATATTTTCAATGCTAGAATACGCGCAACGAGAGGGGTATTACCGCGAGTATATACATAATAAAAGTAACTACCTTAAACAAACAAAAGAAAAAAAAAAAAAACAGGAAACATTATTACAAACGATGAAAGAATATTTTTATTTTTTGTTTTTATTCAGGTTTAGTTTCGTTACATTTCATTTCTTCACTTCACTTCACTTCACACCTATACAACAATATAAATTACACTATCCTAAAACAAGAAAACGGTAAAAGTAAAAGTAAACAAGCAAGACAAAAAAAAAAAGAGGCCAAAAATAATAATCTATTCTGCTTTAGTTATATTGTTATATTATATTATAAATAAATAAATCAATCCTTATTTTCAAATGAATGAAAACATAAAATATTATAGACGTATATAAATCAATAAATAAATAAATAAATAAAACATACAGTTTATTGTAATTCTATGGTATGGAATGGACTCGTCTATGATAAGCTTTTGTATTACTGATAATATACAATTATATAAATATCTAAAAAAGGAGGCAAACAGCAACATCAACAACAATGAACAAACAAACAAGACAGAAAGAAAGAAAGAAAGAAAGAAAGAAAAATAATAAATTAAATTGTTGTTGATTTTATTTCATATAGCTTTCAATAATCTAATCTCTCTCTCTCTCTCTCTCTCTCTTTGTGTATTCTCTTATTAAAAAATAGCGAGATTTTTGTAGGAACAAAGAAAATGAAAAAAAAATCTAAAATACATCTAAAAAAAAAAAAAAAAATTAAAAATAAAAAAAATTAAAAAAAATTAAAAAATGAACGCAATGGAAAAAGAGAAAGAGAACATTGTTATATTATAATATAGCTCGATCGAATGTTGAAGAAAATATTTAAATATAAAAAAAACGAATAGATAAAAAGCATAGAAAATAAAAGTCAAAACGAAAAACGGAAAAAAAAAAAACAAAGTCAAACACATACTTGTTAATTCTTTTTCATTCGAGAGCCATACATGCCATAGCTCTTTTTTCAAATACTATATTTAATAAGATTTAATCAATTTAGGATTTAGGGTAATATATTTTCTCAATTGTGTTTGTATCTAGTAGTGTTCTTACACCGAAGGTGGATAAAATTAAAATAATAATAAAAGTCGCTCGTTTATTTAATTAGAACTGATAATAAGACAAAAATTAAATACATAGACATTATAGTATATACGTATATGGTATATTATCTCTCTGTCTGTCTGTCTGTGTGCGTGCGTGCGTGTATGTTTATGTGTGTATATTTGATGCTTTTAATTTTAAATAAAAATTGTATCTTTTTACACGGTGTTTATAAGATCAAAAAACTATAACAAGAAGACAAAAAAAAAACCGAGCTAATATATACGATAGTTTATTTTCTTTTCTCTTCTCTTCTCTTCTCTTCTCTTCTCTTTTCTTCTCTTCTCTTCTCTTCTCTTCTCTTCTCTTCTCTTCTCTTCTCTTCTCTTCTTTTCTCTTCTTTTCTTTTCTTTTCTTCTTGAATTTCATTTATCTGAGCGACTTAAAATGCTGATATACTATAACTATACATACCTACTTGCGGCGAAAGAACACTATCTCTCTTTATAGATTTATTGTGATCATAAAATTCTACGAAAAATTAAAGATCTACCGCTGCTACTACTACAACTACTACTACTACTACTACTACTACACTACTACTACTACTACTACTACTAGTACTACTACTACTACTACTACTACTACTATTGTTTATTATAAAATTGTAGCGTGTCTAATTAAGGGAAACAAGAAATGAGGAAAAAACAAAATCATGTTTAAAACATGCTTCTTAATTATATAAAAAATTGAATATATAAAGAAAATTTCCTTAATTTACTATTCAACATTTTTTCTTCTTTTTTTTTTTTTTTTCTTATTCTTCCCTTTTATTATTCTGGATGATTATTCCAATTAAATTGTATATGTGTCCTAAGATTAGAATTTATTAAAGAATTTGAGAAATGCGAACTATTTTATTTGTGAATTGCAAAAATAAAACAAGAATAAATAGTAAAAAGTAAATTAAAGTAAAGTAAAGTAAAGTAAAAAAAGAAAGAAAAAAACGACAACAAAATAATAATGAATAATAACAATAAATAATAATTAGTGCGAGATTAAGAATGATGAAGTGTGTATGTATACAATGAATGTTAAGATCACATTAAACTGAATAGAGACGTAGGGTAGATATTTTTCCTGATAATATAATTATGAATCTTACAAATAATAAATACAATTATATTATTATGCTATTTTACTTATGATAAAAAAAAAAAAAAAAAAAAAAAAAGGAAGAAAAAAAAATACAACTGAATAAATAAATAATATTAATAATATTAATAATAATAATAATAATAATAATAATAATAATAATAATATCACAAATATTACAATTACAAAATTAAATTATTGTAAAAGCAACAAATTTAGCTACAAATAGGGTAATAGGAGAGTAACAAAATAAATGGTTAGCTTATATTGTCTACGAAGAAATAATTGATAAAAAATAAAATAAAAATGAAATAAAAATAAAGAATAATAAAATAAAAAAAAAAACAGTTGAATATTTATACGCTATGGAACTGCCCCGGTTGTTGGTTTCGTTGTTAAAATAAAGATAAGAGAATATTAATAATAAATTTTTGTAATTCAAGAAAAAAAAGAAAAAAAAAAGCTCAAACAATAAAGCCTGAACAAATTTTCATTCTCATTTTAATATTATGTAATTAATTTCTTTAAGCTTTGAGATAAAACCGATTTTAATCTAGTGTTTATCCGTTATGTAATAATAAATATATGAGGAAAAGAAATAAAAAAAGAAAAAACAATTTTCTATCGGTAACAGCACAAAAGTAAACCAACAATAGGGCAGATACAAAATTAAACAATATATTTTTGACAAATTACAATAACGCAAATACAAAACGTCAACGCAACAGCCATACGGACGATTATATCATGTTATATTATATTATATTATATTATATTATATCATATTACATTACATTACGTTACATTATTATTATATTAAATAACATTGTATTCTATCTCTCATTCATTCATATTGTAGGAAGTTGTTGTTTTTTTTTTTCTTTTATTCAGACAAATACATCCCGAGAATGAATTAATTCTTAATATAATAATCGATTAAAAATACTTTTATAGTTATTACTTTTATTATTATTATCATTATCATTATCATTATCAAAATAATTATCGACTATGGAGTGATAAAGAGGAGGACAATTCATAATCTGTTATTCATCGTTTTAATTAAATATCGTCCGTTTGACTGTTGTCGTAAGATCCACACATAATCACTAGGCTACTACTGTACAATAATAAATTTTAAATTACCTAATATAGTAATAAAGAAAATGCTGATCATTTATATTGAAATTTACAATGTATATTCATGTAGCGATTATCACTACCAAATCCTGAACTCCAATAGACTAAGAAATCCAGCGTTCGGGGAGACTAGGAAGACTAAATCAACTCTAAACCGTTAATTGAGACCCAGACATTGGTTTATTTTCAAAAACATCACAATACAAAACTCTGTTCAAATCATGCTCAACAAATTCTCAAACAAAATGCTCCTCTTCAAATTTCCTTTTATTTCTTCCGGTTTAACTCTGGTCCGATGATCTTGTGGTGGTTTTGGTAGAGAAGTTTCAACGCATGGTAAAGGTGTGGAGTAAAAATACGAGTGCTTCAACGCCTTTGGGAGATAAATATTTGAAACAATAACTGTTAATCTGAGATAAAACAAGCTCTTCAACTTCCAAACTTGTTTATTACCCGCTTACACACCTCGTATGCTGTTAAACGCGTCGATGAGTTGTACACTAGTAGTTGTTTTATCAAATCTATGGCATCGGGTCTTGCGTCTGGGACTATTAAGTCCCAGGGCAATCCTCTGTGGCATGGAAATGTGATCTTGTTATAATCTGGAAGGGTTGTTAGTTCTGGCCATGACTCTGGGGTCGGTGATCCAAGCAGTCTTAAGACTATGGCCAGCTGCTCGATGTCTGTCTCTCCCTAAAACCAATTTAGGTATAATAGAGAAACGGTTTTTCTTTATGCATAAATAAATAAATAAAAAAAAAAAAACGCTCTATTTATGACCATCGGTTATTCCTACTGGAAACAATGGCGCGTTGTTCAATATCTCTCCAAAGATACAACCCACTGCCCACATGTCTACAGAGTTTGTGTAAAAACGAGCACCATAAAGCAACTCTGGCGCTCTGTACCAACGAGTTGCGACTTGGTGAGAGTAGGAATGGCTGGTGTCATCCCAAGTCAAACGACCCAAACCAAAATCGGCGATTTTTAATATACCATCGCGGTTTATTAGCAGATTTGCCGGCTTTAAGTCCTGGAATAAAATGACCATAGGGAATTAATTTATGGCATAATATGCTCGAGGGTGAGTGTAGCGCGCTATCTCACCCTGTGCATTACGTTGTTTTCATGCATGTATGAGACTCCTTTGAGCAACATAAGGATGTAAGTTTTTTTCTCCGAATCATTGAGCGGCCTTTCTGTGTCTCTTATTATTTCCCACAGGCCTGATGGCATGTAATCAAAAACCATAACGAAGTCTAATCCGACTGGAAATATTTCGAGAAGTTCGGCGACCTGCGGTTCAAGATTTGGACTGTATTATCTTGCTTTTCTCAATCCCTTGAGTAATCATATTTACGAAAATACGACCGCTTACGTTATCGTGTTTCAATTCCTGAAGCGTTTTCACTTCCCGTAGTATCGAGGTCGGGATTCCCTCGTCTAGTCTTTTCATTAATACTTTTTTTAGCGCCACTTCCCGACCTTGGGATATGTGATTAGCTTTTAGAACCAGACCGTGAGCTCCTTCGCCGATTCTTCCTACGAGAACATATTGCTCCATGTCGATTGACGAAAATTCAACGATCGAAGGGGCTTCCCCCTTCAAATTCACGACCGCAGCGCTATTTGCGTACTTTTTTTTTCATCGATATTCGAACTCATGACATGTTACGAATAATTCAAATTCGGAGTGCTGTATGATCGCTTGATCTAGAATTTAGGAGAATTTTCCAAAGACAGAATCCTTTGTCGACGTTGAACGGACACGATCTATCCCACCATTTTGATAATTAAAAAAGTTTTAGGGTAGTTCTTTGATTTACCGACTGAATAAATCAATAACTATGATGAAAGGGGTGGGGAAGTAGTTGGCATAAATTAATGCAGACAAAGTTTATTGACAAAGTAGCACTTTATTAAATAGTAATACGACACATTCGACTCGGTCCTATAAAAGAAAGAAATGGAAGTGTTTTTATTTTTTATTCATTCTTTTATTAGAGAAATTAGCTCTGTCGCATATAGCTGTAGTTTAACAAAGTAGGTAATTTAATATTGAACAGAAAGGATAAATCCAAAGTGCGTAGAAAAGCGTGATTAAAATTGTTCGATAAAATATAACGCGATGAATGAAAAACTATATTAGGTATATTATATTTATTATCCTGACGTAGAGATTTGAATTTGAATTTGAAAATATTTATAATTATTTTGTATAATTGTGGATTATTGAACGTAAATCTTTTACTCTCGAGTTTATTCAGTTTGAAATATTGGTCTACCTTTTTATTTTATTTTATTTTTTTTTTTTTCGACGAATGATGATAATCCATAGTTATCTATTTGTTTAGTTACGTCAAAAATACTCTAGTGATCGTATATAATCTCTTAATACACTATGTATAATTTTAGAAATTATAATATACCTAGAGAGTAAAATTTAACGGAACAATTTTGCCTGGCGAGTTTTCTGAGAAGTATAAAACCCGAGATATCGGAATAAATCGTGTTCAATAAAAACCGAACAATGGATGATCTCTCGCCATGCACTTTGTTGATTATCATTAATTTGATTCTTTATTTTTTCTGTATTTTTTTTTTATTTTCTCTCCTTTCTTTTTCATATAGAAATAGTTTACTTCAACTTCCTAGTTTCTGTAGCAGAATTAATTTCCACATTAATATTCCGTATGATCACAACTGTTTTATCCATTCTCTTATCATTATCATTATCGTTATGGTTATCGTTATCAATATTATCCTTATTTATAGCTATACTATTAAAATAATATTTATATAATACGTAGAAAAAAAAAAGAAACAAATATCAAGACAAAATTATTTAGGTAGGTAGGTAGGTGGTATTTGATGAAATAGAAAAAAGAAACTATAGGAAAAAAAAAAATAAGAGATAAAAAATAATAAAAAGAAAGAATAAACCTTCTCGTCCTTCGCATTGTTTTTCTTTTTTCTTTTCATATCAAAGATATAATATAATATACTATGATATTAACGCTAAGCGGAAAGTATACTTCAATCCCGTAAACGTTAACGAATTTGATATAAAATAACAAATCGATTTGGATCGATCGTTTAATTCGAATACTGGCATTACCGTAGTTTTATTTGTCGATGTATGCATGTAATTCTCTCCCCTTCCAGTGAGTGCCATAAATTTATCAATTTACTTTATTTTTCCAGTATTCATCAATCATTCCCTTACTAGACTCTGAACAACTCTCAGAACCCTGCTTAATGAAAGCATAAAATGCTGCTGGTGCCGCGTGCACACGTCTTTACGAGACTCAATGTTAGGCGATTACGATCTTAAAACTGTTATAAGCCGTGTGCAATTATATGTACTAAAAAAATCACTGAAAGATATCTCAAACAATCTTTCCAAACATCCTTTATCCCAATTTCCAAGATGCTAAAGATCTCATTACATCACATCCCCCTCTACCACAATTCTCCGTCCTTTTCTTTAGCCGGTACTTCGATAACTCGAGGCTTATCTATTATCCTCGCCGTACGATTACCCTTCTCTACTATCCCAATAATCCACGCTTGGTAACCCTCCTGCTTTTCTATATCCTTGCAGTACGCTGCAGCCTGAAATTCAGAGTTTGATTTAAGCCCTAAGTCTTTGGCAACAAAATTTAGCGAAAAATATAAAGAGAAATATCAATTTTGTTGAAGAATTGACGACACCGATTGGACACAAGTAATCCAATCAGCTTGGGAATCCTCTGCTTTTATATTCCTGCTTTTTCTTTAGGATGTTCCAATGCATCGAAACACCCTACTGTATTAAACAGGATCAATAATTAGCCTCGGCAAATATCTGGAGTATCGAACCTGTTCTCTCGGAAGACATATCAGTAGTCCGCCGCTGGTTTCTGCCGAATGGCCTTGAAGAAGTTGGAACATATTGCCGCAGGCCTTTGCTACCGCAGCCATTTTAGCAATAACTGGAAGATTGTGAATAACGAATGAAACTTCGTTCTTCTGATGTTTAGCCAGGTTCTGGGCGTGACCCAAGAGGCCAAAACCGGTAACATCTGTCGCCCCATGCGCGTTATATTTGTGCATCAATCTAGCAGCTAGAATAACAGAATTTCAAGAAATAGTAAAAAAAAAAAAAATGGTAAATGAAAATAAAAGAAAAGTAGAAACTGTTGTGAAATTGTTCAAGGAATTTGTGACGCCTCTGCTGCTGTAAACAATCAGAGCGCCATGGAATCCCAGACTGTTTTATTATGTGCCTGCTAATGTTCGAAACATAGAAGATGAAACAATGGTTCGTCAAGTGAGCAGGCATGGGAAATATATTTTTGAAAACTGTTAAGCATTTCTCTACCTATTCTGTTGAGTCTTGCCATACTGTCCATCGCACGTTGATATGCCTTTCTGACGTCATCCTCGCTGACGACAAGCTTAATCCTATTCCAACGATCAGGTTGATCAAGCCACTGATGAGCATTTACTGCGACTTGGGTTCCCAGGGGTTTCGTTAGCACCAAGACATCGCCGACTACCGCATTATCTGGCCTAGTGGAATTTTACTGTTTAGTAGTTGGAATATGATGCAGGTGGTCATTTGTTTTGTATTAATTTGGCTGTTTTATCGTACACGATGTATTCGTTTGGTTGGCAAACTGTTGAGGCTACTCCTCCGATAGTACACCATGGATTAACGACCGTTTGACCACCAGTTACTGTGGTTCCTGCTTCTAGAGCAGAGTCTTTGAATCCTCTCATTATCAGCGGTACTACGACATCTCTTTCCTTCTCTGTCATCTTGGTACTTACTCCCAACAACATTAGCATATTGTCGCATTCCGTCACGCCCATCGCATACAAATCGCTTATTACATTGGCGCATGCTATTTTGCCTGGAATTTAAAAGAGTTCTTCTCTTGTCGACAAGGTGCATTATGTGGTCTAAGCCAGTCGATGAAATGTTCAGACTTTCAGTTGGATATTTAAAAATGTGAACCAAGTACATGATAGAATAAGACGAAAATCACATTATCTTGTTCTATCATGTTGCCAATTAGTTTTTCATTGTATATAATTTAAGAAACGGCAAACTCAATGCCCTGGTGAAAAAATTGACAAGATATTGCAGAGCAGGAACTGTACGCATGATAAAATGGGATGTAATTGCTTTATCACGTTTTTTATTCGTGTTATTAGCCCGGGGTTATCAAAGGAGGTGCAAATTTTATAGACTGGTAAAAAAAACTGACAAGATATATCGCAATAGGACCTAAAAACTCAATAGAATAAGACACAAACGACCATATCTTAGCCTCTCGTGTTTTTGATCAATGTTCTGTAATATATTATCGCATTTTTCATCCAGTGATAAAACAGACAGAAATTAGAGTTTCGAATATCTAAAAACGGAATGATCGGGAATCGCCTCCACCTCTCATTAATCAAATTCTAAAATTTGATAAATGATCTTACCCATCATGTATGGATCGTCTACTAAAGGATAAAAAAAGTCTGTCGTTTGTACCAGGCTCAAACCGCCGTGCCTCAACGGGGTCACGGAGGAATCCATGCCGATGCCTGAAAAACAAAAGAAACCGAATAAAGTAACAATGACTGAACTTCTATCCGCGTATCAAATTGGTAAAAACGATGAAAAATGTGAAAATAGAATCGTTATCTCCCGATTAAAGATAACGCGAATCTGAATAGATAAAGAAAAAAGAAGAGAAAAAAAAATGGGGGAAGGAAAAAATAGGCGGGAATTGACAACGTGGCTTCGCATGGACGCTCGCCGGCAACCGGCCGGCTATGATGGCGGCCATTTGCAAATATCTCATCCATTGGCGGGGAACGATGATATTAATTTGTTAATATCGTATTGAAGGTGAGAATTTTTTTTGTGAGAATTCAATGGGAAACAAAGGCAAAAAAATGACCAGGAGAATTTAGAAGAGTTTATATCATACTCACCAATGCGCGGTATAGCCATATGCATGAAGTGTGCATGCTCATGATCTTGGACGTTATTATCGTCCGCCTGTAGTCCCTCAAGAAGTTTGCCAAGCACTTCTTGAGGGACTTTACACCCTCATCCTTTTAAATCAGCAAATCGTGTCAGGCGGAAAGTACCGTCAAGATCATGTGCGACGGGATCAAATGGCCTGCGCAGCGCCAAGGCGTTAGGATTTCCTCCAAGTTCCAGCTGGGCGACGGACAGTGCGTCCTGAGTAACCGGCGTGCCCTGTAGTTCGGCCATTTTGTACTTTCCGGATAATATCAGCGCGGAATAAAGTCGTAAAAAGTTTCTTTTCCCTAATCTAGTTTGATTCTGTCGCACCTTTAGCGGATCCGAATTCTTATTTATAATAAAACTCTAATAAATAAACGTCAAGTAACAGGCTCTACTATATCACGGATATTAAACGCGAGAATTTCTTATCGTAATGAAAGTGAAAAACCGGAGTGTACAAAACTCCGCAGCAAGACAGCCACTGCCACTTTATTTGGCCCCCCTTTCTAACGCGTCGCTCCTGAATACCCTCGAACTCAGAGCAAACGGGAAATATCGTTACACCAGCGTCGACTAACCGGGATCAACGAATGGGACAAAATGGACGCGGCGTTACACCGCGAAATAGGATCGCACGCGCAGCTAATGCGCGCACCCCTTCCACAGACTCGAGAACGAAACGCGAGACTCTCATTCGTCGGTTCAAACTACGTTTGAGTTGCGGCTTGGGGTCAGGGCCGACTGTACAAAGGAGAATTTTATACGATTGAAATAGAATAAATGTGTTAAACGTTTCATCTATTTGCGTGGATATTACTCTAGTAATATTCTTTTTTTAGTCTCAGATTTGTAGACTATAAAACTATGTGCACAGAACCATCGTCATTATATCGTTCGGAACTTGAACCGGGAACTTTGCTGCCTTTTGGGTCATACGATCCTGGAAATGACTTGCCGACTGTTTTCAGAAATGATGTATGCTACATAAATGACGAATTCTGAACCATCTCACTGAATAAATCAACCTTAGGATAAACTGATGCATTTGAATTGATTTATCGGACGAATATCGAGGATGCACTAACGCTCATTTTCATATTCTAGTTCTTCGCCTAGGTCTCTAGTCTCTCCACGCACACATGTTTCAATGTTTGATGGTGTTTGCACCACACAGTGCCGCAGTATTCAGGACCGTAGGTCGGATTAGCGCCCCGAGAAGCAAATTTTTTGATAACGATAAATAAAAACTGTTATAAATTATGGAATATTAGAGTTTCTACTATTTGCTATATTTCAGTGTTATCGATTCTGCAGAGATTATACGCCTAAATTTATATCTCTCTGATAAACGAGCACAATAATATCTAACATGCAAAACCGTTTGGTATGTTGTATGAACCATATCATTATGGTATTTTCAGTGCAGAATGAAGGCTGCTCTTTATCAAGAAACACGTCGGCGTATTGGCACAGACCCCGTCGTCCCGCACCCCTGCGAGAAAACCTTGCCATATTCCAATCTTCACTCGCGTCGACCGACCAGGGGTTCTCAAACCCCCCAATCGTAATTTCTAACTTTCGAAGGGACCAATTTTCAGAAAAGTTATGACAATTCAACGACAATGGTCCGTGCTGTGTTAACTTAATCCTTCCAAGAATATACAAATGAATATTATGTATACGTTATTGTGTTTATTCATGCCGTCTTTGTTTTCATATTTTTTCTTTTCCTTTGACTGTGGACTTCGCTCTTTACCCACCACACATTTGATACTCAGTAGCAAAAGTGTAATCATAAATTAATTTTCTCAGCATCTAAATATATCAGTGATCAGGATATGTATACAATGATCCAGGATGCTGTGTGCGAACAGCTCCCCGATCGACTCGGAATGTTGTCCTAAGGAGTGGAATGTTTCCCGCGCAAAACTTGCTCACGTTAGCTACTACCTATAATATCCTCGATCAGAGTTCCGAGTGGTTAGAGGTGGTTTCAGGACGGGCTACCACCACCACTTGCACGATAATACGATAGAGAATATTATACAGCGCACATTCTATCTCACTGCAGATCATAAAGGGGCGAGATTTATATGGATTGTCATAATCTCGCAATGTGCAAATCGTTTTAGGAAAAAAAGAAAGAATTTCAATCTCTATTTGATCCGGTCCCACGCCTTTTGTTAATTTGATGATCATCCAATTACCATATGTAAACCAATTATAGAAATTATGAACTGAACTCCGCTTTTAGGAGATTTGGAGTATATTGTATAGTATATGCGAGTGCTAAACGCGTGAATATACCTATACACATGCATAAAAATATACATATATTGTGGCGGCAGCCTCGTCCATATCAAACAGAGGGGCTTGCGCAGTAGAGCTCAAACTTCCAGAAGGTTCTATACTGCCACCTTCCACCCACACCTTAACGCGCGCTCCACCACCACACCGCGACTAAACCTACAGCATTCATGTATACTAATCTATACTTAAGCGATTTTAACAACGTTCTCGCTCTCGCAATTTAGGGTCAATGATACCGATAGCCATCTACAAATTTCCAAGGCAAATAGAATCGCGAATTTTTTTTTTTATGGAACATTTCAACCCAGAAAATGCACTAACTCTATAATTGATAACTGTCGGTAAAACACGAGCTGGCCCCCCATGTGTCTATAGTTCAGATACTCTGCTAACACATTTCGTTTCACGAAGCATAAAGTCTGACTTATTTAGAATAAAAGAATCCGAGTATAACACGATGCCTGCTAATCGTTGAAAAAGTAAAATAAAAAATAGACATGCATACGAAGGGGAGAAAAATGTATATCCGACAATTAGTAACTGGTCTCTACCGATACCGATGAGTAATTTTACCGTGAGAGTTGTATGACCGATCTTTTTTGACTCGTCGAGAATAGGCAATCCAACAGTAAGTAAGGTCTCTGTATTGCCATACGATATAGTATCGAAGTTTCAATTCCTGAATTATTCTAAAATAACAGTCACGGCACATTGAACGAACGCTTTTTATTGGGACCTTCGAAGCAACTCCGCTGGCAGTAGCGGCAGTCGGCAGGCTTAGCCAGCCAGAAGAGGTTCGTGTGTTAGAAACGTATGTTTCCTGTGTCTTAACTATACGCAACGAGTTAGCTGTGCATGTATTATACCAACCAATCTTGTACTTCGGTTACGTTAGTTTCCATCGGGTGCAACATCGATCCGTGTCATTCGGCGTTCTATCATACACACATGTATAATAAATAATACGGTAACGGGGTATGACGATTACCACATCATCATATGTTAAGATTTTAACATATTACTAGGGGGAAGATTTTGATTATTTAAAATAACAAAAATCGTATAGTCGATTCATATATATATGGGTAAGGAAAAATCAGTATTGATTCTATGTACAGACACACACATGCACCGCACCGCGAGTATATATAGATATACATAGATAGTGATTTTTACGACATTACAAAGAGAAGTAAGAAGAAAATTATAACAAGTAAATTAATAAAGGAAAAAAAGAACGGTGGTAAACGATGCAGGAAAACGATCATTCCTCCGATGCAGTCCTCCTCAACACATTTGTCATTCGTAAAAAGAGGTGCAAGGTATACTTTCATCGAGGTACACTGATATGGGAAACTGAACGAGCTCCTCACAGTAAGTAAATGTCAATATTGTACGAAACACACATAGTATACTAATACTTGACTCTTTCTCTCTCTTATAAACAGCTGATAATCGTCCACCTGAATTATATCAGAGTTACGTGGTTCTTTAGTTTTTCTTTGTATCTGATCAAAGGCACCGCGTCTCATACGTGTTCCTTGTTTTCTTTATTACTTGTATTCATCAGGGTCTTTGAATTGTAACCATTGTACAGTTGCCATTGACGACCAGTTCAAGGACATTATTTATAAGCCAAAAAAGTCGAGGAAAATAATATGACGGAAAGTTTATATAGTGAGCTGTTTGTATCTTGATGTTTCTCATTCGTGGTCAACCAGTGTATAGTCACTATCCTCTATCCATTCCTACATCGATACAAGTATTATAGGTTATTCAAGATTGAGAAGGCCCAACGACACAATGACGTTTACAACTTATTCTTCAACTCTATACACGCATCGTTTACAAGTCGTAGTGTTAAAAATCTCCATTACACGTCAATTATCTTTATTCATTTTAACTAATAAATATATATTTACATAACAGCGAAAAGATAAACATTCGTTGAACGTGATTTACTCTCACAATTAAGATATTGTACCAGTACACTCCGGCTAATATATGACTTACAATGATTCAGTCACCAGTACGCATCTTGCAGTCTTATCTTCCACACCATGCCCATACCTATTCACATCTCTTTGTTCATCAGCAATCTACACTATATTCGTCAACCATGAACGGATACGAGTTTAATCTTTTGTTTGATCATGAAAAACGATGATGCGTGTTTACCATACATTTTATAATGCCATTTCTAATATTGTAGTACATAACATTTTATTCTCGTTATTATTATCATTATCATTGTCATTATATTCGGCGAAAAATAATTTTATTATACTATTTGGAATAAATGCTGATTAAGGAACTTACGGACTGATTAGACACATGTAATCAATTGGTTATGTGTTGTTATATTGTTCAGAGTCAGGGTATAAGATTCTGGAATAGATTCTATGTATTACGATTATATAAGTATTTAATAACGTATTTATGAAAGGAAATGAATAAAGAAATGTATATAGCTTCTAATTATACAAATCACAGTTATAATATGACTTGTCATACGGTCCTTTATGTTTATGTATACCATAAGTCTATAACTTAGTGTATTTATGACCTCACGAATACGATATGGTTGTACCGCGTAACGGTATAGCGTTCCTTTCTTTTTACTATTTCAATTAATATGTTGCATTATATAATTTCTGGGTCAAACGAATAGAATTTTTATATCCTATAACCAGAAACGGGAAAAATTGGCATGAATTTTATACAGTTTATAAATATCTGCGACAATAATAATACAACGAACAAGTTGTTTTCCGCATTTTGCAACTCTGACGTCAATTGTTCGCAAAGTTTCACCAATTCAAACTTTCAACCGACAACGACGACTATAACGCGGAATGATACATATATCATCAACTTTTTATACGATCTATACATTATAGGAAAATCTTACGCAATTATAAATACCGAGTCAGAAACGTATTAGTTATATTTTATGGAGGTATAAAAGATGATAAAATATCTTTCCAATCGTAACTATGAATATATTGTCTTTCGTTGTTTAAAAATCAAAATTTAACATGATATACAGACTAATAACGTGGTGCGCACAATATTATCCTTCATAAGAATGATAGTTATACGCATTTCAGGGCAAAGAATAATTAAATTGAATCCAGTGAAAGCGAGCGAAGGATACTTATTTCAACACTGTTCATTATTATTATTACTATTTTTTTTTTTATCATTATTAATTGAATATATTTAAAACCGGTTTCGCAGAAACGAAATCTGCGATTTAATTTTATACATAAACAGGTATCGAAATGTTATATTCTCGCTTGATTTGCGATGAAAGAACAAAGAAAAACGCAAATCGAATAACATTTTCCATGGTCGTAGTTTTTGTAAATTTATTTTTCAATTTATTTATAGTATATAATATATGGATCCGCGATGTTTATACAATCCATTAAAAGTCAAAGCGTCTACTGACATACATAAGTTAGTCAATATTACGGAAGACGAATGAACGAAAGTATCGACTACCGTGGACGTGCCCAAGGTCAGGTAAGCCATGAATTACAATGACCTCAAGTTAGGTTAGATTGTTAAGATCGTCTGTAAATAGGGTTTTTAAGATACTACAGACCTGCGATAGACGGTCTAGTGTTGTGCAGGGCTCAGATAGTCTGCTGAAACTCTAATTTAACCCATCGAACGTCTGGTTTGGACGATAAAACTGTTCAAACATGCGAGGTGGGCATAAATCTGTGGTAGAAAGGCCGCCATTTTTATCGAAAACATTAACAAAGCGCGTGAATATTCTCTTATCCAACGATATGATGGATATTGCGATTATATTGTACCATGATTTTCAACGATCCAACCACGGGCATCTATAGCTATCAGTATAATTGATCATTTTCAATTCGCCATACGTGATTGCGAAGTCGTATCTCGCCGTTGTTGTTTCAACCGACTTGATTGTTATCTCGGATCCATTGGACTCGTTGTTTCGTCGGTTCTCGTGTACCCGTCTACGATGCGTGCTATTATCAGACTTGTTATTGCCTTAGCGTTTTCGTTATGAGAAAGAAAAAAAATAAACAACGAAATTCTACGATCGCTGATGATATTTATAATTATTATCCAATGATCGTCTGCGCCAGATACGCACTATCTGGTTAATACGTTTATTTTTTAACTTTATGACAAGGATTCGAAAAAAATATCTCTCGAATTCGATTTCCCAATCGGATGATATCAACGAGAGATGAAATGAATGATTTAAATCTATGTACCCAGCTCTTGCCACGGCTTAAACGCGTAAGCGAAGTAATCTGCTGGTATATTCGTTCAAATATTTAATGACGCAAATAGTTTTTGTGACAAGTATACATAATACACGATTACATAAGTAGGTAGATATGCATATTATGCTTTTTGAACGGTAGTAAGTACACGTGATACTTAAGCTCCGCAAACGCGACGTCCCATTAATCGCAACTTATACGCAAGTAAATATGCATATGCCACGCAAATGAGTATATATAATTAACAGTTAACATCTGCAGACTAATTTACTATAATATGAGAATAACATCTTATCATTTAACAACGCTATGTACGCACTGCGCTTATCGGGACCTAACATGCTGTATGCATGATTGCAATTAGGCATAGGTCCAGGTGTGCGGAAAATTTAGAGATTGGGGGGATTTCAAGGTTCTTTAATTCAAGATATATGAGGCAGTGATTGAATAACTTGAGCCGATATATACTGGGAACCAAAACTAATCAATTAATAAAAAGACGTATAACTCATTTCCGAATAGAATAATTTCAAGTTTTTCCTAGAAAACCACTTATATTGATAAAAATCTGTGCATTCTAAAGGTCGTTATATAACATAGTATAATTATCTTATGATAATGTCCTCATTATCTTTACCGATTAATCTACTACATAGCGACTATAGGCTTATAGTATACATATACATATACTTTGTAACAGGTTTCAGAGAAGGAATTGATTGAATATAGATAAATGAAAAGTTGTTGAAAAAAAAACCATTTTTATTATTTTTTTTTTTAAAGCACCTTGGAAATTGCCTTTGACCGATGTATTGGCAGCTCGTTACACCGACGAAAGAGATCAAGAGATCATTGACGAAAAACTCATAGTACCAACAAGCTTCGTACTCCATTACGCCGCTCGCGGTCCAAAAAATAAATGGAGTCACCACAGCGTGAGAATGAGTCATACGGACTCGAGGCAAGTCGCTTCTTGGGTAAAGACTATTCGGAATTATTTAACGGGTCAGTATCCAGTGGCTGTGATATCATTTTATACACTATTCACATTCGTCGATCACATTTTATCACGGATAATCATCTTGGATCAATAACTCAAGATTTAGTTTTAATTTGTGGAAATCTAGGCGAAATTTGAAGCAAAGAATCCAATCCTTTCTCATTATTCGTACATCACAATTCATACCACATATCATATAGTTCTCATCCTAAATAAAAATGAATCCTGATCAATTTTTCTAACTAATTAAAACAGGTCTAACGCACCGTCCTCGGAAAATAATGTTCTTCGTTAACCCAGTCGGGGGTAGAAAAAGGGGACTTAAAATATGGGAAAGGGAGGTCCAGCCGCTGCTTACTATAGCAGGAATTGAGACAAAAGTAATGATCACAGAGCGTGCTGGTCACATCCGTGACACACTAATGACATGCAATTTGGATGATATTCAGGTGCGACGAAAAGGATATGAATTTAAAAATCGTACGACTATGATCGATTACTAAACTATAATGTTACTCTAGGCTGTTGCCTGCGTCGGTGGCGACGGGACATTCTCCGAGGTATTCAACGGTCTTGTATTACGAACGGTCATGGACAAAGAGATAGACCCTAATGATCCGGAAATTGTATTACCCCCACCAAAGTTACCAGTCGGTGTTATCCCAAGCGGGAGTACGGACACCGTTGCATACAGTCTACACGGTACAACAGACGTCCAAACTGCGGCCCTTCATATCATTTTCGGTGATACTACAGGATTAGATTTGTCATCCGTCCACAACAATCACTCATTGCTCAGGCTGTACGCGAGTGTTTTGAGCTACGGATATCTAGGAGACGTCATGAAAGATAGTGAGAAATTCAGATGGATGGGACCTCAGAGATACGATTATTCCGGTTAATAAATAATTGGCTTTTATATACGGCTGTGGTCTTTCAGCGGAATCGAAGACATTCATATAATTTTTTTAAAACTGTTTCAGGTTTCAAGAAAATAATCGCTAACAAAGGATACGAAGGTGAGATTCACCTCTTATCTGACCCTTGTCACCCTGCTGGGAGCACACGATGCACAGAGAATTGTACAAGGTGCAGCGAACACATGCTTGACAATGATTCCGACAAGGAAATATCCAGTAAGCTATCTCCTTTTTTTTTAGATAATATTTATTCGTTTATTTATTCAGGATCATTCAAGGACTGAGAATTCATTGAATTTTTTCATTACAGGATGGTTGACGGTCAGAGGAAAATTCTTTATGGTAAACGGGGCGAATGTATCTTGCGCTTGCGAAAGAAGTCCTCTTGGCTTTAGTCCACATTGTCACATAGGCGATGGCTGTGTGGATTTGATACTGATTAGACATACAACGTTTTTTAATAATATCAAAATGCTCTTGAGGCTGAGCAGTAAACACAAGAATTTGGTAATCAATTCTGTTTTTCATATTTTTCATATCCTTTTATGCACGTTTCAGGATCCTTATTTTGTTTTACACATTTTACAGTACGATCTTCCCTTCGTCGAGGTATACAGAGCTAGGGAATTCACCTTCCGACCACTTCCTAGCAACATTCATCACCCATTGGATAATATCGGGATGAATAGGTCTCGAAATCTTCCTGATATTAGCGTCTGGAACTGCGACGGGGAAGTTATTCAGGATTCGAATCTTAAAATCAGGTAATTATATTAAGTTAATTAACTAGAAAAGCAATTTAACTCAATTTGATTATTGTATCATTAGACATAATAAAAAATGTTTAATATGGTTTTACCTATGTGTTTAATGACGGAAAAATGAAGCTTGAGATCTTTGAAGTGGGGAAAAAAATTCAAATACTTCCACTGTGCATATAATGAATCAATTTTTCATTTACAGGGTACATTGCCAGTTGCTGAAAGTTTACACGAGACGAATACAGGACGCGATAGAAGACACGTCCTGTTTTTGTTAAATTAAAACGCTTGAATTATACCTTAGATAATACTAAAAAGAATTTCAAATTCCGTTCCATTTTATCCGAGCGACTAATTTCCCGTTCCGATACGCGGTAGAAATTTTATTATACTATATATGATAACTGAACTCTAGTTCCTCCGACTTGCCCTATATTCTGATTAAGTTTGCTATATTGATCGCATCGTCTATAATACAATCGATACGCGATTAATAACGTTTTTATATTTCATTCTACGATTTAAAAAAGCGCGGAAATGACCGGCAAATTACACCGGCATTGTTAATAGTTCTAAGTATTCAATTTTGCATTTACTCGAAACTAGCTTGGATCGTACTTTTGATGGTCATTTTTTCTTTATTTTTCTCGATAAGTGGGGCTTGACTTCGGATGAAACTCCGTACTTAATCCATACTTTGATTGGGAGTTTGAAAACTGATAATAACCTAGTAGAATTAATGGTAATTGAATTTACTCTGAGACTCTGAAGATAGATTAGAAAAATAATTTCTTATTTTTTCTTAGAGATTTTTAGATGCTCCACTTTGCCCTAGGCGCTTTGAATATAGTATTATATATGATTATTATAAATTAAACTGAGTTTTATTAGGGGTGAGAAAATTTCTGTTCTTATAGTTGGAGTAGGAGTTATCTCGTGCTATATTGTATCAAATTTATTGAAATAATAATAGTTTGGGTGTGATAAGGTTCTATTAAGTATATTATAGCGATATAAAATATGAAATGCATTTAAAATGGATTTATAATTGTTTATAATTTAATTATAATAGGAAAAGACTCAGTCTGATTGTTCTTATTATAGTATAACAATGACTAATATGTCTAGCGATTGATATTATGATTTTTAGATATTATGGTATGGCGAGGTAATTGTCTATGAAACTAATCGCAAGAATTAGTGAAGGTCTAAGCTTATTAGATATTCAATAACAAAAAAAAAAAGAGATAAATAAAATAAAAATGATACAGGGTGACTTAGGGATTGATATAAGACTTTGAAATTTCTTTCTTTTTTTTACTCTGTTTGTTATATCACAAACGCGTCGTTCAGACTTTACATTATTACTTTTAATGATCCGACGACGTCGATGAAAATCTTAGTCGTAAATCGTTTTATTCATTTCTTATATTTTATTATACTGTATGTAAAGAAAAAGTGTATAAAAATAATTCATTTATAAAATGTTTTTCTATCGTAATTTTCTGTTTTTTTTCTTCTTTTCGTTTCTTTTGACTTTCGATTTATTATAATGACATTTTTGAGGTATGATAATTATCCGATTAAGTATGAATGACAATGCTTTTTTAAAACGCCTACAGCGAGTGACGGCGCAGAGCCACAAATTATGATAAAATAATGATACAGCGATGCTGAACATTTTTCAACTAGTATGATTTAATATATTGTTCATTTGTGAAGCAACGATCTGATTTCATATTTTTATTATTCATAAATCGATAGTCGACAGATTTAGCTGGCTTTCGCCAAGAATAAGATTCTCTAAGAAAGAGATCGCACGAAAGAGGATAAAAATCGGATACGTAATTTGCGTCAAAGTTTCTGGGGAATTGTAAGATAAAATTTATTATTTCAATTGAAACATATCATGGGCGTACACATCGTTTTATAATATTTGTAGGAAAAAAGGAGAAGTAAATAAACGAAGAAAAAGAAAAAATTCAACATTATTTAATTATATGAATAAAAAATGGAACGCTAATTGTGCCGCACAGGTAAATTTGTCAATATCCTGGAGTACGTTATGAATCTATCCTGCGATCTATAATACGGCTAGAAAAAGGATTTCATTTATAATTATTATTGTATATTCAGGATTATAATATCAAGGCGAATAAATATAAACTCGAAGCTCTATGCAAATAATTGTATACTACGTATGCTATCGTCTATTTAGTATAATGAATTTTAATTGAAAATATATACATATATATATATTTAAAACAAATGTTTATATCGCATCTATTATTCATTCTAACGCTAAGAAATCATTCTAACGCTAAGAAATCCCTTTGGAAATAGTATTCGTTGAGTTCTTCAAGACTGTAGGGTCCGCTACCAGGAAAATTGGAATTATCGCATTTTCAGCGACTTGAAAATTGCAGCACACCTCCTCGGGGAAGTCGTTTTCCTCATACCAGGTGGATTTTCGAATTAAAATTTCTCTGACTGAATAACGCTCGATAATTTTTACTTTGAGTTGTTCTTTTAATTGTTCGTTCGTTTGTACACATCGCTAGTTTTTATATCCCCTCCCGCAGCAACTACTCCATTGATAAATAGGGAGCGCTGGTCGCGATGAATGAACGAATGGTAAAATAGTGGTGCTGCACAAATATGCGGGCAAAAAAATTACTACCTTTTCTGAGAAGCGCTAGTCTATGAATGAAAAGATAGTGGTGCTGCACAAATATGCGGATAAAAAAATTACTACCTTTTCTGAGAGGCGCTCGTCCATGAATGAAATGATAGTAGTGCTGCACAAATATGCGGACAAAAAAAACTACGACCCTTTCTTCATATTCTTTGAGGCGTGGCAAATAGCGTATTGTAAAAATTCTTAAAGGCAGTAGAAAAAACTAATAACTCTTTATTAGATTCATTGATACAATGAGAGATGATAGCGCGTGGAAATAATGCGAAGAAGTTGGAGGAGGGGGCCTCCGGGTCCTGGTTAGAATAGGAACACCATGAAGACGTATGTATAAGTAAACAGTTTTAATTATGTATTAAGAATTTTAATAATCAATATTGTCGGATATATAATACATAATATTAATTATTAGTTGAGACAGTATGGACACGAAGTATAATGGCGCAGCAAGGTAGGTATATACTTATATCAAACTGGCGCTCAAAATTCCCCATATGATTTTTGTTTTTATTTATTTTATTTCTTTTTTACTTCAGAAACAATATATTATCGGAGAATATTTTCGTTTTTTTTTTTTTCTTTTTTTTTTTTTCTTTACAAATACGACATATTATACGAAAATTATCACCGATAACAAATCGTAATAGCCAATAGTTTCGTTTTATTTATTTATTTATTTTTTTATTTATTTATTTATTTATTTTTTTTTTTTTTTTCTTCAGACCTTATATTTCTCCCGGACTTAAGGATTTCCCATCCTCTATATCCCTCGCTTCATTAAATATTCAAAAAGGCTTATCGGTTAGCCAGAATTAATTACCACATATTATTTATCGCAGAAAGAAAATCTATCCCGAATATATATCTGCCGGTATATAGCTATCATATACATTTTTTTTTTTTTTTTTTTGTTTTCATGAGTATTGATCTTTTTTTTTTTTTCATCATTATTACACTTATTATATGGTTGTTGCTTTCATATAATGCTATATTAGACAGTTCTTATATTGCCATATCCCTCGCTGCTCGCAGCATATTATACTATTTAGTCTAATCCCTGATATATAACATGAACTTCGTTCACAATCGTAAAAAAATGATCGTGAGACGAAAATACATAAATCGGACCATCCCGTCCAAAAAACCGCCTTTTCATTATTTATTTTTATTTATCATTTTTTTTTTTTTTTTTGGTTTTTTTTTTCTTTTTTTTTTTGTGTATGTGTTTCTTCTTCTTAATATTTTTCTTCTTCTTCTACTATATCTTTGTACAATCATGCTACACAATTTTTTTTTTTTTTGTTTTTTTCATTTTTTTCAAATGACGTATTATCGCTCAATAAATATTCGATAAATATATTATTGCATTTATTATTATAATATAATAATAATCATCATCATTATTATTATTATTATTATTATTATTATTATTATTATATATGTATATCATCGTAGTCGCGTTTTTACCTTCGTGAATAGTAATAATAATTCAAATTATTATTATTATCAATATTATTATTATCATCATAATCGTCGTCATCGCGTAATAATTCCTGATGCTCTATATAAGATTTATCATTATATCATTATTATTATTATTATTATTATTATTATTATTATTATTATTATTATTACTATGTATTATTATTAATTACCTTATTATTCATTATTTATAGTTACGTTATAATATATAGACTTTTACGTTGGTTGGGCTCGTTTCGTTATTTATTTATCAGTTCCTATAGTTTTCATATCTCACTGTTTAATATTATCGTATATTAATATTAATAATATATATATATATATATATTGCTTATACGCTTGTATAATATGAACCTTATAGGTTTTTGCAGAGTGGCCCAAGTCCAAGTGATTATATAGCTTTAATTTATTTTCAATATTTATTCAATATTCTTAAATTTCTTTTTTTTCTTCAATTATTATTCATTCTAAAATTGTTCCTTTCTTATTAATTATTTCAGTGACCTCCCTCCCTCCCTCCCTCCCTCCCATATACGTATAATGAGTTATAAATAAATTTATTAAGCAAAAAAATATTGATAATAATCATCCTGACTTAATTATATCCAGCTTCTTATATATTACTTTCGTCAA
Organism: Tenthredo scrophulariae; assembly: GCA_963978835.1. Lineage (NCBI taxonomy): Eukaryota > Metazoa > Arthropoda > Insecta > Hymenoptera > Tenthredinidae > Tenthredo > Tenthredo scrophulariae. The sequence continues at coordinate 1,206,774 of OZ022236.1, read as the reverse complement.
ATATTTATTTCGCATAACTATATGTATACTATTTACCGTGGGCCGCTCCACTTTATCACCTCCACGATCATTAAGTAATCGAGTATATCGCTTTTTGTTCAATCTAACATAATATGAGAATTGAGTTTAACTATTGTCGTACCCAGTTCGATGTATTCGATACGATTTGTATGTTTTTTTTTTTTTTCAAATTGGTTTTTACTTTTTTTTTTATTTTTTTATTTTTTTGGTTTTTTTTTTCTTCTTTGCACACGAAATTAAACATATTATATATTGCATTTCTTTCAAATCTATACTCTTGCAGAATGGACTTTGACTTTTATATAATAGATGACGAACATAATGGTATAATTATAAAATTAATAATTTTCATGTAAACCGCATGATCATACTTCGTTTTTCATGTTCTCTTTTTTTATATTATTATTATTATTATTATTATTATTATTGTAGCAACTTGTAATATTTTAGCGTTTTATTAATATATTTACATTGTATGTATGTGTTTGTGTGTGACTTTGTGTTTGTGTGTATGTGTGTGTGTGTGTGTGTGGTTACTCGTTTTTTTTCTTTTCTCTCTTCCTTTAATACTTCTTCTTCTTATTATTATTATTTTGATTAATATTTGTTTATATTATTTTTCATTTGTTTTCTTTGCTTGTAATTATCATATTATATGGTATAGTATGGTAATAGTAGTAATAGTAGTAGTTGTAGTAGTTGTAGTAGTAGTAGTTGTAGTAGTAGTAGTAATAGTAGTAGTAGTAATAAGTAGTAGTAGTATGTATTGCGTAGTAGTATTGCTTTCTCATATTCAATATATATATTGGCGTAGTTTGCTGCATTTTATATATATATATAAGTAATAATAATCATGTATTGTAATTTAATATTATTAGCATGAAATGCGAAACATGAGATGCCTCGCAGTATAAATTCATAATAAACAAAGATATACCCATATAATCACAAGTGTTATTTTTAAACAAAATGACAATAAAATATATATGTATATATATATTGAACCGCCACAAAAAAAAAAATGAATTTTATTTTTTTTTCTGGGATGTTCTAATATACTATATACATTATATATATAGTATATATATGTATAGTACCATGTATTATAATACACACACGCGATTTAGATCCACGCGATTCAATATTATCTCATCTTATTCTCGTCAAATTCTTACAGCTTTTATAATATCCCAATCAAAAACGAACTTACTATATCTTCAATTTATTTTCAAATTCTAACATAATTATCTCTCTATAAAAATATTTTCTCTCTTTTTCTCCCTCTCTCTCTCTCTCTGTGTATCTCACTCGAACGCGCGTTTCAATTTTTGAAATCATCTCGCAGATCTCAATGAACGTTATATGTATATATAATAATCCGACGTCTATATATATATAACTAATATAGTATAGTCGTAATATTTAAAATATATAAAGAAAAGAATAAAAATAAAAACGATATTTTTTATACCAAACAGTTTTTGCGTCTTCAAATATATATATACATATATAAGATGATCATTTTTCATTTTTTTTTTTTTTTCTTTATTTTTCTTTATTTGTTTTCTTTTATCGGAAATTAAATTCTGTATCCTTAAACTTATATAACTTAATAATAACAAAGAAACTTTGTTTCTTATAAAAACTTGTACATTATTATTATTATTATTATTATTATTATTATTATTATTATTATTATTATTATTATTTTTCCCTACAATCTCAGAATATAAATTCCCGATAAAAAAAAAAAAAAAAATGATTTTCCTTTTTTTTTCTTTTTCTTTCTTTTCTTGTTGTTCTTTTTCCATTTTTCCTCTTTTTTCTTCCCGCTATTATAATTTATATATATAGTCGGCAATTATAATATATATATATATAATATATATATATATATATATTATAAACAAGTGCTAAAAAATATTCCGCGTCCGCAATATAAGTATATTATTAATTATAATTATAGTATAATATATGTATTCAGCAGGGCAATTATATATTCCTATACAAATATATTAACAATTATAATATCATCATTTTTTTATAAAACACTACATACATAATAATAATAATAATAATAATAATAATCATCATAATCATAATTATAATCATAATAATCATAATAATGAAGTAATATCAACTAATAGCTCGCTAAAAATCATATACCGGGAGTATTCGTGGAAAGGCTTGATAGGACGCCTGTATACAGGCAACTCAAACATCAACCGATTAGGTTTTGTTCCCACGTAACCAATGGGCACGCAATATGCGAAATAAAAACTAATCGCTTGACTCTGAGTTGCCTATATGCAGGCGTCCTATATATGAAGTATTTCCACGAATACTACCGGTATATATAGATAAAACGAAGCGCACTTTTTCAGTTTATTCTAAAAGTGTGTATATATATATATATATATATATATATATATATATATATGTAAATAATTATATATATATACATATTATAGCTTTTGCGAAGAACGTAAATAGGTATAGGTAGTTTATTTTATCATGTATAATAGTATCGGTAGGTGTTCGGTATATGGGAAGAATAAATATATAATATGTTTATAGATTGGATATAGGTAGGAAGCTTGTTTTTTGTTTTTTATTTTTTTTGTTTTATTTTATTTTTTTTCATCATTTTTCATTTTTCCTTTTCTTTTCTCTTTTTTTTTTTCCTAAACTTTTTTCTTTCTTGTCGGATAGGATATCAGTTGGTTTGCAAGTTTAGTATAATAGTATAGTGTGTATGTATGTATATTATAATTTTACTGTTATTATATTCATTATATTCATGTATTATTTATTATACTTATCATTTATTATTATTTATTTATTTATTTTTATATTTCTAACTAGCAGCCTCCGGTGACTAGTCGCACTAGTCTTAAAACTAGTGGTAGCACTAGCCTGAGCATTAGGCATAATTAATGGTTCAAAGAACTGTTTAATTACTACTCTGCAATCTCGTTCCATGTCCGTCTGACATCTCTTAATATTCTTCGTTTTTTTTTTTCTTATTTTTTCTTTTTTTTCCTTTCAAATCTAAATTAAATTTTACTCCCCGAAGGAATAATAATAGCAATAATAATAATAATAATAATAATAATAATAATAATCGTTACTGTATATACCGTCTCGCTTACTATAGATTTATTAGAAAAATATTCTATGCAATTTATTATTGGCAATTCGTATATAAGTATACAGCTATATATGCGACTAGATACACTAAAATGATAAATAAAATGGAGAGAAAAAAAGAAAGAGAAACAAATTGTTGTTATTATTATTATTTTTTTTTTGTAATTTTCAGTCATATATAGAAATATATCGGGTAATATATAATATAATATATAGTATTATACATAGCGCCGTCGGACATGGAAGATATTAGAGTTTGGCTAATTTATTAAGATGGAAGAACGATCGGTGTGACTCTGAGGAAGAATCTCTTATCATACTGTACGCGATCGCTAATTGCGCTTATTTAGGTAGTAAGTAGGTATTGCTTGGCAATAGTATTTGAGCAAGATTACCAATCGCGGAGCTGTCCTCGTCGGCGAATACATATATACATATATAGGTATTTTATAAACACGTAACACTTATTTCGGAGTATTAATTTATTTGACAAAATTAATATCACATTAAATCGGCGTCACGAATTCATTCACCGCTGAGTCATATTATAAACTTACCTATAACTTATACAGGATAGAGATAGTAAATCCTGATACTCTGGAATCGTGCTATCGATAAAGTCCAGTAAGCGCAATAGACCTGCTGATCCTTTTTTGTCAATGGCAATTCACCAGAAGATCAGGATTTTCTATATTATTCCATCGTGATTAAGGATATCTTTATCAATCTTTTGACCGCGAGCATAGATTATACACTACGTTCTATAATCTGTCTATCGCGTTAAGACAACTAGGCTCTCCTCTAAGCATTATCAAAGGCAAACGTGGGCATGACAGTATAGAAGGAGAACTGGTTATCAAAATATCAGTGATTATGAAAAGGCACTTTCCATGTGCCACGGAAAATGATCATGATGAACTGCTGTGCGAGTTTTCTTTAATAACTAAAACCTCCAGCTACAGAAGCGCAGATATGAGAGTATGAAATGAAACAGGTAAATCCCCCGGTGTCACGGGGAGGATTTAGGCCGACAGGATTTATCCTGCATCACTTGCTGCTGTTGTTGCTGTTGTTGTTGCTGTTGTTGTTGCTGTTGTTGTTGC